>CM054140.1:64140145-64145145 GCA_028751875.1 Rapana venosa | reverse complement strand
CCAGATCAACCATCATTTCTACGCTGATGACTGTCAGATTCAAAGCAGTGACACTCCTGAAAATCTGCCCTTTCTCTTGACAAATATGTCACTCTGCCTTCAAGACATTCAAAACTGGATGATACAAAACAAGTTACAGCTAAATGCAGATAAAAACCCAAAGCCATGAAATTTTAGGGACCAAAGACAAACTCTTCCATCACAGCAAATTCAATAGTATTTGGCAAACGCAGTTCAGGGCCTTTTTTTCCTTCCTTTTCCCCCCTTGGAAATTTTCCCTTCCCCCCAAATTTTTTTTTCTCCTTCTTTTTCCCCCCCTTCCCCTAAACCCCTTTTTTTTTTTCATTTTATTCCCTTTTTTTCCCCCTTTTTTCTCTTCCTTTTATTTTTTTCCCCCCCACCCTCTTCTAATTTTTTTTCCCCTTTTTTTCATTCTCCATTTTTTTTTTTCCCCTCCCCTAGTCCCTCTCACGTTCTCCCTTCTGACCCCTTTCTTTCTCCTCTTCCCCTTTATTCTCGCTTCCCTTCCCTCTTCCTCTCCCCTCCCTTTTTCTGCCCCTTCCTTTTTTTATCCTCACTTCTTTCCCCTTTCACAAAACTTTTCTCCTTTCCCTTCAAACGGTTTTTTCCCCTTCTTCTCCCTTCCTTTCCTCTCTCCTTTCTCTCTCTCTATTCCCTCCCTCCCATCTTTCTCCCTTTTTCCCAATTAAAGCATCACCCCCTTCTCTTTCTCTACTTATTTCACTCTCCCTTAAAACCCTTTCCTTTAAAAACTTTCCTTTCCCCCCTTTCCCCCTTTTGTCCCCCCCTCTTTTCCCTTCCCTTTCTTTTCCAATACTCTTCCGTTTCTTCTCCCCTCATCCCCCCACCCTTTACTTCCATCATCATCAATCCTCCCCCTCCCTCCCCCCTTCCATCCCCTCCATCCTCCTTTTCCCCCTTCTCCATCCACCCCTTTCCCTCCCCCCTTATCCATCATCCTCCTCCTCCCCTCCCCCTCTTTTTTTTCCATATTCACCATCCACCATACCAACCCCCCCCACCCCTCCCCCTTCCATTTCCATCCCCCCAGAACCTTGGGGTTAAAAATTTATCCCTCTGCACACTCTTAGTTTACGTACAACTACAGCCCCAACAAAGTAAAAACCTTTTTGTTCGCCACCATTGCCCCTGCGGGCTAAAAAACCCTCTCCCCCCTTTTTTTTCTCTTCTTTTTTCCCCCTTTCCTCTATTCCCTCTTCTTCCTCCCCCCTCCCCCCTCTTCTTCTCCCCCCTCTCACCCTCTCTCTCCCCTCTCTCTCTCTTCCTTCTCTCTCTTTTTTCCCCCTTCCCCTCTCTCTGTTTTCCCCCACCCCATATACCCCCCTACGACCGCTGACAAGAAAAAGCAAGAGACAAACGGGGAGGAAAAAAGCGAAAGAGACCAAGAAAAAAGGGGTTGGGGATGACTTACGCCGTTTTGCCCACTAAAAAAGCCGGGGCAATAACAAAACGAATTATTGTTTTCGCGGTATGAACAGGCGAACGTTCGGGATTTAAAGGGCGCTTGGAAGAGGGTTTGGGGGTGGGGGTGTGGTGGGGGTGGGGGGGGGAGGGGGGGACAGGATCCTAGGGGTTTTTAAAATTTTTAAAATTTGACGATCTGACAAAGGGGGTTCGGCCAGACTGTTTGGATGGGATTTTTTTCCCCCTTTGGAGTTTAAACTCAAACCGACTCCTCTCTCCCCAAAAAGCCTTGGGGTGAGACTAAACCCCAATTCCACGTGATGAACGCACCACGCAGAAAATCTTGCGCAACTTTAAATCCTGTTCCGTTTTTGAAAAGGTGGGCCTTTTGTCCCAGGGAAAGATGACAGAATTTACAAACCGCTACACAGGGGGTTTTGGATTATAAAAAAAAAAGCACATGATGCTTTCTCCATTATCCGATATAAAAGAATATAAAAAGAAAATAAAAAAAAAAAAAAGAAAGCCTTTGGGAAAAGAGACTAGCCGAGGGCCGTTGTGTTGAATGATGAACCACGCAAAACAGAAAAGCTAGGGCCCCAGGTTTAACTCCCTGCCCCCCTTTTTTAAATTCGTGCTATTACGTGCTGGGAGGGAAAATAGACAAGATTGATTTTTTTTAAAGGCCCCCTGCACAGATGCATTCAGACTCTCCGAAGTCGGAAAGTGGCACTTAATGGTGGGCGATCGGTCACCCAAGAAAATTTTTAAAAAAAAAAGGTAAAGGAGTCCCATAACCTATAAGGTCGGGGGACGGGCTCAAGACCTCACTTTTCTAGGGCCACATATTGAGGGCGCCCCTCTCCTCTCCCTCGCTGCTTTACCTTTTCCCGACCCCAAAGAGGGGAGGGCCCTTTCGTGGGTAATGGGGGGGAAAGTATGAAGCCAAGGCGCGCAAACGGGCACCCTCCAATGGTAACCCCCCTCGACGCGCTTAACTGGCTGGGGGGAAACGAGTGCTCCAACCCCGAGTTCCCCTCCCCTCAAACATCTTACCCCCAAAAAACCAAAAAAGAACCAAAAAAAAAAAACAAATAAAAAAAAAAAACCGGCGTGTTCGAAAAAGTGTCTCTTTCTCTATTCCCCCTTTTTTGCTGAAATCCTTAAAAGGGCAAGGGCCCGGGTGAAAAAAAAAGAAGTATGTGAAGTATCTTAGCCCCTTAAAAAAAAATTTTATTCGTTCATTCATTCTTCATTTCATTCATTCTTCTCTCTCCATTCATCGCTCTCTCTCATCGAGAGAGAAGAGACGAGAGAGAGAGGGGGGGGGGGGAGGGGAAGACAGAGAAAGACAAGAGACAGGGAGATAGAGATTAGAGAAAAAGGAAAGAAGAGAAGAGAGAGAAGGAGAGAGAGAGGGAGAGAGAAGAGAAACAGAGACAAGACAGAGAAAGAAGACAGATACAGGAGAATAATTTGAACAACAAGGTTTTTAAAAAAAAACAAAACAACCCAAAAACTAATTCTACAAACAAAAGCCCCCGGAACACAAAATTTTTACACTTTTCCATTTCGGTTGTAAACGATAAAAACATGGAAATATCACCAAGTATAAACAGCAAAACAAAACAAAAATAACACTATACAAACAGAATTTGTAACAGGGAAACATTTAGCATTTGTTTTTTTTTTTTTGTTATTTTTTTTAAAAAATTCAAGAAATTAAAATCCAAAAAATCTTTGACGAAGATGAATCACGAGAAGACTTTTTTTTTTGTTTAAGTTCAAAAATTTTGTAGGGGTGTTTTGTGGTGGTTGTTGTGTGTGTGGGCGCGCGCCGCGCGTTTGTGTGGTGGTTTTTGTGTGCTTTAAAACCAGAAATTTAAAACTTTAAAAGTCTACCAACAAAGTTGACAAAGATGCATCAAATAGATAACATACGTTTTTGGAAAAGTTTAGATTGTGTTGTGATGTTTTATTGTTTTCCTCTTCGTCGAACGCTCAACAGCAAATACTGTTCTTGTTATATGAGCGAAAATGTTCACGCTGCCATTAAGCGCCTGACAAATTAGGACCCGGGATATGATTAAACAAAAAAAAGATAATTGTTACTTTTAAGTCCTTCGGGGGAAAAAAAACAGGAGAATGGCCAAGAAGCAGAAACAGACAAGGAAAATGATAGGGAAAAAAAGGAACAAAGGGAGAAACAAGGAAGGGGTAGAAAAGAGGGGTCCTAGCAGAATTTCCAGAATATGGGGGGACATTTTTACGACAGCCCCCGCATCCTTGGGGGGAAAATTTTTTTCGTATGGGGTTCTGTATTTATTTTACTATTTTTTATTTTTGTTAGCAATTTTATACTTTTATGCTGACAGGCCCGGGACAGAACACTCGCTTTCCCCCCGCCAAGGTTTAAGCAATTGAGCGTATTACCACTTGGATGGTGACCGTTTTTCGCGCTTTTTGGGTTCAGAAAAGTTCCCCGTTACCCAGCTGAAATGGGTACCGCCCTCTTTTGGCTCAGGGGAAAGGGAAAGCAGTGAGGGGGAGGGGATGGGGCCGGCCCCCAATTGCTGGCCCCCGGGAACTGAGGCCTCTTATGCCCGCCCTTTCCCTCACCTTATTGGTATGGGACCTACCGACCTGTCCTTTCGCTTACATCAAAAAACTGACACGCTTTCCGCTTCACTGGGCTCGAAGATTCAAAAACCCCCAGTTTCGCCATGCCCAAAGGCACTGAGTCCTGGTTTTTTGGGTTTTTTTTTTCAGCCTCGTCTCTCTCTCTCCTCTCTCTCTCCCTCCCTCTCTCTCTCTCTCTCTCTCTCTCTCTCTCCTCTCTCTCTCTCTCTCTCTCTCTCTGTTTGTTTTGTCCAATATATCACCATGACGACCGCTAACAACCAAATGCAAGACGGGGACGGGATAGCCTGGTGGTCAGTGTGATGCGCTCGTGATCTGCTGACCCGGGTTCCCATCTCGTTCAAGAGGATTTTTCCTCTGGAGTTAACATCAGTGCTGACTCCACTCTGCCCCCCAAAAGTCCTTCGGGTGAGACTTTAAACAGTGTGCGAACGTACGCAGAACATCTTACACACACGTTAAAACTCATTCCGCGTTTCGGAAGAGCGTAGGCCATTGTGTGCCGGTGGGAACGGATGACAAAATTTACAAAACTGCATACACACGGGGGATTTGATGTTTTTAAAAAAGCACATGAGTGCTTTTTCCATTATCCTCGAAATAAAAGAATTAAAAAAACCCTCTCTCTTGATCCTTCTCATCCCTCCCACCCTCTCTCTCACCCTCCTCCCCCCTCCTCCTCCACCCTCTCTCTCTCTCTCTCTCTCTCTCTCTCTTTCTCTCTCTCTCTTTCCCCCCTTCTCTCTCTCTCTGTTTTCGCCCAGTCCCATATATCCCCATGACGACCGCTGACAAGTAAATGCAAGAGACTAACGAGAGGACAAAAGGCGAAAGAGACGCAAGTAATATGCGGTAGCGGAGTGACTTACGCCGTTATGACCACACACAAAAGCCGGGGCAGACTAGACAAAACA
>CM054140.1:64132645-64135145 GCA_028751875.1 Rapana venosa | reverse complement strand
TGTATGCGGTTTTGTAAATTTTGTCATCTGTTTCCACCGGCACACAATTGCCTACTCTACCGAAAAGCGGAACAGGATTTAACGTGTGTGCAAGATGGTCTGCGTGCGTTCGCACACGGGCCTCGGTTTATAGTCTCATCCGAAGGACTGATTGATTGATTGAGGCTGCGAAGCAGAAAATGTACTTACCGATTCAATTTATTAAACAAAGTGTTCAGGGATTGTTGCAACGCTAATTCCGTTCATGAATGTTGGGTTTTGTTTCTGTTTAGATTAATGAGTTTTGCATCATGCATGAAATTGTGCGCGCGCGCGTGTCTTTGTGTGGTGTGTGTGTGTGTGTATCTTGTGTCTGTGTCTGTATCTCTGTATATGTGTGTTTGTCATTACCAGTGAATGTCTTAACCTGTACACTCCTTCACGTTCCCTCCGCTCTGCTGCAGATACCTTGTGCCTACGAATACCTAGATTCAACCAATCCACTGTTGGCCGCCGCTCTTTCTCTATTTCGGGTCCATCGACCTGGAATGAGCTCCCTCTCTCTCTTCGCCAGAAACCTAGTTATGACACTTTTAAATCTAGCCTTAAGACATATTTATTTCAAACCTAAGATTTCCCCCCTCCTGTTTCATATCAGAGCTATCCCACCTTCACTAACCCATGTCCTATCACCCTGCTAAAGTATACGACCTGTGTGAGTGTGTGTGTGTGCTTTTGAAAAACATTTGACTATTGAAATTTTATTTCATAGATTTTGTCTGCAGTGCACCATGTTTGTAAATATCTGTTTGTTTAAACTATTGATTATTTATCATTGATTGCATGACTGTGTAAGATTAGGTTATTTGTCTTTGCAAGATATAGCGCTATATAAGTTCCATTTATTATTATGATTATTATTACCCCCCCCCCCCCCCACACACACACACACACACAAACGCGCGCGCGACACACAAGCACACATGTCTCTGCGTGCTTGGATACAACTTTGTGTGTATATATGTGTTCGTTTTAAAAGAATGGTGTGTTTGTGTATGGGCGTATGAGTGCGCGCGCGCAGCGTATGAGTGTATTTATGTGTGTGTGTCTGCGTTTGTGTGTGTGCGTGTGCGCGCTCGCTGGCGCGTGTGTGTATGTCTGAGCGTCTGTGTGTGTCTGTGAGTATGTGCATGCACGTTTGTGCATATGTGCGTGTTGTGCGTATGCGCGTGCGTGAGTGTGTACAACTAGGCATACGCACAGTAATTTGAAAAAACCCAACCTTTTAGCTAATCTCTCGCCAAAGTCCCTTATACATACTAGTAGGATCTCTGATTTCGAAGCTTCGTCAGGAATGTCTTTACATATGTGCTACAAGTTATTTCGTAAAGGCAGACAAAACAGTAAATGTAGGTAAAGGGTCGTGATAGTCCACTGGTCACAGCACTCGCTCTCCCCCAGCCAAGGTTAAGCAGCATCGAGCGTGGTTACCACTTGGATGGGTGACCGTTTGCGCGCCTTGGCTTCAGTACAGTTCCCCCAAGTTCAACCAGCTGTAAATGGGTACCTGCCCTCTTTAGGGTCAGGGAAGGTAAAGCAGCGAGGGAGAGGAGATGGGCGCCACCGCCCTCAATATGCTGGCCTCTAGAGAAGTGAGGTCTCTGATACCTCACTCCCCTACCACCACATAGGTTATGGGGCGCCTTTACCTTTTACTATTCACGTCATCAGCAACCAGTGCTAAAAATAAAAAAAACAAATGTACCTTCAGCCTTTGGGCTCATTTTCCACTTCTACGCACGTTCAGAGATAATTATCTCCGTCAGTCAATTATCGCATCAGAAGGGAGAAGAAACAACAGAAGGAAGTAAATGATAATTCTGTCCGAAAAGCACTCACGGTGTACGTGTGCAACATTCATATCGATTTCTTCGTTGGGTTGTTGTTGTTTTTCTGTGCCGATAAGCTCTCTTTGACAAGCCGGGTTAATAATTCTTTGCAATGGTGTATTAAGTCTGTTTTGCAATGCTTCTGTAAGAGTGAAAGAATGTTCTTGTTATTCTTGTGTGCGTGTGTATGTGTTGTGTTGTGTTGTGTTGTGTGTGTGTGTGGTGGGGGGGGGGGGGGGGGGGGGGGGGGGAGGGGTTGTGTGTATGTGCGTGCGTGCGTGCGTGCGTACGTGTTGTATTGTGTGTGTGAAAGTCAAAGTCAAATTTTTATCTCTAGATGGTACATTGAATAAGCAATGCCTTTGCTTTTATTTCTTTGGCTTTTATTGTATTTCTTTTAAATTTCATCAAGCCATCTATCTAGAACAAAAGTAACTCTCTCTCTCTCTCTCTCTCTCTCTCTCTCTCTCTCTCTCTCTCTCTCTCTCTCTCTCTCTCTCTCTCTCTCCTCTTGACTTCTGCATCAATGTATTTGTGATTCAAACCTTGGTCTTTTTGTCCAATTCATTCTATCCCCATCCCTACCTCCCCTCCCCCCCCCCCCCTCCATCTCAGCCGATTATCACACCAGA
>CM054140.1:64122645-64125145 GCA_028751875.1 Rapana venosa | reverse complement strand
CAGTACAGTTCCCCCAGTTCACCCAGCTGTAAATGGGTACCTGCCCTATTTAGGGTCAGGGAAGGTAAAGCAGCGAGGGAGAGGAGATGGGCGCCGCCCTCAATATGCTGGCCCTAGAGAAGTGAGGTCTCTGACGCCTCGCTCCCCTACGACCTTATAGGTTATGGGACTCCTTTACCTTTACCCTCCCTCTGAACTCGGAAACGGTTTAATTGCACATAGGCCTTGGGCTTACATAATGGGCATAGCAACCTGAGGTCATCAATATCATGTGAGAGAGACAGACACACAGACACACAGACAGAGACGGAGACAGACAGACAGACGGATGGGTCGACGGACGGACGGACGGACTAACACAGAGATAGAGAGAAAAGAGAGAGAGAGAGAGAGAGAGAGAGAGAGAGAGAGAGAGAGAGAGAGAGAGAGAGAGAGAGAGAGAGAGAGAGAGAGAGAGAGAGAGAGAATTCTGTACTCTCTCTGAACTCGGAAACGGTTTAATTGCACATAGGCCTTGGGCCACAATACAATGCAAAGTAGATTTGGGAAAGCATTAGGGTATAACGCAGTACATAACACACAGTAATCAACATTCGATAATGTTCATGCGTTTTCAGTATACGTAATCAATTTTCTGGTGCAGATTAAATTCAGTTTAGCTTGATTTTCGCTTCGCTTGTGTAATCGGAAACCAGATTGTGCGTTTATAGGAAAACGAGGAGAACACTGTTCCATACTTTATGGCTACTTCTATTACAATGAAAGGATTTTTGTTCTCATTCTTGGTTATTGGACTTCAATCTCAACACTTAAAGTAATTATACCTTCCTTTTGTATATATACCACAACACAACATTTGCAAATATTTCTGTCTTTCTTCGTCAAGATTTGTTTTGTTCTTGAATACAACACTGTTAACATTCTGTAATCCACAGCATTTCCTGCATTTCCTTTCATGCCCATGCACCAAGCTTTTATACAAATAAAGAAAAGGGGAGAAACAAGAAAGAGCTTTAAAATCATTACAAACCAAACAAGACCCTGAGAAAACATGTGTAAAGTACATTTTATATTAAGTTAGTATGGAGGCAGCTACCACGACACAGATACTGATTTGAAAACCAATACTGCACAACTTCCCAATTCTACGCGAGGAAGTAGAAGCAGCAATTAGATCGCTGAAGAAAGGAAAATCAGCAGGAATCGACAACATCCCAGCAGAGCTGATCCAACACGGGGGAGAAGCAGTGACAGACATCCTTACAAGTATCTGCAACAAGATCTGGCAGACCGGAGAGTGGCCTACACCATGGACCCAATCACTCATCATCACTCTCCCCAAGAAAGGAAATCCCCAGCAGTGCCAAAACTACAGGACAATCAGCCACATAAGTCATGCCAGTAAAGTCATGCTGAAAGTGATCCTGAACAGGCTGAAACCACAGGCAGAAGAGATCATCGCCGAAGAGCAGGCCGGTTTCCGCCCAAATAGAAGCACCACAGAACAGATATTCAACCTGAGGGTTCTGTGTGAGAAATACAGCCAGCATCAACAAGACATCTTCCACGTCTTCATTGATTTTAAGAAGGCCTTCGATAGAGTATGGCATGACGCTCTGTGGGCCACCATGAACAAATTCAACATGGGCCAGAAGCTGATCCACACCATCAAGGAACTCTACTCAAAGGCCACCAGTGCAGTACTCGTACAGGGCACGGTAGGGGAATGGTTCCGTACCTCAGTTGGGGTCCGACAGGGATGTCTGCTGTCGCCGACACTATTTAACATTTTCCTCGAACGCATCATGACTGACGCCTTGGAAGACCACACAGGCACAGTCAGCATTGGAGGGCGAACAATCACCAACCTCAGGTTTGCCGATGACATTGTCGGTCTGGCAGGAAATGAAGAGGAACTGGCCAACCTAGTGAAGCAACTGGACGAAATATCCTCACGATACGGCATGGAAATCAGCGCCGAGAAAACCAAGCTCATGACAAACAGTGCCCAGCCAATCACCACCAAGATCACTCTCAGCGGAAAAGAACTGGATACAGTTGACCATTTCAAGTACCTTGGAACCATCATAAGTGAGGAAGGATCGAAGACCGAAATCCTAGCAAGAGCGGCACAAACAGCAGCAGCAATGGCAAGACTGAAGACCATATGGAGAGACAGAAACATCCCTCTCGGAACCAAGGTAAAGTTACTAAACGCGCTAGTCACCTCAATCATGCTTTACGCATGTGAGGCATGGACACTGAACGCAGACCTACAAAGGAGGATCCAAGCAGTAGAAATGAGATGCCTCAGAAGGCTCCTTGGCATCTCATACAAGGACCATGTCACCAACAATGAAGTCCGCAGAATGATCACTCAACAGGTGCGGGACTATGAAGACCTACTGACCACGGCGAAAAAGAGGAAACTCAGATGGTATGGGCACGTAACACGCTCAGAAGGACTTGCAAAGACCATCCTGCATGGAACAGTCCAGGG
>CM054140.1:64105145-64120145 GCA_028751875.1 Rapana venosa | reverse complement strand
AAAATCCTCACCCTTAAATCCCCAGACAGTGCCCAGATTCGAACCCACGACTTCATGGACCCATAGCTGAGGCGGCGCCCATCTCCTCTCCCTCGCTGCTTTACCTTCCCTGACCCTAAAGAGGCAGGTACCCATTTACAGCTGGGTGAACAGGGGGACTGTACTGAAGCCGAGGCGCGCAAACGGTCGGTCACCCATCCACTTGGTAACCACGCTCGACGCTGCTTGAGATTGGCTTGGGGAAAGCGAGTGCTCTGACCACTGAGCTATCCCATCCCTTACGTACATATATAAACAGACCCACAGACAGACAGAAAGACAGACAAACAGACGGACGGACAGACAGACAGACTGACAGACAGACATACGGACAGACGAACGGGGATGAATAACAATGTTGAGAGAGATGTTGCTTGAAATTCTGTTTTAGATAAAAAAAACGAACAGAATACTATTTTGTTCAAGGTCAGTATTTTTTGCAGTCGTGACATTTCCAAAATTGGAGGGACCAACGTTAATATATATATATTCAAGGACAAACGACATTAATTTTCGTTTTCATCTTAGAATTTTCTCTCCGTTTGTTTTTTTAGACTTGATTTTTTAATCGTAGCTTTGCCATTTTTAGTGGAAGTTTAGGGTTTTTACTTGTTTATTGACGATACCTTTATCGGACTTACCGCGGTGTGTGTGTATGTGTGTGCGTGCGTGCGTGCGCGCGCGCGCGTTCCCACCCGTTTGTATGTTTGTTAATGTGTGTGTATGCATGTGTGAGTATGTGTGTTTGTCTGTCTGTCAGTGTTTATGTCTATGTACGTTTTCCTGCACCCATGCGAACGTACACAACCATGTGTGTTGTTAATGTGTTGACATTGTTTTGCTTCTTGTGATATGGTTTTCTTTCTCCTCCCTCCCCCCCCCCCCTCTCTCCCCTCGCTCTCTCTCTCTCGCTCTCTCTCTCGCTCTCTCTCGCTCTCTTTCTCTCTCTTTCTCTCTCTCTCTCTCTCTCTCTCTCCTCTCTCTCTCTTCTCTCTCTCTCTCTCTCTCTCTCTCTCTCCACTCTCCCAAAAGTCCTTCGGATGAGACTATAAACCGAGGTCCCGTGTGCGAACGCACGCAGAACATTCTTGCGCACACGTTAAATCCTGTTCCGCTTTTCGTAAGAGCAGGCCATTGTGTGCCGGTGGGAACTGATGACAGACTTTTCAAAACCGCATACACACGGGGACTGGGTGTAAAAATGCTCATAAGTGCTTATTCCACTAACCTCGATATAAAAGAATAAAATAAAAACTAAAAATCTCTCTCTCTCTCCCTACCCCCTCTCTCCCTCCCCCTTCTCTCTCTCTCTCTCCCTCTCTCTCTCTCTCTCTCTCTCTCTCTCTCTCTCTCTGAATTGTTTAAGCACAATCTTCGCTATAGACAACACTGTGTTACAGATCTTCTTTGTCCATTATGTAAGGGGTCTGTCGATAACGAAGTTCATTTTGTATTATGTTGTCCTATGTTAAATGATCTTAGAACTCAGTTGATACCGCAAAAATATGTGAGCTGTCCTTCCATGTTTAGACTTTGTATACTTATGTCATCTACCAACGAACGCATTAATAAGCGACTAGCAATTTATTTGTATAAAGCTTTTAAAATTAGAAATACTATCTGTACTTGAGGTATTATTCTTCTGTTCATATATGTTTCCTATGCAACATGTTTTGGAATGTTGATTATATACACACACCCCCTTCATGAGGGGCCAAGGCCTATAATGAACAAAACTTTCGCATTCGCATTCTCTCTCTCTCTCTCTTTCTCTCTCCCTCTCCCTCTCTTATTTTCTTGACCTTGGCTAGAGCACTGAGGTTAATACGACCGTTTCCTGCGCTTTGATTTGTTGCTTTACAAGATTCAGCGCTATATAAATTCCATACATTATTATTATTATTAAGGTAGCCGCATTCCAACTTCACGAATGATGTCTAAACACTAGATACCAATGTTGATGCGGGTTTGTTGTTGTTGCTGTTGTTTTGTTGTCATCCGTTCCTACCGGCACTCAATGGCCTATACTCTTCCAAAAAGACGAACGGGCTTTCACGTGTGCGCAAGATGTTCTGCATACGTTCGCACACTGGAGCCTCGGTTTAGAGTCTCATCCGAAGGTCTTTCGGGGGGAGTGGAGTCGGCACTGATGTTAACTCCAGAGGAAAAATCCCCTTGATTAGACGGGTGTTTTGCTGGTGGCTCGAACCCGGGCCGTCAGATCACGAGCTCAACGTTCTAACCACTAAGCTATCCCGCCCCCCTGCATTGCTCTGTGTAAGTATGAGAGTCAAACACTGGCATACCTCCCCCCCCCCCCCCCCAACTCCCATCCCCTCCTCCCACCCCGTATCTTAACAATGTCATTTTCGCTCTCAATGGGCTCAACAATAAACCTTACGGTAAAAACTGTGTGTGAGCTAGGTAACAGAAAGAAAAAAGAAGAGAAAATGTCACACGGTTTATGAAAGGGAAATCACAGAAACAGGAGAGAGAGAGAGAGAGAGAGAGAGAGAGAGAGAGAGAGAGAGAGAGAGAGAGATACAGACAGACAGACAGACAGACAGACACAGAGACAAACAGAGACAGACAGACAGACAGATGGAATGAGGGGGAAGGAGAGAGAGAGGGGGGGGAGACATACAAACAGAAAGAGAGAGTGAGAGACAAAGGTATACAGAAAGACAGACAGATACACACACACACACACACACACACACACAACACACACACACACACCACAACACACACACACATCCATTGGGTAAGACTATAAACCGAGGCCCCGTTTGCGAATGCACGCACAACATCTTGTGCACACGTTAAATCCTGTTCCATTTTGGGGGGTAAGAGTAGGCCACTGTGTGCCGATGGAAACAGATGACAGAATTTACAAAACCGCATACACACGGGGACTGGATGTAAAAAAAAAGCACATAAGTGCTTATTCCATTATCCTCGATATAAAGAATAAATAAATTATCCTCTATATAAAAGAATGAATTAAACAAATTAAAACCACGCACACACAGAGTTGCAGACAGGAAAAGTTTTTTTTTTAAAAAGGATGGCGCTGCTCTTGTGGCGACGTGCTCTCCCCGGGGAGAGCATCCCGAATTTCACGCAGAAAAAAAAAAAGTGGCATACAAAACGATACAATACAATACAATACAATACAAAACAACATACACACACACACACACACATAGACACACACACACACACAACACACACACAAACATTCAGCCAACAGCCAGCCAGCCAGACAGACAAAAGACAGACAGCAGAGCCACTCATCCAATCAGCCAAACACACAAACAGACAAACAGACAGACAGACAAACAAACAGACAGACAAACAGCACAAAGAGAGAGAGAGAGTCAGACAAATAAACAGAGATGGGTGATACTAATTACACAAGATTTGGCTGAAACATTTGCTAAAATAAAAAAACAACCAACCCACAAAGGATAAAAACCAAAATGGACAAATTTGTTTTATTTAAGGTCAGAATTTTTTCGCGGTCTCTCTTTCTCCTATTCAAGAAAATGGTAGAAACTTAAAAAATAAAAATAAAAAAGATTTTCTCCGTTCCTAACATATTTCACAAGACCTCGAGTAGTAACTTTTTGGTTTTCATCTTTCCAATTCTCTCATCATCTTTTATATTTTTTTCTTTCTTTTCCTTCCAACCATGATATTTTTAGTGGACTTTTTTCCTGCCTATTATTCTGGATAGTGTTGCTGGGTTTTTTTGTGGGGTTTTTTTTTGGCCTCGTCGTTTAAATGACAATATTATTTCGGTTTTCTCATTTTGACTATATTTATTCTTTTATTTCGATGATAATGGAATAAGCACTTTAACGTGTGCGCAAGATGTGCTGAGTGTGTTCGCGCACGGGACCTCGGTTTATAGTCTCATCCGAAGGACTTTTGGGGAGAGTGGAGTCGGCACTGACGTAAACTCCAGAGGAAAAACCCTCTTGAACGAGATTTGAACCCGGGTCAGCAGATCACGAATACATCACTCTAACCACCATCACGCCTTCCACCCCCACCCCCACCCCCGAGAGAGAGAGAGAGAGATGAAGAGAGAGAGAGAGAGAGAGAGAGAGAGAGAGAGAGAGAGAGAGAGAGACAGACAGACAGACAGACAGACAGACAGAGGGACAGACAGATAGAGATTTACAGATGGTTGAACTAGGGTACTGTACTAAAGACAAGGCACGTAAACAGTTGGTAACCAAGCTCAAAGCTGTGTACCCTTAGCATGGAAAAAGCGAGTGCTCTGACCACTGAGCTATCTTGTCTCCAAAGGTTAAATATATGAAGCAAAATAAAAGTAGGATACCATTCACATGAATTAATGTTGCCATGGCATATCATAACCTACAAGAAAATGGGTTATTTTTCCTCTCTCTCTCTCTCTCTCTCTCTCTCTCTCTCTCTCTCTCTCTCTCTCTCTCTCTCTCTCTCTCTCTCTCCTTCCCTCCCTTCTGTCTGTGTGCGTGCGTGCGTGCGTGCATGTGTGTGTCTGTGTCTCTGTGTGTTTGCTCGAATATCCACTCCCTATAAGCGTACAAGCTTGCACATAAACGAGCAAATAATTATATCAACCTCTCCACCTCTCCAACTACACAAGACAACAAAAGGCGCGCACACACACACACACACACACACACACACACACACACACACACACACATATTATTAATAGAACGACACATAACCAAAGAAAAAAAAGAGAGAAAAAAAACACGATCTTTCTTCTAGCCATACACGACAGATAAAACATCGAAACATAATCCCCTCGAGCGTCCTGATAAACGAAATAGAACAAAGAACAGCAACAACAACAAGCATGACGTCAAATTCATCAGCGTGCCCACGTACTACATCCCAACAAGATCTTTGTGCAGAGCGTGAGGTCACACAGGTCATGAGAAACCATGTGACCTCTCCTGTAAGCGAAGCAGCATGATAATGACTATGCAAATGCGCTCAGACACCGAGATCTGTGAACAGGGAGGGTTAGGTTATAAACTGCTGCACTTGTTAGGTTATAAACATCTGCACTTCTTCTTCTTCTTCTTCTTCGCAATTCTTCTTCGCAATTCTTCGCAATTCTTCTTCTTCTTTTTCGCAATTCTTCTTCTTCTTCTTCTTCGCTATTCTTCTTCTTCTTCTTCTTAATTCTTCTTCTTCTTCTTCTTCGCAATTCTTCATCTTCCTATTCGAACTCTCAGATAGCAACTATATTGTTGCCTGTCATATGATCGAAAATAGGTTGCGCTGCCGTTAAGCGCCTGTCAAGTCAGGCCCAGCCCGTCCGAATTCGAGCGTTATCTTTAAAGTCTTTCTGTAAGGGGAAACAAAGAGCAGAAGAACGGACCAAGAAGGCATAAAAATAGACAAGAAGAAGGGAACCAAAAAAAAAAGGGGGGGGGGGGGTGGAACAAGGCAGAGACAAAGAGAGGGATAGAAAAGAGGGATTTCCTAGCGCAGAATTTCCAGAAAGTGGAGATGCTATTTATAAGGACAGACCACCAGCATCCCAACGGATGGTCGGGGGGTGGGGAGGGGGGAGTTGGGAGGGAGGTAGGAGGAGGGGGGGGGGGGGGAACAGTTACACAAAGAAAAAAAGCCTCTAAACGTAATGTTGGTCGAGTGATTGATAGTCTTGAGATTTTTTTTTTGTCCTTCTTTTTCAACAGACTTTTTGTTGTTGTTGCATGTTGTGTTTCAGATTAGAGACCGGCCGTTCTATACTTAAACCAACCCGCCCGAAATAGCAGGGGTGTTTACGGCAGGCAACACGGGGGTGTTGGTGGGGCGTTCCGTAGCTTAACATATGCGGAGAGACTTTCAGCAGCTACAGATACCGTGTGATGGGTGACACGGATTTGGAGATGGCATTACATGCACGTCGTGTGTTCTTCATCTATCATCCATCATCGATATCTTGCTATTGTTGTTGTTGTTGTTTGTTCTTGTTCGTGTTTGTTCCTCGGCTAGGTTCTCCCAAATGGTGAGATTTGGGGTATGCGACCTGGGGGGTTTGGGTTTGTGTTTTTACTGCCTATCATAAAGCAGCCAGGGAGAGGAGATGGGCGCCGCCCTCAATATGCTGGCTCCAGGAGAAGTGAGGTCTCTGACGCCTCGCTCCCCTACGACCTAATAGGTTATGGGACACCTTTACCTTTTATCATGAAGGTAACCGCAATTCGACTTCGGGGATGTATGCTGGGGTAGATTCGTGTTTCCGCAACCCACCGAACGATCAAACTGAATGACGGGGATCTTTAACGTGCATATTTTGATCTTTCTGCATGTGTGTACATACACGAAGGGAGTGAAAGCACTGGCAGGTCTGTACTTGGAAGTTGACCTTGGAAATCGTAAAAAAAACAAAAAAACACCCAACCCCATTTTTAACTCCCAGGCGCTGCCGAGATTCGAACCCACGACTATGATGGACCCATGGGATTGAATTCGAAAGGTTTTAACCACTCGGCTATGGCGCCCGTCATAGTACTGGTATTGTAAGCCAGTAGCAACCAGCCACTTGCAGAGACTAGACGTGAAAGAAAGCCTGTCTCCTGCACTTGCTCAAGCATGTTGTGGACCTTGTTCTGTACAAGGAGTGCTTTCTAAAGGACGCGTTGATTGTTTAAAAACAAAGGCTGGTTTTGAGAACGATCACGTTTCAGCGAAACAAGCGTTCTTCAAGACTTACAGAGAACAGAGAGAGATGAGAGGAGAAAAGAGAGAGAGAGAGATGTGGGAGGAGAAGAGAGAGGAGGGAGGAGGAGAGAGAAGGGAGAAGACAGCAGGAAACAGAGAAGAGAGGGAGAGAGAGGAGAGAGAGAGAGAGAGAGAGGGAGAGAGAGAGAGAGAGGGAGAGAGAGAGAGGGAGGAGCACAGAGAGAGACAGAGAGAGCAGAGAGCGAGAGAGCACAGAGAGAGACAGAGAGAGAGACAGACAGACAGAAAGAGAGAGAGAGAGAGAGGCAGAGTGAGACAGACAGAGACAGACAGAAAGAGAGAGAGAGTGAGATAGAGAGAGACAGAGAGACAGAGGGAGACAGACAGAGACAGTCAGAAAGAGAGAGAGAGAGTGAGAGAGAGAAGAGAAACAGAGACAGAGAGAGAGTGAGATAGAGAGAGAGACAGAGAGACAGAGGGAGACAGACAGAAAGAGAGAGGGGAGAGAGAGAGAGAGAGAGAGAGTTAGAGAGACAGAGGACAGAGTAAGACAGACAGAGGCAGACAGAAAGAGAGAGAAGAAGACAGACAGACAGACAGAGACAGAGAGGCAGAGTGAGACAGACAGAGACAGACAGAACGAGAGAGAGAGAGAGAGAGTGAGATAGAGAGAGAGAGAGACAGAGTGAGATAGACAGAGACAGTCAGAAAGAGAGAGAGAGTGAGAGAGAGAGAGAGAGAGAGAGAGAGAGAGAGAGAGAGAGAGAGAGAGAGAGAGAGAGAGAGAGAGAGCTCTCACGGTGAGCGAAATAAAGTATCCAGAAGTTTTGATGAAAACATTCACACATCAGCAACAACAAAAAAGCAACAAATGCTTAATACTGTCTAGTACAGTTACTATGACCACAAAGTCAGGACATTTATTTATTCTATTTTTTATTTATTTATTCGTTTGTTTCGGAGGTAATGGCATACGTGCTCACGTGCTTCTGTACATCAGTCCCCGTGTGCAAGCAGTTGTTTTTTTGGTCAAATTTTGTTATCCGTTCCCAACCGGCACAAAATGGCCTACTTTTCAAAGGACGGAACAGGTTTCAACGTGTGCGCAAGATGATCAAAGTACAACTAAAAGTACCACAGTCTGTCTGAACTATTTCAGTTACAGCAAAGAGCAAACTCCGCCGATCAAAGTGCTGAGAAGTTTGCATTTTTTGTACGGGTTGGAGAAAAAGTTAAACATGATTAAAAAAAAAAACCCCAAACTTAAGACTGGACTGAAACGGGTAAAGTTACAACATACACGGAAGGGGTGCAATTACCCACACTGTTGGGGGTTGGGTTGTTTTTTTTCAAAGTCACGTAGGCGAAGATCTGACTTTTGTTACGAATGGAATCGACTAATAGTTTCATTCTCAAGAAACTAATTACTTACTTCACTTTAGTCTCCCCCCACCCCTCACCCCCAACCCGAAAAAAAAAGACCTACGGAAGAAACATGAAGTGACAGTAAGTTGAAAAGATACTTTGAAAGAAATGGAGCCTCAGTTTAGTCTCAAGTTCCAGACAGTTCTCAGACTCTTGCTGGCACCGAAGCCGAGCTGTAAGTTTACCATTTTTCTTTTCAGTGCCGAGACCCAGTTAGTCCTGACTTTGAAACTGTATGCCACTAAAGGCATGAGTTCAATCCCCTCCCCTTTTCGTGTTTATAGCCCTGCCGACCACTGAGGCCATATCTGTACTTTTTGCCTCGTAGCAGTTTCAAATACAAAATGACGTGCAACTATTGTATACAGATTAAAACGGCTTCAGCAGCACCCTAACTTCAACAGTAAGGTTGACTACTACCTCCTCCCCAGAGAAGACCAAGTAACAATTGTGAGGCTGAGGACTGGACACTGCGGAATCAGACATCACATGTTCACCAAGTTCCACATTGGTGATTCTGAGGCGTGCCCCTGTGGCACTTCTCCCATGACAGTGGAACACTTCCTCCAAACCTGCTGTCCAACACACCAAAACCTGAGTGAAGGCCGATATCTGGCCTACTGACCTGCCGATGAGGGACAAACTCTTCGGACCCCTGGAGGGAGGGCCTTCAGCGCACGGCAGCATTTGTCAGGGCCTCAGGAGTTGCTGTCTGAGCGTTTGACGACGATGAAGAAGAAATCTAAGATTAAAACTGTTGTTGTTGTCTTCAATTTAACGTCTGTTCACTTTAAGTGATATTAGACGAGGGAAATAGAAAGTGTAGTGGAAGTAAAGAAGGGAGAAGAAGGAGTGGAAGGAGAAAAGGTTAAGAAATAGCATGTGTTGGGGTGGTTTTTTTGTGGAAAACACACACACACACACACAAACTAAACACCCCCCCCCCCCCCCCAACCAACCTAGAAAAGTAATGATAATACTTTTAAACAGGAGCAAAATATAAACTCAACAATGTGGAAACATGAAATAACA
The DNA here is from genome assembly GCA_028751875.1 of Rapana venosa. Taxonomy (NCBI): domain Eukaryota; kingdom Metazoa; phylum Mollusca; class Gastropoda; order Neogastropoda; family Muricidae; genus Rapana; species Rapana venosa. The sequence goes on along the minus strand of CM054140.1, from coordinate 64,110,944 downwards.
ATAATGTAACTACAATAAATATTCAAGTGGACTATGCAATAAACATCTGGCAATGGCAAAGGCTAGCTTTGAATTTTCAAATACATTTTCCAGAGACTGTTCAGAAAATGTAGGTAAAAAAGGTTTCACAATAGGGCAATCAAATATGATATGAGTATTGGAAATCTCAGATTAAAAATATGCAACTTAATACAGGGTACAAAATCAACTTTACCGTCGATCCTTGTATCAACGAACCTGGCCAACCTGTTATAAGGGTCAATTCAGGACGGGCACCGCGTTGTGGAATGCCGAGGGCCGCTTAAACAGGCTTGGGCAGAAAAACATTACTTAGCCATGTTTAGTGCCAAGAACCAATAAGACAGTTCTCGCTTGGACATTTAACGGCACAAAAGCCGTAAGTGAACTATTAGTCTAACTGTATTCCAGAAAAGTGTCACAACAATACACGCATAACCTTGACAGGACAACAAGTAAACATAGTTTTCTTGTCGTTGTTTACAAACATACACATGTCATGCCGAATGACTTCACAATATTGGTGATAAAAGGCTACTCTTACTTTTTATCAGCAATTGCCAAGCGCTTCGATTTGTTTGTTTTTTTTACAAGATTCAGCGCTATATAAATTCCATATATTATTATTATTATTATTATTAATTGAATACGCTGTTAAAGTGTTTAGACAAATGTTATGAAACATAACCATTTCAGCAAGTGGCACAAAAGTCGCCAGTTAACTGTTTTCTTCCGTGCCGAGACGCAGTTAATGCTGTCTTGAACAGTTCATGGCGCAGTTCATGCCAGGATCAAGTTATTGCCGGCTTAGACATTAAGTGGCACAAAAGCCGTAATAAAACAACTATTTTTATGTTAAGTGCCAGTAGGGATTAGACATTCTGATGGCACAAAAAATGGCGTGGCTGGCTTCTAAGGGTGGCTGCAAGACAACAACAACAACAACAACAACAAAAGAACAAAACCAAGGCTTCAGTTCAAAACGACAAGTACATGAACAAGCTACCTAGAAACGACGTCACGATTTGTTCCTCCAGACAAAGTTAAGTTTCATAAGCTTGCACGTCATTTTCAATAATACGTCACAGGAGCGTCTTTCAGTCATTCTCTGGGCATGGGAATAACTGGACCAAGGTGCACGGAAACGATATTATCTTATGACCTGGTTTCTCCCAACCTGTCTGGATACAGTGTCGTGGTATTTCGTCACTAGATCAACAGTTTTTGTCGGTTAGATGAATGTCTCTCGATACCATTGCCTCGCTCCTATATCGAAGCTAGTGGCGTAGTATGTGAACTGATGATACCAAAGAACAAAAAAACCCACAAAATTAACAATGAAACAAAATGAATGTAAGGTGAAAGCAATCCGACAAATTGAAAGCTGATATGTAAACTAATTCCAGGCATTGCTAAATTTCTCCTGGTACTGAAAGTTTTACAAGTCTTTACTTTCCTCTTGGGAAAAAAAGCAGAATAAAGTATATGGATGTGAATCTTTTTTATCTTTTTTTATCTATGACTTACACATTTTCAAACTGTAACCAACAACGCCCAAACGCGCTCACAAAATGCTACACACACGTTTCAAAACTGCTTTTGGAAGAGTAAGGCCATCTGTGCCGGTGGAAACGGGTGACAACATTAACAAAACCGCATGCACACAGGGACTGGCTGTAAATTATTTTTAAAAAACCCACATGAGGGCTTATTCCGCTATCTTTGAAATAAAAGAATAAAGATCCAATAAGGTATTGACAGTAACAATGATAAAATTATACTCATATTTTTTTTTTTAAACTCAAAATAAGTCAAGAGTCTTTTCAACAACAACAACAACAACAAACCCGCAATGTACTTCACATTCATCACCTACACAGGATTTCAACACACACACTATTTTTATTTCTCAAAACGACTGGACCAATCTAACAACCTGCGTGGGTACGTGTGGCAGTCAACTTCAAAATCCATTTACTCCAATTTGGATTTTCCCCGAGACCAATCCTAACACCCCCTTTTGGGAGGGGGGGAGGGGAGGGGGGCTCTCTCTCTTCCCCCTTTTAGGACTGGATGTAAAATTAAAAAAAAAAGTCTCGTACTTATTTTATTCTATTACCCTCAGAAAATAAAATCTTTCTCTCTCTCTGCCTCTGTCTGTCTGTCTGTCTGTCTGTATCTGTCTCTGTCTCTGTCTGTCTGTCTGTCTGTGTCTGTCTGTCTGTCTGTCTGTCTGTCTGTCTGTCTCTCTCTCTCTCTCTCTCTCTCTCTCTCTCTCTCTCTCTCTCTCTCTCTCTCTCTCCGAGGGCTGATGTAAAAAAAAAGTCTTCTACTTATTCTATTCTAGTACCCTCAGAAAAAACTCTCCTCTCTCTCTCTCTCTCTCTCTCTCTCTCTCTCTCTCTCTCTCTCTCTCTCTCTCTCTCTCTCTCTCTCTCTCTCTTTCTTTCTCTCTCTCTCTCTCTCTCTCTCTCTCTCTCTCTCTCTCTCTCTCTCTCTCTCTCTCTCTCTCTGTCCGTCTGTCTCTGTCTCTCAGTTTCTCTCTCTCTCCGAGGGCCTTATGTAAAAAAAAATTTTCAAGTCTTGTACTTTTTCTATTCTCTTACCCTCAGAAAATAACATTTTGTTTCTCTCTCTCTCTCTCTCTCTCTCTCTCTCTTCTCTCTCTCTCTCTCTCTCTCTCTCTCTCTCTCTCTCTCTCTCTCCCTCCCTCTCTCTCTCTCTCTCTCTTCTCCCCCCCTCCCCCCACTCTCTCTCTCTCCCCACCCCACCCCACCCCACCCAACCACACAAGAGTCCATCCATCCATCCATCCATCCATCCATCCATCCATCCGAAAACGCCAGTAAAAGACCTGCTAGCTCTAAAAACCTCATTCTCTCCGCTCGCCTTCGCGTTTCCTTTCGTTTCGCCAAACTTCTGCTCCGTGATAGGTCAGCGTGACGCAGCGGCAGCAGCAACAACAGCAGCAGCAGCAACAGCAGCAACAACATTAGCAGCAGCAGCAGCAGCAGCAGCAGCAACAGCGTGGAGGACACCACTCCGTTTCTCACGTGCCGGTCGGTGTCCATCGCGACTGGGCGACGGCCAGTTTTTTTCCTACAAAAAGGACGAGAGTGGGTCCGGGGTCGGTGCTATTTTGTTCAGCAAGCAGCAGCGGCAGCAGCAACAGCAACAGCAGCGGTGCGAGGTTTCCAACTGTGCGTGCGGTGACGGTCCTGTCTGTCCTCTCCTGTCCTGTCCTGTCCTGTCTCTCTCTTGTCTCTTGTCTCTGTCTCTCGCTGCGGAAAGGTTCCAGATCTTGTCGCAACAGGAGGCGCGAAGAGGAGGAGGTTTTTTGGGTTTGATGTTGTTGTTGCTGCGCGTGACAAGAGAGACCCGAGTTAGTTTGTGGTTTGAGTTTGGGAAAGACGAGATAGATAGAGAAAGAGATAGAGATAGAGAGAGAGAGATCTTGTGTGGTGGTAGGTAGTAAGCGGAATCGTGTGTCTTGAGTTCGTGGTTTTTTTTACAGGTAGGTGCCGAGAGAAAGTTTTCTAGGGGTGGGGGGGGGGGGGGGGACTTGCTTGTTTTTTCTGCCACAGAGAGAGAGAGAGAGAGAGAGAGAGAGAGAGAGAGAGAGAGAGGGAGAGAGAGAAGTTTTTGTGGAGAACCAAGTTTGTAAGTTTGGTTTTTTTGGTGGTGTTTTGGTGGTGTTTGGAGTTGTTTTTTTGCGGTAGGTTTTGGGGGTGGGTGGGTTGTGTTGTGTTTTGTTGTTAGTATGTTTTATTGTTTTGTTTTTTCTTTACGGTTTTTCGGTTGTTTCTTTAACACCTTCCTCTCTTTCTCCTTCTTCGGTTCTGTTTTGTTCTCTTTTACTTCTTTTTTTTTTCTTTTTATTTTCCTCCTCTTCCTCCTCTTCTTCTTCTTTTCTTTCCTTTTCTTCTTCTTTTCTGTTCTTTTTCCTCGTTCTCTTCTTCTTTTCCTTTGTTCTTCTTTTCTTTTTCCTCGTTTTCTTCTTCTTCTTCTTTCTTTCTTCTTCTTCTATCTTTCGTTCTTATTTCTTTTCCCCTTTGTCTTCTTATTTTCTTTCTCCTTCTCCATTTACCACTGCTTTTCCCGTCTTTTCTTTTGTTTGTTTCCGTGTTTGCGTGTCCATCTTTCATTCTTTCTTTCTGTTTTTTTCTTTCTTTCTTTTTAATTCTTTCTTTCTGTTTTCTTTCTTTCTTTCTGTTTTCTTTCTTTCTTTTTTTCATTCTTTCTTTCTGTTTTCTTTCTTTGTTTTTTCTTTCTTTCTTTCTTCTTTCTTCCCATTTTCTTTGTTTCTTTCTTTTTCTTTCTTTCTTTCTGTTTTCTTTCTTTCTCCAACACCACTTTATGTTTCCTCCTTCCTTTGTTATATTTTGTTTCTCTTTTCCTTTTCCACTTCTTCTTTACTTCTTTTCATCTGCCTTTCTTTCCTTTTTCTTCTTCCTTCCTTCCTTTCTTTCATTCTTTCTTTCTTTTTCCTCTTCCTCCTCTTATGTTCTTCTTTTTGTCCGTCGTCTTCTTTTCTCCTCTTTTCGCTTTATTGTCTTTTCGTTCGCTTTCACATGACCAGCAATATTTTTCTGCTGACAAAAAAAAATGTCATAATTTGCGCGTGCTACTTTTGTTCGAGTATCTTATAACCTACACAACGACAACACTTGTGGCCGATGTCCAAATCTTTAACGTGCGTATTTGATCGATAACGCACAGCCAAGTGGACCACTGTCTACACAGTGAACACACTGCCGCTTGCTTGTTCTGTTTTCAAGCTGCTGGGAAGGGGGTGCAAGTTCGGGGTGGCTATTTTGTTGGGGGTATTTTTGCGGGTAAAGGGCATATATTTGGTTTAGTTTTATGATTTTTGTGTTGTTGTTTAACGGATGATGGAGATTGGGTTAATTGGATAGTTTTGTTTCAGTTACGCTCTGTATAGACATTTTCTACAATAATGGTTCTTTCCAGATTTTGTTTTCTAGTTTTGGTGGGGTTCATTTGTCGTCTGTATATTTTCTATAGGGGACGGGATAGCTCAGTGGTCAGAGCACTCGCTTTTTCCCAAGCTAAGGTTAAGTAGCACTGAGCGTGGTTACCAGTTGGATGAGTGACCGTTTGTCGCGCCCTGGCTTCAGACAATCCCCTAGTTCACCCAGCTGTAAATGGGTACCTGCCCTCTTTAGGGTCAGGGAAGGTAAAGCAGTGAGGGAGAGGAGATGGGCGCCGCCCTCAATATGCTGGCCCCTGGAGAAGCTGAGGTCTCTGACGCCTCGCTCCCCTATGACCATATAGGTGATGGGACACCTTTACCTTTTTTTACCTTTTATATTTTCTATGAAAATCTAGCATAGACAATCACCGCACACTTTTAGATTAAAACGTGGCAAGATTTTTTCCTCCTTGTAGCGCATTGTTTTTCTTTACGAAATAATTAATGAGAAATACTTGAAATGACCAACCTAATGTTATTTTTTTTGTTCCTGAACAATAGTGACAATAAACAGCAAAGTGGTAATGCAGATCTATGATAATGATGATGTTGGGATTTATTATAATGATACAAGTAATCCTGATGATGGTATTATAACAGGGACGACAATGATGGTGATACAGGGGAGGGGGGAGGAGAACAGAAAGAAAGAATAAGAAAGAAAAAAAAGCACAAGGGTTGTGCAGTAAAGTTACATGATAAAAAAGAATGAAAGAAAGAAGAAAGAAGAGAAAGAAAGAAAGAAAGAAGAAAGAAAAAAAGAAAGAAAGAAAGAAAGAGACAGAAAG
>CM054140.1:64095145-64100145 GCA_028751875.1 Rapana venosa | reverse complement strand
CTCTCTCTCTCTCTCTCTCTCTCTCTCTCTTCAGTGTCTGTCTGTCTGTCTGCCTCTGTCTCTCTGTCTGTCTGTTTCTGTCTCACTCTCTCTCTCTCAGTGTCTGTCCCTCTGTCTGCCTCTGTCTCTCTGTCTATCTGTTTCTGTCACACGCTCTCTCTCTCCGTGCATGCCTGTTTGCTTGTTTGTTTGTTTCTTTGTTTGTGCTCGCGCGCGCGCGTGCTGTGCACATGTACATGTTCAATGTATAGGGACGGGGTAGCCTAGTGGTCAGAACATTGCACTCGCAATCTGACGACCCGGGTTCGATTCCCGTTCAAGGGGATATTTTCCCCTGGAGTTAACATCAGTGCAGACTCCACTCTCCCCAAAAGTCCTTCGGATGAGACTATAAACCGAGGTCCCGTGTGAGAACGCACGCAGAACATCTTGCGCACACGTTAAATCCTGTTCCGCTGTTCGTAAGAGTAGGCCATTGTGTGCCGGTGGGAACAGATGACAAATTTACAAAACCGCATACAGACGGGGACTGCATGTAAAAAAGCACTTAAGTGCTTATCCCATTATCCTCGATATAAAGAATAAAACAAAATAGATTTTAAAAAATAAATATACATGTTTATTTTATTTTTATTCAGAGCTATCTACTTTCCCGCTTATAAGCAAAACGTCCGCTTCTCCTTTTCATCACTTAAACTAACAACCACAAACAAAATATCAGGTGGCAAACACACACAAAAAAATAAAACCCTCACCATTAGTCAACCTTGGAGCTCTAGCCAAAGAACGAAAATATTAAGCACAACAACAACAAAAACACCAAACAAACATAACACATTAAAGAAAGCAGTTCAACCAAATGGCGAAATTTGATCTTTCTCAAAACAGCGTAACACGATACCTCATGTTCATGTGACGAAAGAATTTTCCTAATTAGTTCGTTTTTACACATGTTCTCTACTAAAAATTGAAATTAAATTCGTAACACACTATGAGGCGAAATGCGGCTACCTTCATTGTGGGCAAAAACGGTCGTATATGCAAAAATCCTACCATTGGGGAACGCGTAACTCTAGACGAGAAATGCGAAAAAAAATTCTCTGTAGTATACAAAGCGTATTTTCCCCCTGTCTCCACAGCGTAAAAAGTTCTTTGATTCATCAATGCTGTGACTCTCCTGAGTTGACCCTTACGGTTGGCCAGGGCGTTGATGCAAGGAACAGCAGCATAGTTGGTTTTAAACCCTGTTTTAATCTGCATATAGGTGCACAGCTTTATTCTGAGGTTTAAAGATCTTAAGAAGGGACAGCCCTGATATGGCCTGTGATATGGCCTCTGATATAGCCCTGATTTGTCCACTGATACAGCCCTGTATGTCCTCTGATATGGCCTTGATATGGCCTGTGATATAGCCCTGATATGGCCTGTGATATGGCCTTGATATGGCCTGTGATATAGCCCTGATATGGCCTGTGATATAGCCCTGATATGGCCTGTGATATAGCCCTGATATGGCCTGTGATATAGCCCTGATATGGCCTGTGATATAGCCCTGATATGGCCTGTGATATAGCCCTGATATGGCCTGTGATATAGCCCTGATATGGCCTGTGATATAGCCCTGATATGGCCTCTGATATAACCCTGATATGGCCTGTGATATGGCCCTGATATGGCCTGTGATATAGCCCTGATATGGCCTGTGATATAGCCCTGATATGGCCTGTGATATAGCCCTGATGTGGCCTGTGATACAGCCCTGATATGGCCTTTGTGGCCGAAGGGGCTATAAACAACAGGATCAGGTTGGGTTGCTAAATGAATTCTTCTGCAAAAATGAGCTCAGGTTTGGGTGATTGACTTTTGAAGATTTTCCTTTCATTAGTTCTTGGGGGTCAAATTTCCGATTCGTATGTCCTACGTTGAATGTGTTTTTTTTTGTTTGTTCGTTTGTTTTGTTGTGGGGGTTTTCCCTTCTGGTATGTGTGTGTGTAGCGAGTGGTTGTGTGTGTGTGTGTGTGTGTGTGTGTGGTGAGTGTGTGTGTGTGTGTGTGTGTGTGTGTGTGTGTGTGTGTGTGTGTGTGTGTGTGTGTGTGCGTGCGCGCGTGTATGTATGTGCATATGTGTCTGTGTACGTGCATGACTGTGTGTGTTAAGCACGAGGTCAAACCCCAATGCCTCCCGTTTTCTGAAGCATGTGTTAACAACCACAAGCCAAAACACAATAAGCACAAAACACACACAACAACCACACAAACACACACACACACACACACACACATCACACACACACACACACACACACACACACACACACCACACACACACACACACACACACACACACACACACACACAAAGAGAGAGAGAGAAAGAAAGAAACGACGAACACAACACCCCCTCAAACGTCTCTTCTTTCTCAATGATCAAATCCATTTTGCATGTTCTTTCCAAGTCTGAAGAAGACGGTGCAAGCAATCAGACTAGACACCTTGTTTTCCAATGTCAGCTGGTAAAATATAAAAAATTTAATTGTTATCCTACCTCAAGATCAGTCTACTACCTGCCTTTATATAACGGTTTGTGGTTGGGTTGTGTTTTTTTTATCTGGGCCCAGACAACTTACGCACTGTTAGTACGCTTCCCAATGTGCTGCAATGGCTTCCCGGTAGGTTGTGAATCTTGTGCAAAATCTGTCGCCTTTTTGTGTTTTTTGGCGCTTTCACTGCTTTGATTCAACTAGTCTTTCGTAAGGATTCCCCCGTCCCTCAACATAGGCAGATATTATTTGTTTGGATTTTGTTTTTACTTTTATCTATTTTCAAGGACACTTGTTCAACATTAACCAATCTGTAATGAGAGCAACAACAAACTCGGACATATATCAAACTCGTGCGACGGTGGAAACAAAAATAATATAGCAAAAACACAGTTAAACCATGTTGTTGTTTTCGATTTAACGTCTGTTGACTATCAGTGATATTAGACGAAAACTGTCTGTTAAAGCGAATATTATCTGGTTTTATTTGTGAAATGTGTCATGTAAACATTGTTTAAAAAAAAACCTTTAATGACGAATTTCAAGAACGAAATGGATCCTTTTTCTTGTGAAATTTAATCTTCACGGTAAAATTTGCATCTTTTTGTGTACGTGAAAGTTACTTTTTGTTTTGTGAAAATAATCTCTTTCAGAATTCAAATTGTTGTCCTCTGGGGTTTTTTTTAGGAGAAAACAAACTTTCTTACGGTGTCATTTTATTTGCTTTCTAATAAATATGATACCTTTTTTCGAATAAAATTAATTCTATGAAAAGAAGACTTTTTACTATTAATATCTTAATAGCAGATCTGTACTCTAGATTCTTAGAAACTGATAACCCCGATCGGTTTTGTATTTCGTTGTCTTGTATTGCATTGCATTGTCTTGTATTGCATTGCATTGTGTTGTGTTGTATTGCATTGTCTTGTATCGCATTGCATTGTGTTGTATTGCATTGTATTACATTGTCTTGAGTTGTATTGTATTGTCCCCGCAACTGATTAATTGCTTGTCCTTTTCCTCTTCGGCACGAATATTGATGTACTGCCTATTCTACACAAATTCGCCTTCCACAATTCTGTTCTTATCACAGATTCTTTTTCGTACGCTGACTGCATTGTGCACATGATTCAGAGTAAAGGTATAAACACAAATAACCAGTTCCTTCATTATCATGGGTTAGCCATGATCTATTCCCGAAGTCAGAATACAGCTACCTTCATGGTGGGTAAAAAATGCCATGTACGCAAAATCTCACACAATTTGTGAACCTCGGATTTCTAGCCGAGGAATGACCCAAAAATATTCATGATCTAGACGAATGTGAAAAGGTAGTAAGGGTGGGGTGAGGAGGGGGGTTGCCATATGTTTGGGGGTAGGATTTGAACCGCAGACTTTTGGCTTCTTAGTGTGGTCCCTTACCACTGCGCTACAACTCCACTTGGAGAGAGAGTGGTTGTTTTTTTTAATGTTGTTCGGAAAATGCCAGACAGAACGAAAGACATAAACAAACAAAGTGAAAAGCAAAAAATATGGGACAAAGCCTTAAAACAAGTCACTTACGATTAAAGCAGCACCTTGTTCTGGTTTTGTTTTCTTTTGTTTGTTTGTTTGGGGTTTTTTGTTGTTGGTTTTTGGGGGGTGGGGGGGGGGGGGGGGGTTGGAGGGGAAAGAGGCAGGTTCTGATAGTTTGGGAAAAAACATTCCTTAAAAAATTAGAAGCTGTACGCTATCAAAATAATCTTTTTTTATTTAAGAAAATAAATGAGAATGTATCTTTAAACTAAAAAAAAATTAAAACGTATGTTGTTTACGCTTCGAAAAGAATGCTTTTAAAACGCATAATTAGAAGTAGATGTTTTGTATAAAAGCACATAATTAGAAGTAGATGTTTTGTATAAAAGCAATATATGATAGATAGATAGATAGATAGATAGATAGATAGATAGATAGATAGATAGATAGATAGATAGATAGATAGATAGATAGATAGATAGATAGATAGATAGATAGATAGATGGATGGATAGGTGGATGGATGGACGGATGGACGGACGGACAGACAGACAGACAGACAGACAGACAGACAGACAGACAGACAGACAGACAGACAGACAGACAGACAGACAGACAGATAGATAGATAGATAGATAGATAGATAGATAGATAGATTTTTTTTTAATTCCATGTTCTAAGTTGTTCATTGCAGCTGGTTATATTTCGAGAAAAAAAGGAATACATGGAAAAAAAGACCCAAATTTCATTGGCATAATAAACATATCTGCCAAGATCATGGACACACGTTTTATCTTGTATTAATCTTTGAAAATAATGAAGTTAGCGAAGGATACATACTATGTTTTTCCGGGATGAATTTTAGTCGTAAGTCACTGAGAAAACTGCAGGTAAAGAAAAGTGCATTTCTGTTTCTATAGCACTATGACAAAATGAACACTGAAGATC
>CM054140.1:64070145-64080145 GCA_028751875.1 Rapana venosa | reverse complement strand
TCAATAAAAATAGATAAAACGGAGTCAATTACTCGAGGTACGGCTGCACCCGAATGTAGAGTTCATTAGCACTTTGGAGCAAAGGTGGCCAAAGACCCTTTCCCTCTCTATATATAAGCTATACCAAGCAATGCGGATACCCTAAGGATACTGGTATGAGCAGACCCAGCCAGGGCAGATTTAATCTACAGCTTTGGTCAGGTCGGGTCAGTGCACCTGGTTTGCTACATACACGTGAGTCAACAATGATCTCAGGTTTAATATGTATTGGTTTGTTTGTTGGTTGGTTTGTTTTCGTTCCTCGGCTAGAGCTCCGAGGTTCACCAATGGTGAGATTTTTGCGTATGGTATATATACAACCGGGTTTTTTCTTTTAACCTAACCACTAAGATAGCCACATTCCGACTTCGGGAATGGTGTCTAACCATGACACCAGTACGTGTGCATACTGAGTTTGTTTGGGGTTTTTTCTCAAAATTTTATCATCCGTTCTTACCAGTACAAAATGGCCTGCTCTTGTGAAAGGTGGAACGAGGAGGTTTAACGTATGCGAAAAAGATCTGCGTGCGTGCATGCGTTTCCACACGAGGCCTCGATTTATAGTCTCACCCGAAGGACTTTCGGGGAGAGTGGAGTCGGTACTGAAGTTAACTCCAGGGGGAAATTTCCTATAACGGGTGCCTCCGTGGTGGTTCGATCCCTGGCCGTCAGATCGCGAGTGCAACGCTCTAACCACTAGGCTATCCTGCCCCACCATCTCAAGTTGGCATTGCTGCCAAGAGGAAGATTTTTGAGCGCTTAATAAAGACATTCTCTCTCTTCACTCTTCTCCTCTCTCTCTCTTCTCTCTCTCTTCTCTCTCTCTCTCTCTCTCTCTCTCTCTCTCTCTCTTCCCCTCTTCTCTTCTCTCTCTCTCTCTCTTTCTTCACCTCTCTCTCCCTCTCTTTTCCACCTCTCTCTCTCCACCTTCTCTCTCTCTCTCTTCCCCTCTCTTCTCTCTCTCTCTTTCTTCACTCTCTCTCTCTCTTTTTTCCACTCTCTCTCTCCACTCTCTCTCTCTCTCTTTCTCCACCTCTCTCTCTCTCCTCCCTCCCTCTTCTTTCTCCACCTCTCTCTCTCCCCTCCCTCTCTCTCTCTTTCTCCACCTCTCTTTCTCCACCTCTCTCTCTCTCTCTCTCTTCCCCTCTCTCTCTCTCTCTTTTCTTCACCTCTCTCTCCCTCTCTTTTCCACCTCTCTCTCTCCACCTCTCTCTCCCTCTCTTTCTCCACCTCTCTCTCTCTCCTCTCCTCTCTCTCTCTTTCTCCACCTCTCTTTCTCCACCTCTCTCTCTCTCTCTCCTCCCTCTCTCTCTCTTTCTCCACCTCTCTCTCTCCCTCTCTTTCTCCACCTCTCTCTCTCTCTCCCTCCCTCTCTCTCTCTTTCTCCACCTCTCTCTTATCTCCCTCCCTCTCTCTCTCTTCTCCACCTCTCTCTCTCTCTCCACCCTCTCTCTTCTCCTCTCTTTCTCACCTCTCTCTCTCTCTCCCATCTCTCTCTCTTTCTCACCTCTCTCTCTCTCTCTCCCTCTCTCTCTCTTTCTCTCTCTCTTCTGCATTTACCTCACATCTACGTTGCTTTCTTTTACTTCTTCATGTTACATCTAAAAAATAAAAAACACCCCCAAAATAAAACAAAAAACCAACAACTCACTCACACGAAGTTTTCTATTCACAATTGTTTTCCCTCCAAAAAGAACACCCTTCTTCTTGCCCAAAGTTCTTTTCCGCGCACTGAAAGATTATGTTGCATAAATGCAAAAACTTTTTTTTTTCCTTCACAAATATTGACCAGCTTTGTCCTGGACCCAAGCCAGTCTCCCCCTCTCCCCTCCCCTCCTCCCCCCTTTCTCCCCCTCCTCTCCCTCCTCTCCACCCTCCCGCAGGCTCTAAACCTAACCTAAGCCATGGGAGATAACCGCTCTCAGATGAAGAAACGATATCCGGTCTATTGAACTCATTGTCTTGTAGGGGGACGGGATAGCCTAGTGGTTAGAACATTGCGCTCGCAATCTAATGACCCGGGTTTGAATCCCGTTCAATTTTTTCCCCTGGAGTTAACATCAGTGCAGACTTCACTCTCCCCAAAAGTCCTTCGGATGAGACCATAAACCGAGGGCCCGTGTGCAAACCCAAGCAGAACATTTTGTGCACACGTTAAAACCCGTTCCGTTCTTCGAAAGAGTAGGCCATTGTGTGCCGGTGGGAACGGATGACAAAATTTACAAAACCGCAAACACACGGGGACTGATAGTAAAAAAGCATATGATTGCTTGTTCCATTACCCTTGATATAAAAGAATAAATAAATAAAAAATAAAGTAGTGCCTTTCTCTCGAACACCCAGATTCAAACAAACCACTGTTGGCCGTCGCTCTTTCTCTGTTTCTGGTCCACCCACCTGGAATGACCTCCCTCTCCCACTTCGCCAGAAGCCTTCATTTGATACTTTCAAATCCAGCCTCAAAACGCACTTTATTTTCTGCTTGAGATCTTCCCCTGTTATCTGTTCCTACTTTTCAATAGCTGCCTTCACCTCCACCACCCCCACCTAAGCGTGTTGCGTGTATGAGTTTGGTATTTGTTTATCCTGATATGTGTGGACGGTTGCATGCGTGTGAAGGATTTGAATGCAAGCGCTTCGATTTGTTTACTTTACAAGATTCAGCGCTATATAAATCTCATACATTATTATTGTTGTTAGTATTATTATTATTATTATTATTCCTGTGGGCTTTCTTACTTTCTGGAAGAAGAAAAAATTCTCGTTCTTCAATCTTGCCCTGCAGATGATGCTACCCTTGTTTCCATCTTTTGCCTGTCAGATTCCAGAGAGTGCAGAAGATCGGCATTGTTCCCACTAAGATCAAAGTCATCGAGACAAGACAATGCTGAATTGTGTTTAGTTAAGGGAGAGAGGGGAGGGATGGAGACAGAGAGAGAGAGAGAGAGAGTGGGAGGGAGAGAGAGAGAGAGAGAGAGAGACAGAGAGAGAGAGAGAGACAGAGAGAGAGAGAGATGAGAGGAGAGAGAGAGAGAGAGAGAGAGAGAGAGAGAGAGATGAGAGAGAGAGAGAGAGAGAGAGAGAGAAATTTAACAATAACGAAATTTTTTCTGATTTTTTTTTTTGGAGAGAGAGAGAGAGAGTGTGTGTGTGTGTGTGTGTTGTGTGTGTGTGTGTGTGTGTGTGTGTGTGTGTGTGTGTGTGTGTCTGTGTCTGTGTGTGGTTTTTTAGTGTGAAGAGAGAGAGTGTGTGTGGGTGTGTGTGTTTGTGTGTCGGAGAGATGAGAGAGAGAGAGAGGAGAGAGGGGGAAGGAAGGGGAAGAGAAAAGGAAAATTGAGAGGGGATTAAAAAGAAAATTGGAGAAGAGAGAGAGAGAGGGAAAAAAAGTGGTTTGGGGAATTTAAAAGGAACCCCTTTGGGAATTTACGTGTTGGCGATTTTAACATTTTAAAACCCATTTAGGCTTGGGTTGCGAGTTTTTGGGGATTTTTTTTTTAAAAAACCCTGGTCGAAAATATTTTTTGCTCGAGGGGATTACGGGAAATTTGTTAAGTGTTCCCCCAAAAAAAACAAAAGTAAAAAAACCCAAGAAAAAAATTTTTTAAAAAAAGCCTTTTCCTTGACCCGGTTTCAGGGGATTTTATTGCCTTGAGGAGTAAAAGGGGAAAAATTTCATGGGGCTTCTGATGTTTCTAAAACACACAGGGAAACCACAAAAAACACCCCCGGCATACACACACACGACGCACGCAGCACGAAACGCCGACGCCCACACACAAAATACCCACACACAAAACACAAACACAAAAAACCACACACACAACAAAACCCACACCACACAACCACACACACCACACAACACCAACACTTTTTTTTAAAGGGGTTTAAAAAATATATTTTGGGTTTTTTTTCCCGTTTCTGTTTTTACCAGCGTTATGAATGCATAGTTTGAAAGGGCGGGGTTTGGCGTCCCGTGCGCGCGCGCGGGGTGGTGTGTGTGTGTGTGTATGTGTACGTTTTTTTGTGTGTGGGTGAGTGTGAGTGTGTGTGTGTGTGTGGGGTTGGGGGGGGTTTTGCGTGCGTGCGTGGTGCGTGGTGCGTGGTGGTGCGTTTTTTTCCTCCTCCCGTTGCGGGCTTGTGTGGTTGTGTGTGTGTTGTGTGTGTGTTCATTTCTTTTTTTCCATGATAAGGAATAAAAAAACCCGTGTGTTTTTTTTTTTACATCTAGCCCCCGAGTGCATGCGGGTTTTGTCAATTTTGTCATCCGTTGCCACTGGCACACAATGACCTACTCTTCCGAAAAGCGGAGCAGGCTTCAACGTGGGTAGTTGTGTTCCACTTTAGTCAGTCACAGCAGATTTCTCTGCGTCAAATTCCGGCTGCTCGCCCCCCAAGGGAAAGCGCGTCGCCACAAGAACAGCGCCACACATCTTTGTTTTTACGTTTGCATTCATGTCTGTATGTGTAATTTTTTCACGTGAGAGTGGCTTTTTTTTATTTTCTGTTTTCTACAGAAACTTGCCGGCCAGAATGTTCTGATTACGATGGATTCTTTTACGTGCGCTGAACACGGTTTTTAAATATAAGATCTCAGTTTAATATTTTCTTCCCAGATCCTCGGGAGATGTTCTGTGTGCATTCGCACTCGGGGCCTCAGTTTGTAGTCTCATCCGAAGGGACTTTGACGTTCAGTTCCATTGTTTTCTGGCCGCCCTCTTAGGATAGCTCAGTGGTCGGAGCACTCGCTTTCCCCCAGCCAGTTAAGCAGCGTCGAGCGTGGTACCAGTTGGATGGGTGACCGTTTGCGCGCCTTGGCTCAGTACAGTTCCCTCAGTTCACCCAGCTGTAAATGGGTACTTGCCTCTTTTAGGGTCAGGGAAGGTAAAGCAGCGAGGGAGAGGAGATGGGCGCCGCCCTCAATATGCTGGCCCCTAGAGAAGTGAGGTCTCTGACGCCTCGCTCCCCTACGACCTTATAGGTTATGGGACTCCTTTACCTTTACCTTTTACCTCTTAGGATGCAGTAGAGAGCATCTTCCTTTCCCCTTAGCTCTTCGTGCACGATTATTCTCTTGTCGATGCACGAACGATCTGATGCAAAAGCACTCCTGCTTTAGAAATGGACACTTCTCCTTCTGTTTGTCTACATGACTCTTATATTCATACAGCACGTACCAAGGCATCCGCAGAAATTAAAATCCACTTTTTGTGAAAGACTAGCCTCTGAATCAAAACTCATGTGATTTTGTACACATTTGATAGATTTGAAATCTCTTTTTTTTTCAGCAAACACTGTACCCCCTCAGTCCTTTTGTTGTCTGCTAGTTTCCTTACAGCAATATGCATGCGCGGGGTCAACACTGTAGGAATACAAGCAATCCTCATTTGAAGATCATTTCCAACTTTCTCGTGACTACCTGGTATTGCTCTATGTCCTCAATCCCAAAAAAACAAATATACAGTGCAAATTTTTCATACTTTAAAAGATCTGAAAAATCACCAATTTTTTTTTACCGACTAGCACTCTAAAGAAGCTACTACATGACTCGTAAGCTAATACAGGAGCGTAACCAAAGTGGCGGAGACACTGAACAAAGAGCAGAGGCAACAAACACTAGAGCATCCCGGTCTTGCTCAATGCGTCATCTGCCACAAGTAAGGGTACAGAAATGCATACAGCAGCAGCAGCAGCACACACTGCAGCAATCATAGACCCTCAAAGTGGGTCTAGTATTTTCGTGGTATATTTTCAGAACACACAGGCCACATCTCAACATCATGACAGATAAAAGTGCCCTGATGCATCATACAACAATACTAATGACAGATGACAAAATTTACAAAACCGCGTACAAACGGGGACTGGATGAAAAAAGCCACATAAGTGCTTATTCCATTATCCTCGATATAAAAGAATAATTAAATAAAAAATAAAAATAGATAAATAAATAAACCCAGACACTGTGTTGGGATCAATCATTTGCCACAAGTTACAGGAATGCCTGCAACACTTCTGTATTGTATGGTATTGCATTGCATTCCATTGTATTGCATTCATTGCACTGTATTGTATTGTATTACATTGTATTGTATTGTATTGTGATGTATGGTACTGTGTTCCACTTTCAGTCAAGGCAGATTTCTCTCCGTGAAAATCGGGTTGCTCTCCCCAGTAGGAGAGCACATGCCACAAGAGCAGCGCCACCCAATATATTGTCTTCTAATATCAGCAGCTGCATACACTAAAGCAAGCATAAACCCCGACAGTGTGTATATACATTAACCATATATATCCATAGAGCACACGACGCATTCAAATACTAGGGCAGATCACTGCATCAAAAACTTGGACCAATTCATGACAAGGGGGCGGGATAGCCTCGTGGTTAGAACGTTGCGCTCATGATCTGAAGGGTCTGGTTCGAGCCCCAGAAAAGGCATCCGCCGAGGGGATCTGTTTTCCTTGCAGTTTACATCAGCACTGACTCCACTCCCCTGAAAGCTCGTCAGATGAGACTATATTAAACTCTGGTGTCGTGTTGAGACATCATCCCCGAAGTCGGAATGCGGCTACCGTAATGCGGGTGGATAGGGGGGGGTGGGGACATGCAAAAAATACCACCAAATGAATCTCTCTCTCTTTCTCTATAATATATATATATATTTATATTTCTGTATATATATATCTCACTCTCTCTCTCTCTTTCTGTAATATATATATATATATATTATATATATATATATAATATATATTATATATATATATATATATATATATATATACTGCGAAGCGGAGGTTTGTGATCGTTCTGCCACCAATGCTGACTGATCCTTCATGATGTTCCAGTGCATCAGCCATGATTCTCTCAAGGAAAAATTTGAAAAGAGTGGGTGAGAGTAGACAGCCCTGCCTTACTCCAACTGTTGTTCGAAACCAATTCTCCAATGTTGTTGTTTTTAGTACACTGCACTGGTGGCCTCGCTGTACAGCTGTTTGATGACTCTGATCAGGTTTGCATTGATGCGTACAAATTCAGGGTTTTGCCCACAAAGCTGCATGCCACACCCTGTCAAATGCCTTCTTAAAATCGATAAATACGTGGTAAAGGTTTTGTTGATGTTAAAGGTCCCGCTCACATAGAAATTCTGAGGTTGAATATTGTTCTGTTGTGCTGCGCCCTGCTCTGAAACCTGCTTTTTCCCTCAGCAATCATGGTCTCTGCTTGTGGCTTCAGTCTATTCAATATTATCTGCAGCATGACCTTGCTTGGGTGACATATGAGGCTGATTGTGCGGAAAATTATGGCACTGTTGTAGATTTCCTTTCTTGGGGAGGGTGATGATGAGTGACTGCGTCCATGGTGTTGGCCATTTTCCTGTCTGCCAGATCTTGTTGCAGATTCTTAGTAGGGCGCTGATCATGGTTCCCCTCCAGCTTGGACCAACTCAGCTGGAATGTTGTCAGCCCTGCTGACTTCCCCCTTTTTTCAGCGATCGGGACTGCTTTTTCCACTTCTTCTCGGAGGATAGGGTGATGTCTGTGTCTTTGCTTCGGGTACATTAAGGACTTCGGGATTCCTGCGGTTTCCTATAGTTATACAGGCGGAGCAGTATTCTGTCCATCTGTTCAGAATATCCTGGTCGTCAGTGAGACATTTTCCCATTTTTGTCTTGGATTGTTAAACCTTTTCTCTGTTTTGTGCTAGTCAGGTCTTTCACCAGCTGATATGCTTTCTTGCTATCGTTTTTTTGATGTTCTCTTCATGCTTGGCACTGTTCACCGATCCAATTCTCTTTTGCCTCCGTCATGGACTTCCTGATTCTTTTGTGACGCCCTATATTGTTCTGCTCTTCTTTTGTTTTCATTTTTCTTTTTCTTCAGCTCTCTACGCTTGTCGCATAGTTGTAGGATGTTAGGTGTGACCCATGGTTTTTGACTGGTCGGCGTTTGCAAGAAGCTCGTTTTTTTGTTTCAGTCACCGCTGTATTGAAGCTATTCGTCAGTGTATCTATGTCTGAGTCTATCACAGTGAGTGCTGCAAACTTTCCACCTATCCTTGCTTAAAAAAATTTCTAATACCTCTGGGTCCTTCAGCTTCTCGAGGTCAAATTTGATCCTTTGATGTTCCGCTTGTGGATTTTTCTTTAGACGTAGTCGGAAAGTCATCATCACAAAGATCATGATCACTCCCTATGTCTGCTCCTGGAAAACTTCGTGTCTGTGCGATTTTTAACGCTAGACTGAAACCGTCTTTTCACCATGATGTAATCTATTTGGTTGTGGTGTTCTCCATTTGGGCTATGCATGTCCATTTTCTGGATTCTTGTGTGGGCCAAGTGTTTCACTAGCTGGAGGTGGTTGTTACGGCAAACTCCAGGAGTCTCAAGCTCTTTCATTTGATTGGTTATTACAATGTGGCCCACAAACGCCCTCCCAGTCTTTCCATGCATCTTCCCCTCCCTTTGGGGCGTTCCAGTCGCCTTGCACAACGAGGATGTCTTTCTTGGGTGTTTGATTCAGAACCTTTGTAGCTGGTCATAAAATTCTTCTAGCCTTCATCTGTGCAGTCTGATGTAGGGGCGTATGCCTGTACTATAGTTATGTTAAAGGGGGTTGCTCTCAGGCGGTGGTAATAAGTCTGCTGGACACAGGCAGACAGCTCATGACGGTTTCACGGGGTCTTTGTGAACGAGAAACCCCACGCCGTGTTCATGTTTATCCTGTTTTCCACTGTAGTTTTAATTTGTGGTCTTCCTGGTTTTTGTTTCTCCATGTTTTCCACCTGACTTCGCAGAGGCCCAAGGATGTGCCATTGATATCTGGACATCTCATGTGTTAGTTCTTTCCCCTTTGCCTGCAGCTCTTAGTGTCCGTACATTCCACGTGCCAATGATGGTGTTGTTTCTGGCACGAATTTTGCTGCGTTTTACATCAGTAGCATACTTTCGACATCTGTCCTGATGAGCAACAGAAGGCGCGGTCCCTTTGGGAACCCGGGCGACGACCCATCCGGTATGGAGATTCTGGCTGTCTTTGTCATTGGTGTATCTTGGGCAAATCAAACCTGGCGGAGCCCATCCCTCTCCAGGTCGGATTTTTTGGTTGGGTTTACTCCCCACATGTGGCAGGTGGTACTGGGTTACATGGTTACCAGTAGCAGAGGGAGTCTCTGACCTGACCTGATCTGTCTGCTTGGTGGCAGAACGATCACAAACCTCCGCTTCGCAGATGACATTGATGGAATGGCAGGATCAGAAAAAGAGCTTGCCAGCCTAACAGAACACTTGGATAAGGCCTCCAAAACATACGGCATGGAAATCAGTGCAGAGAAGACCAAACTGATGACTAATAACACCAACGGCATTAGCAAGATATCAGGGTTAAAGACCAGAAGCTGGAAAAGTTCAAAGCTTCAAGTACCTGGGAGCCATTGTATCAGACCAGGGATCCAAGCCAGAAATAGTATGCGGACTGCACAGACAATAAAAAGCTTTGTCAAAACTAAACACCATCTGGGAAAAGGACAAGAATATCTCATTATCTCCAAGATCAGACTAATGCGTCCCTTGTCATATCCCTATTTCTGTATGCCTGTGAATCATGGGGCCCCGACTGCAGATTTGGAGAGAAGAGTACAGGCAGTGGAGATGAGATGCTTTCGGAGACTCCTTGGATCTCCTACAAAGACCACATAAGCAACGAAAGCGTGCATAACAGAAACCAGCAAAACCATTGGACCCCATGAGAAACCCTTTTAAAGATCGTGAAAAAGCGTAAAAATTAAGTGGTATGGGCATGTCACAAGATCCCAAGGAATTACAAAGGGCAGTTTTGCAAGCACTGTCCAAGGAGGAAGAAGAAGAGGCAGACCAAGGAAGAGCTGGAGGATAACATCAGTGAATGGACAGGCATAGAACTCAACAAACCTGAGAAAGGCAGAACAGAGAGAGGAATGGAGGGA
>CM054140.1:64062645-64067645 GCA_028751875.1 Rapana venosa | reverse complement strand
AGATAGAGACAGAGAGAGACAAAGAGAAAGAGAGAAAGACAGACAGAGAGACTGAGTGGGGGAAGGGGGGGGGAGATACAGACAGACAAAGAGGTGTGGGATTTTGTCCCGTCTTTTTCATCTTTTGTTTCATCGAGACCATCAAAGTCATAAAAGAAAATGGCAGGCACCACATGGAACCAGTGGGTGATTTTTTTCTTGTTAACACTGTAACTGGTTTTTGCGGGTATCTTGACTTTAAAGAAAAAGAAAGAACAAAAAATACACCCATAACATTTAATCTATTTGGTAATAACTCAAACGCTGTGTTTGAAATATTTCGTCTTGAAGTATTGGTTTTGGTTGGCTGATTGGCTGGCTAGTTTTGTTGTTGTTGTTGTTGTTGTTGTGTGTGTGTATGTTGTATTCTTTAGGGGGTTGTCTGTAATCTTTGATTAATGACGTTCAAAATGTTAAAGAAAGTTTTTAAACCTTTGCAACCTGAAAAGGGGCTTTCCTCTCCGGGTGTTTTTTTTTTTTTCAATTAATTAAAAAAAGTTTGCTAGGGTTTCCCTGAAAATTTTAAAAATCTAAACGGATTTTTTTCCAATGCAAAACTGGTTTTTTAAAAGTAAAAAGGGCAAAAAGGTCAAGGGTTTTCCCATAAAATTAAAGGGGCGTTGAGGGGTGACATGTCAGAGACCCCACTTCTCTAGGGCCCGATATTGAGGGCGGCGCCCCTCTCCCCTTTCCCCCGCTGCTTTTTCCCTTTCCCGACCTAAAGAGGGAGGTACCCCTTTACGCTGGGGGAACTTGGGGGGCCCGTACTGAAGCCTAGGGCGCAAAAAGGGAACCCCTCCAAGTTTTGGGAACCCCCGCTCGACGCTGCTTAACTTTTGGTGGGGGAAACGAGTGTCCGGGCCGTGAGCTATCCCCTCCCCAACACTGGGTTTTTCATTCACCAAAAATGAGCCGCAGGGGTTTTCCCTCTTTTTTTTTAAAACATCGGCACTTAAACCCAAAAGCAAGACGCTGAAATCGTTAAATCACCACCAAAAGGGAAAGATTGAATATCCCTGCCCCGGGTTTTTTTGGGGAAAGTTTGAAGTATAAACAAAGTGAAAATTTATAGGGCGTTTTTCCGGGGAAGAATCGGGTGTTTTTTTTTTTTTGAAAAAAATTTAAAATTTTGGGCGGGATTTGTTTTTTCTTTGTTTGATTTTTTTATACAAAAATTGCTTCCCTTCAGGTTCCCGGTTTTTTGGCTTTTTAAAAAAATTTAGATGTGGTTGATGTTGGGGTTTTTTCCACAACGCGGTTTCCCCTCCCGGGTTGACCTTACGGTTGGCCAGGGTGTTGGGTACAAGGAAAAAACAGAGAGTTGAATTTTGATTTTTGTTTTTTAAAACCGTATAGAGATTCACAGTTTAAACCGAGATTCAAACCTTGTTGGGTCCAACCAAACCTGTTGTTTATTGCCCCCCGACCACAGAGGCCATATCAGGGCTGTCACCTCCTCAACTTTTAAATCTCAAATTAAATCTGTGCAGCTACATACAGATTAAAACAGGGTATCAAATCAGCTTTACCGTCGTTCCTTATAGCAACGCCCGGGCCCACCATCAAGATCAACCCAGGACAGCCTTGACTATGGCTTCTGTGGTCGGCTGGGCTATAAACACTTCTGATTTGATGGATTGGATCGCGTTGGACGAACTATTCAAGCGTGATGGGATCATCATGGACGCTTGATGAATAAACGAATTAATCACCCAATTCAGTTGCCCCTTACTGGGATTTTTGTACGCAAAAAAAAATCAACCATTTGTCTCAAAAGTCATGGTCAGCGGAGGTTTAAAAATTTTTTAAAAGATTCACAAACCATTTAGAAACCCAATTCATCCAAAAGGTGTAGCATTTCATTCCATCCTCTGCATTCTGCTGCAGCGCCAAATCAGAAGGAACGATGACAGAATTCATTCCACAACCAGCAACATTGGAGGCCAAATTTGATTCGCGGGGAGAGGCTGGGATTTGAGAATCACTCTCGAAGAGCTCGACTTGAAGGTCACTTTGCCGGAGAAGTGTGTTTGGCAAGGAATATGGGTGGACATTTGCTTGGTGCGTGGGCACTCGATTCTTCCCGGGGAAACGGATTGATTAATTGAAATGACAACTTGAGTTGCAGACAAGATCAATTCATGCCTTGAGAAATGCTTGTTCAATTACGTGCTTTTTTATTTATTGGTTATTTTTTCTTTGCTCATCTTGTCCCAGTAGCATGATGATGTGTTGTTGTCTGTTAATGCAAGTATCATTAAAAATGTCATCTCAAGTGTGTGTGTAGATAGCGTAAGAGTTGACAAATTCAAAACACGTTTAGTATTACAGGCACAGCTCTTACCTGGTTTAGTCCATACCTTAAATCCCGATTTCAAACTGTTGCAGTAAACAAGATTCAATCATCACCTGTCAAACTGGTATGTGGAGTCCCACAGGGATCAGTTATGGGCTCTGTTCTTTTCACTCTCTACACTGCTCCACTTTCACATATAATAAACCGTCATCAGGTCAACCATCATTTTTATGCCGATGACTCTTAGATTCTTAGCAGTGATACACCTGAAAATCTGCCTTCTCTCTTGACAAATATGGCCTACTCTCTTCAAGATATCCAAAACTGGATGGCACAGAACAAGCTACAGCTAAATGCAGATAAAACTGAAGCCATGCTTGTAGGGACCAAACACAAACTCTCTCCCATCCCAACAGCTTCAATGGAATTCAGCAATACGTCAAGTCCTCTATCCACTGCTGTGAAGTATTTCTGGGTAGTTATAGACAACACACTCTCTATGCAAAAATCCATCACCCAGACCTGCCAGTCATGCTACTATCAATTATGGCGTATTACTGCCATTTGAAAGTACCTGTCCACTGATGCAACATCCAAACTAGTCCACTCTCTATTATTCACGTCTGGACTATTGCAATTCTCTTTTGGCTGGTCTGCCAGCATCATCAAACCCACTCCCTTCAACGAATACAAAACTCTGCAGCTCGACTAGTCCTCAGAAAGAAAAAATCTCAACACATAACTCCTATCTTGCAATCTCTACACGGCTGCCTATGCCACAGAGAGCAAACTATAAGATCAGTACCCTCTGTTGCAAATGTCTCCACAAAACAGCACCCTCCTACCTATGTGAATGTCTTCACTTGTACACTCCTTCTCATTCCCTCCGCTCTGCTGCAGATACCTTGTGCTTACAAATACTAGATTCAACCAGTCCACCGTCGGCCGTCGCTCTTTCTCTATTTCTGGTCCATCGATCTGGAATGACCTCCCTCTCTCTCTTCGCCAAAAGCCGTCTTATGACACTTTTAAATCCAGTCTGAAGACTTTATTTCAAACCTAGATTTTCCTTTCTGCTTCTCTCATAGCTTTTCCCTGCTTCAACAACCAAGATTCTATCGCCCTGCCAGGATGTTTTGACCTCTGTTGTGTGTGTGTGTGTGTGTCGTTGTGTGTGGTGTGTGTGTGTGTGTGTGTGTGTGTGTGTGTGTGTGTGTGTGTGTGTGTGTGTGTTGTGTGTGTGTGTGTGGTGTGTGTATTGTGTGAGTGTTTGCGTGCGTGCGTGCACATTTGGGCATGTTGAAACTATTAACTCGTTACTGCAGTTGTATGACTGTAAGAATGGGTTGAGTGCAAGCGCTTTGATTTGTCTCTGCAAGATATAGCGCTATATGAATTCCATTTATCATTATTATTATCATGAGTGGCACGCTCTCTATCTGACTGTCTGTCTGTCTGTCTGTCTGTCTCTGTCTCTCTCTCTCTCTCTCTCTCTCTCTCTCTCTCTCTGGGGTTATATAGATATATTATAATTATATATATATATATGATATTATAGATATATAGATATTAAAGAGAGAGGATGTGTTATATATATTCATATATATATATATATTATATATATCTATTATATATATATATATTATTATATATATATATATATATATGGACACACACACAACCCCATCCCCACCCCCACTCACACTACAACCCCACACACACACACACACACACACACACACACACACACACAACACACACACCAGATCGCTAAAATCCAACAGCGCGAGCCTACATAGACCTTCAGAACGGACATGGGAGTTGACATAGTCTGTAAAAAAAAATTAATGTATATCTTTTTTTTTTTTTAAATTCATGTTAAAAATAACGATCTGGATCTTTATCAGGAACAGCTTGTCTTTGTTGCTTGGCTTTGTTTGGTTTGGTTTGTTGTTTTGTTTTGTGAAATAGAGAGACAGGGAAGTTTTGGAAACCTTTCCATTAAAGTCTGCCAAGTTTAGAACAGATCTATGGCTTGTGTTCAGGTAGATGTCTTGCTTATTATGTTCGCTAGTGTGTGTGTGGTGTGTGTGTGTGTGTGTGTGTGTGTTGTGGTGTGTGTGTGTGTGTGTGTGTGTGTGTGTGTCTGTGTGTATGTGTGTGTGTGTGTGTGTGTGTGTGTGTGTGTGTGTTGTGTGTGTGTGTGTTGTGTGTGTGGTGTGTGTGTGTGTAGGGGTGGTGGTGTGGTCAGAATCGTGCGTCACTCATTTGCTGACAAGAAGTCTTCGTGCAGGTTATCGTGCACTATCTACATATTTGTAAGTAGCAGGCATATCCCAAACCAAAGATAGATAGATAGATAGATAGATAGATAGAGAGATGGGTAGAGAGAGAGGTAGAGCATGAGATAGATAGATAGATAGAAAGATAGAGATAGATGGTAGATAGATAGAGATAGATAGATAGATAGATAGATAGATAGATAGATAGATAGTAGAGATTAGATGATTGATTGATTGATTGATTGATAGATAGTAGATGATAGTGAGATAGAGATAGATAGATAGAAGATAGATAGATAGATAGATGAGATAGATAGAAGATAGTGTGTAGAGTGTGTGAGTGTTTTGTGGGGGGGGGGGGGGCGGCGAGGGAGGGCGGGGCG
>CM054140.1:64032193-64039693 GCA_028751875.1 Rapana venosa | reverse complement strand
TCATTCCAGATCGATGGACCAGAAATAGAAAAAGAGCGACGGCCGACGGTGGATTGGTTGAATCTAGTATTCGTAAGGACAAGGTATCTGCAGCAGAGCGGAGGGAATAAGAAGGAGTGTACAAGTGAAGACATTCACATAGGTAGGAGGGTGCTGTTTTGTGGAGACATTTGCAACAGAGGGTACTGATCTTATAGTTTGCTCTCTGTGGCATAGGCAGCCGTGTAGAGATTGCAAGATAGGAGTTATGTGTTGAGATTTTTTCTTTCTGAGGACTAGTCGAGCTGCAGAGTTTTGTATTCGTTGAAGGGAGTGGGTTGATGATGCTGGCAGACCAGCCAAAAGAGAATTGCAATAGTCCAGACGTGAAATAATAAGAGACGTGACTAGTTTGGATGTTGCATCAGTGGACAGGTACTTTCAAATGGCACTAATACGCCATAATTGATAGTAGCACGACTGGCAGGTCTGGGTGATGGATTTTTGCATGGAGAGTGTGTTGTCTATAACGACCCAGAAATACTTCACAGCAGTGGATAGAGGACTTGACGTATTGCTGAATTCTATTGAAGCTGTTGGGATGGGAGAGAGTTTGTGTTTGGTCCCTACAAGCTTGGCTTCAGTTTTATCTGCATTTAGATGTATCTTGTTCTGTGTCATCCAGTTTTGGATATCTTGAAGTCAGTAGGACATATTAATCAAGAGAGAAGGCAGATTTTCAGGTGTATCACTTCTAAGAATCTGAGAGTCATCGGCATAAAAATGATGGTTGATCTGATGACGGTTTATTATAAATTATGTGCAAGAGGAGCAGTGTAGAGGGTGTAAATAACAGGGCCGAGGACTGATCCCTGTAGGACTCCACATTCCAGTTTGACAGGTGATGATTGAATCTTGTTTACTGGAACAGTTTGGAATCGGTCTGTGAGGTATGAAGTAAACCAGGTGAGATCTGTGCCTGTAATACCAAACGTGCTTTGAACTTGTCAACTCTTATGCTATCTACACACACCTTGAGATGACATTTTTAATGATATTTGTAATACCAGACAACAACACATCATCATGCTACTGGGAGAAGATGAGCAAAGAAAATAACACCAATAAATAAAAATGCACGTAATTGAACAAGTATTTCTCAAGGCATGAATTAATCTTGTCTGCAACTCAAGTTGTCATTTCAATCAATCAATCCGTTTCCCTGGAAAGAATCGAGTGCCCACGCACCAAGCAAATGTCCACCCATATTCCTTGCCAAACACACTTCTCCGGCAAAGTGACCTTCAAGTCGAGCTCTTCGAGTGTGATTCTCAAATCCCATCCTCTCCCCGCGAATCAAATTTGGCCTCCAATGTTGTTGGTTGTGGAATGAATTCTGTCATCGTTCCTGCAGATTTGGCGCTGCCGCAGAATTCTGAGGATGGGATGAAATGCTACACCTTTTGGGTGAATTGGGTTTTAAAATGATTTGTGAATCTTTCTTTTATTTTTAAACCTCGGACGGCCATGACTTTTGAGACAAAAGGTTTATTTTTTTTGCGGACAAAAATCCCAGTAAGGGGCCACTAAACTGGGTGATTAATTCGTCTATTTATCAGGCGTCCATGATGACGATCACATCACGCTTGAATAGTTCGTCCAACGCGATCCAATCCATCAAATCAGAAGTGTTTATAGCCCAGCCGACCACAGAGGCCATAGTCAAGGCTGTCCTGAGTTGATCTTGATGGTGGGCAGGCCGTTGCTATAAGGAACGACGGTAAAGCTGAGTTGATACCCTGTTTTAATCTGTATATAGCTGCACAGATTTAATTTGAGATTTAAAAGTTGAGGAGGTGACAGCCTGATATGGCCTCTGTGGTCGGTGGGGCTATAAACAAAAGGATTGGATTGGATTGGACCTCAACAAGGATTGAATCTCGGATCAAAGCTGTGCAACTCTGTTCTGATTTAAAACAAGATTAAAAATCAACTCTACTGTCCTTCCTTGTATCAACGCCCTGGCCAACCATAAGGGTCAACCCAGGAAGGTCACCGTGATGTGGGAGAAACCACATCAACCACATCTTCAATGGAATAAAGCCAATGCCTGGAACCTGAAGACGAAGCAATGTGTTAAGTAAAAAAATCAAACAAAAAAACCAAAATCCCGACCATATATTATCTTTTTTCAAAGGAACGAAAAAGCACCCGATTCTTCCACGGCAAACGCCCTATCATTTTAACATTGCTTGATACTTGAGAACTTTCACACACACACCCAGGCTTGATAATCAATCATTCTATGAAGTGGTGACTGAACGATTTCAGCGTCTTGCTCTGGGTTTAAGTGTCGATGTTTTACAACAAAGGGAGAATAACCGCCTGCGGCTCAGTTTTGTGTGAATGTAAAGCCAGTGTTGGGGACGGGATAGCTCAGTGGTCGGAGCACTCGCTTTCCCCCAGCCAAGTTAAGCAGCGTCGAGCGTGGTTACCACTTGGATGGGTGACCGTTTGCGCGCCTAGGCTTCAGTACAGTTCCCCCAAGTTCCCCCAGCTGTAAATGGGTACCTGCCCTCTTTAGGGTCAGGGAAGGTAAAGCAGCGAGGGAGAGGAGATGGGCGTCGCCCTCATTATGCTGGCTCCTGGAGAAGCTGAGGTCTCTGACATGTCACTCCTCAACGACCGCTTAGATTATGAGACACCTTGACCTTTTTGACATTTACATTTTCAACCAGTTTTGCATTGGAAAGAATCCGTTTAGAGTTTACAATTCACGGTAACTAGCTATCTTTTTGTTAATAATTGAAAAGATAATACAGCAGGGCAGGAAAGCCATTGCAGGTTGTAAGTTATAACTTCTTCAACATTATTATCGTCATTAATCAAAGATTACAGACAACCCCCTAAAGAATACAACACACACACACACACACACGCACGCACGCACGCACGCACGCACGCACGCACGCACGCACGCACACACACACACACACACACACACACACACAACAACAACAACAACAACAACAACAACAACAAACTAGCCAGCCAATCAGCCAACCAAAACCAATACTTCAAGACGAAATATTTCAAACACAGCGTTTGAGTTATTACCAAATAGATTCAATGTTATGGGTGTTTTTTCTTCTCTCTTTGTTTTTAAAGTCACTGGTTCCATGTGGTGCCTGCCATTTTCTTTGATGACTTTGATGGTCTCTATGAAACAAAAGATGAAAAAGACGGGACAAAAAACCCCTCTGTGTTTGTATCTCCCCCTGTGTTTGTATCTCCCCCCTTCCCCCACTCAATCTCTCTGTCTTTCTCTTTTCCTCTTTTCCTCTCTCTCTCTCTCTCTCTCTCTCTCTCTCTCTCTCTTGTCTCTGTCTCTGTCTATCTGTCTACTCTCGATAAAAAGTTTCAAGTCTCTTTCTTTCTTTCTTTTGTTCTTTCGTTCTTTCCTTCCTTCCTTCCTTCCTTCCTTCCTTCCTTCCTTCCTTCCTTCCTTCCTTCCTTCCTTCCTTCCTTTCTTTCTTTCTTTCTCTTTTTCTTTCTTTCTTTCTTTCTTTTTCTTTCTTTCCTTCCTTCCTTCCTTCCTTTCTTTCTTTCTTTCTCTTTTTCTTTCTTTCTTTCTTTCTTTCTTTCTTTCTTTCTGACATTTTTTTTCTAACCCAAGGAAACCTTAGTTCAGAAGTTCTAACTTACTGATGCTTTCTCCTCTTTAGCTGAGGTGATGGCTCTTGACTTTAATATTAATTAATTAATTAATTCATTCATTCATTCATTTATTCCTTCTTTCCTTCATTCGTTCCTTGTTTTTCCTGTGACTGTTTTCCCCACTCGTTTCTCTTTCTCTCCACCGTGTGTGTGTGTGTGTGTGTGTGTGTGTGTGTGTGTGTGTGTGTGTGTGTGTGTGTGTGTGTGTTTTCGCGCGTGCATGTGTGTGTATGTGTGTGTATGTGTGTGCTCGTGTGTATGCTTGTGCTTGTGTGTGTGTGCGTGCGCGCTCGCTCGCTCGCATGTGTATGCTTGTGTGTGTGCATTCAAGCGTGCATGTGCACGTGTGTATGGGCATACACGCGTTCGTGTATGTTTACGTTTGTGTGTGCGCGCGCGCATTCACGCGTGCGTGTGCACGTTGTATGTGCACCTGCAATGTGCGTACACGCGTTCGTGTATGTGTGTGTGTTTGTGTGTGTGTCCGCTCGTACAATCACGCGTGCGCGTCAGCGCCTGGGCTCTATCACAGTTCTTGATTAAACCATTGACGCTGGGGGCAACAGCAAAGTGAGAGGCTGTATGACCAGTGGCTTTATTTTCCACTCATGGAATTCCACTTTACAGCTTAGTCTTTAGTGATCGACTAGGACTCTCTGACTAGGAGGCTTGACTCGCACAGTTCTTATGTGCTGCAGCCCTGGGGGCTAGTTGGCCTTTGGAGAACATCTCCAACGCTGACTGTCCTTATGCCCACTTGGCCGAGAGAGTGGGGATGTACTGTGGGCAAGGCATCTCCACTATAATCAAATTTCTGCCCAATTTCCGAAACAGCAGCTGCCTCCTTTGCTGTTTTGGAGGTCATCGTCGAAAACGACGGACTAACATACATACATACATACATACAATCACGCGTGCATGTGTACGTGTGTATATGCATACACGCGTTCGTGTGTGTGTGTGTGTGTGTGTGTGTGTGTGTGTGTGTGTGTGTGTGTGTGTGTGTGTGTGTGTGTGTGGATAAAAGTGATGTCAGAGGAAACCTGTATAATGGAGCACGACCATGTCACATCGGATCTGTTGGTATGTCCTCCCCCCCCCCTTTCTCCCTCCCCCCCCCTCTCTCTCTCTCTCTCCCTCTCTCTCTCTCTCTCTCTCTCTTACCTTTTCTTTAGGTTTGGTATTTTTTTCGTTCTCTTGTTTTTAACTTTCACTTCGAATTACAGTGCCGACTTGATTAAAGGAACTTTTCTTCCTGTCCTATTCTCCGTCTTCTTCTTCTTCTGCTTCTTCTACCTCTCTCTCTGTCTGCCGTACTTTTTCGTTTTTGAGTTGGTCATCTCTTGTTTGTGTGTCTCGGTCAGTCTGTTTGTTTGTCTGTGTGTGTGTGTGTGTTTGTCTGTTTTTCTTTTCTGTTACTGGATTGTGTGTGTGTGTGTGTGTGTGTGTGTGTGTGTGTGTGTGTGTGTGTGTGTGTGTGTGTGTGTGTGCGCGTTGTGTGTGTGTGTGTGTGCCTTGTGTGTGTGTGTTTGTTGTGTGTGTATGTATGTATGTATGTTGTGTTGTGTTGTGTGTGTGTTTGTGTGTGTGTGTGTGTTTGTGTGTGTGTGTGTGTGTGTTATTGTTGTTGACTTCAATTCTACGTCTGTTCACTTCTAGTGATGTCAGACGAGTGTGTGTGTGTGTGTGTGTGTGTGTGTGTGTGTGTGTGTGTGTGTGTGTTGTGTGTATGTGTGTGTATGTGTGTGTGAGACTCCATCTGTCTTTTTCTCTCGTGCAAGACTCTCTGTCTGTGTGTCTGTCTGTTTGCCTCTCTCTGTGTCTCTGTCTTCCACCTCACCCCCTCTCTCTCTATATCTCCCCACCTCTCTCTCTCCCTCTCTTTCTCCCTTTCTCTCTTCTTCTATCCCTCCTCTCTCCCCCTGTCTCTCAACCCTCTCTCTCCATCTCTCCCCCTCTCTCTCCCTCTCTCCCCCCTCTCTCCGCCTTCTCTCTCTCCCCCTCTCTCTCCCTCTCTTCCACCACCCTCTCTCTTTGCTGGGCTCTCTCTCATTGTTTCTTTGGGGTTGTTTTTTTTTGCAAGCTTGAACTTTGGGCCTATTCCTAGTTTCTAACTTTCTTTGTCCTGTCTTTGTGCTTTATTCAAACGTCCAACTTTCACTGATGTGGTCCCTGAGTATTTTGGAATATATATATATATATCAAAAAGTGAGAGAGAGAGAGAGTGAGAGAGATATATATGCAGAAATAGAAATATATATATTATAGAGAAAGAGAGAGAGATTCATTGGTGTATTTTTTGCATGCCCCCCCCCCCCCCCCCCCCATCACACCGCCATTACGGTAGCTGCATTTCGACTTCAGGGATGATGTCTCAACACGACACCAGAGTTTAATATAGTCTCATCTGACCGGCTTTCGGGGGAGTGGAGTCAGTGCTGATGTAAGCTGCAAGGAAAACAGATCCCCTTGGCGGATGCCTCTTCTGGGGCTCGAACCAGACCCTTCAGATCACGAGCGCAACGTTCTAACCACGAGACTATCCCGCCCCCTTGTCATGAATTGGTCCAAGTTTTTGATGTCAGTGATCTGCCCTAGTATTTGAATGCGTCGTGTGCTCTATGACTATATACGATTAATGTATACACACACTGTGGGGGTTTGTGCTTGCTTTAGTGTACGCAGCTGCAGAGATTAGAAGAAAATATACTGGGTGGCTGAAAGTGGAACACAATACAATACAATACAATACAATACAATACAATACAATACAGTGCAATGAATGCAATACAATGGAATGCAATGCAATACCATACAATACAGAAGTGCTGCGGGCATTCCTGTAACTTGTGGCAAATGATTGATCCCAACACAGTGACGGGGTTTATTATTGTTCTAAATGTTGTATGGTGCGTCAGGGCACTTTTATCTGTCATGATGTTGAGATGTGGCCTGTGTGTTCTGAAAACATACCACAAAAATACTAGACCTACTTTGAGGGTTTACGATTGCTGTAGTGTGTGCTGCTGCTGCTGCTGCTGCATGCTTTTCTGTACCCTTACTTGTGGCAGATGACGCATTGAGCATGACCGGGATGCTCTAGTGTTTGTTGCCTCTGCTCTTTGTTCAGTGTCTCGGCCACTTTGGTTACACTCCTGTATTAGCCTACGAGTCATGTAGTAGCTTCTTTAGATTGCTAGTCGGTAAAAAAAAATTGGTGATTTTTCAGATCTTTTAAAGTATGAAAAATTTGCACTGTATATTTGTTTTTTTGGGATTGAGGACATAGAGCAATACCAGGTAGTCACGAGAAAGTTGGAAACGATCATCAAATGAGGATTGCCTGTATTCCTACAGCGTTGACCCCGCGCATGCATATTGCGGTAAGGAAGCTAGCAGACGACAAAAAGGACTGAGGGGGTACTGTGTTTGCTGAAAAAAAGGAAGTTTCAAATCTCTCAAATGTGTGCAAAATCACACGAGTTTTGAGTCAGAGGCTAGTCTTTCACAAAAGAAGTGGATTTTAATTTCTGCGGATGCCTTGGTACGTGCTGTATGAATATAAGTCATGTAGAGAAACAGAAGGAGAAGTGTCCATTTCTAAAGCAGGAGTGCTTTTGCGTCAGATCGTTCGTGCATCGACAAGAGAATAATCGTGCACGAAGAGCTAAGGGGAAAGGAAGATGCTCTCTACTGCATCCTAAGAGGTAAAAGGTAAAGGTAAAGGAGTCCCATAACCTATAAGGTCGTAGGGGAGCGAGGCGTCAGAGACCTCACTTCTCTAGGGCCAGCATATTGAGGGCG
>CM054140.1:63992193-64027193 GCA_028751875.1 Rapana venosa | reverse complement strand
AGAGGAGAGAGAGAGGAAAAGAGAGGGGAAAAAAGAGAAGGGGAGGAAAAAGAGAGCTAGAGAGGAGGGGAGAGAGAGAGAGAGGAGAGGAGAGAGAGGGGGGGGGGGGGGGGGGGGGAGGGGGGGAGAGGGAGAGGAAGGAGGGAGGGAGAAAGAGAGAAAATAAAAAAGGTTTTTGTTGAAGCCCTTAAAACCCCTTCCAAGGGGGCAGTGGGAAGAGGACTGGGCACAAACACGTTAAACGAATTTATAAAATAAAGACAATTCACAAATGCCCCAAAAAAGCATTGACGGGATTTCCTTATCGTGGTTTAAAAAGCTGAACAAACAAAAAAATTTGCAAACTGTGTTGTAATATCTATTTAACAGAGTGAAAACAAGGGGAAAAAACTGTACAGCCCTTCAGCAGACCCCCCAGATCGTGGGGAGAGAGAGAGAGAGAGAGAGAGAGGGGAAGAGAGGAAGGGCAGACAGACAGACAGGACACACAGATAGACAGGGGCAAGGGGAGCGAGGGGAAAAGGACAGAGAGGGGGCGACAAAAACGAAAAAAGAGAGACAGAGAGAGGAGGGAGAGGAGAGAAGAGAGAGAGAGGAGAAAAAGGGGAGAGAGAGAGAGGAGGGGAGAGGAAGAAAGAAGAAGAATGAATGCCCTAGAATGATGTCCGTGAATAACGAAGACATTCCCACAGGCTCCTCAGCTTCACCCAGGCCCAGTGGTCTGACTTGACTGACACCCCTGATTCACCCACAAAATGATGTGTTCGGGATCCACCCATCCATCATCCACCAACCACTACCCGATCTTTAGGTAATGAAAAGGTTTGGTGGACCTGTTTTCCCAGATGATGAGGGATGGATAGAGTCGTGGGTGTTAGTAATGGGGTGGGGTTGGTGATGTGGTGGGGAATGGTGGTGGTTGGGGGGGGTTTTGGTGTGGTGGCGAGCAAGGTAGGTTGGGAGGAGGGGGGGAGAATTTGAGAATTCATTTCGTTTTATGTCAGAGAGTGTCTTGTCAGAGAAAATGCGGAGAGAGAGAGAGAGAAGAGAGGGTGGGGGGGGGGGGGTGGGGAGGAGGAGGTGAGAAAGAGGAGGAGGAAAGAACGAGGAGGTCAGGAGTTTGGAGAGAGAGACACACACACATGCACTCTCAGCACAACAAACACACTTGACACAAACACACTCCACACACACACTCACATACATCACACAACTGCGCGCGGCACACACACCACACACACACCGCGTGCGTGCGCACACACACGAACACATCCCACACCACAGAAAACCTCGCACACACACACACACATCCAGAGAAACCTCAATTCACAAAAGTAAGAGACAGACAGATCCTCAGGATAGATAGATTAATAATGATAGATTAGATAGAGGAGAGAGAGAGTGAGAGGAGAGAGAGAAGTGAAGAGAGAGAAGAGAGAGAGAGACAGACAGACAACAGATCCACAGACAGAGACACAGAAGAGAGAGGATAGAGACAGAGAAATGGGAGAGAGACAGACAGAGACAGAGAACAGGAGAAGACAAGACAGACAGTCAGAGAGAGAGACAGAACGACAGCGACAGAGCAGAGAAAGAGAAGACAGCCAGCGGAACAGAGACGACAGAGAGAGAGACAGACGCGGCCAGAGACAGACAGAGAGAGAGAGAGCTCTCTAGATCAAAAGATAGCAGCTCCAATCACAGTTATCACATTATGTCTCTCCTCACTCCTGACAGCCCGTGCGATAGAGAGGAGAGAGGAGAGAGGAGAGAGAAGAGAGAGGCAGAGAGGAGGAGAGAGATAGGAGAGGAGAGAGAAGAAGAGAGAGAGAGGAGAGAGAGTCACCTCAAATCACATAGCGTGCCAAGGCCCAGCGGCAAATTAGCAAAGGCTATATTACAGGCTACATAATAGCGTCAGTCCATTCGGCAACTAGATTTTCCACCCCCATCCACAATCTAAGAGCGAGAGAAACGAAGACATTGGTGGGTGAAGTTTGGCGTTCAAAAGAAGGAAGGGTGGGATAGGGTGGTTGTGGTGGTGGTGGTGGGTGGTTGGGGGGGGTGGTGGGTGGATGGGGTGGTGGTGGTGTGTGAGTGTGTGCGTGTGATATCTATTGTGATGGTATGTGTGCCGTTTTGTTTTTGTCTCTCTCTCCTCCGTTCTCTATAATGTCTGGAAGGGGGTATGAACAGTGAAAGAGAGGTGGGTAGGGGAAAAGTGAGACTGGGAGACTTTTTCGTTTGTAGAGGAGAGAGGGGGGAGGTTAGGAAGGAGATCAGAGAAGGGAAGGGAGGGAGAGAGAGAGTAGAGAGAGAGAGAGAGAGCGCAAGAGAAGAGAGAGAGAGAGAGGAGCGAGAGAGAGAGAGAGAGAGAGGAGAGGAGAGAGAGAGAACGTGCGAGCACAAGTAGCTTGTTAGTTAAATTTTAGAAAATTCAAAAAAATTGTCAGGCTTTTATAATTTCGCAAAATAAAGATCGCTAGTATACAAAAACATCTTAAGTTTATATAAACATTATATAAACATAAAGCAAATACCCATTACATATTTCAAAATTCAAACATTTTCGAAAGACCAATACCATACGGACGGACAGAAAACAAACATTAACTTATTTGTGGTGGTATATAAAATCTCTGAATTGTAATTTGTATTTTTGCTGCTCATCACTTTCTAGTTTCACTGCACATTCCATCTAACGGTTTTAAATTTGGGCTTGCTCCTCCCTCGGGGAGACTACGTCGCCACCACAAACGCAGCGCCATCCCCCGTTACTTATATTTTTTTTTTTTTTTTTTTTCCTCTTTTTCCTGACCGCAAGATGTTAATTTGCTTTCCCTACAGAGAAGTCGGACAGAGGAGGACGGGCAAGAGGCTTTTTTTTTTTTTATCTATTCTTTCTCTTTTCCCTGCAGAAATTTTGCCACGGAACAAATTATTTTGTTTGGCCGTGGGTTCTTTTTAATTGCGGCTCCAGAAAATCTGCTTGTTTTTGTCTTTTTGGCACACCGAAGGGGGGCCCTCAGGGGCATAGGGGGGGCCCCTGGGCCCTTCGGCCCGTCTCGCTTATTCGAGATCGTCCTCATCCGAAAGAGTAAGCCCCACCCAGAACCCACCACTCATGGTCCCTAGCGGAGGGGGGAAAAGGTTCAGCACAAGGTTCAGCCAGGGGGGCACTTTTCCCCAACAGTTCCAGTCAAGCCAGAAAAACTCCTGCATGCGTTTTAAGATGCTGGTCCTTGGGAAGGCGCCGTTCCGGCGCGCACAAAATGAAGCAGAAGAGACCGGCCAAAACCCATAAATATGCCGGCTTCCAGTCATGACCCCCCCCGAGAATTCAATGTCCTTTTAGGTGTGTAATGCAGTCTTTACTTGCTGATGTCAAAGAAGTGGCCCTTTTTTTGAAAAAGGGATTTCTTTTTCTTGTTTTCTGCCATATAGTCTTGCTCACACTGTCCCAAATGAGTATGGCTGTGGTGTTATGTTTGCGGGTGTGGGTGGTTTTTGGTGTGTTGGTAATTGTGGGTGGTGTGGCCCCGGGTTATGGGCCCTTATTTAATTGGTTCCCCTGGTTGTTTGCTTTTTTGTTTGCTATTGCTAGGGGGGGGGGGGGGGGGGGGGGGGGGGGGGGGGGGGGGGGGGGGGGGGGGGGGGGGGGGGGGGGGGGGGGGGGGGGGGGGGGGGGGGGAGGGGGGGGGGGGGGGGGGGGGGGGGGGGGGGGGGGGGGGGGGGGGGGGGGGGGGGGGGGGGGGGGGGGGGGGGGGGGGGGGGGGGGGGGGGGGGGGGGGGGGGGGGGGGGGGGGGGGGGGGGGGGGGGGGGGGGGGAGCACCACCTATATCACGTATAATAGGGGGGGTCCTAAACTCGAGAAAACCCCAAAACTACTTTCATCCTTACCTATCCAGTGCTCTCATTCACCCTCCCAGATCTCTCGCTCTCTCTCTCGTCTCTCTCTCTCTCCTCCTCTCTCTCTCTCTCTCACGCACACTCCAAACACCCACACACACACACACTCACACACACACACAGCGCCCCAACACTATCACAAACACACCACAACAACAACCCACACAAACACACACACAACACACCACACACACAACACACCACACTGCACACACACACCAGCCTCTACCCCTCCCACTTCAGCACCCTAAACACCCTCAGCCCCCCCCCCCCCCCCCGGCCACACACACACACATCCCCCAACACAATCACAACCACACACAAACAACACCACACACACGACACACACACACACACACATTCCCCACCCCAGCCTCTCCCCCCCTCCCACGTTCAGGCCACCCTATACAACAGGCGCCTCACCCCAGACCCTCTACCCCCCCCCGGCCCCCCCCCCCCACACACCACACACAGGGTCACATCCGCAACTCCATCACAAACTCACACAGGGGGTAGACAACAACCACAGGACACACACACAACACCACACAGACCTTCCCGCCCGCGACGGGGGCCCAGCCCCCTTCACCCCCCCCCCCCCGTCCCACTCAGGCCTCCCTGAAAAACACCCCACCCCGGCTCACCCCCACGGGCGCCACCCGCCTGACCGAACACACGACACACACTCACACACGTCACACCCACACACACAACACACACTACCACGCACGGGGCGACTGGACCCCACACACACGAGTGGGTGCACACACAGCGACGACGGGGACACACGGGCGGGGGGGGATGTGGACGTTGAACCCGCGGCACTGAGCCCTCACACTACACACACACACACTCACACACACACCCCCTCCGCACACGGATGGTGGGTTTGGTGCTTCCGCACTACCGAAGGAGCACACCTCGTCCTTTCGTTGCACGGTTACTCAAACCGTCACTTTTGTGTTGTTCTGCCTCGTATTTCTTCTGCTGAGTTCCGCACGGGGTAGGTTTCCTCCACAGTACGGGCAGGAATTGACAAGAAGCGAGGCGGCCTCTTGGGGCGGCTCACGTCGTCACGTGCAGTCATTAGTGGCCTGCACCCAACAGTCTGGGCAACATCCTGGAATCTAACCAGATTGGACGGTGCCTCTGTTGTCTGGTCCGACTGCCTGCTATGTGTAATTGTTGGTGTGTGTGTTGAGGGGGCCGGGGGAGCGGAGGGGGGGGGGGGCGGGACGGGTGAGGGGTGGTGAGGGGAGGTTGGGGGGAAGGGGGAGGGTTTCTGGTGTTTTTGTTGTGTCTGTGCCTGAAACAGCTGAAACTTATATTTTGGGTTTTGAAATAATGAAGGCTGCTTGTTTTGTGTGTTTGTTTTTGTTTCGTTTGCTTTTGGGTTTGTGGTTTTGTGTTGTTTTGTGGGAGGAGATTTATATAATTATTGCTGAGTTTGATTATGTTATTTTAAAACAAAGTTTTTGGTATGAATTGAATGAATGCCATTTTGATAAATCCATGCCTGTATGATTTGCTTCTCTTACAAAAATAAGACATTCCGGTTTTTGTTTTGTTTGGGTATTTTGTTTTAAAAATAGAACAAAACTATCAACCAGTGAATAAATTAACAATTTTTTCAAAGTTATCAAGAACTAATATTAAAGCATTAAGACAACAATTTCTTGCTAGAGCTTAATTGGATTTTTCTATTGTTGACGTTGTTTAGGTGCGTGTTAAACTTTATCGAGGACAAAATGTTATTGTTACGTCACAAAGTGATTTTGTTTATGGGAAATATAAAAACATGCTGAGCATCTCCAGCTTTCTTACACATTCATAACTACCCCATGCTGTAAAAGCCTGAAATAACAAAAACAAAGCAAAAAAACAACAACAACAACAAAAACAACAAAAACAAACAAACAAAAACCACAATATAACAAAAATTTTTCATACACACTATTTTTAACAGGTACACGTTTCCCTACCCTCGATTCAAGCTGGCCTATGATTTTTTTTTTACAATCAGACATTCACACACAAAACCAACAAAAACACAACTGACATGGAAACTTCCATGTTTTTCTACACAAAAAGACAAACAACAAAAACATACTGCAGACATTTTCACACGACAACCTACCTTGTACAAAACTGTGCACTTTTCTTAATTTTCAAAAGAAAATAAGTTACAGCCACCCAATAGCAAAAAGCCTGAACACCACGTCGAAATGCATAGTACTCTCTCCATGCATCCGCTGGGGCGTGCACTCACGCTGTCTCCGACGGGGGTCAGTCTCACACGATGAATGCAAGTCACTGGTTTCCCAGGCCGGGTTGCGTTCTAGGAACACAGGCCGAACTAGACTAAGTACTACAAGATTTCTTACATGTGCACAGTCACTGTGCTGCTTTGCAGACTGTCGGATGGAATCACACCTTAACCGGCGCACAGACAGCAGCAAAAAAAACTTCCGTCCACAGCAAAAAAACCCGATCTGCCTGACAATACACACTAACCTGGGTATAATCCCCAACGGACCACCCATCCCTGTCACAACTACAGCGAGCGACACTGTACTAAACTGGCCTGAAGGAGTGTTCAAACGGCACACAACCAATGGTTGATGCTAGGAACGCGCCGTAGCGAACGTCTCTGTCTTTTCAGATAGTGGCTGAGATGACAGACATGGATCATTGCGCGTGTCTACGCCGCACGGGATAACGCTTGTAAGATGCGAAAACCATGGTTATGAGTGCCACTCGCAGCCATCGCTCTGGCCCTAGCAAGAAAGGGGCCGAGATAGCCTGTGGTTAGACTGTTGCATTCGTGATCCTCCTGACGCGGTGTTAATCTCGGTCAGAGGATTTTTTTCGCTACCGGAGTTAGCAAAATATCAAGTGGAAAGCCGTTACACCGAATTCGTACCGCGTTTGGTTATGTCTGCACTACCCCCCAATAATGTCCTTCGGTGAGATTATAAATCGAGGGCCCGTTGTGACATGTATCGCAGACTGGTACGGCTACTTTGCTGCACACGTTATCATCTAAAACCGTTTTCCGACTTTTCAGAAGAGCAGGCATGTGTGCCGTGGAACGGGATGACAATAGTGTCAATTTGCAGTCTTACAGCAATGATTTTTGTCGCACACAGGACGGATGTATAAAAACTAGATTGAGACTCGTAAGCTACAAGAGTGCTTAATTTCGTTTATCCTGGAATAAAAGATTAAATAATAAAGAAAGCAACCCTGGCAGTCTTCTTTTGACATATATACTCAGGGCCGTCAAGGAGACAAAATGGAAAGAGTATTAGTGTATTTTGCGTTCAAAGAAAATGAGCCTCATAAAGCATCTCATGGTTTGAGACGCATATAGACTTTTTTGTCTGAACAGTTTCAGACGACTATGTGTTTGGCTACTACATGCTTAAGGTCAAATGTAAGATCAAATCCAAAACACCCCACCAATTTAGGTATGATGTGACATCCTCACAGAAGGGATATTTTTTCAATAGGTCAGTAACGGTACAACTAACCCGACCGGACAATATGAAGATCATGATTCAATATACACTACGCTTATTGAGCTTGATTACTATACTGATGATGATGATAATGAGAGAGGAGAGGAGGGACGTGGATAGCTCAGTGTCAAGAGCACGCTCGCTCTTCCCCCAAGCTAAGGTTAAGCTAGCATTGAGCATGATTAACCATGTTGAGATGGGTGACATTTGTGCACCTTGGCGTGCATGTGCAAGCTTGAGCCGCTGTCGTGGGTGCGCTTCCGATGTCACACCCAGCTGTAAATGGGTATCCGTTGCCCTCTTTAGTTGGGGAAGGTAAAGCATGAGGGAGAGGAGATGGGGCGCGCCCTCAAAATGCTGCCCTGGAGAATCCTGTAGGATCTCTGATACAACTCGCTTCCCTATGAACCACAATGAGTCCAGTTAGGCTTAATGGGACACCTTTGCTTTTAGCCATATTTAATTGTATGATGAACAGTCAATCGGATAGGACTTACAGCGCTGAATCTTGGCAAGGCAAAACATTTGTTTGGATCTAAAGTCACTTCATAGGTACTCTTTCTTTCCTCTCTCAGTTGCTGAGGGCCTATATGGCAAACAATGCTCTGTGGATACGCTTGTCTGATAGTGCGCTGCAGTAGAACGATTTATACCGCGTCCTAGATTTGGCATGCTAGTCAGAGGGAGAGGCTAGATATACTTGATCGCGTCTGGGGATGGACTACCCGATGACGCCCTTACCGAGTTAAATAACCAAGGAAACATTATTACGTCTGTCTTGAAAAGTACTTCAGATGTGCTGAATTAGTTGTTTTTTAAAAAGAAAGAAGAAGAAGAAGAAAGGTAGAAAGAAAGAAAGAAAGATAGAAAGAAACAAAGAAAGAAGACAAAGAAAAAAGAACAGAAAGATAAAAGACAAAACATGTCCTTCCTTCCTTTCCTTTGAAGAGTGCCAGAACAAGCAGGCATATCACCCCTGTAAAATCATAAACACAAAAGCCCTAGTTGCCCGCCTCATCAAATATATTGCGCCCAGAAGAGCGGTTTGGTTTCATAAACTAGCGATCGAGTTCAAGCATGCAACATGCATGACTGTAACCTCGGAAATATTCAACAAAGTGCTT
This sequence comes from Rapana venosa, assembly GCA_028751875.1. NCBI lineage: Eukaryota > Metazoa > Mollusca > Gastropoda > Neogastropoda > Muricidae > Rapana > Rapana venosa. The sequence continues at coordinate 64,018,638 of CM054140.1, read as the reverse complement.
TATGGTCAGTATGTTCAAGAGGATAGAAAAAAAAAGATTGTACTATGTTGGTTTTATTTTGGTGGTAAGAGTACAAATCGTCTGTCGTCAGGATAGAACAATACAAGACCAATAACAGGAAACCCGCTAAGAGGCTATCATTTGACAGCAGAATATTCTGATCATTAAATCATATGCAAATATAGGTAGTTCAGAGCAGTGTGTAACAATAGTATCAAGGCACTCTTTGATACTGCTACATAGCAACGCGGGGAGTCATATAATCAACAATGTAGAGTGCCACAAGAAGCAACATCACTAAGCTGGGGTCATTTAGAGCCGATCAAGAAAGAACAAAAGAACATATCTGACCGAGCCTTTCACCCCAACGACAACTTTGAGCCAGGGAACAAAACCCCAAACAATATCCACAACAAAACACAAGTTATGCGATCATGTCAGAGGCCACCCGCCCATCAAAAAAAGAACGAACTAGTGAACTCACTATGACAAAGGCAAAATTGAAAGTGACAACTCACCAAAAATAATAACGCAAAAAAAAGCCATAAACAGTAACATGTGTCCACTGGTTCTGTTATTGAGAGCAAAAATGAGAGACCAAGCAGCGACCTCACGCATTAACCGGAATTGAACACTCCACATTTCCACTTAAGAGAAAACAAAACAAAACAAAGCCCTAAGAAAAAGCCGACTCAAGACTGAAATCGGAGTCTAAACCCCACTCAGTGGATTCACTGTCACCTCTCTCTGACAGGCGCGTCTCAACAGCCCCGAAGGATCAAAATAACATCCAGCTTTGTCGGCGCCGGCTCCAAAGGGACTCGAAAATCCGCCATACCCTTATACACAATCATCTAAAAGATTGACTTTCCCTTAGGTGTTACCTCTGCTTCAATTACTCCATGCAAGCACGACTCTGAGTCTTGGCTCTTTGGGGGTGTGCATGTGTAGCTTGTTAAATCTGGGTGTGTATGGCTCAGCGAATACAAAGGCCTTATCTAAGCGCAGATTGTGGTCGTTTAGGTTTTATAGGGGGTTTTTTACCTAAACTGAAGGTGCCTTATAGGTCACTTCCTTAGCGTTTAGGCACGTGGGTGTGTGGGTGGGAAATCTGCTATTATGACACTCTGCGTGAGGTTGCAAACCATCGTAAATAAAAACTATGACAAGCCTTAAAGGTTCGGTTATAGATAACACGATGCAGATAGAGTGTAGCACATAAAGGTAGTAGACAGTGAAAACGTGTAAATTAACTATATTACAGGGCGATTCTTTTAATGCCATGACTGAACAGGGTGTTGTTTATAATGGTAACTATACTTAGGCTAAAAGAGCAAACCGAGATCGCAGATATAAATACACCAATGGCAAGCTAAGAACCCAACTAGAACAAGACAAGCTATCAATCGTATTTCTAAATCCAGGAAGTAGCTAACGCGAACCACGAAGAGGAGAACAAATAAATAATGATAACTGAATAATGTGCAATTACAGCAAGCAGTTTTGTAAAATATAACGCGCAATATACACAAGGACCACTTACAGCAAATATATGGTCTAATCGTTGGACACTTACAATAGCATACAATCGAACTCCAGTACCTAAAAAAGTGAGGCATGATCTTGACGAAGCCATGAAACAAAACACCATAATTAAGTCTCAGTCACATACAAACGGCCGAAGCTTTGTACACCGCTCATGTGTGCCAGAGCAGTCCTCGTACTTAAGTGCGATCGAGTTTGTCTATAAGGTTAAAAACATGCTTGTTGTATAAGACCGTGCTTTGTGGTATATGTGACAGCATCCTTCTGCCTGGCGTCCATAAGACAAATCGCCAGAGGAAACACATCTGGGCTGTTCCGGAGATTTACATAAACGGTGGACTATACATTGGGTGTAGGATCGTCTGTTTGGAGTTGTGCATCGCCCTCTCTGCAGGCCTTTTTTTCTAGGTCTGTGTTCATCACCTTACTTTTCCTAATGAGGGGTTGGATGCAGATCACCGATAAAGCGATGCTCTCCACTCCGTGCTGTTACTGGGGCAATGTATTGCTCACTCCTAGGACTTGTGTATGCTTAATTAATTCGTCAGAAGACTATTGGTGTCCTCTTGCAGATATCCATCGTTGGAGATGTTTCTCCCAAAGGCCTAACCAGCCCCAGGTCTTGCGACTACATAAGGACTGTGCGAGTCATACGCTGCTATTCATGCAGACGCGGGTTGTATGCGGTCGGACACAAGTAGATCACGAAAGGCTAAGCTGTAAAGTGTTGATTCAAGTGAGTTAAGGGAACGCACTGGTCATTAAATAATAGATCAGCCATCTCACTTGGCTGGTGCCCCACCGACGTCTAATGTCTATATAATCAAGAACTGTTGATAAAGCCCAGGCGGCTGACGGCGCGAGTACACGCTTAACCCGAGCTGATAGCAGCCCAGTGCGGTCTGATGCAAGTGAGCTATGCTTGAAGGTCGGCTCCGTAATATTCACTTCCCCGCCTCGACAGGACTCGGTGTGTGATACTTTGTCTCGCCTGGATATGCCCAGGATATTCGGAAGTTTCCAGTAGCAAGGACTGAGTCTTTTATTATTCTGGACTGATAGCGGGCTACACGCTGAAGCTGTGCCACGTCTTGCGGCAGACCGTAAACATCAGTCAGTGCCATGATGATCACAGAAGGATTGTAACATGCCATCTTGGTCCTCATCGTCAGTCTATACATGGCATGATTGTGTCCACACTGTGAAGGGAGGCAAGCAAGTGTTGTTGTAGCTCGCGTTCTGGTCCTGTTGTTGATCCCAATGTCCAAGTGAGGTGGTTGGGTGATAGTGGATTCGGAGGTGTGAAACGTTCAAAAGCATTGGGAATGAACACTCATAGTCCACCATGATGAGGCTGGCAGTACGATGCAAGATGGGGGGGGGGGGGGGGGGGCAGGTTGGAGAACCAGCCTGGGTGGTGAGTGTTGCGTGTTGCGCTGGTGATCTGATGGCCGGTTTTGATCCCGGATTCGAGTCCGACACCACCGAGGACCCCGTTCAGGTGGATGTTTTCCCTGGAGGTAACATCACTGCAATCTACTTCTGGTTCGCCAAAAGTCATTCCAGTTAGACAATAAACCGATGTCCCGTGTCAAACACACACAGAACACTGGCACACACTTTAAAATGGTTCTCCTTTGGAAGACGGAATGAAGCCATTTGTGTTGATGGGGAAGGATGACAAGATCCACAAATCTCATAACACACACAAACAGTACTGGATGAAAAAATAAACACACATGAGTACTTAATCGGTTGATCTCGAAATTAAAAAATAACTTTTTTAAATGTTCTCCTGTACTCGAGACATTGGTCTATGTTTTAGAGACTGAGGGTCTATATTCAGGAATGTCTTTAGCAGGACTGAGAGAAACGATCCATCAAGTGCCATAGCGTAGCTCTGTTGGGTGTGGGTCGTCACTGCCTCGTCATCTAGGCAAACAGCATGTCCCTCGTGCTTCGGTAGTGACGGACTTCACACTATCATATGGCTTGTGAGCATCATGGAAATGCGGACTACACCTGAATTTGAACTAGTAAGCATATATAACGAACCACAATAAAAAGAGCATCAACATTACACAAACAAATAGACAAACAGCACGACGTCAAAAACATGACTAGCGTAAAACAACAATAAGAAAATTGACCACAACTGAAATGAACACCAATAATAGCAGTGATCACAACCAAAAAGTTCAGAAAAAAAAAGACGACAATAAAATAACAATGTGAACAACAACTACCACAATAAACAAACTAACAAACAAAACCAAGAATGACCATTTTTATATGCCTGACAAGAACAGCAGCAACAACGACAAATAAACAAAAAAGCAAAAGAGACACAACATAAAAGAAGAATTACAATGCAATAACATCACACTACAACATCAATTACCTTAACAAAAACATCATCAACAACACCATTTTCGCTTTTAAAAAAAACAAAAGCACATTATTCTTCACGTCAAAGATGCCTCCATCTCATCGATTCCTCTTCTCTCTCGGCTTCCCTCCCTCTCCCGCTGTCACTCGTCTCCCTCCACCAACCCCCCCCTCTCCTCTCCGCTTTCTCGTCTAATCTCTTCCATTCTCGCCACTCCCCCGGGTCATCACAATCCTCTCTCTCTCTCTCTCTTCTCCTCACCTCTCTCTTCGCTCTCACCTCTCCCCTCTCTCCTCTCTCTTCCCGCCCCCCCTCTCCTCTCGTCTCCTCTCCTCCCTCTCGCCTCTCACTCCTCTCCTCTTCTCTACTCTCCCTCCTCTCTCTCTCCATCTCTCTCTGCTATAAACAGCCAAGGAGCAGAGGTCACGCTTTTGTGGTCACGGCTCAAAGGGACACTACTTGCACATTCAAAAGAGATTACTCCCTTCTCTTCTAAAAGCACTCAGGCCCTTTCTTTTTTTTTTTTATCTCTGCCTTTGTTGTAGATATCCGTGATGTTTATGGCCTGGTCAACAGCGGCCATGTCAGATTATGTGTTGCCCTTTGTTTGTGTAGATATCAACAGCTTTAGAGACTTAGAACATATTTCAGCGGCTGAGATGCTTTACACATCTGCTATACTTTAAACTAAGATAGCGTAGACCAAACAGAAAGAAAGAAGGATGAAAGATTTGAGTTAATACGTAGGCAGGAACAAAATCCTGAAGAAAAGATAAGAATAGCAAGAAAAAAAGAAGACGAAAAGTACGATGATAGGGACTATAAGAGGAAGAAATTATTTCGAATAGTATGACTGAAAGGGAGACTAATTCGGACGTTGCAATAGAGGTTACAGGGAGTCCATAACTAATGCCATAAGATCTAGAATGTGTATTTCGATCGAATGAATGAATGAATGAACTGAATGAATGTCTAAAAATCAGTATTAAAAAGCACTTGGTATTCAGTAAAGACTGTCTGGAAAAAAAAAATATTGAAATACAAGAATCTGAGACTAAGACTGAACTATGTTTTTAAAAAATCATTCAGGTAAAAGATAGCAATTTGAAGAAACAACAAGACGAAGGGTGAAAAGGGAAAGGAGTCCCAAACCTAAAGGTCGTAGGGGAGCTCGAGCGTCAGAGACCTCACTCGTCTGAGGGCCAGCATATTGAAGGCATGGCGCACCATCTCCTCTCCCTCGCTGCTTTACCTTCCCTGACCAAACAAGGCATGGTACCCATTACAGCTGGGGGAACTGTGGGAACTGTACTGCAAGCCAATTGCGCGCAACGGTCACCCTATCCAACTGGGTAACATCGACACGCTCGACGCTGCTTAACTTGGCTGGGGGATAAGCGATTGCTCCGACCACTGAGCGTTCCCGTTCCTTGACATTACCACCTCCTCTGTGTCACAAAGAACTATAAAATGTAAAGATATCAGTTGGAAGGTAAAATGGAATTTTACAAGATCCGGTATAGAAATAGTAGACACAACAGTAAAGAAAGAAAATGAGAGAAAAAGAATGAATGCTAAAAGAAATAATCCAACCATGCAAAGAAATTTAGAAAGAAAAATGTTCAGGAAAAAGTTAAAATAGGGCGTAACTATACTATGGAATCTATAACCGTTATTCTTGATCAGCCTACACACTGAACTGATTGGAGGGAATTGCAGGTTCAACTGGAAAGAAAGGAAGGGAAGTGGAAACCAACTAAATTGCTGAAATATAACAGTATAAAGATATGGGGATAAAAACGTGTTTTTATAGAACATATCACAACATCTAATATACAACGAATATTTAACATAGAATAAATTGAACACATGAAGAAAGATAAGAAATAATCAGTAATAAAGGTAGAAAAACACCGGATTTAATTCTTTAGACATACACCATTTGACAAAAAAAAGAATAACAATTATAGAAGAAAGGACAGTAGGTAAAAAAGAAAGATACTCAAAAAACGTGAGAAAGAATGAAATAATCGTTAAAGGAATGTAGAAAAGAAAGCAATGTTTGAGATCAGGTAGGCAGAGATAGAAGGAGAAGTGGAGTGCTCAGACGACGTAAAAGTGTCAACCACTGATTGACTAGCCATGAATGCGTCTTTGTATCCGACTATTTTGGTTTACCTACTAGTCCGTCTTAATGCCTGTAAAGCATAGATCCATAACGACAGAAGCTGTCCCGTTTACAGTATTCTAACATTCTTTCCTTTCGACTCTGTTGCATGGATCTTCAAGGAGATCTAGCGGGATCATCCTGCACGTCTCGTTGTCTTCTAGTTTGTCGTACGCCGAAACATATTACCAAGCTTACGGGGTCGTACTGTTCTACGTCTGGCGTCCAATTATACCTCCTAATTATAGCGTATCCAGCAGAGTTAAAACTCTGTGGCGAGAAAGATCTTATCTCTCTATAGTGCCCGTTCGAATATCGTGATGCTAAAGTAAGAGTCCAAGCGCGTCTAGTCTCTCATGCGTTGGCGTGTTGACGCAGGGCCCCCGCGCTGCTCTATACGGTGATTGCTTTGCTGCATTATTTGGGACTCTACGTCTCATTAGTCATAGTAATGAGAGGGTCGTATTATCCGCGTGTTTTGAGGGATAGAATGATCGGTCCATTGTATTGTGCGATAGCAGTACCACGTATTCAAGGGTGGGTAGAGTCCGTTTGGGGGAAGCGGAGGACCCGGCCTGGATGCTAGTGCATACTGTCGTCTCTGTGACTGTAGATTCCCATAGGCGCAAATCAGACGAGAAACACCTGATTACTTCATGTGTACGGCTTATTTTCTGAGAGCGAGACGCATCTCTACTATACTTAAGCTAGATAGCCTCAGTACATATCCTTCTTCGGAGCAAGGCTGCCCAGTAGAGGGCAGAACATACGGCTGGTCATCAGCATCTTGATCCTTCTAGTACTCTAGGCGGGAGGGAGTCTTGGCCTGGGGTTTTGCAGCCTTACCTTACTAGACTCGATCATGCGTGGTATTAATCCTGATTTAGTCTTAAACATATAAGCTGTGGCCGATGAGGTTTTTAGCTACATGTCGACTGTGGTGCAATGGGTGCGGCTCTGTGTGTGTGCGTGCGTGCGTTCGTGCAGTCGTGTGTGTGTGGTGGATGTTGTGGTGTGTGTGTGTGCGTGCTTGCGTGTGTGTGTGTTTGATTGTGTGTGAGATGCCTCTTTGAGTGTGCGAGCGTGTAGTATGCTAAAGTGTGGTGTGAGTGTGCGTGTGTGTGTGTATAGGGGGGGTGTGGGGGGGGAGGGCGAGGTAATCACGGTGTCCAATTCGGTCAAGCAAAGCACAACTGGCGCGATCTTTCAAAAAATCAGTGGATATTAATGGCCATCTATCCATACCGGATATGACGAGTTAACGTTCTTCACAATTGTGTTTTGTAAGTAATTATTGCAATACGAGCGTACACAGCGGAACGTACGGCTTGGCCATACTTTACGTAGAATAACTCTTAGATTCTGAAAATCATTTCCACTCATGCCAGTCCGTTCTGCACGTCGTAATAGCAAGTGGGAAAGTGAGATATGTCCAACAATTTGCGCTTTTAGTCCGTAATGAATCCGTGATAGAGTGAAAACAGTTTTGTCCCATACTTAATTCTCCCATCTCCAAATGGTAAGTTTCAAAAATTCCATAAACATTGAGAGATTATAACAATTCTAAATCAAGTGCCAATATATACGCGTTGTGATGACCCGTGATAAAGCCATAAGTCAACTGCAGCTATTAGCGACTAGAGTGTTAGCTCCCTTGAACAGTGTTCTTTTGCTTAAATGTCCTCAAATGGACTCACACAAGAGAGCCATCTCCTTAACGAACTGTATGACGAACTCTTTCTCCTACGTTCATTATTCCAAATTTTAAGCTGATCTAATTGATTCATGTTCAGCTCTCATTGCTGAAATTGCCTGTAGTGCAATCGTAGGAATTAACATCCGGTGAAGCCGTCGAACTTGAGATTATCGGCAGTTAGTCTTTCCTACGGGCTGAAAAGCTATCACAGGTTCTCCTTCGCTTATTAAGAAGCAATTTATAGGTACTAGACAAGTCGTAGCACTAGACCAATCACTAACTTTTACTTTGGCGGTTATTGTTTCGTTTCCTCTTTTTATAAGGGCAAATGGCACTTGTTCGGTAAGCAGGGAAAGAGATATTAGGATAGAATATATCGTAGACAGTCGTGCCATCACAAAACCCTCCTCGATATGGGCTGAGCACTATTCCACAGCGACTTCAGGGTAGGTATTGCGACGTTGATTGATGCTACAGATCACTAGGCCTGACTGCTATCTGTCTCTGATGCTCGTGACCGTCACTAAAGAGGTGAGACGCTTCGACGTACCGCAGCAAGATCAAGCAACGCTAGCTTAACGACATTTTCTAGTCCTCCCCTTTGTGTGTAAGAAACTCAGAGTTTTTTGATAGTCATTACTCTCAGCATCCATGTATACCTAGTTTTTTTTAAATGTGTGCCCTAGAATGATGTCCGTGAATAACGAAGACATTCCCACAGGCTCCTCAGCTTCACCCAGGCCCAGTGGTCTGACTTGACTGACACCCCTGATTCACCCACAAAATGATGTGTTCGGGATCCACCCATCCATCATCCACCAACCACTACCCGATCTTTAGGTAATGAAAAGGTTTGGTGGACCTGTTTTCCCAGATGATGAGGGATGGATAGAGTCGTGGGTGTTAGTAATGGGGTGGGGTTGGTGATGTGGTGGGGAATGGTGGTGGTTGGGGGGGGTTTTGGTGTGGTGGCGAGCAAGGTAGGTTGGGAGGAGGGGGGGAGAATTTGAGAATTCATTTCGTTTTATGTCAGAGAGTGTCTTGTCAGAGAAAATGCGGAGAGAGAGAGAGAGAAGAGAGGGTGGGGGGGGGGGGGTGGGGAGGAGGAGGTGAGAAAGAGGAGGAGGAAAGAACGAGGAGGTCAGGAGTTTGGAGAGAGAGACACACACACATGCACTCTCAGCACAACAAACACACTTGACACAAACACACTCCACACACACACTCACATACATCACACAACTGCGCGCGGCACACACACCACACACACACCGCGTGCGTGCGCACACACACGAACACATCCCACACCACAGAAAACCTCGCACACACACACACACATCCAGAGAAACCTCAATTCACAAAAGTAAGAGACAGACAGATCCTCAGGATAGATAGATTAATAATGATAGATTAGATAGAGGAGAGAGAGAGTGAGAGGAGAGAGAGAAGTGAAGAGAGAGAAGAGAGAGAGAGACAGACAGACAACAGATCCACAGACAGAGACACAGAAGAGAGAGGATAGAGACAGAGAAATGGGAGAGAGACAGACAGAGACAGAGAACAGGAGAAGACAAGACAGACAGTCAGAGAGAGAGACAGAACGACAGCGACAGAGCAGAGAAAGAGAAGACAGCCAGCGGAACAGAGACGACAGAGAGAGAGACAGACGCGGCCAGAGACAGACAGAGAGAGAGAGAGCTCTCTAGATCAAAAGATAGCAGCTCCAATCACAGTTATCACATTATGTCTCTCCTCACTCCTGACAGCCCGTGCGATAGAGAGGAGAGAGGAGAGAGGAGAGAGAAGAGAGAGGCAGAGAGGAGGAGAGAGATAGGAGAGGAGAGAGAAGAAGAGAGAGAGAGGAGAGAGAGTCACCTCAAATCACATAGCGTGCCAAGGCCCAGCGGCAAATTAGCAAAGGCTATATTACAGGCTACATAATAGCGTCAGTCCATTCGGCAACTAGATTTTCCACCCCCATCCACAATCTAAGAGCGAGAGAAACGAAGACATTGGTGGGTGAAGTTTGGCGTTCAAAAGAAGGAAGGGTGGGATAGGGTGGTTGTGGTGGTGGTGGTGGGTGGTTGGGGGGGGTGGTGGGTGGATGGGGTGGTGGTGGTGTGTGAGTGTGTGCGTGTGATATCTATTGTGATGGTATGTGTGCCGTTTTGTTTTTGTCTCTCTCTCCTCCGTTCTCTATAATGTCTGGAAGGGGGTATGAACAGTGAAAGAGAGGTGGGTAGGGGAAAAGTGAGACTGGGAGACTTTTTCGTTTGTAGAGGAGAGAGGGGGGAGGTTAGGAAGGAGATCAGAGAAGGGAAGGGAGGGAGAGAGAGAGTAGAGAGAGAGAGAGAGAGCGCAAGAGAAGAGAGAGAGAGAGAGGAGCGAGAGAGAGAGAGAGAGAGAGGAGAGGAGAGAGAGAGAACGTGCGAGCACAAGTAGCTTGTTAGTTAAATTTTAGAAAATTCAAAAAAATTGTCAGGCTTTTATAATTTCGCAAAATAAAGATCGCTAGTATACAAAAACATCTTAAGTTTATATAAACATTATATAAACATAAAGCAAATACCCATTACATATTTCAAAATTCAAACATTTTCGAAAGACCAATACCATACGGACGGACAGAAAACAAACATTAACTTATTTGTGGTGGTATATAAAATCTCTGAATTGTAATTTGTATTTTTGCTGCTCATCACTTTCTAGTTTCACTGCACATTCCATCTAACGGTTTTAAATTTGGGCTTGCTCCTCCCTCGGGGAGACTACGTCGCCACCACAAACGCAGCGCCATCCCCCGTTACTTATATTTTTTTTTTTTTTTTTTTTCCTCTTTTTCCTGACCGCAAGATGTTAATTTGCTTTCCCTACAGAGAAGTCGGACAGAGGAGGACGGGCAAGAGGCTTTTTTTTTTTTTATCTATTCTTTCTCTTTTCCCTGCAGAAATTTTGCCACGGAACAAATTATTTTGTTTGGCCGTGGGTTCTTTTTAATTGCGGCTCCAGAAAATCTGCTTGTTTTTGTCTTTTTGGCACACCGAAGGGGGGCCCTCAGGGGCATAGGGGGGGCCCCTGGGCCCTTCGGCCCGTCTCGCTTATTCGAGATCGTCCTCATCCGAAAGAGTAAGCCCCACCCAGAACCCACCACTCATGGTCCCTAGCGGAGGGGGGAAAAGGTTCAGCACAAGGTTCAGCCAGGGGGGCACTTTTCCCCAACAGTTCCAGTCAAGCCAGAAAAACTCCTGCATGCGTTTTAAGATGCTGGTCCTTGGGAAGGCGCCGTTCCGGCGCGCACAAAATGAAGCAGAAGAGACCGGCCAAAACCCATAAATATGCCGGCTTCCAGTCATGACCCCCCCCGAGAATTCAATGTCCTTTTAGGTGTGTAATGCAGTCTTTACTTGCTGATGTCAAAGAAGTGGCCCTTTTTTTGAAAAAGGGATTTCTTTTTCTTGTTTTCTGCCATATAGTCTTGCTCACACTGTCCCAAATGAGTATGGCTGTGGTGTTATGTTTGCGGGTGTGGGTGGTTTTTGGTGTGTTGGTAATTGTGGGTGGTGTGGCCCCGGGTTATGGGCCCTTATTTAATTGGTTCCCCTGGTTGTTTGCTTTTTTGTTTGCTATTGCTAGGGGGGGGGGGGGGGGGGGGGGGGGGGGGGGGGGGGGGGGGGGGGGGGGGGGGGGGGGGGGGGGGGGGGGGGGGGGGGGGGGGGGGGGAGGGGGGGGGGGGGGGGGGGGGGGGGGGGGGGGGGGGGGGGGGGGGGGGGGGGGGGGGGGGGGGGGGGGGGGGGGGGGGGGGGGGGGGGGGGGGGGGGGGGGGGGGGGGGGGGGGGGGGGGGGGGGGGGGGGGGGGGAGCACCACCTATATCACGTATAATAGGGGGGGTCCTAAACTCGAGAAAACCCCAAAACTACTTTCATCCTTACCTATCCAGTGCTCTCATTCACCCTCCCAGATCTCTCGCTCTCTCTCTCGTCTCTCTCTCTCTCCTCCTCTCTCTCTCTCTCTCACGCACACTCCAAACACCCACACACACACACACTCACACACACACACAGCGCCCCAACACTATCACAAACACACCACAACAACAACCCACACAAACACACACACAACACACCACACACACAACACACCACACTGCACACACACACCAGCCTCTACCCCTCCCACTTCAGCACCCTAAACACCCTCAGCCCCCCCCCCCCCCCCCGGCCACACACACACACATCCCCCAACACAATCACAACCACACACAAACAACACCACACACACGACACACACACACACACACATTCCCCACCCCAGCCTCTCCCCCCCTCCCACGTTCAGGCCACCCTATACAACAGGCGCCTCACCCCAGACCCTCTACCCCCCCCCGGCCCCCCCCCCCCACACACCACACACAGGGTCACATCCGCAACTCCATCACAAACTCACACAGGGGGTAGACAACAACCACAGGACACACACACAACACCACACAGACCTTCCCGCCCGCGACGGGGGCCCAGCCCCCTTCACCCCCCCCCCCCCGTCCCACTCAGGCCTCCCTGAAAAACACCCCACCCCGGCTCACCCCCACGGGCGCCACCCGCCTGACCGAACACACGACACACACTCACACACGTCACACCCACACACACAACACACACTACCACGCACGGGGCGACTGGACCCCACACACACGAGTGGGTGCACACACAGCGACGACGGGGACACACGGGCGGGGGGGGATGTGGACGTTGAACCCGCGGCACTGAGCCCTCACACTACACACACACACACTCACACACACACCCCCTCCGCACACGGATGGTGGGTTTGGTGCTTCCGCACTACCGAAGGAGCACACCTCGTCCTTTCGTTGCACGGTTACTCAAACCGTCACTTTTGTGTTGTTCTGCCTCGTATTTCTTCTGCTGAGTTCCGCACGGGGTAGGTTTCCTCCACAGTACGGGCAGGAATTGACAAGAAGCGAGGCGGCCTCTTGGGGCGGCTCACGTCGTCACGTGCAGTCATTAGTGGCCTGCACCCAACAGTCTGGGCAACATCCTGGAATCTAACCAGATTGGACGGTGCCTCTGTTGTCTGGTCCGACTGCCTGCTATGTGTAATTGTTGGTGTGTGTGTTGAGGGGGCCGGGGGAGCGGAGGGGGGGGGGGGCGGGACGGGTGAGGGGTGGTGAGGGGAGGTTGGGGGGAAGGGGGAGGGTTTCTGGTGTTTTTGTTGTGTCTGTGCCTGAAACAGCTGAAACTTATATTTTGGGTTTTGAAATAATGAAGGCTGCTTGTTTTGTGTGTTTGTTTTTGTTTCGTTTGCTTTTGGGTTTGTGGTTTTGTTGTTGTTTTGTGGGAGGAGATTTATTATAATTATTTGCTGAGTTTGATTATGTTAGTTTTAAAACAGAAGTTTTTGTTATGAAATGAATGAATGCCATTTTGATTAAATCCATGCTGTATGATTTGCTTCTCTTACAAAAATAAGACATTCCGGTTTTTGTTTTGTTTGGGTATTTTGTTTTAAAAATAGAACAAAACTATCAACCAGTGAATAAATTAACAATTTTTTCAAAGTTATCAAGAACTAATATTAAAGCATTAAGACAACAATTTCTTGCTAGAGCTTAATTGGATTTTTCTATTGTTGACGTTGTTTAGGTGCGTGTTAAACTTTATCGAGGACAAAATGTTATTGTTACGTCACAAAGTGATTTTGTTTATGGGAAATATAAAAACATGCTGAGCATCTCCAGCTTTCTTACACATTCATAACTACCCCATGCTGTAAAAGCCTGAAATAACAAAAACAAGCAAGAAAAACAACAACAACAACAACAACAACAAAAACAAACAACAAAAACCACAATATAACAAAAATTTTTCATACACACTATTTTTAACAGGTACACGTTTCCCTACCCTCGATTCAAGCTGGCCTATGATTTTTTTTTTACAATCAGACATTCACACACAAAACCAACAAAAACACAACTGACATGGAAACTTCCATGTTTTTCTACACAAAAAGACAAACAACAAAAACATACTGCAGACATTTTCACACGACAACCTACCTTGTACAAAACTGTGCACTTTTCTTAATTTTCAAAAGAAAATAAGTTACAGCCACCCAATAGCAAAAAGCCTGAACACCACGTCGAAATGCATAGTACTCTCTCCATGCATCCGCTGGGGCGTGCACTCACGCTGTCTCCGACGGGGGTCAGTCTCACACGATGAATGCAAGTCACTGGTTTCCCAGGCCGGGTTGCGTTCTAGGAACACAGGCCGAACTAGACTAAGTACTACAAGATTTCTTACATGTGCACAGTCACTGTGCTGCTTTGCAGACTGTCGGATGGAATCACACCTTAACCGGCGCACAGACAGCAGCAAAAAAAACTTCCGTCCACAGCAAAAAAACCCGATCTGCCTGACAATACACACTAACCTGGGTATAATCCCCAACGGACCACCCATCCCTGTCACAACTACAGCGAGCGACACTGTACTAAACTGGCCTGAAGGAGTGTTCAAACGGCACACAACCAATGGTTGATGCTAGGAACGCGCCGTAGCGAACGTCTCTGTCTTTTCAGATAGTGGCTGAGATGACAGACATGGATCATTGCGCGTGTCTACGCCGCACGGGATAACGCTTGTAAGATGCGAAAACCATGGTTATGAGTGCCACTCGCAGCCATCGCTCTGGCCCTAGCAAGAAAGGGGCCGAGATAGCCTGTGGTTAGACTGTTGCATTCGTGATCCTCCTGACGCGGTGTTAATCTCGGTCAGAGGATTTTTTTCGCTACCGGAGTTAGCAAAATATCAAGTGGAAAGCCGTTACACCGAATTCGTACCGCGTTTGGTTATGTCTGCACTACCCCCCAATAATGTCCTTCGGTGAGATTATAAATCGAGGGCCCGTTGTGACATGTATCGCAGACTGGTACGGCTACTTTGCTGCACACGTTATCATCTAAAACCGTTTTCCGACTTTTCAGAAGAGCAGGCATGTGTGCCGTGGAACGGGATGACAATAGTGTCAATTTGCAGTCTTACAGCAATGATTTTTGTCGCACACAGGACGGATGTATAAAAACTAGATTGAGACTCGTAAGCTACAAGAGTGCTTAATTTCGTTTATCCTGGAATAAAAGATTAAATAATAAAGAAAGCAACCCTGGCAGTCTTCTTTTGACATATATACTCAGGGCCGTCAAGGAGACAAAATGGAAAGAGTATTAGTGTATTTTGCGTTCAAAGAAAATGAGCCTCATAAAGCATCTCATGGTTTGAGACGCATATAGACTTTTTTGTCTGAACAGTTTCAGACGACTATGTGTTTGGCTACTACATGCTTAAGGTCAAATGTAAGATCAAATCCAAAACACCCCACCAATTTAGGTATGATGTGACATCCTCACAGAAGGGATATTTTTTCAATAGGTCAGTAACGGTACAACTAACCCGACCGGACAATATGAAGATCATGATTCAATATACACTACGCTTATTGAGCTTGATTACTATACTGATGATGATGATAATGAGAGAGGAGAGGAGGGACGTGGATAGCTCAGTGTCAAGAGCACGCTCGCTCTTCCCCCAAGCTAAGGTTAAGCTAGCATTGAGCATGATTAACCATGTTGAGATGGGTGACATTTGTGCACCTTGGCGTGCATGTGCAAGCTTGAGCCGCTGTCGTGGGTGCGCTTCCGATGTCACACCCAGCTGTAAATGGGTATCCGTTGCCCTCTTTAGTTGGGGAAGGTAAAGCATGAGGGAGAGGAGATGGGGCGCGCCCTCAAAATGCTGCCCTGGAGAATCCTGTAGGATCTCTGATACAACTCGCTTCCCTATGAACCACAATGAGTCCAGTTAGGCTTAATGGGACACCTTTGCTTTTAGCCATATTTAATTGTATGATGAACAGTCAATCGGATAGGACTTACAGCGCTGAATCTTGGCAAGGCAAAACATTTGTTTGGATCTAAAGTCACTTCATAGGTACTCTTTCTTTCCTCTCTCAGTTGCTGAGGGCCTATATGGCAAACAATGCTCTGTGGATACGCTTGTCTGATAGTGCGCTGCAGTAGAACGATTTATACCGCGTCCTAGATTTGGCATGCTAGTCAGAGGGAGAGGCTAGATATACTTGATCGCGTCTGGGGATGGACTACCCGATGACGCCCTTACCGAGTTAAATAACCAAGGAAACATTATTACGTCTGTCTTGAAAAGTACTTCAGATGTGCTGAATTAGTTGTTTTTTAAAAAGAAAGAAGAAGAAGAAGAAAGGTAGAAAGAAAGAAAGAAAGATAGAAAGAAACAAAGAAAGAAGACAAAGAAAAAAGAACAGAAAGATAAAAGACAAAACATGTCCTTCCTTCCTTTCCTTTGAAGAGTGCCAGAACAAGCAGGCATATCACCCCTGTAAAATCATAAACACAAAAGCCCTAGTTGCCCGCCTCATCAAATATATTGCGCCCAGAAGAGCGGTTTGGTTTCATAAACTAGCGATCGAGTTCAAGCATGCAACATGCATGACTGTAACCTCGGAAATATTCAACAAAGTGCTTTATGGTCAGTATGTTCAAGAGGATAGAAAAAAAAAGATTGTACTATGTTGGTTTTATTTTGGTGGTAAGAGTACAAATCGTCTGTCGTCAGGATAGAACAATACAAGACCAATAACAGGAAACCCGCTAAGAGGCTATCATTTGACAGCAGAATATTCTGATCATTAAATCATATGCAAATATAGGTAGTTCAGAGCAGTGTGTAACAATAGTATCAAGGCACTCTTTGATACTGCTACATAGCAACGCGGGGAGTCATATAATCAACAATGTAGAGTGCCACAAGAAGCAACATCACTAAGCTGGGGTCATTTAGAGCCGATCAAGAAAGAACAAAAGAACATATCTGACCGAGCCTTTCACCCCAACGACAACTTTGAGCCAGGGAACAAAACCCCAAACAATATCCACAACAAAACACAAGTTATGCGATCATGTCAGAGGCCACCCGCCCATCAAAAAAAGAACGAACTAGTGAACTCACTATGACAAAGGCAAAATTGAAAGTGACAACTCACCAAAAATAATAACGCAAAAAAAAGCCATAAACAGTAACATGTGTCCACTGGTTCTGTTATTGAGAGCAAAAATGAGAGACCAAGCAGCGACCTCACGCATTAACCGGAATTGAACACTCCACATTTCCACTTAAGAGAAAACAAAACAAAACAAAGCCCTAAGAAAAAGCCGACTCAAGACTGAAATCGGAGTCTAAACCCCACTCAGTGGATTCACTGTCACCTCTCTCTGACAGGCGCGTCTCAACAGCCCCGAAGGATCAAAATAACATCCAGCTTTGTCGGCGCCGGCTCCAAAGGGACTCGAAAATCCGCCATACCCTTATACACAATCATCTAAAAGATTGACTTTCCCTTAGGTGTTACCTCTGCTTCAATTACTCCATGCAAGCACGACTCTGAGTCTTGGCTCTTTGGGGGTGTGCATGTGTAGCTTGTTAAATCTGGGTGTGTATGGCTCAGCGAATACAAAGGCCTTATCTAAGCGCAGATTGTGGTCGTTTAGGTTTTATAGGGGGTTTTTTACCTAAACTGAAGGTGCCTTATAGGTCACTTCCTTAGCGTTTAGGCACGTGGGTGTGTGGGTGGGAAATCTGCTATTATGACACTCTGCGTGAGGTTGCAAACCATCGTAAATAAAAACTATGACAAGCCTTAAAGGTTCGGTTATAGATAACACGATGCAGATAGAGTGTAGCACATAAAGGTAGTAGACAGTGAAAACGTGTAAATTAACTATATTACAGGGCGATTCTTTTAATGCCATGACTGAACAGGGTGTTGTTTATAATGGTAACTATACTTAGGCTAAAAGAGCAAACCGAGATCGCAGATATAAATACACCAATGGCAAGCTAAGAACCCAACTAGAACAAGACAAGCTATCAATCGTATTTCTAAATCCAGGAAGTAGCTAACGCGAACCACGAAGAGGAGAACAAATAAATAATGATAACTGAATAATGTGCAATTACAGCAAGCAGTTTTGTAAAATATAACGCGCAATATACACAAGGACCACTTACAGCAAATATATGGTCTAATCGTTGGACACTTACAATAGCATACAATCGAACTCCAGTACCTAAAAAAGTGAGGCATGATCTTGACGAAGCCATGAAACAAAACACCATAATTAAGTCTCAGTCACATACAAACGGCCGAAGCTTTGTACACCGCTCATGTGTGCCAGAGCAGTCCTCGTACTTAAGTGCGATCGAGTTTGTCTATAAGGTTAAAAACATGCTTGTTGTATAAGACCGTGCTTTGTGGTATATGTGACAGCATCCTTCTGCCTGGCGTCCATAAGACAAATCGCCAGAGGAAACACATCTGGGCTGTTCCGGAGATTTACATAAACGGTGGACTATACATTGGGTGTAGGATCGTCTGTTTGGAGTTGTGCATCGCCCTCTCTGCAGGCCTTTTTTTCTAGGTCTGTGTTCATCACCTTACTTTTCCTAATGAGGGGTTGGATGCAGATCACCGATAAAGCGATGCTCTCCACTCCGTGCTGTTACTGGGGCAATGTATTGCTCACTCCTAGGACTTGTGTATGCTTAATTAATTCGTCAGAAGACTATTGGTGTCCTCTTGCAGATATCCATCGTTGGAGATGTTTCTCCCAAAGGCCTAACCAGCCCCAGGTCTTGCGACTACATAAGGACTGTGCGAGTCATACGCTGCTATTCATGCAGACGCGGGTTGTATGCGGTCGGACACAAGTAGATCACGAAAGGCTAAGCTGTAAAGTGTTGATTCAAGTGAGTTAAGGGAACGCACTGGTCATTAAATAATAGATCAGCCATCTCACTTGGCTGGTGCCCCACCGACGTCTAATGTCTATATAATCAAGAACTGTTGATAAAGCCCAGGCGGCTGACGGCGCGAGTACACGCTTAACCCGAGCTGATAGCAGCCCAGTGCGGTCTGATGCAAGTGAGCTATGCTTGAAGGTCGGCTCCGTAATATTCACTTCCCCGCCTCGACAGGACTCGGTGTGTGATACTTTGTCTCGCCTGGATATGCCCAGGATATTCGGAAGTTTCCAGTAGCAAGGACTGAGTCTTTTATTATTCTGGACTGATAGCGGGCTACACGCTGAAGCTGTGCCACGTCTTGCGGCAGACCGTAAACATCAGTCAGTGCCATGATGATCACAGAAGGATTGTAACATGCCATCTTGGTCCTCATCGTCAGTCTATACATGGCATGATTGTGTCCACACTGTGAAGGGAGGCAAGCAAGTGTTGTTGTAGCTCGCGTTCTGGTCCTGTTGTTGATCCCAATGTCCAAGTGAGGTGGTTGGGTGATAGTGGATTCGGAGGTGTGAAACGTTCAAAAGCATTGGGAATGAACACTCATAGTCCACCATGATGAGGCTGGCAGTACGATGCAAGATGGGGGGGGGGGGGGGGGGGCAGGTTGGAGAACCAGCCTGGGTGGTGAGTGTTGCGTGTTGCGCTGGTGATCTGATGGCCGGTTTTGATCCCGGATTCGAGTCCGACACCACCGAGGACCCCGTTCAGGTGGATGTTTTCCCTGGAGGTAACATCACTGCAATCTACTTCTGGTTCGCCAAAAGTCATTCCAGTTAGACAATAAACCGATGTCCCGTGTCAAACACACACAGAACACTGGCACACACTTTAAAATGGTTCTCCTTTGGAAGACGGAATGAAGCCATTTGTGTTGATGGGGAAGGATGACAAGATCCACAAATCTCATAACACACACAAACAGTACTGGATGAAAAAATAAACACACATGAGTACTTAATCGGTTGATCTCGAAATTAAAAAATAACTTTTTTAAATGTTCTCCTGTACTCGAGACATTGGTCTATGTTTTAGAGACTGAGGGTCTATATTCAGGAATGTCTTTAGCAGGACTGAGAGAAACGATCCATCAAGTGCCATAGCGTAGCTCTGTTGGGTGTGGGTCGTCACTGCCTCGTCATCTAGGCAAACAGCATGTCCCTCGTGCTTCGGTAGTGACGGACTTCACACTATCATATGGCTTGTGAGCATCATGGAAATGCGGACTACACCTGAATTTGAACTAGTAAGCATATATAACGAACCACAATAAAAAGAGCATCAACATTACACAAACAAATAGACAAACAGCACGACGTCAAAAACATGACTAGCGTAAAACAACAATAAGAAAATTGACCACAACTGAAATGAACACCAATAATAGCAGTGATCACAACCAAAAAGTTCAGAAAAAAAAAGACGACAATAAAATAACAATGTGAACAACAACTACCACAATAAACAAACTAACAAACAAAACCAAGAATGACCATTTTTATATGCCTGACAAGAACAGCAGCAACAACGACAAATAAACAAAAAAGCAAAAGAGACACAACATAAAAGAAGAATTACAATGCAATAACATCACACTACAACATCAATTACCTTAACAAAAACATCATCAACAACACCATTTTCGCTTTTAAAAAAAACAAAAGCACATTATTCTTCACGTCAAAGATGCCTCCATCTCATCGATTCCTCTTCTCTCTCGGCTTCCCTCCCTCTCCCGCTGTCACTCGTCTCCCTCCACCAACCCCCCCCTCTCCTCTCCGCTTTCTCGTCTAATCTCTTCCATTCTCGCCACTCCCCCGGGTCATCACAATCCTCTCTCTCTCTCTCTCTTCTCCTCACCTCTCTCTTCGCTCTCACCTCTCCCCTCTCTCCTCTCTCTTCCCGCCCCCCCTCTCCTCTCGTCTCCTCTCCTCCCTCTCGCCTCTCACTCCTCTCCTCTTCTCTACTCTCCCTCCTCTCTCTCTCCATCTCTCTCTGCTATAAACAGCCAAGGAGCAGAGGTCACGCTTTTGTGGTCACGGCTCAAAGGGACACTACTTGCACATTCAAAAGAGATTACTCCCTTCTCTTCTAAAAGCACTCAGGCCCTTTCTTTTTTTTTTTTATCTCTGCCTTTGTTGTAGATATCCGTGATGTTTATGGCCTGGTCAACAGCGGCCATGTCAGATTATGTGTTGCCCTTTGTTTGTGTAGATATCAACAGCTTTAGAGACTTAGAACATATTTCAGCGGCTGAGATGCTTTACACATCTGCTATACTTTAAACTAAGATAGCGTAGACCAAACAGAAAGAAAGAAGGATGAAAGATTTGAGTTAATACGTAGGCAGGAACAAAATCCTGAAGAAAAGATAAGAATAGCAAGAAAAAAAGAAGACGAAAAGTACGATGATAGGGACTATAAGAGGAAGAAATTATTTCGAATAGTATGACTGAAAGGGAGACTAATTCGGACGTTGCAATAGAGGTTACAGGGAGTCCATAACTAATGCCATAAGATCTAGAATGTGTATTTCGATCGAATGAATGAATGAATGAACTGAATGAATGTCTAAAAATCAGTATTAAAAAGCACTTGGTATTCAGTAAAGACTGTCTGGAAAAAAAAAATATTGAAATACAAGAATCTGAGACTAAGACTGAACTATGTTTTTAAAAAATCATTCAGGTAAAAGATAGCAATTTGAAGAAACAACAAGACGAAGGGTGAAAAGGGAAAGGAGTCCCAAACCTAAAGGTCGTAGGGGAGCTCGAGCGTCAGAGACCTCACTCGTCTGAGGGCCAGCATATTGAAGGCATGGCGCACCATCTCCTCTCCCTCGCTGCTTTACCTTCCCTGACCAAACAAGGCATGGTACCCATTACAGCTGGGGGAACTGTGGGAACTGTACTGCAAGCCAATTGCGCGCAACGGTCACCCTATCCAACTGGGTAACATCGACACGCTCGACGCTGCTTAACTTGGCTGGGGGATAAGCGATTGCTCCGACCACTGAGCGTTCCCGTTCCTTGACATTACCACCTCCTCTGTGTCACAAAGAACTATAAAATGTAAAGATATCAGTTGGAAGGTAAAATGGAATTTTACAAGATCCGGTATAGAAATAGTAGACACAACAGTAAAGAAAGAAAATGAGAGAAAAAGAATGAATGCTAAAAGAAATAATCCAACCATGCAAAGAAATTTAGAAAGAAAAATGTTCAGGAAAAAGTTAAAATAGGGCGTAACTATACTATGGAATCTATAACCGTTATTCTTGATCAGCCTACACACTGAACTGATTGGAGGGAATTGCAGGTTCAACTGGAAAGAAAGGAAGGGAAGTGGAAACCAACTAAATTGCTGAAATATAACAGTATAAAGATATGGGGATAAAAACGTGTTTTTATAGAACATATCACAACATCTAATATACAACGAATATTTAACATAGAATAAATTGAACACATGAAGAAAGATAAGAAATAATCAGTAATAAAGGTAGAAAAACACCGGATTTAATTCTTTAGACATACACCATTTGACAAAAAAAAGAATAACAATTATAGAAGAAAGGACAGTAGGTAAAAAAGAAAGATACTCAAAAAACGTGAGAAAGAATGAAATAATCGTTAAAGGAATGTAGAAAAGAAAGCAATGTTTGAGATCAGGTAGGCAGAGATAGAAGGAGAAGTGGAGTGCTCAGACGACGTAAAAGTGTCAACCACTGATTGACTAGCCATGAATGCGTCTTTGTATCCGACTATTTTGGTTTACCTACTAGTCCGTCTTAATGCCTGTAAAGCATAGATCCATAACGACAGAAGCTGTCCCGTTTACAGTATTCTAACATTCTTTCCTTTCGACTCTGTTGCATGGATCTTCAAGGAGATCTAGCGGGATCATCCTGCACGTCTCGTTGTCTTCTAGTTTGTCGTACGCCGAAACATATTACCAAGCTTACGGGGTCGTACTGTTCTACGTCTGGCGTCCAATTATACCTCCTAATTATAGCGTATCCAGCAGAGTTAAAACTCTGTGGCGAGAAAGATCTTATCTCTCTATAGTGCCCGTTCGAATATCGTGATGCTAAAGTAAGAGTCCAAGCGCGTCTAGTCTCTCATGCGTTGGCGTGTTGACGCAGGGCCCCCGCGCTGCTCTATACGGTGATTGCTTTGCTGCATTATTTGGGACTCTACGTCTCATTAGTCATAGTAATGAGAGGGTCGTATTATCCGCGTGTTTTGAGGGATAGAATGATCGGTCCATTGTATTGTGCGATAGCAGTACCACGTATTCAAGGGTGGGTAGAGTCCGTTTGGGGGAAGCGGAGGACCCGGCCTGGATGCTAGTGCATACTGTCGTCTCTGTGACTGTAGATTCCCATAGGCGCAAATCAGACGAGAAACACCTGATTACTTCATGTGTACGGCTTATTTTCTGAGAGCGAGACGCATCTCTACTATACTTAAGCTAGATAGCCTCAGTACATATCCTTCTTCGGAGCAAGGCTGCCCAGTAGAGGGCAGAACATACGGCTGGTCATCAGCATCTTGATCCTTCTAGTACTCTAGGCGGGAGGGAGTCTTGGCCTGGGGTTTTGCAGCCTTACCTTACTAGACTCGATCATGCGTGGTATTAATCCTGATTTAGTCTTAAACATATAAGCTGTGGCCGATGAGGTTTTTAGCTACATGTCGACTGTGGTGCAATGGGTGCGGCTCTGTGTGTGTGCGTGCGTGCGTTCGTGCAGTCGTGTGTGTGTGGTGGATGTTGTGGTGTGTGTGTGTGCGTGCTTGCGTGTGTGTGTGTTTGATTGTGTGTGAGATGCCTCTTTGAGTGTGCGAGCGTGTAGTATGCTAAAGTGTGGTGTGAGTGTGCGTGTGTGTGTGTATAGGGGGGGTGTGGGGGGGGAGGGCGAGGTAATCACGGTGTCCAATTCGGTCAAGCAAAGCACAACTGGCGCGATCTTTCAAAAAATCAGTGGATATTAATGGCCATCTATCCATACCGGATATGACGAGTTAACGTTCTTCACAATTGTGTTTTGTAAGTAATTATTGCAATACGAGCGTACACAGCGGAACGTACGGCTTGGCCATACTTTACGTAGAATAACTCTTAGATTCTGAAAATCATTTCCACTCATGCCAGTCCGTTCTGCACGTCGTAATAGCAAGTGGGAAAGTGAGATATGTCCAACAATTTGCGCTTTTAGTCCGTAATGAATCCGTGATAGAGTGAAAACAGTTTTGTCCCATACTTAATTCTCCCATCTCCAAATGGTAAGTTTCAAAAATTCCATAAACATTGAGAGATTATAACAATTCTAAATCAAGTGCCAATATATACGCGTTGTGATGACCCGTGATAAAGCCATAAGTCAACTGCAGCTATTAGCGACTAGAGTGTTAGCTCCCTTGAACAGTGTTCTTTTGCTTAAATGTCCTCAAATGGACTCACACAAGAGAGCCATCTCCTTAACGAACTGTATGACGAACTCTTTCTCCTACGTTCATTATTCCAAATTTTAAGCTGATCTAATTGATTCATGTTCAGCTCTCATTGCTGAAATTGCCTGTAGTGCAATCGTAGGAATTAACATCCGGTGAAGCCGTCGAACTTGAGATTATCGGCAGTTAGTCTTTCCTACGGGCTGAAAAGCTATCACAGGTTCTCCTTCGCTTATTAAGAAGCAATTTATAGGTACTAGACAAGTCGTAGCACTAGACCAATCACTAACTTTTACTTTGGCGGTTATTGTTTCGTTTCCTCTTTTTATAAGGGCAAATGGCACTTGTTCGGTAAGCAGGGAAAGAGATATTAGGATAGAATATATCGTAGACAGTCGTGCCATCACAAAACCCTCCTCGATATGGGCTGAGCACTATTCCACAGCGACTTCAGGGTAGGTATTGCGACGTTGATTGATGCTACAGATCACTAGGCCTGACTGCTATCTGTCTCTGATGCTCGTGACCGTCACTAAAGAGGTGAGACGCTTCGACGTACCGCAGCAAGATCAAGCAACGCTAGCTTAACGACATTTTCTAGTCCTCCCCTTTGTGTGTAAGAAACTCAGAGTTTTTTGATAGTCATTACTCTCAGCATCCATGTATACCTAGTTTTTTTGTTGGGGGTGGAAGTGTGCGGTGGTTTTGTTCCAGTTCGGGCCCGAAACTTTTCACCCCATCCGTTAGACCTTGAGAGGTGGTCTGGGTGTATTTTTTTCGGATGAGATAATGATCCTAGGTCCCGTCGTTACACATACTTATTAGCGCACTTTAAAGAAGTCAGGGCACAAGGAAAATTCTGTTGAAAATGCCACTCGGTAGGGGAAAGAAATACAGATGCAAACGGGAAAAGAAAAAAAATGATGGGTGGCGCTGCTCTTGTGGCGACGCGATCTCCGCGGGGAAAGCAGGCCGATTTTCACGTGGGAAAAATCTGCTGTGTCTTGAAGTGTTAAAATAAAATATAAAATAAATACACAAACTTGATTCTGTTCAATTCCTCTGCAAGCATCATAAAAAGACTATGTAAATCAAGGTTGCAAGCGCAAACGTACACATAACATCTTGTGCCAGTGGAACAGATGACAAAATTGAAAAACTGCATGGTCATGGGGCCCGGATGTCAAAACAAGAATACCAGTGCTTATTCCATTATCCTCCAAATAAAAAAAAGAGATTAAAAAAGGGAATTAAATAGATAAAAGTGCTTCACATACAGATTGGTCTTCTCTGCCAGTATGTCTGTTGTCTGTTTTTCTGTTGATCTGTCTCTGTCTCTATTAACTCTCACAAATATCACCCCCACACACTCTCTCACACAATCTCTCTCTCTCTCTCCCTCTCTCCTCTCATCTCCTCACTCACTCCTTCCTCTCTGTTTGTGCACAATCTTCGCTAGGACAACACTGTGATACAGATCTTCTTTGTCCATTATGTAAGGGGTCTATCCGACGAAGTTCATTTTGTTTTATGTTGTCCTATGTTAAATAATCTTAAAAACATCTTGGACTTGACTTATGCCTCTTGGTTCCTTGGGGAACATAGGGCTGCAACAACACCCTCCAACGAACTGGGTTTTGTGGGAGATCCTCTTCAGCTCGGCCCATGTCATTCCGACGGGCCTTTGTTTCTTCGTCATCACCTCTGCGCCCGGTCTGTTTTGGTCGACCAATTTCCGCTTCCCTTGTGGATTCCAGTCAAAGGACAAGCAATTTTTTGTATAAAGCTTTTACAATTAGAAATACTGTCTTTACTGAGGTATTTTTCTTCTGTTCAGAAATGTTCCCATGCAACATGTTTGAATGTTGATTATGTACACACATCCCTTCATGAGGGGCCAAGGCCTATAATGAATAAAACTTTCGCATTCGCTTCGCATTCTCTCTCTCTCTCCCCTCTCTCTCTCTCTCTCTCTCTCTCTCTCTCTCTCTCTCTCTCTCTTCTCTCTCTCTCTCTCTTTATCATGACATAAATTTGTATGAGTAATCAAACTAAGTGTTGAAAGGTTGTTGTACTGTTTTGAGAATCATATATTTAGTACCATCTCTGAAACAACACACACACACACACACACCTCTCTCTCTCTCTCTTTTCTCCTCTCTCTCTCTCTCTCTCTCTCTCTCTCTCTCTTTTCTCTCTTTCTGTATTGTGGCTAAGCCCGATATGCAATTAAATCATTCTCTCTCTCTCTCTCTCTTCTCTCCTTCTCTCT
>CM054140.1:63984693-63989693 GCA_028751875.1 Rapana venosa | reverse complement strand
ATTTCAAAGAGGCCCGACTTTTAAAAAAAAAAAACGATAATGCTCTCTTCGATGAGCTTTTTAATGCTTTATTTCGAAATTCTGTGGGTGTGCGCACACACCACACACAAAATACACACACACAAAATACTTACAAAAAACACTTGCGCATGTAACACACCACACGAGAACGTGCTCGCGCACCACACATACACATACACACACATAAACACATAATTATAAGCACACGCGCACGTACACACACCACATGTGGAGGCAAACACATGAACACACACCCCTGCAAAAATGCATATACACGGTGACTGAATGTAAAAAGCACATGAGTGCTTATTCCATTGTCCTCGAAATAAAAGAATTAAACACAACACCACAACAAAACAAACAAACAAAACACATAAACAAAAAAACACAAAACACAATTTTACCTCTCCAAGTGGCTATATATGAAAATAGGAACGTTTTTTCTTCTAATTTACACCCTTCGTCCATAAACAAAAAATATGAAAGCTATCGTAACAAAAGAAGCGGTGAATTTTGTTTTCAATGAATAAAATTTTCTGACCCGCTGCCCATTCTATGATGCTGTTTTGTTATATATAGTAATCTTCTCGCTGTGATAAGTTTTCTCCCTTGTTAATTCAGCCTCTTCCACTGGCCAGTGACTGTGAAAAGATAAAGTAGTCTTGATAAAGGGATGTTGGTTTTTTTTTGTTGGGGGGTTTTGCCAGTCATTTTTTTGTTTCCTGTTATCTTACATCTTTTGAAGAGGACTTGCTTCAGTTTTATGTTGATTTTATCATGACTTTTTTTGATATGAAAGTGGTTATCTTCTATTTTGAGTTGCATATTTTGCCATGAAGGGATTAATCATGATTGGGGAAAGATTTTTCAATTTCAAAAAACATCTTGTGCCAGTGGGAATGATAACAAAATTTACAAACCTACAGGGGGATGGGGACTGTATGTCAAAAAATAATACATAAGTTTTTATTTCATTATCCTCCAAAAAAAAGAGAATTTAAAAGGGAATAACAAGATAAACATATAAGATTGTTCTCCTTCTGTCTCTGCCTCTGTCTCTGTCTCTATCTCTGTCTCTCTCTCTGTTCTCTCTCTCTCTCTCTCTCCTCTCTCTCTCTCTCTTTCTCTCTTTGTCTGTCTGTCCTGTTTTCTCTCTCTCATTTAAAAAAATATTCATTAGGGATTATCTTTCTGATTAGAAGTGTTTATGGGTGATCAAATTTAGTTCCTTTTTTTCTGTAAATGTTCTCAAAGCAGGCAGCTGACATCTTTTTGTGCGTGATATCCAGAAAGATGGCATTTGCTGCTATTTCCATGTCCTGATAATGTCTATACTGGATCTTCTTGCATGCTTGTAGGTATTAAAACTTTCAGACCATTTATCTGCCAAAATCTTTAAATCCAGATTTGCTCCTTGGCATTTCAAAGAGGCCTACTCCAAGAATAGGGTTTACTGCTCTCTTCGATGAGCACTTTGAGGCTTTATATCGAAATTCTGGGGGTGTCGCTCCCACGCACACATAGATCCCAAAAAAAATTTGGGACATGCACACACACACACAAGCATGCACACGCACCCCACGCGCACATGCACACACATACGCCACATGCAAGCTGCACGCACGCATGCACACACACACACACACACACATGGGGGTGCAAACACATGAACACACACACTGCACACTGCAAACTGCATATACACGGTGACTGGATGTAAAAAAGCAATGAGTGCTTATTCCATTGTCCTCGAAATAAAAGAATTAACAAAACACACAACACAAAAAAAACAAACAAACAGACAGACTTACACATAAACACACACACTCACCACACACACACACACCACACACACCCCACCCCACACCCCAAAATCTGTTTCTCCAAGTGGCTTATATGAAAATAAGGAACGTTTCTTCTTTAATTACCACCCTTCGTCTCTTAAATAACAATATGAAAAGCTTTCGTAACAATAGAAGCGGTGACATTTTGTTTTCAGTGAATAAATTTTCTGACCGCTGAACATTCTATGATGCTGTTTTGCTATAGTAATCTCTCGCTGTGATAAATTTCTGCCTTGTTAATTCAGCCTCTTCCACTGGCCCGTGACTGTGAAAGATAAAGTAGTCTTGATGAATAATGTTGGGTTTTTTTTGTTTGGGGGGGTTTTGCCAGTCATTGTTTGTTTCCTGTTATCTTACATCTGTTGAAGAGGACTTTCTTCAGTATATGTTGATTTCCTCATGGCGTTTTTCGGTACTGGGAGAGGTTATCTTCTGTTTTGAGTTGCATATTTTGCCATGAAGGGGTTAATCATGATTGAGGAAGATTTTTCAACTTTCAAAAAACATCTTGTGCCAGTGGGAATGATAACAAAATTTACAAACCTGCATAGACTTTGTGTGTCAAAAAATAATCCATGAGCGCTTATTCCATTATCCTGCAAATAAAAGAAGAAATTTAAAAGTGAATAACATAGATAAGCATATACAGATTGTTCCTCCTGTGCCTGTCTGTCTGTCTGTCTGTCTGTCTGTCTGTCTGTCTGTCTCTCTCTCCTCTCTCTCTCTCCTCTCTCTCTCTTGTCTGTCTGTATCTCTCTCTCTCTCTCTCTCTCTCTCTCTCCTCTCTCTCTCTCTCTCTCTCTCTCTCTGTTAAAATATATATTGATAGGCATTATCTTACTGATTAGAAGTGTCATGGGTGATCAACTTTAGTTCCCTTTTTTCTGTAAATGTTCTCAAAAGCAGGCAGCTGACATCTTTGTGTGCGTGATATCCAGAAAGATGGCATTTGCTGCTATGCCATGTCCTAATAATGTCTTACTGGCATCTTCTTGCATGCTGTGTAGGTATTAAAACTTTCAGACCATTTATCTGCCAAAATCTTAAAGCCAGATATGTTTGTTGACATTTCAAAGAGGCCAGACTCCAGAATAGGAGATAATGCTCTCCTCTAAGAGTTTGTAATGCTTTATATCGAAATTCCGTAGCAGAGCATGCGCACACACACACACATGCGTGCACACACACACTTGTGCATGCACGTACGCGTACGCATGCACACACGTACACACTAACACACATGCACTTGTGCACACACACACAAACGCATGCATGCACGCACACGCACAGACACAGACACACACAGACACGCACATGCACGCACGCACATATTCTCGGTGCAAACACATGAACACACCCACACATGTGCGCGCGCACACACACACACACACACACACACACACTGACATTTTCACAAATCTTGCTTCTGGAAGTTGCTTTACATAAAAAGAAGGAAGCTTTCTTTTTTTCTTTTAATTTACCCCCTTCGTCCATAAACAACAATATGAAAAGCTATCATAACATAGAAGCGGTGACATTTTGTTTTCAATGAATAAATTTTCTGACCCGTGAATATTCTACGATGCTGTTTTGTTATAGTAAACTTCCCGCTGTGCATAATTTCTGCCTTGTTAATTCAGTCTCTTCCACTGGCCAGTGACTGTGAAAGATAAAGCCATCTGGAGGAATAATGTTGGGGTTGGGTTTGGGATGTTTTTGGCATTATTTTGTTTCTCGTTATCTTATATCTGTTGAAGAGAACTTGCTTTGGTGTACGTTGATTTCTGTGTGCCTTTTTTATGATACTTAAATGTTCTATTTTGATTTGCATATCTTCCGTAAAGGGATTAATTATGATTTAGGAAAATTCTCAACTTCCAAAACACAACCACATTAATAACAATTATGTGGTGATGAAAAGAGCATCTACAAAGTATTTTTTGTCATTTGGAATAAAACGAAGAAAAATATCCAATCATTTTGCATATCTGTTGTAGAGGGTTGAAAATGGTTGAGAAAAGAGTTTAAAATGGAAAAAAGTAACAACAGCAACAACAACCACAATGATGATGACAACACTGACATCAACAAACAAAGATTCTGCCATCAGTTACTAAAATGAAAAGTTTAAAACAAAAAACTGCCAACAAAAGTAATAAAATAACAACAAAGAAAATCCATATAAGTAAGTGAAAACTAATGACCTGTGTGTCTTCAATTTTACGTCTGTTCACTTAAAGTGATATTAGACGATGGAGGCAGGGGGGGATTTGGGGGGGGGGGGGACATAATGAGATAAGGGCTTTAAGTAGAATAGATACGTGTTGGTATGAATGCACATTAAAAGATTATTCCAATCTATATAAATAGTATGTATAGTCTAATGACCTGTCTTTGGACAATAAGGATACCATTGTATCTTTAAAAACTAGAAGAAAAAACCATAATCAAGGCTGATGATGATACTACCACCCATACTTCTGGGATTTAGTTAAAAACGCTGTATAATTGTCAAGGTAAAGGAGTCCCATAACTATAAGGTCGTAGGGAAGCGAGGCGTCAGAGACCTCATTCTCTAGGGGCCAGCATATTGAGGGCGGCGCCCATCTCCTCTCCCTTGCTGCTTTTACCTTCCCTGACCTAAAGAGGGCAGGTATCCATTTACAGCTGGGTGAACTGGGGTACTGTACTAAAGCCAAGGCACGCAAACGGTCACCCATCCAACTGGTAACCACGCTCGACGCTGTTAACTTGGCTGGGGGAAAGCGAGGGCTCTGACCACTGAGCTATCCCGCCCCGTACGGAGATAGATAATACCAATATTTGTGAAGATGTGTTTCTTTTCTGAAAAACAACTGTTTAAACCAAGAATTTGGCAAAGGTAAAGGCCCAAATTGCCACAAGCACACACTTAGAATGAGAAAGACAGAAACAGCATAAAGACAGACTCAGAAACAGATAAATAGGCAGTAACAAAGACAGTGCAGACAGATAGAACTCGAACAGTTTACTGACTTAAGCAAAGACAGACAAGTATAGAGAGGTAGAAAAACACAAAATGAGTTTGAAATTTTCTTTATCTCTTTACCTCGTTTTCAAAATGAACAATTCAACAAAAGTAAAAAAAACTTTTTA
>CM054140.1:63975153-63984193 GCA_028751875.1 Rapana venosa | reverse complement strand
TTCATTTCATTTCCGTGCGGGGAAAAATTTTTAATTTTTTTTAAAAAAAAATTTTTTAAATTTTTGAAAGGGGGGGATGGAGGGGAGGGGGTTGTGTGTAAAAAGTTTTTGGTGTGAAAAAATTTTTTGGTGAAGGGTTTGTGAGGAATTTTGAATGGGAAAAGGGGTTAGGGATTTTGGGGAGGGGGAGGGGGGTTTGGGGGGGGAGGAGGAGGGAGGGAAGGTCAGAGAGGGAGAGAGGAAAGGAGGGGGAGAGAGAGAGAGGAGAGAGGGGGGAAGGAAGAAAAGGGGGTTTTTATTCAAAAAGGCATAGCCCAATTTGAAGGCCTAAGTTCACTTTTAAATTTTTAATTTATTCTCTCTTCTCTCTCTGTGGAAGAGAGACAGACAGAGTTTAAGAGAGGCGGCAACAAGAGGCAGAAGGAGAGAGAGAAGAGAGGGGGAGAGAAAAAGGGAGAGAGAGAGAGAGAGAAAGAGAGGAGGGGGAGAGAGCGAGAGAAAAGGAGAGGGGAAAGAAAAAAAGAGAGAGAGGCGAGAAAGACGACGAAACAGAGAGAAACAAACAGAGGGACGGGACGATAGAAAAGAAGAGAGAGAGAGGGGAGAGAGGAGAAACAGGAGACGAGAGGGGGAGAGAGAGGAGAGAGGAGAGAGGAGAGACAGCAGACAGACAGACAGACAGACAGGACGACAGACAGACGAAACTACGAACAAGAGAAATATCCAAAAGGGCAAAAACAACAACCAAAGAAAAATCTTTCTTTTCTGTTTTTAAAACAAACAAACAAACAAAAAAAACCCAAAAACCCAAAACAAAAAAAAAAAAAACCTTCGATCCCCTGCCCCCCTCTCATTAAACACACACCCAAATGAATTGTTCGCGTGTTCCCCCCTTTTCTCTAAAGAGACTGCTTTGCCTCCCCTTTTTTCAATGACCCCACTGGAATTCTATCAGTTTGAAACCCATAACGATTACGAACAAAGGGGACGTGCGTCTTTTGTTTTTTTTTTTTGGTTTGAATGACTGCGATCGTAAAACGCAAACTAGCGTAATTGAAAAGTCATTAGTGCAAGGGGGGAGGGAACGAATGAAGCCGGCCAAGACAAGTCACTTTTGCAAAAGACAAAAAAATGTGCGGATTTGGGTTCTTGGAGAACGCCTGGATATTTCAGTTAGTGTTGGTTTCATCGTAGCATTTCTAGCCCGAAAAATTTTGTATAGAAAAAAAAAAAAATATTGAAAATATCTATCATCTACTATTACTATTTTTCTATCTTCTATCTATCTATCATCTATCTATTCTATCTACTATCTATCTATTACATCTAAAAATTCCAACTTTATTATAATTATTATTATTTTTATTATTTTTTATATAAAAATTTTAATCCATTAAAGTCACGGCAGATTTCTCTGCGTAAAATTCGGGCTCTCCCCCGGAAGGCACATCCCCCACAAAAAGCGCCACCCTTTTTTCTTTTCTTTTTTCCTGTCTGCAACAGTTTTTGTTTCCCTATCAGAGGGGGCTTTTTCTACGGAATTTTCCCAGGACAATCTCTTGTTGCAGGGGGTTTCTTTTACGGCGCTAAAAAATTTAGTGAACCCCGGGACCTGGTTTATCGTTTTTACCCAAAAAAGACTAGCGCCCAGCCAAAAACCCCCCTCTGATTAATGGAGGGGGGAAAAGTATCGGGCCCAAAAGGGGATTCGAACCACCGCACATTTCCCCGACCGGACTTTTCGCGTTCTAACAGGGGGTTACCACTAGACCACGATACATAGCATTGAGTTATTTTGCATTATATTTTTGTTTTGGTTTTGGGTTTTAGTTTTCTGGGTGATTTATTTGATCAAAGGGTTAATCCCCCGTGGATATGCCGGAAAGCCTTTTCAGTAAAAAACAGCATCCCTCATTTTCTGGAAATTCTGTGCTGGGTTTCCCCTTTTTCTATCCCTCTCTTGTTTCCGCCTTGTTCCTTTTTTTTCCCCCCCCGTCACTTCCTTTCTTGTTATTTTCTGCCCTTTTTGGGGCCATTCTCTAGCCCTTTTTTTTCCCCCCATAAAAGACATAAAGTGACAATTCTCTCCCCCGCCGAATTTGGATGCGCTGGGAATAAATTGTCAGAGTGGAGGGATAGAAAAGAGGGTTATTTGTACAGAATTTTCGAAGCTTGGGAGATGATAATTTTTCTGTCAGATCCCTATTTCCCCCACGGATGGAAGCAGTGTCTTCAAATGACGACGCGGGGAGCGAGACAGAAACAATGATTGCACATTGTTCAGAGTTCTGAAGAAACCCGACAGCGGATATTACACTACAGTGGTTATGGAGTAGCGTGACATTTTCTCTTTTGCATTTGCCCCTAACAACAAAAAGTATTGAGCTCAAACTTTTTTATTCCAAGGGGGGACTTGTGTGTGTGTGTGTGTGTGAGAGAAGAGAGAGAGAGAGAGAGAGAGAGAAGAGAGTGTGTGTGTGGGTTTTTGGAAAAAGAGGAGAATGAGAAAGAGAGAATGTGTGGTTTTGGTTTTGTGGGGCGGGGCGGTGCGTGCGGTGCGTGGGGTTTGTGTGTAGTGGTGTGAAGTGGGGTATGTTTTAAGGAGAGAGAGTGTGTGTGTGGTGAGAGAGAGAGCTACGACAGACAGGCGAGAGGGGAGAGAGAGAGGTTTTGTGTGTGTGTGTGGTGGGGCTTTATGCATGAGGCCTATGCCTGGTGTAAGGGTGTGAGTGTGGTGTTGACACGCAGGAAAAAAGGAACAAGGGAGAAACAAAGAGAGGGATAGAAAAAGGGAAAAACCTTGCACAAAATTTCAGAGGTTGGGGTGAGGGAGGGATGTAATTACTGTCAGGTTCCCCAGCATCCTAGGAGGAACGCATGTCTTGAAATGACGACGCGGCAGGAGACAGAAACAAAGATTTTCAAAATTGTTAACAGGTTCTGAATGAATCCCCACAGCAGCATATTACACTACAGTGATTCTGGAGGTGGTGCAGTTTTCATTATGGGGGTTTTGCCGCAAAAACAACAAAAATATTGGCCATAACTTTTTATTATTCAAGGTGGCTTTTGTGTGTGTGTTGTGTGTGTGTGTGGTGTGTGTGTGTGTGTTTGTGTGTGTGTTTGTTTGTGTTGGGGTATGTGGTTTTGTGTGTTTGTGAAGGGGGGAGAGAGAGTGGTGGTGAAAGGAGAGAAAGTGAGGAAAAATGTGTTTTTGTGTGTGTGTGTTGTTGGGGGCGCGGCGTGGGTGGGGGGTTGTGTTGTGATGTGGTTATGTAAGAAGAGTGGAGAGGAGAGAGAGGAGAGAGAGTGTGTGTTGTGTGTGTGGGGTTTTGTGTGTGTGCTTTTACTCGCATGAGTGCACTCATGCCTGTGTGTAAGTGTGTGGAGTGTGTGTGTATGACACAGAGGAAGAAAAGGGAAAAAAATGAAACAAAAAAGGGGTTTTGGAAAAAAAGGGAAATTTCCTGGCGAAATTTTTAGAAGGGTTGGGGGAGGGGGGGGATGAAAATTAACTGTCAGGTTCCCCCGCATCCCTACGTGATGGAACGCAGTGTCTTCAATGACGACGACGGCCCGAGACAGAAAAAGATTGCAGCATTGGTTAACAGAGTTCGATGAATCCCCCAAAAGAGCAAATTTACCCCCACAAATCTTAGGAGATGCGTGACAGTTTTCCATCTTTGTGCAATGCCCCAACAACGACAAAAAGTATTGGGGTCAAATTTTATTATTCCAAATGGCTTGTTTTTTTGTTATTGTGTTGTTTGTGTTGGGGTGTGTGTTGGTTTTGTGTATGTGAGGGGAGAGGTGTTTGTGGGAAGAAGAAAAGTGGAAGAAGATTGTGTTTTGGTTGGTGTTGTGTGGTGTGTTGCGCGGCGCGCGCGCGCGTCGTGCGTGGTTTGGCGGAGTGTGTGTATTTTTTTGTGTTTTGGGGGGAGAGAGAGGAAAAAAGAGAAGAAAAAGAGAGAGAAGAGAAGAGTGTGGGGGGCGGGGGGGGGGGGGGGGGGGGGGGGGGGAGTGTTGTTGGAAGAAAAAAAGGGAACAAGGCGGGAAAAAAAAAGGGGGTTGAAAAAGGTGAAAAATTCCTTGACAGAATTTTCAGAAGGTTTGGGGGGGGGGGGAGGAATTATTTGTACAGAATTTTAGAAGCTTGGGGGGGTGAAATTTAAAAGGGCAGGGTTCCCCCGCATCCCCACGTGATGGAATGCAGTTTTCAAATGCGACGACGGCGCGAGACGAAACAATGTTTTCGCATTGTTTAAAAGAGTTCTGAATGAATCCAGACACGCAGGATATTACACTACAGGCATTACTGGAGATGCTGACAGTTTCATCTTTGTGTTTGCCGAAAAAACCAACAAAAAATATTTAGCTCAGAGGGGGTGTTGTGTTTGTGTGTGTGTGTGGTTGTTGTGTTGTGTGTGTGGTGTGTTGTGTGATGGTTTTGATTTTACCCTTTTGTTTATTAAAATGATTTAGAGAAGGGGGGTTGTGGGTGTGTGTGTGTGGGTGGGTTGTGGTTTTTTTTTGGGGCGCGCGCGCGCGCGCGTCTTGGTGTGTGTGAAACCCCAAAGTGATTTAGCGAAGGGAGGTGTGTGTGTGTGTGTGTTTTTGGGTTGGCCCGTTGCGTGCGTTTGTGTGCGTGCGTATTATCGTTTCTTTGTGCTTGGGCGCAAACGCGCGGTTGGTGGCGGGGGGTGGTGTTGCCTTTTGGGGGTCTCATTTTTTTAAAAAAAAATTAATTTAGGAAATTCTCTTTTTCAGGAAGGAGAAAGTTTGAAAGGAAAGGTTTCAGGAGACTGAAAAAAACCAGGTATTTTTTTTTGGGAAAAACATTTTTTGGGCTGGTTTTTATCTTTACGCAAGATATGAACAGTTAATTGTTTGTGCTCTCTGGCAGTTTCGTGTTAGTGTTCGTGGGTTATATTTATTATTATCATGGAGTTATTAGAAACAGATATGGTGATGGGGGGGGGGGGGGGGGCGTTCACATTGGCTGTGTTTTCTGTTTTTCTTCCCCCCCCCTCTCTCTACCCTAATGAAAATAATTTGTTTTTTGTCGTGGGTTTTTGATGCTTAGTCGTGTGGCTGAGAGAGAGGTTTGTCTCTGTGTGTGTATGTGTGTAGTTTGAGGCTGTGTGTGTATGGGTGTAGTTGAGTGTGGTTTTGTGTGTGTTTAGTTTTGTTTGTTTGTGTTTTGTGTGTGTTTTAGTGTGTGCGTGTTGTTTGTGTGTGTTGTGTGTGTAGTTCTGCGTGTGTGTGGTGTAGTGTAGTTCTGCTGTTGTGTGTGTTGTAGTTTAGATGTGTGTGTGTTCTGTGTGTGTGCCTGTGATAAAATGGTCTTGAAGTGACGGCAGAAATTCTAATACCAGAAACAAGATGAAAAAAAATGGTTTGCTATTGCGTTACTTTGCTTGAAAGGTTGGTGTGTGACATTTGTGTGTATGAGTGAGGGAGAGAGACTGAGAGCGAGCGAGATATAGCAGCGAAGATAGGAGATTTCTGAGAGCGAGAGAGAGAGCGGCGAGATGAGAGGAGAGCGAGAGAGGAGAGCGAGCGAGATAGAGAGAGATGAGAGGACGAGAGAGAGTGAAGAAGATTCCGATGGATGAGTGAGAGAGATATTCGGAGACTGATTCTGAGGAGAGAGATTAGGACGACTCCGATTGCGGACCGGCGAAAAGAGGAAGCGGGAGGAGAGAGCAGAATGACAAATTCTTTTTATTTCGAGGTATAATGATATAAGAACACATGTGCTTTTATACATCCAGTCCCCCCGCCGTTTGGAATTATACATCTAACTAATAATAAACCCTTATACTTATATTTACAGTTCGCCCAATAAAACAAGGGAAATATCCCTTTTCAAAACAGCTTTCCCCCACCCCCCCCAAAAACAAAACCCTACCCCCCCCCCCCCCAAGCAAGCAATTAAAAGAAAATCCTAAGGAATACCCACCCCTACCCCCAACCCCCAAAAAACCCTAACCAAAACAAACAACAATACAAACAAAAAGAGATGGACAAACCCAAACCAACAAAGATGATAAAAAACGAGAAAAACAGACAGCAACAACAACAAAACAAGCACAGAGCAACAACAAAGCCAAGAAAAATAACACAACCAAACTTAATAAGGTCATAGAAGATAAACATCTACACATTGTCAAATGGTACACATAATTAAGTTAACTCATAATTCTTAGATATTGAAAATGGTGACTACTCATTAAAACTTAAAGTACAGAGGCAAGTCCAATAATGTATTGAAAATATAAAATATGAATCCTTCCATCAGTATATACTATGGACTATAAGCAGGACGATAAAAGGTGAGACGGAGGAGAACAGAGACAGAGGAGTGTGTTGTGTGTGTGTTATTTCAGAGTCTACTTATCCAAGTTTAAATCCAAATCAGTTATGCGATCCCATCAACACTCTTTTTAGATTATACTCGTTTAAATTATATGTCATTGGGGGGATAAATTGGGAAATAAATTTTAATACCATACATCCACACAATAAAACAAAGAAACAAACTAGAGAAGAAATTAAACAAACTATACAGTCGTTTAGGAGAGATATGTGTGGGTGAGGTGAGTGGTATGTGTGTCGTGTGTGTGTGTGTGGTTTGGTAGCGCGCGCGCGCGCGCGTGAGTGTGTGTGTGTTTGGGTGTGTGTGTGTGTTGTGGAGGGGGTGGGGTGGGAGGTGTTTCAGGATAATACTAAATATGTAATACTCACACAGCACACGATCCAAAACAAAAAACACTTTTTAATTATGTTCATGCAAATATGATGTCTTTGGTAATATATAAAGTGCAATACCCATCAATTCTCATAAAAAGAGGGGGGAAAAAAGCCCAATAAAAGTCATAAAAAAGAAACATCTAACATTGTACGTAATAGAAACAAATTTCTGTTATTCCAGGTATAATGAATAAGTATTATGTTCTTTTTTACATCCAATCCCGCCCATGGGTTCAACATTTTAAAAATGCACTCAGTACTCATACTTTCGAGCAGAAGAAGACCAAAGGAAAAAACTTTTTTTTAAAGTAAAGACGTGATGAGGAAAAAACAAACAAACCAAAACAACCCCTAGACGAGCAAAAAAGACAAAACATACCCCAGAACACCCCCCCACGCCCCAAAAAAAACAAAAAAACAAACAAACAAACAAAAAAACCCAAACAAACAAACAAAAAAGAAAAAAGAAGAAAACAAAAAAAAAACAAGAAAAAAAACAAACCAAAAAACAACAACAACAACAAAAAAGCAGGGACAAACAATAACCTTCAAATTTAAACAAACAAAAAAACAAGAAAAAACATGAACATCCAAACAAAACAAATGAGAAAAAATAACCCAAAAAACAACAAATAAACAAACAAAAAAAAACAACAATAAAAACAACAAAACAAAAAAAACCGCACGTTCCCCCCTTCACCACACACACACACACACACACACACACACCACACACACACAAACACACACACACACACACACACACACATAACAAAAAAAACTAACAATGCGAAAAACCCAAATCAAATCACCAACAAAGAACAAACTAACAACTACAGCAATAACAACACAGAGAGAAGAGAGAGAGAGAGAGAGAGAATAGTGAGGAGAGAGATGGAGAGGATAGTTAGACTGAAGAGAGAGAAGAGGAGAGAGAGCCAAAACTTATAGATATAAAATTGAACACCTTTTCATACTGTTGAATAGTGAACTTAGTTGTTACAGTGGTAATAAGATATTAAATAGGAGATTCACTGGAGCTCATATACAGTTCAACATGTCCAAAATAAGATTTGAAAAATCGACGTAGGCATATGCCTTTAATAGAATACCCAAAGAACAATAGAAGGGGAGAGAAGAGAGTGAGTCGAGGAGAGAGAGGAGGTGAGTGGAGGAGAGAGATGAGAGCGAGAGAGAGAGAGAATGAATTAATTTGAATTCGGTCTTAAGGCCATAATACAGAGAGAGAGAGAGAGAGAGGAGAGAGAGAGAGAGAGTGTGTGTGTGTGTGTGTAGAGTGTGTGTGTGTGTGTGTTTCAGAGATGGTACTAAGATAAAATTCTCAAAACAGTACACAATCACCTTGGACACTTATTTTGATTACTCATACAAAAAATATGTTATGATAAAAAAAAAAAATAAAAAAAAAATAATAATAATTAATTAAATAAAAAAATAAAACCTCAATACGATCACCTTGGACACTTATTTTGATTACTCACACAAAAAATATGTTATGATAGAAAAAAAAAAAATAATCATAATCATAATAATTAGATAAATTAAAAAAAAACCCTCAATACCCATACCTCTTACACAATAAAAGAATGAAAGAAAAAAAGAGAAAGCAAAAAAACCAAACAACAACAACAGCTAATTCTATAAGGTCATAGTGAGAGAGAGATGAGAGAGAGGTTGAGTGTGAGATGAGAGAGGAGATGAGACGAGAGAGAGAGAGAGTGAGAGAGAGTGAGAGAGAGAGATGAGAGAGAGAGCGAAGAGATGATGACGAGATACAGATGAGGAGAGAGAATGAGAGAGGATGAGATGAGAGAGAGAGAGTGTGGTGTGTTTCGTGATGGATAATCTAAATATAATATATTTCAGACAGTGCAGGATCACGTCAACACCAATTTGATTTTACTCATGCAGATTATATGTCAAGATAATTAAATAAACTCAATACCGTATACTCATACAATTAAAAAAACAAGAAGAGGAGGAATTAAAGGGGGGGGGGGGGGTGGGGGGGGGGGGGGGGGGGTGTGGGTGGGGGGGGGGGGGTGGGGTACGGGGGGGGGGGGGGGGGGGGCGGGGGGGGGGGGGTGGGGGGGAGGGGGGGGGGGGGGGGGGGGTGATGGGGGGGGGGGGGGGGGGGGGGGGTGGGGGGGGGGGGGGGGGGTTGGGGGGGGGGGGGGGCGGGGGGGGGGGGGGGGTGGGGGGTGGGGGGGGGTGGGGGGGGGGGGGGGGGGGAGTGTGGTGGGGGGGGGGGGGGGGGGGGGGGGGA
>CM054140.1:63945153-63960153 GCA_028751875.1 Rapana venosa | reverse complement strand
GGAAATATTGCAGCACAGAAGGCCTGAGGGGAGAAAGAAAGGGGAAAAAAGGAAGTTAAAAAAAAGAAAACGAAAACATCGAAAAAAATGAGAAAAGTTTTAACCTCCCATCCCCTACTGAAAAAAAGCATTATTTACAATGAGACTCCCCCCAAAAAGGGTTTGATATCATGTTTATACTGTAGAATGCACGACAGTTCGAAGATAAGTTTAGCATAAATTTGACGAAACTGAACGGATTTGCACGATTCACAAGGTATTAGATGTGTCAAGAACAGAGTATGTAGACGGTATTAGGAAGGAAGATGGAATATACGAACAATTATTGCTAAAATATTGATAAAAGAAATAGAAGCAACGAAAAAAAAGAAAAGAGAGAAAATTTGTAAAGTGACAAAAAGCAATGATAAAAAGAGATAGAGGGCACACACACACACTCACACCCCACACACAACAGACATACCCCACAACAGAAACACACACACACACAAAACACACACCACACAAAAACAACAACACACACACACACACACACACCAAACCAAAACACACACACACACACACAAAAAAACACACCCCCCGCGCGCGCGGCGCGCGCAACACAACACACACTTCACATACACAAAAAAAAGACACACACACAAAAAACACAACACACAACCACACACACACACACACACACACACACACACACACACACACACACACACACACAACACAACACAAACACAACACATTCACTCACTTACTCTCTCTCTCTCTCACTCACTCACATACTCTCACTTACTCACTCACTGACTCACTGACTCGCTGTCTCTCTCACTCACTCACTCACCCACCCACCCACTTTACGGGGATAAACACATAACTGCAGACAAAGACGTTCCATTTAAAAGCACAGAATCTCACCAAGCTCAAAACCCTGTGTCAGTTTTCGACGTAAGCTAAGACTTAGTACCAGCGTCTACATTAAACATGGTGCTATGCTTTTGAAAATCTCACGCTGAGATCGTCTTCAGCCATGACAAGCTCTTTGGCACCAAAACCTACACTCTCCTTCACAAGAATATTTTTTTAAAACAACCTCCTCTGAAATCGGAGTATGGCTGCCTATACGGCGAGGTATTTTGAAAAACAGATACCTACACGCAAAACTTCTCATCCAGTGTGTATGTTACGCCTAAATCGTGCAGTTGCCATCATTTCAGTGCCACCAATTTAGCGCCACCATTTCAGCGCGGCGTCTTATCAGCGTCGTATATTTCAGAAATAGGTAGGTGTTTTGCCGATTTCATGTAATAGGCATTTCGCTTGCCTGTTATGAAATCGGCCAAAAGTCTGCCTATTACATGAAATCGGCATCACACCCATTTAGGCTAACTGTACATACATTCTCACATTATGATTCCCAGGTAGGGGAGTGAGGAAGACACGGTGCATCTATGGGTAACCCCCAGGAGTTAAGCTAGGGAACCACCCAACACACAATAATAACAACAACTTTTTAAGGAGTTTTTGTTATTTTGCCATGGAATTCTTAAGGGAAAGGAGGGGTGGGGGATGGAGGGGGGAGGATGTTAGTATAATAGCACCCCCAAACCTTTCGAAAAGTTTGTGAAGGCATTCCCTCTTTTATCCCTCTCTTCGCTTCGGCTGTCGTTCCTTTGTCCTGGTCACCCTCTTTCTTGTTATTTTCTGCCTTTTGGTCTTCACCTACTTTTTTTTCTTGTGTTTTAAAATCAGAAAGAATTAAAAGATAACAAGTGATTCTCTCCCACCCGAGTCGGATGCGCGGGCCTGACTTTCAAGGCGTTAACGGGCAGCGTACGCGGTTTTCGCTCATTTGACAGACAACAATAGTTGCTGTCTGAGCGTTCGATAACGAAGAGAGAAGGAAAGGGAGGCCATGACTCATTTTCTAAGAAAGAGTGTTTTTAGGAACCAGGCTGTAGTCATGCTCATTCTCTGTCTCTGTCTGTCTGTCTGTCTGTGTCTGTCTTTCTCTCTCTCTCTCTCTCACTCTTCTCTCTCTTCTCTCCCGCTCTTCTTCTCCTCTCTCTCTCTCTCATCTCTTGTGGGTGGGTGTGGCAAAATTTTGAAAGGGCAGTTTTAATTACATAGGTTTGCAGCCCCCAAATAACTAGGAGCGCGGTGTGTGTGTGTGTGTGTTCGTGTGTGTGTTCTCTGGTTGTTCCCTGTGTGTGTGTTGTGTGGGGGGTTCTTGTGTGTGTCGTGTTTCTTGTGTGTCTGTGTTGTGTGTGTGTGTGTGTTTGTTCTACTTTTGTCCCGTTTTTCTTTTCGTTGTCTGTTGTTCTGTCTGTCTTTTTTCTTCTCTCTCGTCTTTTCCTTCTCCTCTCTCTCTCTTCTCTCTTCTCTCTTCTCTCTCTCTTTTTCTCTCTCTCTCTCTCTCTCTACTCTCCCCCCTCCCCCACCTCACTCTCTTGCGTGCGTGCGCTTTAATATCATGGGTTTGGTGCGTGCGCGCTCGCGCATTGGTGCGTGGTGCTTCATATTTGCGTGGTGTGCGTGCGTGTTGTGCTTTTGGTTTTTTCCTTTGTTTTTTTTTTTTTTTCCTTCATTTTTTTCTTTTCTTTTCGCCGAAAATCTTGTCTTTATTGGGGCTGCGGTTTTTTAGAAAAGAGGGGTGGGGAGGGTGGGTGGTGGGTGAGAGGGTGAAGATGGTGGGGTGGGGGGTGGGGGGGGGGGGGGGGGGGGAGGGGGGAGAAAGGGGGAGGGAGGGGGGGGGGGGGGAGGGGAGAAGCCAAAAGACGTTCTTGTTGTGGCGGGTCCTAATTAAAGGCAGAGAGAAATGCTGATCCCTTCTGCCTGCTTTTTTTGGGTTCGTGTGGTGTGTGTGGTGTTGTTTTGTTTTTTTTTTAAATGCAAAGAAAGGAATGAAGGAAGAAAGGGAAATAGAAAAAGAAATGAAAAAGGATAAAGGGAAGAAAGAAGGAAAACAGACAAAAAAAAAAAAACAAAGAATGAAAACCACCCAACACAAAGAAACAAAACAAAACAGCAACACAAACAAAAAAAAAATAAACCCGAAACAAAAATAAGAACAAAAAATATCCCAGAACTGAAAAGAAAAAAAATAGGATAGGGAACTTCAAAAACTGTGTGCAGAAAAGGCCCAAAAAATAAAGAGAAGTTGTTAAAAAAAACAAAATCAAACACAAAACCTCTCCAGTCATTAAGGAAGAATGTTTTTTTTTTGTGAAAATCCCTTGAAAAATAAAGAAACTGACAAAAAACCCAACCCATATTGATGTAAGAATTGAAAAAAATAGAAATATCCAACGATGAAAGGTCTAAAGCAGAAGATCGGAATGGAAAGGTGTGTGTGTGTGGGGGGGGGGGGATGATACGAGCAAATAATGATACGATTTTTTTTAAATCAGGAGAAAAAAATCCACGAAAATGCTGAACAAACTGTAAAGAGGGAATGCGGAGAGACCAGAAAAGACCTTTTTAAAAAATATTTAAAGTGACAAAAAGAATTTAAACACAATTTTTTTTTCTCTTTCACTCAGAGCCATACTATCTATACTTGGATATGCTTTTTTGGGGTCTTGTTTCAAGTTTTAACAGAAAAGTTTCTAAACGTGATATTTGATTTCAGACAGTTCTGAATTGGGGACGGGATAGCTCAGTGGTCAGAGCACTCGCTTTCCCCCAGCCAAGGTTAAGCAGCTTCGAGCGTGGTTACCACTTGGATGGGTGACCGTTTGTGCGCATTGGATTCAGTACAGTCCCTTAGTTCACCCAGCTGTAAATGGGTACCTGCCTCTTTAGGGTCAGGGAAGGTAAAGCAGCGAGGGAGAGGAGATGGGCGCCGCCCTCAATATGCTGGGCCTAGAGAAGTGAGGTCTCTGATGCCTGGCTCCCCTGCGACCACATAGGTTATGGGACACCTTTACCTGTTTACTAATTCTGAATTACTTTTAACAGTTCAGAAAGTAGGTGCATACAATTTCAACAATTCTACTCGTACTTTTTACAGTTAAAAAAATGTAATTGAGTAAAATCAATAGTAGTGGAGATAGAATAAACATAGCCGGTCACAACCTTTTATTATAATATAAAAGCGATTTATGAAAAAAAATTCAATACAAAAATACCTAAAAGACAAACACAAAAATCGTTCAATTATTATATCTAAGGTATATTTAGATAAGGACCAATTCATTTTGCCTCACTGACTTGATTCCATTTTCGGTTCCCGGGTTGGGCACTCGTCAGAAAAACAAAAGTAAAAGATACTGTCTTCAGTCTCCAAAATAAGTCTTAGGTGTGTTGCA
The DNA here is from genome assembly GCA_028751875.1 of Rapana venosa. Classification (NCBI taxonomy): domain Eukaryota; kingdom Metazoa; phylum Mollusca; class Gastropoda; order Neogastropoda; family Muricidae; genus Rapana; species Rapana venosa. The sequence continues at coordinate 63,955,852 of CM054140.1, read as the reverse complement.
GTCCTGAGAAAACAAAAACATTTGCACACGTTAAAAAATTGTAGGACTTAGGTTTATAGTTTGGAACAAGATATAATGATAACAACAACAGCAGCAACATTTCATGCTCAAATCTTTGCGAGGAAGCTTCGATGTTTGTTCAGAAATCTAAACACAGAGCATCCCCGAAGTCGGAATAGGGCTGCCTTTTTTGGTGGGCAAAAATGGTTGGTACCAAATCTCACCATTGAGAATCTGGGGTTCTAGTGAGGAACGGGAAAAAAAAATAAAAACAACCAAAAACACACACAACAAAACAAACACCACATTTTCAATATACCCCACTCACCATTTTGGTCATTCCCAAAATTAAACATTGCAACACACACACAAAAAAAAAACCCACTTTTCCAAAACCCACACCAAAACAACCCCCACCACAACCAAACCCAACCCAAACCCAACACCAAACCCCAAACTCCCTTTTGGCCACAACCTCACATCCCATAAGGTCACCCAACCATCGCCCCTCCCCCTTTGGGCACACCTTGGCATAAAAATAAGGCAAAACCCCTTGACTTTTAACCTCAATTTTCAAACAAATTGGCAAAATAAGGCACAACACCATCGCCATAACACAAAAGCACAAACCCCCATGGGCCAAACATCGGACATCAAAAAAGGGCACAACACAAATCGCCAATAAAAACTCGCACCTCACACAAAAGGTCCCAAAAACATCCAAAAAAACAAAATTAAAAACACACACATCCCCTATCCCAAAACCCAAATCACCCCCTCCCCCCCCCCCCACAAAAAAAACCCACCACAGCCTTTAAAAAATACACCAAGGGTCACAAACTCACACATACAACATTCTCCCAAAAAATACAAACATAATCACAAAACATTTTGACATATACAACATCCACATACAACAATTAAAGGCCAAAACACATGCACATATACAAATACATACACAAATCACACACACGCACACACAAACAACAATTAATCACACACTATACACATCCCCTCCCCCCCCCCCCCAAAACAACCCCCAAATCCCCCCCCCCCCCCCAAAACACAAAAACACACCTAAAAATATAAAAAAACCCACCCAATTTTTTTTCAAAAACAAAAACATACATACATAATACATAATCATTTAAAAATACATACATACATACACCAACCACAACACAACAAACCCCAACAACTTAAAACTTACACACAACACACAACACCAACAACACACACAAAACACCCCCAACCCTACATACATAATACATACATACATACCATAAATACATACCAAAATACCCTAATACATAATACAAATAAAACATAATCATACATACAAATACAAAAATACATACAAACATTAAAATACAAACATACAACATACAAAATACATACATAATACATACAACATACCCTACATCTACATACAGAATAATACCTTTTTAATAATAAAATAAAATACTACTTTTTTTCATACAAAATTTAATTTATACTACATCAAACATAAATACACACATACATACACACATACATACATACATACATACTACAGACATACATACATACATACATACATACATACATACATACATACATACATACATACATACATACATACATACATACATACATACATGAATACATAGACCGTTTTTTCCGCAATAATAATGTGAATGAAGAATACTTTTACGTTTCATTTCCCGAGTGAGTGGCCAGCTTAAGTTATACGTACATACTCCTACATAGGTATATGACTGAACTCACTTATTGCTCTCTTCGGTTCCTTGCTACTACTCTCTACTTGTTTCTGCTCCTTTCATGGTCTGTTGGCTGTAAAAGGCAGACTGACATTTTTCTCTGCATGTCTGTTTATACATCTGTGTGTGTGTGTGTGTTGTGTGTGTGTGTGTGTGTGTGTGTGTGTGTGTGTGTCTTTCTGTCTGTCTGTCTGTATGTCTGTCTCTGTCTATCTTTCTCTGTCTTTCTGTATGTTTCTATCTGTGTGTCTGTGTGTGTCTGTCTCTGTCTCCCTCCCTCCCCTCTCCTCCCCTCTCTCCCTTCCTCCCCTCATCCCTTCCCCCCCCCCCCCCCCCCCTCTCTCTCTATCTCTCTCTGTGAATGAATAAAGTTGCTGGACTTATTTCTCTTGTGCAATATAGTTATGTTCGTTCTCTCTCTCTCTCTCTCTCTCTCTTCTCTCTCTCTCTCTCCTCTCTCTCTCTCTCTCTCATCTCTCTTCTCTTTTCTATTCTCTCTCTCTCTCTCTCTCTCTCTCTCTCTTTCTATCTCTCTCTCTCTCTCTTTCTATATCTCTCTCTCTCTCTCTATCTCTCTCTCTCTCTTTCTATCTCTCTCTCTCTCTTTGTCTCTCTCTCTCTCTCCCTCTCTCTCTCTCTTTGTCTCTCTCTCTCTCTCTCTCTCTCTTTGTCTCTCTCTTTTCTTTGTCTCTCTCTCTCTCTCTCTCTCTCTCTCTCTCTCTCTCTCTCTCTCTCTCTCTCCCCCCCCCCTCCCTTTCCTCTCTCTTCTCTCTCTCTTTTCCTCTCTGGCTCTTTGTCTCACTGTTATTTTCATGTTTCCTTTCATTACTCAGTTGCTATCTTTCAGCCTGGCTGAATAAAGCATTGTTAATTGGCTTCATCTCATTACTTTGCGGAAATAAAATTTTTGTTTCCCTGTGTTCTCTGGGGATGGAAGAGAGAGAAAGAGAAAGAGAGAGGTGGGGAGGGGAAGAGAGAGAGAGAGAGGGGTAGGGGAGGGGGGAGGAGAGAGGGAGAGGGGCGAGAAGAGAGAGAGAGAGAGATGAGAGAGTGAGAGAGAGAGAGAGAGAGAGAGAGTGGACGCAGACGCAGACGCAGATGATTTATTCAAATAGGCTCAGCCCCATTATGAAGGGGAATAGTGAACAATATTATACATAACATAAATACAGTGAGAGAGAGAGAGAGAGAGAGAGAGAGAGAGAGAGAGAGAGAGAGAGAGAGGAGAGAGAGAGTAGAGAGAGAGAGAGAGGTGGGGAAGGGGAGAGAGAGGTGGGGAAGGATGAGAGAGAGAGAGGAGAGAGAGAGAGAGAGAGGAGAGAGGGGGGAAAGGGAGAGAGAAAGAGAGAGGGAGGGAGGGGATGAGAGAGAGACAGAGAGAGACAGAGAGAGAGAATGGAGGGGAGAGAGGAGAGATCAAATCAAATCAAATCAAATTCTTTTATTTCGAGGATAATGAATAAGCACCCATGAGCTTTTGGTTTTTTTTTACATCTAGTCCCCGCGAGAGAGATAACGATAATGATAACGAAATGTTATTAGAGAGGAGAGAGAGGAGAGGAGAGAGAGAGAGAGAGAGGAGAGAGAGAGAGAGTGTGTGTGTGTGTGTGTGTGTGTGTGTGTGTGTATGCGCGCGCGCGCGCTCGCTCTTGTGCAATGCACAGTTTCATACGTGTTTTGCCATGTGTTCAAGTGTATTTATATCTTTTGTGTTTACTATTGTACCTTCCGATAAAATATTTTGCACTCCCGTGAAGAAATTACTTTCAAAGTGTTTTTCTTTCGATATATCATTAACAAATACCGTTCACTTCACCTATCCCATAGTCCCGTGGACCCGGGCGTGGCCAACCACTGAAGATTTTGCAACCAGCTTCCTCCACTCCCCGCGGTCTTCGGCTTTCCGTAGCAAATCGTTCCTCTCAAGGTTACCAGTCCACTCTCTGATGTTGTCTTCCTCCCATCGTGTTCTCTGTCTGTCTCTTCTTCGTCTCCCTCCTTGTACTGTTCCCTGTAGGACAGTCTTAGCCAGTCCAGATGTTCGTGTGACGTGGCCCGTACCACTTTAGTTTGAGTAAAAAAACCCAAATTGTTACTCAACTGCAAAAGAAACATTCCCAAAACTAAAGAATAAGATAACACAAAAATTGGCAAGACGAAAAAACAACCCAAAAACCAAACCCCCAAAGCTCTTGTGAGATATTTATAGGTATCAACGTGCCTGTCAGTATTGTAATTGCCCTTCATGGGATGATTAAAGTGTTTTTGACTTGACTTGATTTGAAACCCCAAAAGCTCCCCTTCAGACGTAACCTGCAATTTAGATAAAGAAGAGAAGAGAAGAGAGAGAAGAGAAGAGAAGAGAGAGAAGAGGAAGAGAAGAGAAGAGAAGAGAAGAGAAGAGAAGAGAGAGAGAGAGAGAGAGAGAGAGAGAGAGTGAGAGAGGAGAGAGGAGAGTGGTGTGTATGCGTATAAATGCGTTTTACCGTAATAGCAGCAGTCAGTATAGAACCCCATAGTATTCGACCTTACCTGTTAATAGGTTTATGTGGTGGGTGGGTACTCGGGTTTAATCTAAGTTAATGCGGCCTGTGTCAGGTCAGTGTATACGTATAAATGCGTTTTAACATAATAACAAATGTCAGTATCGTACCCAAACATTGGTCCTTGCTTGTTAGTTCTATGTGGTGGGTGGGTACTCGGGTTTACTATAAGATAATCCAGCCTATCTCAGGGCAGTGTATGCGTATAAATGCGTTTTAACGTAATAACAAAAGTAAGTATAGTACCCAAAAATTCGACCTTGCCTGTTAGTAATTTTATGTGATGGATGGGTACTCAGCTTAAATAAATATAAGTTAATCCGGCCTATCTGAGGTCAGTGTATGCGTGTAAATGCGTTCTACCCTAATATTTACTGATTTTATTCTTTTATATTCTTTTATATCGAGGATAATGGAATAAGCACTTAAGTGCTTTTTTACGTCCAGTCCCCGTGTGTATGCAGTTTAGCAAATTTTGCCATCTGTTCCCACCGGGACACAATAGCCTACTCTTACGAAAAGCGGAACAGGATTTTTAACGTGTGCGCAAGATGTTCCGCGTGCGTTCGCACACACGGGGCCTCGGTTTATAAATCTCATCCGAAGGACTTTTTGCGGAGAGAGTGGAGTCTGCACTGATGTTTAACTCCAAGTGAAAATATCCCCTTGAATGGGATTTACAAAACCGCATACACACGGGGACTGGATGTAAAAAAGCACATGAGTGCTTATTCCATTATCCTCGATATAAAATAACAAATAAATAAATACATAAATAACTCCATGTGAAAATATCCCCTTGAACGGGAATCGAACCCGGGTCGTCAGATTGCGAGCGCAGTGTTCTAACCACTAGGCTGTGTAATAACAACAGTCAGTGTTACTCATCATCATCATCATCAGACCCGTGACCTTGGCGGTCGTGGGGGAGACATGAAAGACGATGCCGTGGTAAGCCTCCTCCATCCATCTCGGTCCTCGGCTCTGCGCAGTAGTGCCGAGCCATTCATCCTGGTCCATTCTCTGATGTTGTCCATCCATGACTTGTTCTGTCTTCCCCTCCTTCTGCCACCTTCGAGTGTTCCCTGCAGTACTGTTTTGGGCAGAGTGTTGTGGCGGGTGACGTGGCCGAACCATGTCAGCTTTTTCTTCTTTTTCAGTGTTACTAGTACCTCGAAAAGACTGGACCTTGTCTGTTAGTTAGTTTTACGTGGTGGGTGGGGGTGTACTGGGTTTATTCATACAAGGTAATCCGACGTATCTGAGGTCAGTTTGGTCTGCCAGTCTCGCCATTCCGTTCCGCTAGTGATAATTAATTATTTATTTATTCTTCTTCTAGCATGCCGCGCCTTTGGGGGATTTTATGCTTTGGTGAGTTTTGGAATGGCTTGGGCAATGTCATGGGTAGGTGGGTGGGTGTGTGGGTGTATGGGTGGGTACCTGCCTCGATATGTGTGTGTGTGTGTGTTGTTGTTGTTGTTGTTGCTGTGTTGAGTTTTTATGTCTTTAAAGAGTGAATTTCACGAAGTTGAAGATGGTGGTGGAGTTGTGAGGTGGGGGAGTTGGGGGAGTGAGTGAGTGAGTGAGTGTGTGTGTGTGTGTGTGTTCTGTGGTTGTGGTGTGGTATTGTGTGGTGGTGGTGGTGAAGGTGTGTGTTTGGGGTGTGGTGTGGTGGTGGTGTGGTGGTGGTGGTTGTGGTGTGTGTGTGTGTGTGTATGTTCTGTGGTGTTGTATGGTGTTGTGTGGTGGTGGTGGTGGTGGTGGTGGTGGTGGTGGTGTGTGTGTGTGTGTGTGTGTGTGTATGTGTGTGTTCTGTGGTGTGGTGTTGTGTTTATGTGTGTGTGTCCCTCCCCCTCTCCATTCTCTCTCTCTCACTCTTTTTCTCATCTCTCTCTCTCTCTCTCTGTCTGTCTGTCTGTCTTTCTCTCACTCACTCTCTCTCTCTCTCTCTCTTTCTCTCTCTCTCTCTCTCCCCTCTCTCTCTCTCGCGCGCGCGCGCGCGCGCGCGCGCGCACGGTCATTCCCACTGATTACCGTATTAATTTTGTCTATGAACTTTTGACACGCGGGCAAACAGTGTGTGAATGAGCCAGTCGGTTAATAGTTCAGGAAACGGAAAGGTGCTAATCTTTTCTGTCTGTCTGTCTGTCTCTCTGTCTGTCTCTCCGTTTGTGTGTGTGTGTGTCTCTCTCTTTTTGTCTGTCTGTCTCTCTGTCTGTCTCTCCGTTTGTGTGTGTGTCTCTCTCTTTTTGTCTGTCTGTCTCTCTGTCTCTCCGTTTGTGTGTGTCTCTCTCTTTTTTGTCTGTCTGTCTCTCTGTCTGTCTCTCCGTTTGTGTGTTGTCTCTCTCTCTTTGTCTGTCTGTCTCTCTGTCTCTGTGCTCTCTCTCTCTCTGTTAGTGTGTATCTCTGTGTCTGTCTCTGTCTGTCTGTCATTTCTTCTCTGTATAATTATCTCCCTCTATCCCCCCTCCTCTTTGTGTGCGTGTGTGTGTGTGTGTGTGTGTGTGTGTATGTGTGTGTGTGTGTGTGTGTGTGCGTGTGTGTGGTGTGTGTGCGTGCGTGTGTGTATGCGTCTTTTCTCTTTTCTCTCTCTCTTCTCTCTCTCTCTCTCTCTCTCTCTCTCTTTCTGTAATCTCCCTCTATCCCTTCCTCCGTCTCTCTCTGTCTCTCTCTTTGCCTCCCTTTTCTCTCTGCCTCTGTCTCTGTCTCTGTCTCTGTCTCTCTCTCTCTCTCTCTCTCTCTCTCTCTCTCTCTCTCTCTTTTCTCTCTCTCTCTCCTCTCCTCCTCTCTCCCCATCCCTTGTCTACCCTCCCTCCCCTCCCTCCATCCCCCCATTCCCCTTTCTCTCCACATGCATCCTCCCCCCCTCTCTCTCTCTTCCCTCTCCACCCTCCTCCCCTCCCCCCTTGTCCTATCCCCCCCCCCACCCCCCCCCCCCCCCACACACACACACACACGGGGACTTAATTGGCCACCACCTGTCATAAGGTGTCGAATTCAACCGGCACTCGGATCCACTCTCTCTCCGGCTGGAAAGAAAAAGTCTAAAGTGGTGACAGACGGACAGATAGACAGCACAGACACCTTTGCTTGCTGTCGTCAGGTGCTGAGTGGCATATGCTTGTGGCTGTGGCTGCCCAACGGTGTCTTATGATTTATTATTATTATTATTATATTGGGAATCACCAAACTGAGAAAGTACACACACACACACACACACACACACACACACACACACACACACACACACACACACACACACACACACACACGCACACACACATAGACTTCTGTTGTTCCTGACCTACTACTATAGTATTGTCTTTGTGTGTGTGTGTGTTGTGTATGTGCGTGTAGGAGTGGTGGTGGTGGTGTGTGTGTATGTGTGGTGTGTAGTTGTGTGCACTTATTTGTTTGTTTGTGTGTGTGTGTGGGGTGTGTCTGTCTCTCTCTTTACCTTCCTCCCCCCCACCCCTCCCCCCCCCCTGTCTCTTTTCGTTTCCCCCTCCGTCTCCATCTCTCTCTCTCTTCTCTCTCTCTCTCTCTCTCTCTCTCTCTCTCTCTCTCTTTTCCTCTCTCTCTCTCTCTCTCTCTCCCTCCCCCTCACCCTCTCTCCCTCCCCCCTTCGCTCCCTCCCTCCCCCCCTCTCTCCCCCTCCCTCCCCCCCCTCTCTCCCTCCCTCCCTCCCTCCCTCCCTCTCTCTCTCTCCCTTCCCTCCCTTCTTTTCCCAAATCTTATACTCCTATCTCTCCCAGGAATAAATGGACTCTCTACCACCTTCGTCGTTGTCGTTGTTGTAGTTGTAGTTATCCCCTAAACGCACAGCTGTGCCAACACAGGCAGGTGTCGTCGATGTCAGCCCCTCGTCCTATTCTTCTCTTAGCTGATTCACCTTGCCTGCCTGCCTGCCTTCTGCTGCTTCTGCTGCTGCTGCTGCTGCTGCTGCTGTTGCTGCTGCTGTCAGCTTGTCTCGGGTGAAGGCAGGGTATTTAGCTTAGGTCGGAAGGCCATCTGTACTGGGTGATATATTGTGATATCTCTGATGTCTATCTTTGATTTTTTGTGTAGGTTTTGTTTTGGAGGGGGGTAGGGTGTGGGTTTGGGGGGTGGGTGTGGAGTGCAGGGGGGGGGGTGGGGTTGGGGGGGGGGGGGGGGTTAATGTGAGGCTTTCTGAGGTTTTGTGTGTGTGTGTGTGTTTTATAAATTGATGATTTATGGGGGATGTTGTGGGTGGAGAATCCAGTTTTCAGAGATAGAAGGTGAGTGAGAGAGAGAAGAGAGGAGAGAGGGGGGGGGGGGGAGAGGGGGGGGGGGAGAGGGGAGAGAGAGGAGAGAGAGAGGATATATGTATAGAGAGAGGAGGGAAGATATATGTATATATATATATATATATATATATATATACATACATACACACATATATATAGGAGAGAGAGCTAACTGCAACCGGAATAAATTTGTTTTTGCATCTACTTCTTCTTTCGGTTTTTGTGTGGGTGATTTGTTTGTTTGTTTAAGTTTCATTTTGTTTTAGTTTTTGGGGTTGTTTTTTTTGCTAGTGTACACTTCAGCCTCTGGTTTTTCTTTTTCTCTTTGCGGACACACTTCTCTGTCTGTTTCAGACATACACGCTTCACTTGGAAAGATATTGAGGAGGAAAAAGAGGGAAAGCAGCAAACAGGTATGTACTTTGTATTGTGTAGCATTGTGTTGTATTGTGTTGTATTGTGTTATATTGTATCGTGTTATATTGTGTTGTATTGTGTTATATTGTGTTGCATTGTGTTACATTTTGTTGTATTGTATTGTGTTATATTGTATTGTATCGTACTGTATTGTATTCTTGTATTGTATACCATTATAAGTCACGGCAGATTTCTCGTTGTGAATTTCGGCTTGTTCTCCCCAGGGAAGAGCGCGTCGCCACAAGAGCAGCGCCACCCATTATTTTTTTCCTTTTCCTGTCTGCATGTGCATTTGTTTCCTTATCAGCGGCTTTTAAAAAAACCCCAGAATTTTTCCAACCTCAACTCTCTTTTTGTCGTGGGTTCTTTTACGTGCGCTAAATACGTGTTGCATACGGGACCTCGGGTTTATCCTCTCATCCGAAAGACTACCACCCAGACCACTATTCACAGTCTAGTGGATGGGAGGAAAAAGGTCTAGGGGGCACAGCTGTCAGTTCCGCCCCCCCCCCCCCTCCCCCAAAAAATTTCAGCTCCTCTCAGCTGCTATCCATTCCATCCCAGCTGCTGCTGAACTATATATAGCAGGAACTGACCACACTTGGACTTGGGAAAAGAAGACGGCTAAGTTTAAAACTGAGCCCTGGACCCCTTTGAATGAGTTAATTTACTGAAGATGCGTGCTGTAGGGGACCCAACGGGGAATCGAAACCACCGCACACGTTTTTTAAAACCTGGACTTTTTCGTTTCTAGGCAGGGTGCCCGGTTAGCTCTGAAAAACCCCCCCACCAACCCATCCTCACTCTATAATAGACTACCGGGCCATAAGGGGTTTTTTTGTTTGTTTCTTTTTTTTTTGGGGGGTTTGTTTTCGTTTTTCAAAATTTTTTGTTTTTGGTTTTCTTGTGTTTTCTATTTAGTGTACTTGGGTACTTAGTTGGATACTTTAAAAAAAGAAAGAAATCCTCTCTTCTCCTCTCCTCTCCCTCTCTCTCTCTCTCTTCTCTTTCTCCTCTCTCTCTCCTTCTCTCTTTCCTTTTCTTTTCTCTCTTCTCTCTCTCTCTCTCTCTCCCTCTCTCTCCTCTCTCTTCCCCCCCCCCTCCCCCCCCTCCGTTGGGGATGCGGGGGCCTATCAGTATAAACGCACCCCCCCCTTTGGAAATTCTGTGCTAGAAAACCCTTTCCTCTTTTTTATCCCTCTCTTTGTTTCTCCCTTTTTTCCTTTTCTTTGTCACCTACCCCCACTTGCTATTTTTTTGGCTTCTTGGTTCATTTCCTGCCTTTGTTCCCCCCCCCCCCCCCCCCCCCCCCCCCCCCCCCCCCCCCCCCCCCCCCCCCCCCCCCCCCCCCAAAAAGACTTAAAAGATAACAATTCTCTCTTGTGCCGAAGCGGAGTGCTGGGTCTGATTTTTCGGCGTTTAAAGCAGCGCGACGCATTTCTGTTATATAACAGACAACATTTGTTGTTGCTGGGGTTAGACGAAGAAGAAGAAGAAAAAGAAGAAAAGAAATGGATCCATTGCCCAAAGCCAGACACACGCGCGCGCCCCACACACACACACACACACACACACACACACCACACCACACACACACACACACACACCGCACACACACACACACACACACACACACACACACCACAACACAATACACACACTCAAAACACACACACACAACACACACACACACACACACACACACACACAC
>CM054140.1:63937653-63940153 GCA_028751875.1 Rapana venosa | reverse complement strand
GTGTGTGTGTGAGTGAGAGAGATTTTATTTATTTTTTATTTATTCTTTTATATGGAGGATAATGGAATAAGCACACGTGTGCTTTTTTACAACCAGTCCCCGTGTGTATGTGGTTTTGTAAATTCTGTCATCTGTTCCCACCGGCACACAATAGCCTACTCATACGAAAAGCGGAACAGGAGAGAAAGAGAGATGAGTGTGTGTGTGTGTGTGTGTGTGTGTGAGTGAGTGCGCGCGTTGTATGTACTCTATGTTTACATATGATTTAAGCTCTGACCCTTTGTCTCTGTTTCTATTTTTTCTGTCTGTGTGTTTGTCTCTGTCTATCTGTGTCTGTCTCTGTCTTTCTCTCTCTTGTGTGAATGTGTGTGTGTATGTATGTATGTATGTATGTATTGTATGTATGTATGTATGTGTTGATGTGTGCATGCGTGCGTGCGTATGTGTGTGTGCGTGCGTGCACGCAGGTACTTTTGTATAATTGTGTACAGTACGGGAAAGAAAGAGAGACAGACAGACAGACAGACAGACAGACAGGCAAAGAGAAGGATGGATGACAAAGGGAAGGAAGGAGGGGATATTGAAAGTTTTAAGGAAGGACTATTCATTTCAAAATGAGAGACGAGAGACAGAGACACAGAGAGCGAGAGAGAGAGAGAGAGAGAGAGAGAGAGAGAGAGAGAGAGAGAGAGATCTGAACTCTGAAATTGTTTAATGCCATCGGCCTTTGGCCACAACACATTTTCAAGGTATGAGAGAGAGAGAATACTAATTAGAAAAATGAGGAGAGAGAGAGAGAGAGAGAAGGAGAGAGAGACAGAGAGACAGCGAGAGAGAGGAGAGAGAGAGAGAGAGAGAAGAGAGAGAGAACCAATAGAAACTTTCAAGAGAGAGAGAGAGAGAGCGTAGCCGTGAAATTTCTTTCTTCTTCTGCGATAGAGTAATAAGATTTTAAATTATTTTTAGAATGGCTATTACACATGGCTAGTTTGCAAATTAAAACCACCAAAGACTTCACTCTCAAATAAATCGGGGAAAATTAACTTTTTTCCTTCTAAATTCTTTTTTCTTTTTCCTTCTAAATCCTTTTTCTTTTTCCTTCTAGATCGTTTTTGCTTTTTCCTTCTAAATTCTTTTTTTCTTTTTCCTTCTAAATCCTTTTTTCTTTTTCCTTCTAAATTCTTTTTTCTTTTTCCTTCTAAATTTTTTTCTTTTTCCTTCTAAATCCTTTTTTCTTTTTCCTTCTAAATTCTTTTTTTCTTTTCCTTCTAAATCTTTTCTTTTTCCTTCTAAATCCTTTTTTTTTTTCCTTCTAAATCCTTCTTTTTCCTTCTAAATCTTTTTTCTTTCCTTCTAAATCCTTCTTTTCCCTTCTAAATCCTTTTTTCTTTTTCCTTCTAAATCCTTTTCCCTTCTAAATCCTTTTCCCTGTTTCCTTCTAAAGCCTTTTCCCCTTCTAAAGCCTTTGTTTATTTTTCCTTCTAAAGCCTTTACATTTTCCCCCCTTCTAAAGCCTTTTTTCTTTGTCCTTCTAAATTCTGTTTTCTTTGTCCCTCTAAAGACTTTTTACTTTTTTCTTCTAAAGCCTTTTCCCATCTAAATCCTTGTTTCTTTTTCCTTCTAAAGCTTTGTTTCTTTGCCCTTCTAAAGCCTTTTCTCTTCTGAAGCCTTTTTTCTTTGTCCTCGAAATCCTTTTTTCTTTTTCCTTCTAAAGCATTTTCCCTTCTAAATCCTTTTTTCTTTTTCCCTCTAAAGCATTTTTCCTTCTAAATCCTTTTTCCTTCTAAAGCATTTTCCCTTCTAAATCCTTTTTTCTTTTTCCTTCTAAAGCATTTTTCCTTCTAAATCCTTTTTCCTTCTAAATCCTTTTTCCTTCTAAATCTTTATTCTTTTAACTTCAAAATCCTTTTTCTTTTTCCTTCTAAATCCTTTTTCCTTCTAAATCTTTACTCTTTTAACTTCAAAATCCTTTTTCTTTTTCCTTCTAAATCCTTTTTCCTTCTAAATCCTTTTTTCTTCTAAATCCTTTTTCCTTTTCCCCTCTAAAGCCCTTGTTTCGTCCATTCAATCTCTCACACTGTGAGAAAAAAATAGCAAGCAATAAAACGGAATTGAAAATTATCAAGTTTTTAAAATTTTTATTTTACATTTCCTGAATAGAAGAAACAAACAAAGAAAAACAGAAATCTTTCAAGTTCTTCCACTATGCAAACACAAGTTTAATTACTAAAGAAAACCCCGAAAACAAAACCTAGAATTAAAAAAATAAATAAAAGCTTCAAATCTTTTTGCTTTGTCAACACAGGGTTTCTTTTTCCGGCATGTGTATTTGTTTATTTGTATGGTTGTTTAGTTCGTAAAATTTCATTTCCTTCAAGTGGGAATTTTTTAAATTAAAAATTGGATAAAATTATGGGAAAGGAAGAGGAGATTTATTGCCAAATAGGACTTCGACAAGGGTTGTGTGTGTGTGTGTGTGTGTGTGTGTGTGTGTGTGTGT
>CM054140.1:63915153-63935153 GCA_028751875.1 Rapana venosa | reverse complement strand
ATCTTAGTAGCAAGAAAAGATAGGAGAAGAGAGATGGGATGAGAGAGAGAGAGAGAGAGAGAGAGAGAGAGAGAGAGAGAGAGAGAGGGGGGGGGGGGGGGGGGCATGGATAGATGGGGAGGGATAGAGCAATGAGAAGAGGAGACAGATGGGAGGAAGACATGAGAAGAGAGGACGAGATAGTCAGAAAGTCATTCCATACACGTGCTTCTCTCTCCCCCCCCCCCCCCACTCCCTCCACTCTCTTCAACCCCCCCCCCCCCCCCACATCACACACTTTCTCTTTCTCCCCCCCCACCCAACCCCCCCACCACTCACATCACACACACACACACCACCTCTCCCATCATTTCCAAAATCATCAATCTCGCTATCAGTATCGTCCAGGCAGGCAGCCTCTCCTCTCACCCCCCATTCCCACCTACCCCCCTTCCTCCCCTCTCTTCCCTCTTCTCCACAGTCCCCCCCCCCCCACCACCACCACCCCCAACCACCTCCCCCCCCCCACCCCCCCGCCCCCACCCCCCCCCCCCCCCACTTCCCCACTTTCTCACTGTATCGATTTCCTCTCGTGAGAAGGGACCCAGGTGAATTTGAAGCCACTGAGATGGCCGCTTGGCCAACAGTACACTGAGGACAAGCTTTTCGGTCAACATTACACACACGCGCGCACACACGCGCGCGCGCGCACACACATGCACGCGTGCGCGCCAGCGTGCACGTGTAGGTATTATATGTGCGCGTGCGCGAGCAGGTACACATATACTCGCGCAGACGTTGCGAAAACCTACGTATATATGAACAGACATGCACGATTGCATGGTTACACATGCACGCATTATGGATTCCTTTTTTGTTGTTGTTGTGTGAAGTTAAGTCTTTAAGTTATGACTTTTATGGGTTATATTTGGAATCTGGAAAATCTATGGATACAGTACAGACACGCGCGCGTACATGCGCACACATGCACAGACACGCGTGCATGCACACACATACAGAGACACGCGTGCATGCACACACATACAGAGACACGCGCGTGTGCGCGCTCATGCACATATACACACACATACAGAATAGACAGTCACCAGACACAACAACACAGCACACACACGTACACACACACACACACAACACACACACAACACACACACACACACACACACACAACACATCACACACTGATACACACACACCACACACACACCACACCACAACACACGACCTCTCCTCTCACTCCCCCCCATTCCCACACACCACAACCCTCACCTCCTCCTCGCATGCGTGCTCACACACACACACTACCACGACACTTACACACACACTACACACACACGCACACATAATCACACACTGACACACACACACACAAAACCCAACTGAACACATTACACACACACCACGATCACACACAACATACACCACCAGGTTGTGGATAACCCCCCATCTTTATCAGCTTCCTACCATAGCAACCAACTGTGGTGATGAACGTTGCATTAAGTAGCCTACTGTTTGCACTACAGCTACTTCCTCTGAGCTGCATGAGCCCAAATTAGGAAGATAGGGGCAGGCAACACAGGTTTGGGATAAAAGGCCGGTTGAGGGGAGGAGGGGGGGGGGGGGGGTTGAGGAGGGGGATGGGGGGGGTGGTCAAGTTGGTGGGGGGGGGGGGGGTGGGGGAGTTAGTGTTTGCTTGACCATCGATGGATGTCACACAAACGTTTTGTAACGTTAGTTTTGCGGTGGTGTGGATAGTGGTGGTGGGCTTGAAAGGGGATGGGTGAAGGAGGCAGGGGGGTGGGGGGGTGGGGGGGGGGGGGGGTGGGTGGGTGGGTGGTGGTGGTGTGGGGGGGGGGGGGTTGGGGGTAGTGTAGTGTGCACGGGAGTGGGTGTGGAGAGTTGAGAGAGAGGAGAGGAGAGGGGGGGGGGGGGGGAAGAGAGAGAGAGAGGTTATGTGGAATAAAAACACCCATCATCAAAGATTTTGTTGAATAATTTGAATGAGAGGGAGAGAGAGAGAGAGAGAGAGAGAGAGAGAGAGAGAGAGGAGAGAGAGAGAGAGAGAGAACTTGGTGGGAGAGAGGGGGGGGGGGGGGGTATCAGGAAAAAGATCATCATCAAAGATTTTGTTGAAAAATCGAGAGAGACATTTGAACTTTGAAAATTAATGATTTAATGATACTTTGGCGATGGGCAACAATGCATCCAAATTGCAGGAGGGTGGAAGGGGGGGGTATGGTAATAGAGGAACAATGGTTATAATTCCAATCATACGACAATCAAAACTCAGAGCGAGAGAGAGAGAGAGAGAGAGAGAGAGAGAGAGAGAGAGAGATTAAAGGAAGTAGTACGATATTTGGCAAATTGATTAAAAGTTTGTGTGTATGCATGTTGGTTTGTTTAAATCATATTTTGCTTTTGCTAGATTTAATCATTTCTGTTGAAGACAGTAAAGGTCGAGAATAGAACGCTGTTTCTGTTTAAGGAATAAGAAACCCTTAACAAAGCAGTCTATTGTTCCAACAGAAGCAGCATACTCTTCTGATTTTAAAAAAACCTCCCCACCTATCCCACCCACCGACCTCGAAAAAGTCCCAACATTACACACTAATGAACACTACATTCAGAAGAATAGACAAAAGCATTCATTGTTGATATTATGTTGCATTGTTTTGGAATGTTTAAACAAACAAACATGGGGACGGGATAGCTCAGTGGTCGGAGCACTCGCTTTCCCAAGCCAATGTTAAGCAGCATCGAGCGTGGTTACCAATTGTATGAGTGACCGTTTTGCGCGCCTTGGTTTCAGTACAGTTTACCCAGCTAAAGTGGGTACCAACCCTCTTTGGGTCAGGGTAAGGTAAAGCAGCAAGGGAGAGGAGAAAGGCGCCGCCCTCAGTTTATGCTGGCCCCTGGAGAAGCTGAGGTCTCTGATGCCTAGCTCCCCTACGACCACATAGGTTATGGGACACACTTTTTACCGTTACCTTTTTAAACAAATAAATCAATCACGCATCCATGGCCTTTACTATAATATGATTATGTATGTCAGTGTTTTACTATGTGGTTGTCTTTAATGGGATTCTTTAAAGTATTTTCAACTTACTTGCTGGTAGTGATATATTATAATCTTTAAGGTAACAGATAGGCATCCATATACTACACACTC
Source organism: Rapana venosa (assembly GCA_028751875.1). Taxonomy (NCBI): domain Eukaryota; kingdom Metazoa; phylum Mollusca; class Gastropoda; order Neogastropoda; family Muricidae; genus Rapana; species Rapana venosa. The sequence goes on along the minus strand of CM054140.1, from coordinate 63,931,987 downwards.
CATCCAGCCTCCCCGCTCCTCCCAGTTCCTCGGTTGGATCTCCGAGATTCACCAATGGTGAGATTTTTGCGTATACAACCGTTTTTGCCCACCATCTAGGTAGCCGCATTCCGACTTGGGGATTGTCCGGCCCTTAACTTGGGTAGGGAGACGAATTTTATTTGTAGAGCCACCGCCCTGTATACAAAGCAACTCATGCACACAAACCAGGAAAAAGCAAGACAAAGAAAAAGAACGTCATGCAAAGAATTTTTTGTATGTTGGTATTGTAGTTTGTGTATTCTGTTATTGTTGATATATATATATATATATATATATATATATATATAATGGTGTTCTCTGCCTCAGGGCATAAAGGAAAAAAACCATTTCTCTAGTAATTATAAAGCTTTCATTAAATTTTGGTTAATGTAACAATGGGGTTTTGTTGTTGTTGTTGGCTGTTTTTGCATATGCTTAACGACAAGTATGATGAATTCGGTCTTAAACCCGTATATTCTGGGCAAACTATCTATACATGCAATTGACCCTCCCTTCTGAGACAGGGAGACAGAGAGACAGACAGATCCCTACAACCAAATTCCTCTTACACTCCCCCATGTCAGAGAGAGAGAGAGAGAGACACAGAGACAGAGAGACAGAGAGACACAGACAGACAGACAGATCCCTACAATCAAATTCCTCTTACACCCCCCCCCCCCCCCCATCTCAAGAGAGAGAGAGAGAGAGAGAGAGAGAGAAGAGAGAGAAGAGAGGAGAGAGAAGAGAGAGAGACAGACAGACAGACAGACAGACAGATCCCTACAAATCAAATTCCTCTTACACTCCCCCATGTCAGAGAGAGAGAGATAGAGAGAGAGACAGACAGACAGACAGACAGACAGACAGATCCCTACAACCAAATTCCTCTTACATCCCCCCCTCCCCCCCAATCTCCTTCCAACCCTCTACAAAAAAAACTTCCGGGCTAGGGACTAAGTAAAAAGAAAAAAAAAGACAACTATGAGATAAATCAAACAAACCAACAACTAAAAAAAAACCCACCAAAAACAAAACATAACAAGCCTAACCCAACAAAACCCTAAAAACAACAACAACAATGGTCACCCCTTCCCCTACCACCTCCACTGATTGTTTGTCCACAATGCTTGCGCTGCTCTCGGATGGGGCCTGGGCCCCAGGGCAGGATACCCCTGTCCTGTATGATTTCCGTTCATAGCCCCCTACACAGGTGTTCCCGCTTTCTGTCACTCATCATAGCAGTCGAGAGAGACAGAGAGGGGAGAGAGAGCGAGAGAGAGAGGGGGAGAGAGAGAGAGAGCGAGAGAGGGCAGGATACCCCTGTCCTGTATGATTTCCGTTCATAGCCCCCTACACAGGTGTTCCCGCTTTCTGTCACTCATCATAGCAGACCAGAGAGACAGAGAGAGAGAGAGAGAGAGAGAGAGAGGGGAGGGAGAGAGAGAGAGAGAGCGAGAGAGGGCAGGATACCCCTGTCCTGTATGATTTCCGTTCATAGCCCCCTACACAGGTGTTCCCGCTTTCTGTCACTCATCATAGCAGACCAGAGAGACAGGGAGAGAGAGAGAGAGAGAGAGAGAGAGAGAGAGGAGAGAGAGAGAGAGAGAGGAGAGGGGGAGAGAGAGAGAGAGCGAGAGAGGGCAGGATACCCCTGTCCTGTATGATTTCCGTTCATAACCCCCATCACAGGTGTTCCGCTTTCTGTCACTCATCATAGCAGACCAGAGAGAGAGAGAGGGGGGGAGGGAGAGAGAGAGAGAGCAAGAGAGGGAGGGAGAGAGAGAGCGAAAGGGAGAGAGAGAGGGAGAGAGAGAGAGAGAGAGAGAGAGAGGGGGGAGAGAGGGAGAGATGAAGAGAGAGGGAGAGAGAGAGAAAGAGCGAGGGAGGGAGAGAGAGGGAGAGAGAGAGAGCAAGAGAGGGAGGGAGGGAGAGAGAGAGCGAAAGGGAGAGAGAGGGAGAGCAAAGAGAGAGAGAGGGAGAGAGGGAGGGAGAGAGAGAGGGCGAGAGAGAAAGAGCATGCAGTCTAGCCTTGGCGTTCTTCTATTGTGGATTGTACGTGTTGGGACGACTGGGGCCACATGGTTGTTTGACAGCCCTGCCTCCTTTGTTTGCCCCTTCTATGGTGACCTTTTAGCCCTAGTGTTTGCTTTTGCCCTCTATGGTAACCTTTTAGTGTCAGACATTTGCTTGTTTGCATCTCTTCTATGGAAACCCCCCTTTTTGGGGTTTTCGGAGTTGTTGGCCTTTGTTTGCTAGGTTTGGGATAATTTTTTTAGCGTTAGGATGGTTGGTTGGCTTGTTTGTTTTAATAATAATAATAATAATAATAATAATAATGTATGGAATTTATATAGCGCTGAATCTTGTAAAGCAACAAATCAAAGTGCTCAGATTTTACTTTAAGTCACGGCAGATTTCTCTCCGTGAAATTCGGGCTGCTCTCCCCGGGGAGAGCGGGAGAACGCGTCGCCACTTAGCGCTGCGCCACCCTTTCACCCTTTTTTTTTTTCTTTTTTTTTTCTGCAGCTGTATTTGTTTCCCTATCAGAGTGGCTTTTTTCTAAGAATTTTGCCAGGGACAACTCTCTTGTTGCCGTGGGTTTTTTACGTGCCCTAAATAATTACGAGTAACACACGGGACCTCGGTTTATCGTCTCATCCGAAAGACTAGCGCCCAGACCACCACTCATGGTCTAATGGATGGGGGAAAAATTTCCGGTCCAAACGGGGTACGAACCGCCGCACACTTCATACCCGGACTTTTCGCTTTCTAGACAGGCGCGTTACCTCTAGACCACCGATCCATTTGATCCGTTTTCTGTGAGGGTAACGTTTCTGAGTGACTCCCAAGTCGTTAGCAAATCTTGTGAACCAGGTTCTAAACCGAATTTTTTTTAACATGTTAGTGTTCGTTGTACACTTTGTTTTTTCGTTTTTTATTCTATGTCAATTCTTTCATTTCAAGGATAGTGAATTAACACTTGCACTTTTTAAAAAAAAAAACATCCAGGGGTCCCCATGTGCATGCAGTTTTGTAAATTTTAATAATAATAATATATGGAATTTATATAGCGCTTGTCATCTGTTTGTGGCCAGCAACCAAGTCAGGTAGAACACGCAGGTAACATTTTGCGTGCACGTTAAAAATCCATTCATCTCTTGCAGTAGAAGAGTGAGAAGGTAGCTGTGGTTGGTGGCAGGGTTTACATGAACATACCCACGAGCTGGAGAGAGAAGGGACTTTGCCAGTTTCACCTTTTGCTGAAGACACTAGCATCGCTTGCATCTTTCAGTGCGGTGCTCAAGCGACTTCCCAAGGAGTTAAGGGAGAAGTCAAGTTATAGTAGACTTTTAGTATTTCCCCCTTCTGTTTTCTGAATTTTGCAAAATTCTGGGTTTTGTCGTAGTTCTTGATTAAACCATTGACGCTGTGGGCAACAACAGCAAAGTAAGAGGCTGTATGATCAGTGGCTTTCCCACTCATGGAATTTCACTTTACAGCTTAGTCTTTTAGTGATCGGTTGTGACTCTCTGACTAGGAGGCTTGACCTGCACAATCTTCACGTGCTGCAGCCCTGGGGGGGCTAGTTGGTTCTTTGGAGAACGTCTCCAATGCTGATTGTCCGTATGCTCCTCTTGGTCGAGAGAGTGGGGAGGTACTGTGTCAAGTCAAGTCAAGTCAAAAACACGTTAATCATCCCACGAAGGGCAGTTACAATACTGACAGGCACATTGATGCGTATAACTATCTCGAAAGACACAAGTAAAGTAATTTTCAAATTGGCATGAACTTTGCAAGAGAGCTTCAAAAAATAAATTATCACACACACAAAGGGCAAAGCATCTCCACTATAAATCAACTTTTTGCCCATATTCCAAAACAGCAGCTGCTTTCTCTGAGGTCATCGTCGAACACGACGGACAAACATCAGTGTATATACATGTTTGCTCTCTGTATGGTAACCTTTTAATGTTACATCACTTCTTGTTTGCTTCTTCTGCGCTGTTTTTGGCAATACTGTTTGCCTGATTTACCGCCTCTATGGTAACCTTTTAGCATCAAAGGCTTGCTTGTTTGCTTCTTTTTTCTATGGTGTTTTTTTGCGATACGTGTTTGCCTGGTTTACCACCTCCTATGGTAACCTTTTAGCATCACACGCTTGCTTCCTTTAGTTTTATGGTGTCCTAGTAGTGTTAACAGTTTTGTTTGGTTTTGCCGCGTGAGTAGTAAACCTTTTTGTTTGTTTGTTGCCTCATATGTCAGCAGGTTTGCTTCTTCTAATGTTGCTTTTTAGAGTCAGAATATGACTTTTTGTGCAACCAACCTGTATGGTAACCTTTTAGCATTATGCGTTTGCTTGTTTGACTCTTTTTTTATATGTCTAACTTTAGTTCAATATGTTTGTTTGCTTCTTCTATGATTCTTGAAGCGAGAATGTTGATAACAGCTGGATTGTTTGACCACGACATTCCGATGTTTGTTGCACTGTTATTTATTTGTATCGTTGTTACTAGTCAAGGAGGAGGAGGAGGAGGAAGGAGGAGGAGGAAGAAGAAGAAGAAGAAGAAGAGAAGAAGAAGAAGAAGAAGAAAAAGACGAAGAAGAAAAAGACGAAGAAGAAAAAGACGAAGAAGAAGAAGAACAAGAACAAGTAGAAGAAGAAGCAGCAGCAGCAGTTGTTGTAGTTGTAGAAGTAGTAACCAAGAAGAAGTTGTAGAAGTAGTGGTAGTAGTAGTGGTAGCAGCAGCAGCAGCAGCAGCAGCAGCAGTAGTATTTGTTGTTGTAGTTGTAGGAGTAGTAACCAAGAAGAAGTTGTAGAAGTAGTTGTTGTAGTGGTAGTAGTAGTAGTAGTAGAGTAGTAGTGAGCAGCAGCAGCAGCAACAACAACAGCAACAGTAATGTCATAGTAGCAGTTGCAGCAGCAGCAGTAGCAATGGCAGTCACCGTCATGTCACCGTCACCGATCCCTGATTCCGAATCCTTTGGGGCGCCTTCGAAGCTTTGTCAACCACCTTTCTCCAGTCCTCTCGTCTCTCAGCCGCCCTCAGGGTGTCTCTCAGCTCCATGTCTGTCCACTCTCGAATGTAGTCCTCCCATCTCTTCCTTTGTCTGCCTCTTCTTCTTCCTCCCCTCACTGTGCCTTGTAGGATTGTTTTAGCAAGACCAGAGGAGCGTGTGACATGACCAAACCACTTCAGTAGCAATAGCAGTAATGGTAGTAAATAGTACCTTTCAGCGCTTAAATAAAGCAAACCACACCCAGTTTTTTGCGCTGTAAAAAACACACTATCCCTGTTGATAACGGGAGGACATGGGGTTTAAAACAAAACTGTGTTTTCAGGGATGAATCGAAAAGAATATGATACTACCCTTGCATTTTTCTGAAAGATAATTTCCGTTGATTTATTTGCACTGAAAACAAATCTTATTTAGCACTTGCCATCAATAAACAGTTCAAGATGTTTAGCACTTTCACCTTCACCTATCCCGTAGTCTTGGGGCACCACTGAAGGTTTTGCAATCAGCTTCCTCCACTCGTCGCGATTTTCAGCTTTCTGTAGCGATTCGTTCCCAACTCAAGGCCAGTCCACTCTCTGATGTTGTCTTCCCATCGTTTTCTCAGTCTGCCTCTTCGTCTCCCTCCTTGTACTGTTCCCTGTAGGGCAGTCTTGGCCAGTCCAGATGTTCCTGTTCGGCACTTTAGTACTTAAATAATATGTGATCACTGATCTTGGGTTTCACATGTTTTTTGGACACGTTATGTTTGCTTAGTGGTACATTTTGTGTTTGCCTTTTTGTGGTCTGATCAACACTGTCTTTGCTTTTTTTTCCTCTGTTGGTTATGTCAGTTCAATATGTTACAGATTAATCATGTGCGGTTTTTTTTTAAATCCCGAATTTCTCTTTTTCTGTATACTACTTAATCAAACCATCGTCATGGATTCTATGAGGAAGAAGTTACAACATTTTCTTCTTCTTCTTCTTCTTCTTCTTCTTCTTCTTCTTCCCCTCCTCCTCCTCCTCCTTCTCCTCCTTCTCCTTCTTCTTCTCCTTCTTCATCCTGTTAGGCATTCTCCAGCTTAACACCCTGGGAATCATCCACATTGTGCACCGCTCATCACTCCGAGAACCCTATGGTGTGTGACTTGTGATGTGCGAGTAACTAACCATCAAGCATCTGCTTCTGGAGTGTCGAGATGTCCAGGATATTAGGCACTACAAGCATTTTACTGCAGACTCCCTGAAGATCCTTTTTCGCGATTTTCCACCAGACACTATTTTTAACTTCCTGAGAGAATAGGGCTTTTTCAGTCTGATATGAGCGAAGGTGTCATAGATGAACAAGGGTTGTTTTAAGGAGACTTGGTTTTATCTCATTTTATGTGAGGTTGATGTGGTTTCTCCCACAACACGGTGCCCCCCGTCCTGAGTTTGACCCTTATGGTTGACCAGGGCGTTGATACAAGGAACGACAGCAGAGTTGGTTTTTAGACCCTAGTTTTAATCTGTATACAGTTGCACAAGTTTTAGTTCAGAAATTTCAAATTTGACGAGGCGACAACCCCCCGATAGGGCCTCAGTAATCAAGCAGGGCTATAAACAAGAAAAGAAGATTGGATTGGATTGGAATCCCTGTAAGACCAGACACATTCTCTTTGTTTGAATGCGAACGTCTGCAGTAGCGGCGGTATAAGACACAAGAGTAAGGGGTGTGGCTGAAACTGATCCCTCCCTCCCTCCCCCCCTCTCTCTCCCCCCCACCCTCTCTCTCTCTCTCTCTCTCTCTCTCTCTCTCTCTTCTCTCTCTCTCTCTCTCTCTCTCTCTCTTTATACTCTTAACGAGGAAAAACGATTTTTTTTGCGAAGCAGACAAAGCGAACAGAAAGCCAGACAGAAAACAAAAGAAAGTAGGAGGGTAGATGACACGAAGGGCAAAGAGAAGGGTTGGGTTGGGTTGGGTTGGGTGGGGGTAGGGGTAGGGGTGGTTGGGGGTGAGGGGTGGAGAGGAGTTGGGAGTAGTGTTGGGTGTGGCACTGTACGATCTATTATTACTTGTTGCTGGTCTTGCCTTGTCTCGTTCTGTGATATATATATATATATATATATATATATATATATATATTATATATATATATATATATATATATATATTGGATTTGTTTTTCTCTCCTTGTTCGTTTGGGTGGTTTTTGTGGCCTGTGTGTGATGTATTGAATTTTTGTTTGTGTGTATGCTTGATTCCTTTATTCTTGTTTTGTCTGTTTTTGTCTTTGGTGTGTGTGTGTGTGTGTGTGTGTGTGTGTGTGTGCGTGCGCGCGCGTGCGTGCGTGTGCGCGCGCGTGTGTGTGTGTATGTGTGTGTGTGAGAGAGAGAAGATGTTGAATTTTTATTTGTTTGCTTTTTTCTTGTTTGTTTGTTTCTTTCTTTCTTTCTTTGGTTGCTTGTGTGTTTGTGTGTGTGATATTGAATTTTTGTTTGTTTACTTTTTTCTTGTTTGTTTGTTTCTTTCTTTGTGTCTTTCTTTCTTTGGTTGTGTGTGTGTGTTTTGTGTGTGTGTGTGTGTGTGTGTGTGTGTGTGTGTGTGTGTGTGTGTGTGTGAGTGAGATATTGAAGTTTTGTTGTTGTATGTTTATTCGCTTCTTTTGTTTTCGTTCTTTTCTTCTCATGCTCTCTGCTCCGCCAGTGATGGTTGTATACAATTTTCCCCCGTTTTTTTCTGCTAGAGCTCTCGAGTTTTATCAATGGTAACATTTTTGCGTATGCGACCGTTTTTATCTCACCATTAAGGTATGAGGGTGCACAGATGCCACTTTCGCACTCCGACAGCTGTGTGAAAGAGCCATCGAATACAACCAAGACCTGCATACAGTATTCGTTGATCAAGAAAAAGCTTTCGACCGAGTCAACAGAGACAAGCTCTGGAAGATCCTGGAGCAGTACGACGTGAAGGGGCAGTTGCTTGATAACATCAGAGCAATCTATGCCAACAGTATGAGCGCAGTCCGAACAGCCAGTGGAACATCCGACTGGTTCTCAGTTACATCAGGGGTCAGGCAATGCTGCGTACTCTCTCCCCTTCTCTTCGTGATCTACATGGGACAGATTACAAAGGAAGCCAACCCAGATCTTGAGGCCCTGAACGAACTATTATTTGCTGACGACCAGTCCTTGATGAATCAGAACAAAGCAGCTCTTCAAGAACACACAGACCAACTCAACACAAGCTGCGAGAGGTATGACATGAAGATCAGTATCACCAAAACAGAAGTTATGTCTGTCAGCAGAAATCCACGAAAGCTGGACATCAACATCAACAGCACCCAGCTGAAACAGACCATAGAATTTAAATACCTTGGCAGCCTCTTCACTGAAGATGGAAAATTGGACAGAGAGATAGAAACAAGATGCCAGAAAGCGAACGCAGTCAGTTACCAACTCGCCCCCCTTCTAAAACATTCCAGCATCCCAATGAGCACCAAGGCAAAACTCATCAACGCCATCTTCGTTCCAACACTCACATACCAGTGTCAGACATGGGCCCTAACAAAAGCCTTAGAGAGAAAATTGGTCACATATGAAATGCGCTGCCTGAGAAAAGCTGTCAACAAGACCAGACGCGACAAGATCAAGAATGAGGTGATCAGAGACATGGTTGGACTACCACCAATTCTCCACCATATCGAACAACAAAGGATCAGGTGGTTTGGTCACCTCACTAGAACGCCGCCCAACCAATCAGCCCTACGGGCATACACCACCAAATACAATGGCTGGAAAGCCAGAGGTAGACCAAGGAGACGATGGAGCGACTCCGTGGCTGACACCCTGCGAGCCCATGACCTGTCACTACATCAAGCCTCCCGCCTTGCTGCAGACAGACGTCTGTGTCTCCCCGCGACGCCGAAGGGCACCAGCGCCAGATGAAAGAAGAAGAAGAAGAAGATTAAGGTAACCATATTCCGACTTCTGGGATGATGTCTGGACACACGAAACCAGTGTGCATGCAGGTTTTTCAAAAAATAATTAATATTGCCATCCGTTCCTAACGGCCTACTCTTCCGAAATGTGAAATAGGTTTGTACGTGCGCGGAAGATTGTTCTAGCTGCGTGCGTGCATTCGCACACAGGAACTTGGTTCATAGTCTCATCCGAAAAAAAAAACAACTTTCGTTAGAGTGGAGTGGATACTGATGCTAACTCCAGTGGTGTGGGATGGGTGGAGGGGAGGGGGAGGGGAGGGGAATCCCCCCTCCACCCCGAATGGGTGTCTCCGTGGTGGCTCGAACCCGGGCCGTGAGATCGCGAGCGCAGTTGTTCTAACCACAAGTCTATACCGCCCTCCTGTTTTGGCATACTAAAAAGGATATCACACAGGTGCAACACTTACAGATATCGTTCTGTCTCTTGTTGTAGTCCTGCTGTATATGGAACTCTCTTCCCTCTCATATCAGACACAGCAGAAGAATCATCTCTGTCTTTAATTTTCTTTCAACTGCTTCTTTTTTTTTGGGGGGGGGGGGGGGGGGGTTGTTCCAAAACTTCAAAGCAGCGTTAGTTAGAGCTTCGAATTATTCCACGGTTTGGTGGTTCCTGCCCTCAGAGATCTACTGCCTTTGACATTACGAAAAGGAGTAAAATAGGAACAAGAAAAACAACTATAACACACACACACACACTCACACACGCTCTCTCTCTCTCTTTCTCTCTCTCTCTCTCTCTCTCTCTCTCGCACACTCTCTCTTTCTTTCTCTCTCTCACATACACACTCTCTCTCTTTCTTTCTTTCTATCTCTCTCTCTCTCACACACCATCTCTCTCTTTCTTTCTCTCTCTCACATACACACTCTCTCTCTTTCTTTCTTTCTATCTCTCTCTCTCTCACACACACACTCTTTCTCTCTCTCTCTCTCACATAACACTCTCTCTCTTTCTTTCTTTCTATCTCTCTCTCTCTCACACACCATCTCTCTCTTTCTTTCTCTCTCTCTCTCTCTCTCTCTCACACACACACTCTTTCTCTCTCTCTCTCACATACACTCTCTCTCTCTTTCTTTCTTTCTATCTCTCTCTCTCTCACACACCATCTCTCTCTTTCTTTCTCTCTCTCTCTCTCTCTCACACACACACTCTTTCTCTCTCTCTCTCACATACACTCTCTCTCTCTTTCTTTCTTTCTATCTCTCTCTCTCACACACACATAGAGAATGGAAAAAGAAAAGAACCAACACCAAACAGATGAAGAAACACAGACAAGGCGAGGAAAAGGAGAAAAGTCAGACAGACAAATACACGGGTGCATGGGCTTGAAAGGAAGGACACAGACAGAAGAACGAACAATAAAGGACAGGCAGATGAAAGGACTGACCAGCAGAGGGAAGGGGGGGGGGGGGGGGGAGAGAGCGAGAGGGAGGGAGAGAGAGAAAGAGAGAGAGAACACTGAACTCTGAAATGATGTATTGTACTTCGGCCTTTGGCCACAATACAAGAGAGAGAGAGAGAGAGACAGACAGACAGACAGACAGACAGACAGACAGAGAGACAGAGAGGTTAAAATGTTGGATTCGAGATCGAAAACAAGAGAAGAAAAGATGAACAGAGGGGAATAAAGAGGGAAGGGCAACTGTTAAAACCCTCCCCCACCCCCCTCCCCAACAACAAAAACCAAGAAAGAATGAAAAAAAGAAAGACCAAAACAGAAGGAAAGATAACAGAACACACACACACACACACACACACACACACACACACACACACACACACACACACACACACACACACACACACCAAAACCAAGGACGAACTACCAAAAAAAACAACCCAGAAAGAAAGAAAGCTGTCCGAATGTAAGCGGCCAACCCCAATTAAAATGACAGAAAGAAAAGACAGACACAAGAAGAAAAGACAGGGAAAAAGAAAGGACACAGAAAGACAGACACAAGAAGAAAAAAAAAAAAAAAAAAAAGACAGACCAAGAAGAAAAAGACAGACAGAAGAAGAAAAGACAGACAGAAAGAAAGACAGACGCAAGAAGAAAAAGACAGACAGAAAGAAGACAGGGAAACAACAGAAGAAAAGACAGACACAAGAAGAAAAAGACAGACAAAGAAGAAAAAGACAGACAAAAGAAGAAGAAAAAGACAGACAAGAAGAAAAGACAGACCAAGAAGAAAAGACAGACGCAAGAAGAAAACAGACAGACAGAAGAAGAAAAGACAGACAGCAAGAAGAAAAGACAGACGCAAGAAGAAAAGACAGACGCAAGAAGAAAAGACAGACAGAAGAAAGAAACAAAGAAGAACAGAAGAAGAAAAGAACAAGACAGACAGAAGAAAAGACAGAAAGAAGAAGAAAAAGACAGACAAGAAGAAAGACAGACACAAGAAGAAAAAGACAGACAGAAGAAGAAAAGAACAAAGAAGAAAAGACAGACAAAGAAGAAAAAGACAGACACAAGAAGAAAAAGACAGACAAAGAAGAAAAGACAGACACAAGAAGAAAAGACAGGACACAAGAAGAAAAGACAGACAAAGAAGAAAAGACAGACACAGAAGAAAAGACAGACGAAGAAGAAAAGACAGACAAGAAGAAAAGACAGACACAAGAAGAAAAGACAGACGACAGACGAAAAAAGACAGAGACAACAGAGAAAGAAAAGAAAGACAGAAAAGAAAAAAGACAGACACAAGAAGAAAGACAACACAGAAGAAAGACTGACAGATGAGAAAAGCAGTGACCGTAGATAAGAGCACAGGATTTGATGACTTCGTCGATAGGTCCAGAGGATGAGACGCATGGCGGTCACATCTTTTATCTAAGAGGCAGCTCCCAAGCCCTTTACTTAGATCTTTGGGTTGTAGTGAGGACTTGACAAATCCCCCCCCCCCCCCCCCCCCCCCCCCCCCCCCCCCCCCCCCCCCCCCCCCCCCATCCCGCCCCTCAACCCCTTTTCTTTTTTATCCCTGCCGCTCCCCTTGGAATCAGGAAGATCAAACCTCCCCTTTCCCCATCAGTGGCGTTCAGTTGTTTCTGCGGGTGTCTGTTGTCTGTTTGACTGTTTGTCTGTCTTCTCTCTCTCTGTCTTGTGTCTGTCTGTTTTTCCCCTTGTGTCTGTTCTGTTCTCTCTCTGTCTATCCGGTCTGTCTGTCCCCTCTCTCTCTGCTCTCTCTCTGTCTCTCTTGATGTGTCTCTGTCTCTTTTGCCCGTCTGTCGCGTCTCTGGTTTCTCTGTGTTTTGTCTGTCTTCTCCCTGTCTCTGTCTGTATGTCTGTCTCTTTGACTCCCTCTCTCTGTCTCTGTCTGTTGTCTCTCTCTTGTTTCCCTTTCTGTTGTTTGTTGTCTGTCTGTCTGTTGTCTGTCTCTCTCTCTCTTTTCTCTCTCTCTCTCTCTCTCTTTTCTCTCTCTCCTTCTCTCTCTCTCTCTCTTCTTTTGCTTGCAAGGCAAGGTAGCCCATTGCAAGTTCAGATGAAAAAATGCGTAGTGACCGTATATTTGTTTCAGTTTTTCAGCAGTGTTGGTTGTTTTTTTTGTTGTTGTTGTTGTTGTCATCTGGGATGGGCAAATGATTCGCTTCATTTTCACATTCGGTTTCATTAGTTTGTGATTTTGCTGTTGCTTCTTGTACAAAATCCTGAGTTTTGGGTTTTTGTTGTTTTTTGTCTTTGTTTTTTGATGTTGTTGTCTTTTTTGTTTTCCTTTCTCAGTTAACCATGTAGGGTCCCCCGAATATGTACTTGTCTTACTTCCTCCCTTGAATCCCCCGTGGGCCGTATCAAAACCCAAAAATGGATGAAAATTTTTGCCGATAATTTATGTAATGTCCAGGTAGCTGTTAAATTGGCACCCCCATCCCCTTCGGAGGAATTGTCATTATTTAAATCTTCCCCTTTTTTTAAAATGTCAAAGTTGAAGACAGTCTTGATATAGAATTTAAAAGGTGAAAATTTTTAATGGCACAACATTTTGAGGACTTTGTGTGGGTTTTGCGACACAGAAATTTACAGAGGGCCTGGAAAAAAATCCGGGGGCCCCCCCCCCCCCCCCCCTCCCCCCCGCCTCCCCCCCCGGGGGGCCCCTCCTCCTCCTTCCTCCTCCTTCTTCTCTTCTTTTCTTTTTCTTTTTTCCCTTCTTCCCTCCTCCCCTCCTCCCCCTCTCCCCCCCCCCCCCCCCCCCCCCCCCCCCCCCCCCTTCCCCCCCGGGGCCCAGCAGCAACGGGGTTGTCTGTCCATTTTTAGAAAAAAGGGTGGTTGGGGAAATGCCGTTTTTTAAAGCCCCTGCAAGTCCTTCCCTCTCTCTTCTTCTCTCTCTCTTCTCTCTTCTCTCTCTCTTCTTCTCTCTCTCTCTCCCCTCTCTCTCTCTATCTCTCTCTTTCCCCCCCACCTCCCTCCCCCCCCCATCCAACACCCCAGAATTCCCCCAACCCCTTCCCACCCCCCCACCCCCCCCCCACCATAAAATTTTTTTTTTTTTTTTATCCCCCCCAATTTTTCTCGCTTTCCCTCCCCCCCCTCCCTCCCTTCCTTCTCTCCCTCTCTCCTATCCCCCCCCCCTCCATCCATCCCCCCCCTCGCCCCCTCCCTCCCACCCTCCCCCCGTCTCTTCTCTCTCTTCCTCTCTTCTCCTCTCCTCACACCACCTAAAGCCCCGTTGGTATTTTAGTTCTGCTGGACATTTATCCCCACTGAAAAAAGGGCGCGGGTGCATGATGTAATTTTAAACCCGGGGGCCCATGAATTTTAAAATTGGGGAAATATTTGTTTTTAAAGGTGCCCCGCTGTCTGTCTGTTGCCTGGGGGTCTGTACTGTGGGGTTTGTGTGGGGGGGGGGGGGGGGGGTGGGGGGGTGGGGGGGGGGGGGGGGGGGTTGGGGGGGGGGGGGGGGGGGGGGGGTTTTTTTTATATATATTTTTTTTTCCCCCACTAACTATCTTTGCCTTCTTCTTTTTGGTTTTCTTTTCATACTTTTTTTTTTTTTGTGTTTTTTTTATCAACTGTAGTTTGTTTTTTTGGGGGGGGTGTGGTGTTTGTGCGTGGTGTGTGCCGGTGTTGTGTTGTGTGGGAGGGAGAGAGGAGAGAGGAGAGAGGAGAGAGTCAAGTCAAGTAGTAAATAAAGCAAGCCCAAATTTTTATTTCCAGGGTACTTTAAATAAGCAATGATTTGTTTTTTTTCATCAAGCCATCTATCTAAGAACAAATTTGAAATGTTTTTCTAAGAATTAATTATTGCATATTTACCGTTAATTAAACCAGTAAAAAAAGAGGAAAAAATCGAAAAGGAGAACATTGAAAATAAAAATTTCCCCACATTACATATACATGCACCCATCTATGACCCCTGAGCGCGGGCGCTCCGTCCCCTTTTGTAAAAATTTTTTAAAATTAAAAAAAAAAACATAAAACGTCAGGCCAATTACCCCCTTTTAAAACCCATTTTTTTTTTTTAAAAAACTCTTTTTTTTTACACCATTATAAAAAATTTTTCCATAAAAATCTTTTAAAAATTTTTTTAATTTTAACCCAATAAAAAATTATTTAAAAAAATTTTTTCCTTTACCTTTTTTTTTATCCCCCCCTTTTTCATCACCCCCCTTTTCCTCTTCTCTCCTTTTTTAATATCTCCAAATAAACTTTTCTTTTTTTTTATTTTTTCTTCTTTTATTTAAATATTTTCTTCTTTTTTAATCTTTCTTTTTTTTTTTCTTTCTTGGTTTCTTTTTTCTTTGTTTGTTTTTCCTTTTCTTTCTGTCTTTTTTTTATGTTTCCTCATAAATTTAATAAAATTTCTTTTTTACTTCCCGCTTCTTTTCATTCTCCCTTCCCCCTTTCCCTCTCTCCCTCTTTAATTTTATTTTTTATTTATTTCATTATTTTTTCACTAATATTGGGTATTTGTATTTTGGTTTTTGATCGTTTGTAATTTCTTTCCCCAACCCAGATTTCCTTTAACTAAACAAATTTCTATTTTCTATTTTTAAAACACCCCACCCCCACAACCACCCCCCCCCCCCACCCCCCCCCCCACCCCCCCCCCCCCCCCCCCCCCCAAAACAACACCCCAAACACACCCCCTCCCCCCAACCCCCCCAACACATCACCCCCACACACAAAACCAGCACAATCAAACCGAAAAAACCCCACACAACACACAAAACCCACACCACACAAACCACACACACACTCTTTTTCCCTCTCTGCATACCCACATACACAACACCACCACACACACCACACACACACACAAAAAACCACTACCCACCCCCACAAACATGGGAAAAAGGGCGGAGATAGACATGTGTTGTGAGAGAAAGAAAAGGTGATAGGATGATAATGACCGGATGATGATGGGGTAATGACCCGTGTTTTTTAAGGTAAATAGGTTACCTTTCCCCGGGGTTTTTTTTTTTTATTTTCTGTCCGGGATTAAAAAAGGGTTGTGTTTTTGTTCCGAGAGGACAAAAAGAGGAGAAGGGAGAGAGAACGAGAAGAGAAGGGGGAGAGGAGGGGAAAATGGGAGAGAGGGGGGGAAAAGGGGGGGGGGGGAGGGGAAAAAAGGGGGGGGGAGAGAAGGGGGGGGAGAGAAGGGGAGGGGGAAAAAGGGTTTTGGGAGGGTGGGGGGGGCCGGGAAGGGGGGGGGGGGGGGAAGTGAGAAAAGGGGGAGGGGGGAGGGAGCCCAGAGTGAGAGGGGGAGAGAGGGGGGGGGGGGGGAGAGGGGAGAAAAGGGGGGTGGGGGAAAAGGGGAAAAGGGGGGGAAGGGGGAGAGGGGTGAAGGGGGGAGAAGGGTGAGGTGGGGGGGAAAAAGGGTGAGGGGAAAGGGGGGGGGGGGAAAAGAGGGGGGAGGAGAGGGGGGGGGTGGGGGAGAGAGATGGAAGGGGGGGGGGGGGGGAAGGGGAGAGGGAGAAGGAAGGTAAGGGAAAAAAGGGGGGGGGGAGGGGGGGGGGGGAGGGGAGAAAGAGGGTGGGGAGGAGAAGAAAGGGGGGTGGGGGGGGGGAGAGGAAGGGGGGAAAAAGGGGGGGGGGAAAAAAGAGTGAGGGAAGGGGGGGTTTTGGGGGGGAGGGAAAGGAGGGGAAGGAAGGGGGAGAGGGGGTGGGGGGGAGGGGAGGGTTTTGGAGGGGGGGGTGGGGGAGAGAAAGGGGAAAAAAGGAGAGGGGGAGGGGGGGAAGGGGGGGGAAAGGGGGGGGGGTTTTTTTTGGGGAGGGGGGAGGGGTGGGGAAGGGGAAAAGGGGGGGGGAAAAGGGGGGAGAGGGGAAGAGAGGGGGGGTTGGGGGAAAGAGGGGAAAGAGAAAGGGGGGGGGGTGGGAGAGAGGGGGAAAGGGGAGAGGGGTGGGAGAGGAGAAAGGGGGAGGGGGGGGGGGGGAAAGAGGTGAGGAGGGGGGGGGAGAGGAGGAGGGAGGAGAGAGGGGGGGGGGGGAGAGGGGGAGAGGAGAAGAAAGGGGGGGGAAAGGGGAATTTTGTTTTTTTTAAAAAAAAAAAAAATTTTTTGTTTTTGGTTTTTTTTTTTTTTTTTTTTTTAAAAAGGGAAAGAGGAGAAGAGGGAGAGGGGTTGAGGGGAAAGGGGGGAGGAGAGAGGAGGGGGAAAGAAAGGGGGGGAAAAGGAGAAAGAAAGGGGGAAAAGAGTGAAAAGAAAATTTTAAAAATAAGAAAAAAAAGATTTTCCCAAAAAAAGAGACGAGAAAGAAGGGGGGGGAAGGAAAAAAGGAAAAGAAAAGGTTTTTTTAGGAAAGAGGATAAAAAAGGGGATAGGGGTTTTTCCCCTTAAAGGGGGGGGGAAAAAAAAGGAGGAAAAATGGGAAGAGAGGGGAAATTTAAAAGAAAGGGGGG
>CM054140.1:63907653-63910153 GCA_028751875.1 Rapana venosa | reverse complement strand
CACACACACACCACACACACACACACACACACACACACACACACACACACACACACACACACACCACAAACCCAGCAGTATACCACACAATTTACACACACACACACACACACACACACACACACACACACACACACACACCACAAACCCAGCAGTATACCACACAATTCACACACACACACACACTCACACACACAAGCACACACACACACACACACACACTCACAACACACACACACACAAAACACACACACACACACACACACACACACACACACACACACACACACACACACACATCACAAACCGAGCAGTATACCACACAATTCACACACACACACCCAACACACACACACACCACAAAACACACACACACACACACACACACACACACACACACACACACACACACACACACACAAACGCACACACACATACACAAGCACCCCCCCCCCACCCCCACCCCCCAACACCACAAACCCAGCAGTATACCACACAATTTACCTGTCATAACCTAACAAACTGTTGTCACACGGAAATCCCACTGCAGACAAGCAGCAAGCTGGGTTGGGTTGGGTTGGTCGGTCGAATCGACCTACTTAAGCGTTTAGTAAGCTGACGTAACTCATCCCCCCCCCACCCCACCCCCCCGGCGGGGGGGGGGGGGGGGGAACAGGACATTGCTAGCCGGATCCGACGGACCCGTGACTCGACAAAGAGCTTGATGTCAGCAAAGCAATATGTTTCCACTGGTCGCTACACTACAGGCTTGAGGGTTGTACAATTATATAGGGGCTGCTGGGCCATAATAAATTATTAGAGTAGATTTCATAGACGAAGTGAATAATTATTATCCATGGATAGAGCTAATTTTCTAAGTTTAGGCTGTTGGTTATTTGCTGAGTGTACTTTGATTAGGGAAGTGGACATTTAGGTGTGTTTGTGTTGTGTGTGTGTAGGGGGGGGGGGGGGGGGGGGTGTAGGGTGAGGAGGGGGTGGTGTCAAAGTCAAACTTTTATTTTCAGATGGTACGTTGAATAAGCAGTGCATTTGCTTTTTTTCCCCCTTCCATCAAGCCATCTATCTAAAGAAAAAAAAAGCGAGAAAAAAAGATAATATATATGCGGATATACAATTAAAAAACCCTACCTAATATGGTGTGTGTGTGTGAAAAGGTGAAGATTAAGCTTATACAGCTTCCCCCCCCCCCCCTCCCCCCCCCCCCCCCCCCCCCCCCCTTCCTCTACCATGGACCCTTCATAGTTCAAAGTAGCAGCAGCAGCAGGAGCAATAGTGTGTGTGTGCGCGCTTGCTTACTTGCTTGCTTGCTTAATGCTGTGAACTACAAAACCCATTATATATATTGGGGGGGGGGGGAGGTTGAGGAGTAGGTATGACAGATGTGTTGTCTGTACGAAGAACGACAGGCATCATGTATTATAATTAGACAGTAACAGGCATGCATTTACGCGTGTGCACTAGCGTTTAAATGCGAGGACACATAATGCATTCGTGGGCATGCCTGCATATACCGGGGTTGGCCCGCTATTGCACGGGCCCGATATTGCGGGGGCCCGCTATTGCGCGACAGTGTAGACGCAGCCTGGGGAATACTGTACTGACAATAATATGCGATGCAGCCTAAGGTATAGGGCCGCCTAAGGTGTAGTAAACGTTGCAGCCTACGTACGATGCAGTAAGGCTGCAACGTATATTATACCTTAGGCGACACTGTCGTTTTATACTTTAGGCTGCTAATCTTCATGGCAAAGACAATGCATATTTTTAAACAATAAAAGGAAATAAAGAGGTGTCACAGTTTTTTTATTCCACAAAATCACTTTTGCAATCCCAACATCCAAAGCATCGAGCTCAAAACCACTACCTTATAAACAAATCTCAGGTGGTCATAATATGATACCAACAAATAAACTGGCAAAGAAAATGTTGATATTGCATTCATTCGAATCTTGAAAATAAATTCAAAACATAACACGGCATCCTGAAATCATCTTTCGTCTTCTCAACTTCTCTATAAAAAAAATAACTAAAGTAACTTGGAAGAACAAAATTAATACATGAGGAAATGCCAGTCATTTTTCGTGTTTTCCGAAAACCTGGACAAAATGAACTTTTCCGCTTCTTCGTTCGCGCAATAGCGGGCCCCCGCAATAGCGGGCCGTGCAATAGCGGGCCCGCCCCCATATACCCACACCCACATACACACACATACGCGAGCGCGTACGCACGCACGCACACACACACACACACACGCACACACAGCTGTGGGCACGCACACAAGTATAATAACATCATTATCATCAACATTAGTGGCAGCAGCTTCAGTAGTAGTAGTAGTAGTGGTAGCAGTAGAAATAGTAGTAGTAGAAGTTGTAGTAGTAGAAGTAGTTGTAGTAGTTGTAGTAGAAGGAGGAGTAGGGTTAGTTGTAGGAGTAGTTGTAGTAGAAGGAGGAGTAGGAATAGTAGTAAGAGGAGTAGT
>CM054140.1:63882653-63890153 GCA_028751875.1 Rapana venosa | reverse complement strand
GATTTTCTCCTCACCACCCCCCTCAGCTATTTATCGTTAAAGTATCAGTGTTTTTTTAGTGTGGAATGTAATGCCAAAACCCAACTATAAGCTGCTTCTTCGTTTTTTCTTCTCTTGGACAAAGGCCAGACAGTAATAATGTCTGTATGGAGCAAAAAAATGCTTTGCGCGCCGTTAAGCGCCGACAAGTCGCCCCGGGCCCCAGGAAAATTGTTTATTTTTTAATCTTTTTGGGGGGGGTTTGGGGGTGGCGGGGGGGAAAATTTAGTGTTGGCGTTCCCGCTTGACATCGTCGGGGTCACGCGAATCTTCCTGTGGTGTGTGTGTTTCCCTTTCCCTTTATAAAAATGATTTTCTTTTTTAAACTTTTGAAGGGATAATTTAAACTAATATAATTTGTTGTCAAAGTTCTTCCCCCCAAAAAAAAAATAATTTTTTTTTTTTTTAAACCCTTTTTCATTTTGAACAAAAATTTTCTCCCCCTCACCCCACCCATCCCGTGGTTGTGGGGGGGCACCATTGAAGATTTTGTCGCTTCCCCCCACTCCCCCTGGTCCCCTGTTTTCCGTAGCAAATGTTTATCATCAAGGCCGTCTCCCCTTTCTGATGTTGTCTTCCCATTTGTGTTCTCTGTTTCCCATTTTCGTCTCTCCTTTGCCTGTTCCCGTAGGGTCTTGCCAGTCCACATGTTCGTGTCTACCAGTGCCCAAGTAAAGACTTAAAAATTTTTATTGCTGTTTTGCCCCCCCCTAGTTAACCGTAGTTTATTGTTGTAAAAAATAAAATGTAGGAATTTTATGGAATTTTGTAGCGCTGAATTTGTAAAGTAAACAAATATTGTTTTCTGTATTGTGGTGTCTACACACACACCGTAACAAAATATATTATTATTTTATATATTATATATTGTGTGGTGTGTGGGTGTGTTGTGTGTGTATGCTTTTTTGAATACAATTTTTAAAAAACATAATTTGTTTTGTGAGGTTGTTTTTTTTCCCTCACCAGCTTTTTGAATAACAAAAAAAAAAGTATTCATGTGGGAGAAGAGTTTATGGTTTTTATTTTTTTTATTATTTTTATTTTTTTTCTTTTAATCGGGAATAAAAAAAACACTCGTGTTTTTTTTTTTTGTTACTTCAGTCCCGTGTTATGCGGTTTTGTACATTTTGCATCTGCCCCCCCGGAACCAATAGCCAAACTCTTACGAAAGGGGAACGGGGTTTTAAACGTTGGCGAAAAGATTTTCTGCGGCGTTCGCCCCGGGGGCCCTCTTTATATCTACGGAAGGAAATTTGGGGGAGAGGGGAGTCTGCATGATGTTAACTCAGGGGAAAATACCCCCTTGAACGGGTCGAACCCGGGTCGCAGATTGCGAGCATGTTTGACCACAGTATCCGTCCCCCCTGTAAAAACAATTTGTATGATGTTTAAATTTTCCTTGAAACATTTTTTACAAACCCAAAATATGGTGAGGTTGTTTTTCATCCCTGACAGCCTTAGGAAAAACCAAAAAAGGTTTCACTGTCGGAGTTTGGCTACCCATCTGGCAGGTATTGGGAAAAACTGCAAATCAAAAATTCTCATCCATGATTTTTTTTATAAATTCCCAGCGGGTATGGTGATGAGGAAAAAGGCAAATTTTTTGGGGATTTTCCAGGGTGTTAAGCGGAAACGCCCCCCAACACGGTACCAAAAAGATTATTGCCTTTTTGGGTTTCCGCTTTCTCCATGCCCCCAAACCGTTCCTTCTAAACCCCGTTAAATAGAGATTGTGAGAGAAAGTAGAAAAGTGCTTAGAGCTTTGCTAGTTGTGTTTTGTGTGTGTGTTGGTTTTGTGGTGTGTGTTTGTTGTGGGTGGGTGTGTGGTGTGTGTTGTGTGTGGGGTGTGGTGAGTGAAGGGAGGAGTGGTGTGTTGTTGTGTGGTGTGTGTTCGTGTGTGGTTTTTGCGCGTGAGTGTTTTAGTGTGAGTGTGTGTGTGGTGGTGGGTTTTGTGTGGTTCGGGGGTTTTGTTTGAGTGTGTGTGTTTTTTGTGTTGGTGTGGTGCGTGTGTGTTGGGTTGTTTTGTGTTCTTTTGTGTGTGTGTGTTCGTGTTTTGGGGGTTAGTGGTTTTGTTGTGGTTTTTGTGTGGGGGGTGTTCTTGTGTGTATGTGATGTGTGTGTGTGTTCGTGTGTTTTTTTAGTTGGTGGTTGTTTTGTGGGTGTGTGTGTCGTGTTTTTGTGTGTGTGTGTGGTGTTGTTTTCGTGTGAGAGGTGTGTGTGTCGTGTGTGTGTGTGTGAGTGTGTTGTGTGTTTGTGTGGGTGGAATCTTTCAGTCTCGCTGCATGGTATCCCTTTCCCGTCTCTCTTTACTTGAATCATCGCACCGATGAGGCATTTTTGAGTACACGTCAATGTAAAATGGTTTTTGAATGTTTAGTGGATGTTAAAGTGTATGTGTGGTGTAATGTGAGAGTGTATTTGGTGTGTGTTATTTGTGTGTTGTTGTCTCGATTTACGTCTGTTTCAATTTTCAGTTACATGAGTTGTGGTTGTGTGTGAGGGGGTGTGTGTGTGTGTGTGTGTTAGGGTGGTGTTGTGGACTCAGTATGAAATTATGTAAAATGTAGTGTTATATTGTAGAATAAAAATGAATGGGCGTTGTGTGTGGCTGTTGTTGTCCTTCATTAAACGTCTGTTCACTCTTAGTGATATTAGACGTGTGTGTGCGTGCGTGCGTGTGTATTTGCGTGCGCGCGCGCGCGCGCGTGTGTGTGTGTGCGTGCGTGCGTGTGTGTGTGTGCGTGTGTCTGTCTCTCTGTCTATCTGTCTGCATCTGTGCTTGCGTGCACGCGCATTCATGCATGTACACTCCACGCAGAATGTCTCTCTTACATCACCAACCACCAACCACCCACCCAACCACCCAACCACCACCACCACCAAACTAAACAGCCCTTTTCCTGCCTGATTCACGTCCCGCGAAACACTCACCTACCTATAGGCTATATACCATTCTCATCGATTTCGTTCCTTCCCATCCCCTCCCCTCCCCTCTCTTTCCTGCTATCAACAATGGGCTAAATCGGGATTCACCGGCATGCATAATGATAGCGGTTGAGGGAAAAGGGCGAGCGAAGATAGCTAACAAGCATTGATACATGTCATGTCTACCTCTATTCCAGTTCCTGAGCGTTTATTGTCCCAGAAATGCTTGTAGGGTGAGGAAAGGGCACAAGGTTGTTTTGTGAGTGAGTGAGTGTGTGTGTGTGTGTGTTGTGTGTTGTGTGTGTGTGTGTGTGTGTGTGTGAGTGTGTGTGGTGTGTGTTGTGTGCGTGTGAGTGTGTGTGTGGAGTGAGTGTGTGTGTGTGTGTGAGTGTGTGTGTGTGTGTGTGTGTGTGTGTTCTGATAGTAATGGTATTGAATGTGTAAACATTGTTTTGAGGGTATTGTGGGTGAAGTGTAGAGTATTAGGAGAAGGGTAGGGAGTGTTGGTGGTTGTTGTAGGCATGTATTATTAGTTTTTTTTGTTTTTGTTGGTATTCGTTTTTGGTTTTTGCTCTTTTTTCACATGGTAGAAGTCTGTGTGTGTGTGTTGTGTGTGTGTGGTGTGTTCTGATAGTAATGATATTGAATGTGTAAACATTGTTTTGAGGGTATTGTAGGTGAAGTGTAGAGTAAGTAGTAAGGGTAGGGTAGTGATGGTGGTTGTAGTAGACATGTATTTTTGGTTGTTGTTGTTGTTTTTGTTTTCGTTTTTTGTTTTATTCTGAAATTTGTTGATTGGGTTTTTGGCATTTGCTTTTTTCACCTAGTAAGGTGTGTGCGTGTCGTGTGTGTGTGTGTGTGTTGTGTGTGGTGTGTATGTATGTATGTATGTATGTATGTATGTATGTGTGTGTGTGTGCGTGCGTGTGCGCGTGCACGCGCGCATATGAGATTTCAGGCACTTTCATGTATATGGTTGATTTTATATTGATGTTTGCATGCAAGTGTGAGTGCATGTGGGGTCACACACACGCACACACACAAACACACACATACTCATCTATACATACACAAAACACACAAAAGCACAGATACATTTAACTTAAGAGCACACGCACACTCACACACACACGCCGCGCGCGCGCGCCCACCACACACACACACACAACAACCCCACCCTCTCTTTCTCTCTCCTCTCTCTCTCTCTCTCTCTCTCTCTCTCTCTCTCCTCTCTCTCTCCTCTCTCTCTCTGATAGTCCCTAATCAGGGCAAGGGCCGGATAACAAAAAGTATGCGCATGCTTATTCTGTTACCCTTGAAAAATAAAGATTCATTCATTCATTCTCTCTCTCTCTCTCTCTCCTCTCTCCCTCCTCTCTCTCTCTCTCTTCTCTCTCTCTCTCTCTCTCTCTCTCTCTCTCTCACACACACACATTCTCTGTCTCTCTGTCTCTCTGCTGTCTGTCTCTCTCCCTCTCTCTCTCTCTCTCTCTCTCTCTTTGATAGTCCGTAATCAGGGCAAGGGCCGGATGAAAAAAGTATGCGCATGCTTATTCTGCTGTTATGAAAAATAAAGATTCATTCATTCATTCATTCTCTCTCTCGCTCCCCCCCCTCCCCCCCCCCCCCCCACACATTCCTCTCTCTCTCTCTCTTCCTCTCTCTCTCCTCTCTCTCTCTCTCTCTCCTCTCTCTCCCCTCCTCTCTCTCTCTCTCTCTCTCTCCTCTCTCAGAAGGCCCTGATCAAACAGACAAACGTTTGACCTCAAACCCTCCGTGGGAAGAACTGACAAGGAAGGGTTGAGTAGTTCTGGGAAGAGAGAAGACTGCACAAACACACACACACACACACACACAGACACACACACCCACACACCCACAACACACACACATACACACAACACACAAACACACCACACACACACACACCCCACACCACACACCCACAACACACACACATACACACAACACACACACACACACACACACACACACACACACACACACACACGCACACACACACACACACACACCACACCACACACACACACACACAAAACACACACACCCCACACCCACACAACACCCACAACACACCCACAACACACACACACACACAACACAACACACACACACACACACACACACACACACACACACACACACACACACACACACACAACCACACACACCCCACAACACCCACAACACACAACACACACACACAACACACACCACACACAACACACACACACACACACACACACACACACAAGATCGCATTGCATACCACTCTCTCAGTCACGGCAGCTTTTTTCCCCTGCGTGACACTTCAGGGAGGGCACGTCGCCACAAGACCAGCGCCACCCATTTTCTACAATCATTCCCACTCCACCCCTGTGCCTGTATACATACACGTCTTGTGTATTCAATTTTCCCCAATGAATGTGCCTGGTGGGTTTTTTGTTTTGTACAGAACGTTTTGCCAGGTACAACTGGCTGTGGATTCTGTTGTACTAGTGCTAAGTGTGTGTTGTACACAGAGCCTTTAATGTTTCTCGTCTCATCGAAAAAAGACTAGCACCCAGCCACCTTTTATGGTTTAGCAGTTGGGAGTTCAGGTTGGAAACGGGGGTTTTGAATCCGTGACTTATGGATGTCTAGACAGGGGTGCGTTATCTGTAACCAATGTCATTCATAGGTAGGTAGGTAGGTGTACAGCCTAGGACATAGTAGTATAGTTTACAGGGGACCTATAGTAAGTAGGTCTATCTGTCATCTCCACCCACACGGATTAGAACTGGCGTGTAGAGTTTCTCTGTTTGGCTGTCTGGCTGTCTGTCTCTCAATGTCACACACACACACACACCTCAGTATAAGCCCCCCCCCCCCACCCCCCCCCCACCTTGCCTCCTCCCTCCCCAACACACCTCAGTATGATAAGCACCACCAACACTCACACACACACACACACACCACATACACACACCTCAGTATAATAACACCCCCCCCCCCCCAACACACACACCACACACCTCAGTATAATAAGCCCCCCCCCCCCCCCCCCCCCACCACACACACACACACACACACACTGCGAAAGATTTTCACGTTTGAAAAGAAACCAGAGTTACACACACACACTCACACACACACACTTTAGTTTAATAAGCGCCCCCCCCCCCCTCCCCACACACACACACACACATACACACTCACACACACAAACCTCAGTATAATAAGCCCCACACCTTCCCCCAACACACACACACCTCAGTATAATGAACACCCCCCCCCCCCCCCCCCACACACACACACACACACACTCCAGACACACACATACACACACTCACAGACACACACACACACACACACACACACACACACACACACAAAGAGTCCAGCTAGCCAACTACCTTACTACCTTAAAGCTAGGCAGGCTAGGCCTATCACCTTCAACATGTCACGAGTAGGCTAGGCTAACGAATCTTATCTAGAACTACGCCTATAATAGGCTAGGCCTAGTCCTCCTACACGTCATTCTACACAGTAGTAGCCTAGTAGTAGTAGGCCAGGTCTATGACTAGTAGTTGGCTCCTAGTATAAGCCCCTAAACTGGATGGTCAAACTGCATGGATCCCTATGGCATGTGTGTAGATTGTGAGGGTGTGTGTGTGGGTATAGGGCCTATATAGAAACCTAAGGGTGATAGGAGTTTTGAGACTAAAGTCAGTTTGAAATTTTGTGTGGTTTAGGGTTTCGGATTTTGGTATTTTCAGAATGTAAGTAGGACATTTTGTTCAAGGTGTGTGTGTGTGTGTGTGTGTGTGTGTGTACAGTAACCTAAGGGTGATAGTTTTTAGACTAAAGTTAGTTTGAACTTTTGTGTGGTTTTGGTTGCAAATTTTGATGTCAGAATGTAAGTAGGACATTTTGTTCAAGGTGTGTGTGTGTGTGTGTATCAGAAACCTAACAGTGATAGGAGTTTAGACTAAAGTCAGTTTGAAATTGTTGTGGTTTTGGGTTGCAAATTTTGATATTATCAGAATGTGAGTAGGACATTTTGTTCAAGTGTGTGTGTGTGTTGTGTGTGTGTGTGTGTGTGTGTGTGTGTGTGTGTGCAGTAGGCTAACAGTGTTGGGAGTTTAGTGTAAAGTCGGTTAAATTTTTGTGTGGTTTTTAGCAGCAGATTTTAAATATCAGAATGTGGGTAGTCCATCTTGCTCAATGTGTGTGTGTGTGTGTGTGTGTGTGTGTGTGTGTGTGTGTGTGTGTGTGTGTGTTGTGTGTACAGTAACGGTGATCAATGGGAGTTTCAAACTTAAATCAGTTACAATTTTTGGGGGCTTTGGGCTGCAAATTTTAATACCACAATGTGAGTAGTAGGCCTAGCCTACATTTTGTTCAAGATATTATTCTAGTGTCGTTTTCGAGGCATAATAATGTGTTTGAACGAATTAGTTGGAACGAATTTAGTTTAAACTGGAGTCAGTTTGAAATGTTTGTGGTTTGGGCTGTAGATCTTTATATTGATCA
>CM054140.1:63857653-63870153 GCA_028751875.1 Rapana venosa | reverse complement strand
ACACACAGAAAAAATAAAAAGAAAGAAAACATATACACACACACTCGACCAAAAACAAAAAACTCATCAACAACAAAAACGGACCCCCAACCAACCCCCCCCCCCCCCCCCCCCCCCAAAAAAATACACTGCATAACTCGTACGCACATACACGCGTGCACACGCACACACCACGCACATGCAACGCAATATCAACAACCAACACCACATAACACAACTCAACACAACACACACATTCATACACATACTCACGTACGTACACGCGCACATTTGTACTCACTTAGATTTGGATTACAAGAAAACGAGAGGAAAAAAAAAGTAAAATATCAAACAAAATATATCAGGTTACGATAATATTACCCCGTTTCATTGTCATACTTTATAATTAATGACAACCTACACACAAAAGCCATGACCCCCCCCCCCCAAAAAAAAACACAAACAAAAAACACACTACCCAAAAACAACAGAACAAACAAGGAAACAAACAAAACAACAAGAAAACAAAGCATTCAAACCCCCCCCTCCCCAAAAAAAAACCAAAAAAAAAAAAGCGAGCGGAGAAGTAAGGTGGAGAGGACGGGGAAGGACATTGGATGTGATGAAAAAAAGACAAGACTTTATTTAGAAAAAGAAAGACCATAGTGAATAAAGGAAGAATCAGGGCGAAGAAGTGACTGGTTGCTGACTACTAGTACTAGTAGAAGACTATGTATGTTTGTCCGTCGTGTCCGACGATGACCTCCAAACAGCAGAGGAGGCAGCTGTTGTTTTGGAAACTGGGCAGAAATTTGATTATAGTGGAGATGCCTTGCCCACAGCACATCCCCACTCTCTCGGCCAAGTGGGCATAAGATAGTCAGCGTTGGAGATGTTCTCCAAAGGCCAACCAGCCCCCAGGGCTGCAGCACATAAGGACTGTGCGAGTCAAGCCTCCTAGTCAGAGAGTCATAGTCGATCACTAAAGACTAAGCTGTAAAGTGAAATTCCATGAGTGGGAAAGCCACTGGTCATACAGCCTCTCACTTTGCTGTTGCCCCCAGCGTCACTGGTTTAATCAAGAACTGTGATAAAGCCCAGGCGCTGACGGCATTACAAAAAAAAATTAGCAAAGGCCAGAACTTTGCCAAGGCTGGACTAGGAGACTACAAAAAAAGACGAGCAACGTGATCCCAGTTGCAAAGCTCGGACTACAAGAAATCAAGACCAGCATAGCTATATGTCATTTTCAAAGGATGGACTTAGGTATGAACATTCTCGCAAAAGCCAGTTGCAAAGGTTGGATGAGAAGGCTGCAAAAATCCAGTTGCAAAGGCTGAATTCGAAGACTACAAAAAAGCCAGTTGAAAAGGTTTTAAACTAGAAGACTAGTTATAAAAAAGACTTGCAAAAACTGGCTCCAAAGGTTGGATTATCATATTTCCAAAAGACTTGCAAAA
This sequence comes from Rapana venosa, assembly GCA_028751875.1. Taxonomy (NCBI): domain Eukaryota; kingdom Metazoa; phylum Mollusca; class Gastropoda; order Neogastropoda; family Muricidae; genus Rapana; species Rapana venosa. The sequence continues at coordinate 63,868,714 of CM054140.1, read as the reverse complement.
ACCGGTCGTAAATGCTGGACTAGAAGACTACACAAAGACTACCAAATGCCAGGTGCAAGTTTGAACCAGAGACTACAAACTCGCATCCCCATGGGCCAGTTGCAAAGGTTGAACTAGCTACAAAAAAAGACTAGCAAAAGCCAGTTGCAAAGTTTGAATAAAACCAAAAATAAAGGACTAGCATAAGCTAGTTACAAAGGGTAGACAAGGAGACTACAAAAAGATCAGCAAAGGCTAGTTGCAAAACTGAACTGGAAGACTACAAAAAAGACCAACAAAGGCTAAACTGAACCAGAAGACTTTAAAAAGATCAGCAAAAAAGAAAAGAAAAAAAGGATAGTGGCAAATCTGAACAAGAAAACCACAACAAAGGCTAGTTGTTGGAAAGGTTGGCCTGATGAAAACAAGGGGCCCAGTACCTAAAGCTGTACTACTACAACAACAAGACAACAACAAAACCAGCAAAGGCCAGCTTGCTCCGAACATGAGAAACACACTTGTCCACACTTCATTCACTGAAGAAGCCTAAGTGCAGATGTGTGTGTGTGTGTTGAGTGTGTGTGTGTGTGTGTGTGTGTGTGTTGAGTGTGGTGTGTGTGTTTAGTGTGTGTGTGTGTGTGGTGTGTTGTCGTTAGTGTGTGTGCGTGAGTGTGTGTGTGCGCGCGTGTGTGTGTGTGTAAGTCCCGTCACGTATCTCTCTCCCTGAATGCTGATGAAGTACAGGCCGGCCCAAATTGGATTTCCTTGTTGAACAGCAGGCCTGTCTTCTTTGCTCCCCCCCCCTCCCCTCCGGAGACCTTGTGGGTAATAGATGAACAAGGGTGAGAGGCACGGTCGTGACCATTTGGTACGTCCTGGCTGCACAGAATGACAATGATTAAGTCTGCTTGTTGCGACCTTTTCTGTGGAGTTTTGTTCTCTGTTTATACCAACATTGAATGTATCATTAACTTGGTGACATGATGTGTACAACAACTACTACATAGAATGGCAAGTCTGGTTGTAGTTAATTTATTATGGAGTTTTGTTCTCTGTTTATATCAACGCTAAACATAAACGTATCATTCACTTGGTGAAATGATGTGTACAACAACTACGCCATAGAATGGCAAGTCTGGTTGTAGTGAATTTATTATGGAGTTTTGTTCTCTGTTTATATCAACGCTAAACATAAACGTATCATTCACTTGGTGACATGATGTGTACAACAACTACGCCATAGAATGGCAAGTCTGGTTGTAGTGAATTTATTATGGAATTTTGTTCTCTGTTTTTAACAACGCTAAAACATGAACATATCGTTAAACTTGGTGACATGATGTGTACAACAACTACGCCATAGAATGGCAAGTCTGGTTGTAGTGAATTTATTATGGAATTTTGTTCTCTGTTTTTACCAACGCTAAAACATGAACATATCGTTAAACTTGGTGACATAATGTGTACACAGTTTTAAGAGTCAAGTAAATGTGTGAGTGGGCATAGTGCAAGTTTCCTTGTTCGCAAAAAGCATAGGGTGTTGCTGGTTTGACCTAAGGATGGCACTAACATAAACCATGCTGTGGTGTACTTCTGTACAAAGAGTTAAAAATTCATACAAAATTCCTGTGTGAGTAGGCATGGTGCTTCCTTGTTCAGCATAGAACGTTGCTGGATTTTTTTCCCCAAAGTGTGACACTAAAATAAACCACAGTTTGATGTGTACTTCCTGCTGTTTAGTTTATTTATGTTTGTCCGTCGTGTCCGACGATGACCTCCAAAACAGCAGAGGAGGCAGCTGCTGTTTTGGAAACTGGGCAGAGATTTGATTATAGAGGAGATGCCTTGCCCACAGTACATCCCCACTCTCTCGGCCAAGTGGGCATAAGGACAGTCAGCGTTGGAGATGTTCTCCAAAGGCCAACCAGCCCCCAGGGCTGCAGCACATAAGGACTGTGCGAGTCAAGCCTCCTAGTCAGAGTCATAGTCGATCACTAAAGACTAAGCTGTAAAGTGGAATTCCATGAGTGGGAAAGCCACTGGTCATACAGCCTCTCGCTTTGCTGTTGCCCCCAGCGTCAATGGTTTGATCAAGAACTGTGATAAAGCCTAGGAATGGACTTACTTACCAATAATAATAATAATTTTTAAAAAAGGAACTTATATAGCGCTACTTCTTGCAAAGACAAATCAAAGCGCATGCATTCAGCCTAATCTTACACAGTCATGCAATCAATGATAAATAATCAATAGTTTAAACAAACAGATAATATTACAAACATGGTGCAATGCAGACAAAATCTATGAAATAAAAATTTTAATTGTCAAATGTTTTTCAAAAGCACACACGCGCACGCACGCACGCACGCACACACGCACGCACGCACGCACGCACGGACACACACACACACACCACACACACACACACACACACACACACACACACAACACACACACCCACACACACAACACACACACACAGGTCGTATACTTTAGCAGGGTGATAGGACATGCGTTAGTGAAGGTGGGATAGTTCTGATATGAAACCAATTGTTATCTCAGTAAATAGAGAAATTGCTTTTTCTGGGGGGTTGATTCATTAGTGAATAAAAGTTGTATAAACCAACCTTAACATATTATGCGCAGCTTCAAAAGGTACCTTTCGTGTTGATTGAACGTTTTAATAATAATAATAATAATAATAATAATAATAATAATAATAATAATGTATGGAATTTATATAGCGCTGAATCTTGTAAAGCAACAAATCAAAGCGCTGAAAAAAATCTTTTACATTTTTTTAATCGAAGATAATGGAATAAGCACTCATGTGCTTTTTTACATCCAGTCCCAATGTGTATGCGTTTTTTTGTTGTAAATGTTGTCATCAGTTCCCACCGGCACACAATGGCCTACTCTTTCGAAAAGCGGAACAGGATTTAACATGTGCGCAAGATGTTCTGCGCTGCATGCGTTCGCACACGGGGCCTCGGTTTATAGTCTCATCCGAAGGACTTTGACATTCAGTTCGATTTTTTTGGTCAAACTGGGAAGAAAGGGGGAGGCTTGGAATCGAACCCAGAACCTCACGGTTTACTTGTTGGCAGGCGACGTCTTAACCATCCTGCCACCTTCCTTCCTTTTGCACGGAAAGGAAGAAACAGAGGGAGAAAAAGAGAAAATGAAAGATGATAAGAAAACGGAGCAACCTTACACTAGAGCAAAAACAAACCCCAGGCAAATGTCGCCTATAGATAATACCTTTAATGAAATCCAATAGCCCACACCACATCCACCACACAAAACCCAGACAATGCACTACAACAATACGCCCACAGAACTGTTACAGTAAACGTTATCTGCTGACAAATGTATTTAACATTTCACTTTATGAGTTGGTGGGTATGTGTACAAGTGAATGTGTATGTATGATGTATGTGTATGTAGTAAGTCCTTCGGATGGAGACTATAAACCGAGGCCCCGTGTGCGAACGCATACAGAACATCTTGCGCACACGTTAAATCCTGTTCCGCTGTTCGAAAGAGTAGGCCATTGTGTGCCGGTGGGAACAGATGACAAACTTTTAAAAACCGCATACACACGCCAAAAAAAAAAAAGAAGTCATCTGAGCGCTTTGATTTGTTGCTTTACAAGATTCAGCGCTATATAAATTCCATACATTATTATTATTATTATTTTATTATTATTATATGTGTTGTTGTAAGCAACCCCATCCCCCACCCTCCAAAAAAAGTCCCAACCCAATCCTGAATATAAAAAAAGAAAGAAAAAAAAAGAAACCGTAGGTTAGAGCAGCAAGGAATATTATGCAAACAATATGTAAAAAAAAAACAACCCCGTAAAAGAGAATAAAAAATCATTTGGCCAAGGAAGAGACGTGTTGATGCACCCATCAAAAATAATAATAAGAAAAAAAATAAATAAAAAGATGGTGCTCCATAATCTGCATGCAGTTAAGGCCCAGAGGAACCCCCCCCCAAAAAAAAAACAACAAACAAAAAACAAACAAACAAAAAAAAACACCCACCAAACAACAACAACCGAAAAACAAAAACCCAAAGCAACAACAGAAAAACAGAGAAAACAAAATTGCCCCTGACAAATGAATACTTACATATATAAAAGAGGGGGGAAATGTTGTTTGTATGATTCGTGATTGGGCATGTTGCGTGCATACTCAGTCCAAATCTTGTCTTCAAGGTGGCTTAAAATTACAACTCAGAGCCTAGCTTTTCAGGAAACCTAGGTATCTTCCTTAACATATGTTGGCGTGACCCCCGCAGTTATATTATGCCAGAAAGGAGTTTTCATGAATCAACGGTGTACTCCAGAGTTTTCCTCATTACAAAGTCAACCATACTAAATATTATCCTGTTGACTTGTGTTGCATTAACTTAGTCATAGTTTAAGATTGTTGATTGTGCAGTTTCAAGCTGGTGGCAGTTTTGGGCATAGTTTTTCAATTCTTGTCCATTCTGTCAATAGAGCTGTATTACCTTTTTGTTTCACTGATTGTAAGGTCATATAATCGTGGGTGGGATAGCTCAGTGGTTAGAGCACTCGCTTTCCCCCAGCCAAGGTTAAGCAGCATCGAGCGTGGTTACCACTTAGATGGGTGACCGTTTGCGCGCCTTGGCTTCAGGACAGTCCCCCAGTTCACCCAGCTGTAAATGGGTACCTCCCCTCTTTAGGGTCAGGGAAGGTAAAGCACGAGGGAGAGGAGATGGGCGCCGCCCTCATATGCTGACCCTTGGAGAAGTGAATTCTCTGACGCCTCGCTCCCCTACAACCTTATACTAGTTATAGGTTATGGGACACCTTTACCTTTTTATAATCGGGGGTGAGATAGCCTAGTGGTTAGAGCGTTGCGCTCGCGATTTGACGGCCCGGGTTCGAACCACCACCGAGACGCCCGTTTAAGGGGATTTCTCCCCTGGAGTTAACATCAGTACTGCTGACTCCACTTACTCCGAAAGTCCTTCAGATTAAACTATAAACCTTGCCCCGCGTGCGAACGTACGTAGAACATCTTGCACACACGTTAAAACCCGTTCCGCCTTTCGGAAGAGTAGGCCATTCGCGCAGGTAATAACTGATGACACAGAATATTTAAAAAAAGAAAGACAAAACCGCATGCACGCTGGTGCCGTGTTTAGACATCATTCCCTGAAGTCGAAATTCAGCTACCTGAACTGTGAGGAATAAAAAACCAGTTGCAAAGGCAAAAATCTCACCATTGGGGAAGCTCAGAGCTCTAGCCGAGGAACGAAAAAAAAAAATAATAAAAAGGAATTTATATAGCGCTGCATCTTGCACCTGTGATAAATCAAAGCGCTTGCACTCAACCCATTCTTACACAGTCACGCAACCAATAGCAATGAATAGTTCTAACAAGTCCAAATGTATGTACACACACACGATAATGAGAGTCGATTTTCCCTAGTGTGTATCTCTCTCTCTCTCTCTCTCTCTCTCTCTCTCTCTCTCTCTCCCCTCTCTGTTCTGTCTGTCTGTCTGTTCTATCTATCTATCTATCTATGCATGTATTATGTATGTATCTCTCTCTCTCTGTCTCTCTCTCTCTGTCTCTATGTCTCTGTCTCTCTCTCTGTCTCTCTCTCTCTCTCTCTCTCTCTCTATATATATATATATATATACACACACTCACCTACCTTCCATTTACTGAAAGAGATCGTTCACATCCCTAGGCCCTTGTAAGAAACATTTTGAAGAATATAGGCCTACTGTACATGAATTAGAAAACACCTTTAAGTGCATTTTGCTTAAACTGATTCCATGCCTGTACCTAGTTGATCCTCTTTAAAGTGACACTTTTTTTCCCCCACGAAGGGTTGTTTGTCTTATACTTCAGCGATTGAATGGAAGAGGAGAAAGCCGAAAACTCCGCATTGATATGTAAAGTCAAAGTGTCCTACTGTCAACACTCTCAAGGACTAGCAAACGCAGTGGAATGACTAGGAGAGGGCGTGTGTGTTTGTTGAGTCAGTTTGAGTGTAAAGAGTATGTATGTATATCAACTTAGCAAGGGTAGATCTGTCTGTCTGTGTGTCTTGTCTGTGTGTCAGCCTGTCAATCTGTCTGTCTTTCTGTCTATGTATGTATGTATGTATGTATGTATGTATACATGTATGTATGTATGTATGTATGTATCAATCTATCTATCTTTATCTATCTATCTATCTATTTATCTATCTATCTATCTATCTATCTATCTATCTGTCTGTCTGTCTGTCTGTCTGTCTGTCTGTCTGTCTGTCTGTCTGTCTGTCTGCCTGTCTGTCTCTGTCGAGGGCTAGAATAGTCTTGTACTTATTCTATTACCCTCAGAAAATAAAATGTCGTTATCGTTATCTGTCTGTCAGTCAGTCTGTCAATCTGTCTGTCTGTCTTTCTGTTTTATATATATATATATAAAATATATATATATATATATATATATATATATATATATATATATATGTACCTATGTATGTATACATGTATGTATGTATGTATCTATTTATCTGTCTGTCTGTCTGTCTGTCTGTCTGTCGAGGGCTAGACGTAAAAAGTCTTGTACTTATTCTATTACCCTCAGAAAATAAAATTTCGTTATCGTTAGCTGTCTGTCTGTCTGTCTGTCTGTCTGTCTGTCTGTCTGTCTGTCTGTCTGTCTGTCTATCTATCTATCTATCTATCTATCTATTTGTCTGTCTGTCTGTCTGTCTGTCAGTTTGTCAGTCTGTCTGTCTGTCTGTCTGTCTATGTATATATGTATGTGTGTGCATGTGTGTATGTATCAATGTATGTCTGTGTATGTATGTATGTATGTATACATGTATGTATGTATGTATGTATGTATGTATTGTATGTATGTATGTATCTGTCTGTCTGTCTAATCTCTCTCTCTATCTCTCTGTCTCTCTCTGTCTATCTCTTTTCTCTCTGTTTCTGTCTCTGTCTATCTCTCTCTCTATCTATCTATATATGGCAAGTTCGGACTTGCGTATCCAAATATAGAATATACACTCACTCCTGCCTGTCATCTCTCCTCATGCATTCTTTTTCCTCGACTCAGATTACAACTAATACACAGCTAAATACGCAGACTTCTCACCACACACAGTGTGTGTGTGTGTGTGTGTGTGTGTGTGTGCTTACACTCTCAAGGTGAGTGATTACCAGGCAGGAGGAGTGAGAGACAGAGAGGCATATTCTGGGTGACTTCCACAGTGTTAAGCTGGAGAACGCTCACCAACAACTTACAGTGTCAAGCAAGCCGCACCAACACACACACTTGTGTGCACACGCGCGCGCACGCACGCACGCACACGCGCGCGTGCACACACACACACACACAAACCAAAGGATAGCCACAGGAGAGGGGACAAGGGATGGAGTACCACCTTTCATTTTTAAAATTCTTGCTCAATGATACTTGAGATATCAATTTCTTTTATATAAACTTGATGGTGGCCTCTGTAGTTGGCGAGGCTATAAACAACTGGATTGGATTGGATTGGCTAAAGAGTCAATATATTGATGTATGTCCCAAGAAACAATAATATACTGTTTGTGAGAGCAGACACGCACACACACATTTAAAAGCATTTTTACCTACCTGCAGGACCAAGTTTGTCGCTGGATCAGATTTTGCCTGAACCATCGTTACTGTTGGACATTTGTTTTAGGATTGACAAGAAGTCCGATAATTCAGTTTTTGTAGTATGTTAAAGTTAGTTTTTATTAAGTACTGTTATCTGACACTTTTCTGTTTTTGTGTGTGCATTCTCTTATTTAGATGACTTTTCCCCGTCTAAAATCACTAAATGTGAATAATAATAATAATAATAATGATAATAATAATAATAATGTATGGATTTATATGTTATATGGGAATAGACGTTAAACTGACGATATCACACGCACACACGCACAGACAGATAGAGGTAGATAGAGATAGACGAGAGAGAGAGAGAGAGAGAGGGGAGAAGAGAGAGAGAAGAGAGAGAGAGAGAGAGAGAGAGAGAGAGAGAGAGAGAGAGATGAAACAAGCATAACAGTTTTCCATTGTATGGATGACAAGTGATGTCTCAGAGGTTGATGTCTCAGACGAAAGAGAAAAGTAAGTGTGTGGTCATGATATTCTTCAGTAAGGACATCTACAGCGCAATTTTCGTAGCAGCAATTGTTTAAAAGCAGTCCATTTTCTATTGTAAATTCATCAGCATGAAACTACACTTTAAGTACCGTTTTCCATAATAGCTATTGTTTAAAAGCAGCACATCTCTCCCTTATTTAACTCTAAAAAAGTAATGTTCGTCCGGAAATCTACAAGAAATTAAGTACCATTTTTATAACAGCAATAGTTTAAAAGCAGTCCATTTTTTAAAAATCTTATATTCATCAGTAAGAAACTCTTTACACTATAAGTACCGTTTTCCATAATAGCTATTGTTTAAAAGCAGCACCTCTCTCCCTTATTTAACTTTAAAAAAAGTAATGTTCGTCCGGAAATGTACAAGAAATTAAGTACCATTTTTATAATAGCAATAGTTTAAAAGCATTTTCTTTGTTGTTGTATTGTTTTCTATTATGTAAGGAAAGTTTAAAAAAAACACCACCAAGTACTATTTTCATAACTGCAGTTGTTTTGACAAAACACCCTCTTAAATTTTTTTTTTTATAAAGCATTTTTCAGTAAGAAAATCTACCAGATAATTAAAAAGTTGTTTTTTTTTATATAGCATTAGTCAGTAAGACAATCTAACAGATAATTAAAATGGTTTTTTTCAAAATTGCAAGTGGATTGACAAAGCACCCTCTTTTGTTTTATAGCGTTCTTGAGTAAGAAAATCTGCCAGATAATGAAATACCATTTTCATAACTGCAATTGTTTTAAAGCAGTCCCATTTTCCCTGTAATGCTCTTCATTAGAGCAATCTACACAATTCGATTTGATTCAATATGTTATTGACCTCCATGGGAAGGAAATCTGTTGTTTTGTTGTGATAAAAGCATATATTTAAAAAAACTAATCAGATTTGCATGTATAGCTCTAAACACACATGATAAAAGAAAAATAGTTTTATTTAAATACGCACCCACGCACTAACCCTCTCCCCTCCTCTACGCACGCACACACACACACACACACACACACACACACACAACACACACACACACACACACACACACACACACACACACAACACACACACACACACACAACACACACACACACACACACACAGCTTCAACCTGATAGATCTACCTAAAAGAGTGAGACATTTTAAAAAGAGCAGTTATACATTAAAATGATGACAATGACTGAATGAGACATTAAGCTATATACGTACCATACATTTTCGAAAAGTCCTGGTTCCATTCCGGTTTGTGCCCGAAACTTTTCCCCTAACCATTACTTTTAGACCATGAGTGGTGGTCTGGGTGCTAGTCTTAGAGAAGACGATACACCGAGGTCCTGTATGCAACATGCATTCACCGCTCGTAAAAAAAAACCCAACCCAAAACGGCAACAAGAGAGCTATCCCGGGAAAAAAAAATTCTGTTAAAGAACAGAGAGCTATCCCTGGGAAATTTTTGTTGTTAAAGAACGGAGAGTTATCCCGGGGAAATTATTTTGTTAAAGAACAGAGAGTTATACCTGGGAAAATTGGGTTAAAGAACAGAGAGTTATCCCAGGAAAAAATTGTGTTAAAGAACAGAGTTATCCCAGGAAAATTGTGTTAAAGAACAGAGATTTATCCCGGAAAAATTGTGTTAAAGAACAGAGTTATCCCAGGAAAATTGTGTTAAAGAACAGAGGGTTATCCCAGGAACAAAATTGTTAAAGAACAGAGAGTTATCACGGGGAAAATTGCGTTAAAGAACAGAGAGTTATCCCGGGGAAAATTGTGTTAAAGAACAGAAAGTCATCCCGGGAAAAATTGTGTTAAAGAACAGAGAGTTATCCCGGGGAAAATTCTGTTAAAGAACAGAGAGTTATCCCGGGGAAAATTCTGTTAAAGAACAGAGAATTAACCCAGGAAAAAAATTCGTTAAAGAGCAGAGAGTTATCCCAGGAAAAAAATTCGTTAAAGAACAGAGAGTTATCTAACGGGGAAAATTCTGTTGAAGAACAGAGAGTTATCCCGGGGGAAATTGTGTTGAAGAACAGAGAGTTATCCCAGGAAAATTTTTGGTTAAAGATCAGAGAGTTATACCGGGGAAAATTGTGTTAAAGAACAGAGAGTTATCCCGGGGAAAATTTTCTGTTAAAGAACAAAGTTATCCTGGGAAAAAATTATGTTAAAGAACAGAGTTATCCTGGGGGAAAATTGTGTTAAAGAACAGAAAGTCATCCCGGGAAAAATTGTGTTAAAGAACAGAGAGTTATCCCGGGAAAAATTGTGTTAAAGAACAGAGTTATCCCAGGAAAAAAATTCGTTAAAGAACAGAGAGTTATCCCAGGAAAAAAATTGTGTTAAAGAACAGAGAGTTATCCCGGGGAAAATTCTGTTAAAGAACGGAGAGTTATCCCAGGGAAAAAAATTCGTTAAAGAACAGAGAGTTATCCCTGGGAAAATTCTCAAGCCACTCTGATAGGAAACAAAAAACAAAACAACACGCAGACAGGAAAAGAACAAAGAACAAAAGCAATGGGTGGCGCTGCTCTTGTGGCGACACGCTCTTCCCCTGGAGAGAGAAGCCTGAATTTCACGCAGAGAAATCCGCCGTGACTTATAGTGGCACACACACACACACACACACACACACACACACACACACACACACACACACACATACACACACACACACACACACACACACACACACACACACACACACACACACACACACACACACACACCACACAACACACACACGCACACACACACACCACACACACACACACACACACACACACACTTGTATTTTCCAATGTATTATTTTACCGATTTTCCTCTCTTTTTACTGGTTTAATTTATTGGTAAAGGTTGTAATAATGTAGTATTTCAGTATAATTATTAAGAAATTTGTTCTTAGATAGATGGCTT
>CM054140.1:63847653-63855153 GCA_028751875.1 Rapana venosa | reverse complement strand
GTCCCATGTCCCAAAGGACGTAGGGGGGACATGAGAGAAGACGCGACAGAGATCTTGTTCCATGCTTCACGATCCTGTGTGGCTCGTAGAAGGTGTTGCAGGGGTTTGGCGGTCCAGTCTTTGATGTTGTCAACCCATGATTTCTTTTGGCGGCCTCTTCTTCTCTCGCCTTCGACTGTTCCTTGCAAGATGGTTTTTGCTAAGGTGTTGTGTCTTGTGGTGTGACCAAACCACATCTTTAGGGTCAGGGGAAGGTAAAAGCAGCGAGGGAGAGGAGATGGGCGCTGCCGCCCTCAATATGCTGGCTCCTGGAGAAGTTGAGGTCTCTGATGCCTCCTCGCTCCCCTACGACCACAAAGGTTATGGGACACCTTTACCTTTTATACCACCACGGCAAACGATGCAGTCATTATCATTCTTCTGTCTTTTTCTTCATCGTGCGTGAAACGCTCAGACAGCGAACTATCGTTGTCTTGTCATATGAGCAAAAAAAAAATGTGTTGCGCTGCCGTTAAGCGCCTGACAAGTCAGGCCCCGCACATCTAACTTCGGCGTGGGAGAGAATTGTTATATTCTAAGACTTTCTTGAGAAAAAAAGGCAGGAGATTTGGACCAGAAAATAGACAAGAAGGAGGAGGTGACAGGAAGAAAAGGAACGAGGCAGAAACAAAAAGAGAGGGGGGATAGAAAAGAGGGAATTCCTGGCACAGAATTTTTTTTTTAAAAAGAAGGTAGCGATGCTATTCATACTGACAGGCTCTCTGGCACCCTCATAGGGGAATCAGTATTCCAGAAATGTAAAGAAGGAAGGTGGCAGGATGGTTAAGACTTTCACCTGCCTAACAAGTTAAACCGTGAGGTTCTGGGTTCGATTCCCAGCCTTGCCCCTTTTTCAATCTTAATAAGAATATGGAACTGAATGTCAAAGTTCTTCGGATGTGACTATACAACAGAGGCCCCTTATGCGAATGCACGCAGAACATCTTGCGCACAAGGGTAAAAAGCCGTTCCGCTTTTGTCATCCGTTCGCACAGGCACACAATGGCCTACTCTTCCGAAAGGCGGAACGGGTTTGAACGTGTGCGCAAGATGTTCTGCGTGCGTTTGCACACGGGGCCTCGGTTTATAGTCTCATCTGAAGGACTTTAGGGGAGGGGGAGAGTGGAGTCGGCACTGATGTTAACTCCGTAGGACACACACACGCATACACACACTCGTACACACATACACACACGCACACCACACTCACACACATGCACAGACACTGATACATACACCACACACACCTCACACACACATACACACACACACACACACACACACACACACACACACACAACATACACACAAACAACACACACGCACACATACACACACGCACACATACACACACACACACACATAACACTCACACACATACACACACTCACACACACAACACACTCTCTCTCTCTCTCAACACACACACACACACACACACACACACACACACACAACACACACACACACACACACACACACACACACACAACACAAGACCGAAGAAATTCAAGCAGCAGCACCATAAAAATCTGTTCCAAGTCCTGACCCACCAAAAAAAACCCACCCTAACCCAACCCAACAACAACCCAACAACCTCCCCCCCATCACCATCCCCCCACCTCCACCCTCCCCCCCCCCCCCACCACCACCACCACCCCCAACCCAACACCAACAAACCGCTGTCTGTCCACTGACTCAAATCGCCGACGACACGCACTTCTAGTTAGTTCTAGCTAACGGAAGAGTCAAGTCTTCTCTTAACACTGTGTCCGTCTTTGAAGTGACAAGAGTATAAACAAGGCAAGGCCGTTCGTTCGTTCGCTTGTCGTTCAAGATTTTAGTGATGGTGGTGTGTGTGTGGTGGTGGTGGTGGTTGGGGGGGGGGGGGTGGTGTTGGAGGGAGGGAGAGCCATTACAATAATGGAAGTGTCTGTGCTTTGTCAACATAGTCTCTGTGTGTGGATGAGATGTGGAGGGAGAGAGAGAGAGAGAGAGAGGGGGGGGGGGGGGGACAGAGAGAATCTCCTGTAGACCTCTTGTATAGTATAATTATGATGATGATGAGAGGCTATGGGAAAGTCTGCGGAAACGATAGTGAATAACTACTTAACAAACGATTTGAAAGTCTTGTTGTGTCTTGTGTGAGGTGGGAGGGGGAGGGGGGGGGGGGGGGGGGGGGGGGAGGTGGGGGGGGGGAGGGAGGGATGGGGGGTTGGGGGGGGAGGGGGGTGTGGTGAGAGTGGGTGTGGGGTGGTGGTCGTGTCTGTGAACAGAATCAGATATCAGAACATTTTATTGCCATTAATTCTCTGTGTGTGTGTGTTTATGTATGTGTGTGTGTGGTGTGTGTGTGCTTATGTGTGTGTGTGTGTGTGTGTGTGAAGAGAGAAGAGAGAGAGAGAGAGGGAGGGAGGGAGAGAGATATATAGAATGAATGAATGATTTTTTTTCATAGAAGGCAAGGAATAAGCTCACTAAATGCCTTTCTTTTACATCCAGGCCTTAGTCCAGGAAAATTGAGAATCAGATAACCAGAAAAGCAAACATATAAACACAGATCTGAAACAAAACACAGAGAGACAGACAAGACAAAGACAAACAGAGAGAGACCAACACACACACACAACACCCCCCCCCCCCCCCCCACACACACACAAAACACACATAACACACACACACACAAAACACACACACACAACACATACACACAACACATACACACACCACACACACACATACACACACACAACACACACCCCATATACACACACACATACACAACACACACACAACCAACACACACACATACAAACACACACAACACACATACACACACAACACACACACACACACCACACAACAATGCCCCCCCACCTCCCCTCCACAACACACACACATACATACACACTCATCCACACTCACCCCCCCCTCCCCCCTCTCTCCACCCCCCACCCCCACCCCACCCCCCCACACACACAGAGACGAAAACAGACAACCATAGATGGCAGAAACAGAAACTAAAAACTTGGCGCGCATAGAAATCTGGTCTTTTGCATCAGATTATAAGACTGGGTCGTTGTTCCGCACCACCGGGCCTAACCCAGTTAACGGCTTTCAAAGTTTGTATGCAAAATGTGTGCATTTGCATCTTAAGGTCCTCCTCCCCCTCCCACCCCCTCCCCTCCTCTTCCCCCCCCCCCACACCCCCCCCCTCCCCTCCCCTCTCTCCTTCCTTTCCTTCCCTTTCCCCCCTGACTGTTGTCTGGACATAAGAAAAACTTTCTTTTTGGGGGGATGGGGGACAAAGTTTTTTGGGTGCGAGCGAACATAGTGTGTAGAGAGATATAATATATATACTGTAGGAAAACTTGGAGCGTGCTTCGTATGCTAGACGGTTTTTAGAGAGTCGAAGTCACCATTGCTACTGTATTCCCTTTTGGGGATAGTGCAAGCTTTTCAGTATGTATATATATATATATATATATATATATATATATGATTTGTTGTAGTGTGTCTGCTTCTACTACCTACTGAAGATTCCGTGTACGGAAGTTTGGGGTTTTTTTTGTTGATTTTATGGGTGGGTAGGGTGGGGTGGGGTATGTGCATTGTGTCTGTGCTTTTATCTATGTGTGTTTGTATGCCTATCTGTCTGTCTCTGACTCGTGTTGTGTGTGTGTCTGTGTGTCTGTGTGTACGTGCTTTGTCTGTGTGTCCTTTTCTCTCTCCTCTCTCTCTCCTCTCTCCTCATCTCTCCTCTCTCTCTCTCTCTCTCTCTCTCTCTCTCTCTCTCTCTCTCGTCTTTGTCTCTCTCTCTGTCTCTCTGACTCTCTCTGGTCTCTGTCTCTCTGTCTTTCTCTCTCTCTATCTGTCCCCTCTAGTACGACGTAGCCATTTTCTTCTGGTGGTATGAAAGATTTTCATGTTTTTATCGATCGTTTGAGTACGTATTTAGCAGGAAAAGATCTGTAGTTTTAAGCTTAGCCAAAAATCTTAGTCACAGAAATGCGATTCTAAGATACACAACTCTCTGCTGCCTTGCCAGTCTGCCCTGTCTGCCTGCCTGTCTGTTCTGCCTGTCCTGCCACCCTGTCTGTCTCTCTCCCTCCCTCCCTTACACCCCCCCCTCTCTCTCCTCCCATCCATCCTCTTTCAACTCTCGTCTTTTGAAAATAAATAAAAATACACTTTTCTTCTTTTAATACAGAACTTATACAATTTGCGTCATTACAATACAACTCACTCAAGTCAGATTGCCAACGACCATCTCCACTAACTTACCCCCTGAGGATGACTTGAGGGTGTGAAGGTACATACATGTATATACAGGACAAACGCAGCTTTCAAAGGAAAGAGACCCCCCCCCCCCCAACCAGGAATTGAAGCATAGGCAAGAAGAGAAGTGTATTTCAGTTTTTCAGCGCTGTTGCTGACCCTACCCTAAATACAGTTAACAAATAGGCTGGACACACACAACACACAAATTCCCCAACAAACCAAAACTAAAAACCCATTATACACACACACACACCACACTCACACTCACACAGACCCACGCCACACACACATGCACAACACTACACATATACACACACAGACACCACACACACACACACACAAACACACACACACACACACACCAAACAAAATGAAAGAGGGAAAGAAAAAAAAGCTTCACGTACCAGCATAAAAAGGACGGCATAGCCTAGTGGTTATAACATTGCGCCGCTCGCAATCTGACAGACCCGGGTTCGACTCCCGTTCAAAGGGATTTGTGTTCCCCCTAGGAGTTAAACATCAGTGCAGACCCCTCACTCCAAAGTCCTATCGGATGATACAAAGTATAAACCGAGGGTCCGTGTGCGAGCGCACATCAGAACGTCAGTTCCCGCTTTTTGAAAGAGTAGACCATTGTGTGCCGGTGGAACAAGATGACAATTTACAAAGTCCTACACACAAGGACTGGGATGTTAAAAAAAAAAAGCACATGTCTTTTCATATTCCATGTCCTCGATGTAAAAGACTAAAATAAATAAATAAATAAAAGGAACAACACGCCCCCCCCCCCCCCCCCCATTCTCAACCCAACCCAAGATAATGCCAAACAAAAAAACCAAAAAAAAAAACCTCCAGAATCCAAAAGATATAACCC
This sequence comes from Rapana venosa, assembly GCA_028751875.1. NCBI lineage: Eukaryota > Metazoa > Mollusca > Gastropoda > Neogastropoda > Muricidae > Rapana > Rapana venosa. Next base: position 63,849,959 of record CM054140.1, on the reverse strand, counting down.
CTTTTTTTTTTTTGCCAAAAGTGAAGATACCCCTCGCACTCATGCAAATCCTCCTTCAGACAGAATAGTATGCACAGAAGGAAAGGCACCTGTCATACCAGGCAATGGACATCACAATTGTATTATTTGGAGTTTAACGGAATATCACAATGTATTATTTTCGATTTTGACAGAGCATCACAATGTATTATTTTGGAGTTTAACGGAGCATCACAATGTATTATTTAGAGTTTAACGGAGCATCGCAATGTATTATTTTGGAGTTTAAGGGAGCATCGCATTGTATTATTTTGGTGTTTAAGGGATCATCACAGTGTAATTAATTTGGAGTTTTCACAAGCTATCACATTGTATTATTTTGGAGTTTAACGATCATCACAATGTAATTATTTGAGTTAACAGAGCATCACCAATTTATTATTTTGCAGTTTAACAGAGCATCATAATGTCTTATTTTGGTGTTTAAGGGAGCATCACAATGTATTATTTATTTGGAGTTTAACGGAGCATCACGATGTATTATTTGGAGTTTAAGGGAGCATCGCAATGTATTATTTGGAGTTTAACAAGAACATCACAATGCATTATTTTGGAGTGTAATGGAGCATCACAATGCATTATTTTGGACTTAAGGGAGCATCACAATGTATTATTTTGAGTTTAACGGAGCATCACAATGTATTATTTTAGAGTTTAACGGAGCATCACAATGTATTTTTGCTCACACGGGTCAATGTTTATTTTGGAGTAAGGCATCTACACTGGGCTTTAACAGTCTTGATTAAACCATTGAGCTGGAGAGCCAAGTGGAGGATGTATACCAGTGGTTTCATATGGATTCCACTATTAACTTAGGCAGATTTTTAGTGGCGACTCATGACTTTCCGATAGAGGCATTGACTGCCAGTCCTTTTTGAGCCCTGGGGGCATGTCGGACTTGGAAAACATCTGGCACCTAATGTCTTATTTGGCGAGTTGTGGCGAATGTACTGTGGCAAGGATCTCCACTTAATCAAATTCCTCCTCCGCCCAGTTTTCTGTTAACAGCTGTCTCCTCCTCTCGTTTGGAGGCATCGTCGAACGCTGGCAACAGTCTAGGAGTCATACAATGTGGATGTGATTTGGAGTTCCTGGCGATGTTCGCCATTCTTTCTCCTCACTTCCTCTGCTATTACTCGCTGGTCTCTCTGTTACACTGTCTCTGTCAAAAAGCTCAGTGAAATGCCCATCTAACTAGCGTCTAACTAGTCTCTGTTGGATACATGTTGTTGTGTGTTGATCTGACGGTTTCCTCTCTGTATCCCATCTTCTCTCCTCACGCTGTATCCCTCTCACTCTCTTCTCTGTCTGTGCTAGTTCTGCAGTCTCTCTCATCTCCTTCTCTGCTCTCTGTTGTTCTTTTCGTCTGTCTTTCTCTCTCTCGCTGTATCTCTCTCTCTCCTCTCTCGCTTGTATCTTCTCTCTCTCTCTCTTCTGCTGGTATCTCTCATTTCTTCGTCTAACCTCTCTTCTCTCTTCTGACTTATCTCACATTTCTCTCTCTTCTCATCTCTTCTCTCTCTCTCTCTGCCGCTGTATCTCTCTCTCTCTTCGTCTGACTCTCCTCGCTGTATCCTCTCTCTTCTCCTCTCTCTACTCTCGCTGTATCTCTCTAGTCTCTCTCTCTCTCTCACTCTCTCTCGCTGTATCTCTGCTCTCTCCTTCTCCTCTCATCTCTTCTCTCCTTTCCTCTTGCCAGTGGATCTCTCTGGCTCTCCCTCTCATCTCTCTGCCATTCTCTCCGACGCTACTCTCCTCCTCTCTCCTGCTTTCTCTCGCGGGTCATCTCTGACTCTACTACTACATCAACGCTGTACTCTCTTCTCATCTATTCTCGTCTCATTCTCTCGCTGAATCTCTCTCTCTCTCAATCTTCTCTCATCTCTCCTCTCTCGCTGGTCTCTTCTCGTTAACATCTTCACTCTGCAACTTCGGTAACTCTCCCTCTCCACGCTGTATCTCTCTTCGTCTCTGGGATCTCTCGTCTCGCTCTTCTTGTGTTGACGTTCTCCTTCGTCTCTCTCTTTCTCCTCTCCTCTCTGCTATCCTCTCTCTCTCTCCTCGTATCTCTGCTCTCTGTCTCTTCTCGTCGTCTCTCGCTTATCTTCTCTCTCTCTCTCTCTCTCTCTCTTCGCTGTATTCTTCTCTCCTCTCTCTCTCTCCTTATCTCTCTCTCTCTCTCTCGCTCTCTCTCTCCTCTTCTCTCTCTCTCTCTCTCTCGCTGTATCTCTCTTTCTGTCTCTGAGTTTCTGTGGGCTAGGTTGAAT
>CM054140.1:63840153-63845153 GCA_028751875.1 Rapana venosa | reverse complement strand
CTCCTTCATTCTCCTCCTACTCTCCCCCTCCTCTCGCTCATCCTCTTCCCCCTCCTTTTTCTTCTTCCTCCTCCTACTCTCCCCTCCTTCCTCCTCCCCCTCCCCTCCTCCCTCCCTCCTCCTCCTCCTCCTCCTCCTCCTCCTCCTTCTCCTTCCTCCTCTTCCTTCTGCTTCTTCTCGTCCTCCTCCTTCAACTTTCTTTCCCCATTCTTCTTCTTCGTCATCTTCTGGCTTTGTTTGGAGCATTGTTAATTAAACGGAAATTATCGGCTAATAATATTCCTCGGTTTCAGCTGGCTTAGTTTATAAGCCCCGAGATATGACTCGTCTGTTTTTGACGTTGAATGTTTTCCCCCTCCTCCTTTCTCCTATCCTAAATAAAGTTTTCTTTTTCTCCTCTCCTCTCCTCTTCTCTTCATTAGCTCTTTTGTTTTGTTTTTCCTCTGTGTCATCCTTCTTCTTCTTCTTTCTTCTTTTTTTTTGTTTTGTCACGGGTTGCAAACGGGTCTCTTAACGTTTTCTGCCTCTTGTTAATAATTAGGCTTCGGAAGGAGGGGGGCGGCGAACGAACATGCTCTCTGAATGTGCGACGCACACGCACATGCATGCGCGCGTGCGCGCGCGCCGTATTCAACTCACTCACACGTGCACGCACGCACGCACGCACGGACATATGACGCACGCATGTGCGTGGAGAGAGAGAGAGAGAGAGAGAGAGAGGAGAGAGAGAGAGAGAGAGAGAGAGAGAGAGAAGAGACAGACAGACAGACAGACAGACAGACAGACAGACCAGACAGACAGACAGACAGAAACACGCACGCACACACACAGACAGACAGACACACATACTCTCACTCTCTCTCTCTCTTACACACACGCACACTCACTCACACACGCACGCACAGACGCACACTCAAAACACACACAAACAAACACACACACACACACTCGAAAGAAGCAAAAGAAGCAGACACAATCGATCAATCAATCAAAACAAACAAACCCAAAAAGACCCAAAAAACCCACCCCTAACAGAAAATACTATTAGTCCAAATGAGGAACACACACACACAGAGAACCTCCCCCCACACACACAAGGAACCCCCCTACACCCCCCCCCCCCCACACACACACACGGACCCCCCTCACACACACACACACACACATGAACCCCCTCACACACCACACACACACACTGAACCCCCTCACACACACACCCACACACACACCACACACACAACACCCCACACACACACACACACACACAACACTACACACACACACACACACACACACACGGAACCACCCTCACACACACCACCACGCGCATGAATCCCCCCTTCCCACACACACACACAATACACACACACACCACCCGACCCCCCCCCCACCCCCCCCCCCCCCCCCCCAACCCCCCCCCCCCCACACACACCCCTAACAATAAAAACACAAGACAAAACAACTTCAAACAAAACAAATCAAACAAAAGAAAACCAAAACAAAACCCAAAAACATATCCCCGCCAAAAAACAACAACAAAACAGCCAAAAAACCCAGCAGAAAATGCTGCTGTTCAGAGTCAAAATGAGGAACATGTAGCCAGCGATTACAACAAGGCTGTCTCTGTGTAATTGGCCTGAGGAAGAAATATCAAACAAAACAAAAAAGATAAAAAGAAAGAAAAGAAAGAGACAGTGAGAGAGGGAGAGATATGAGAGATGAGAAGGGGAGAGAGATGGAGGAGAGAGAAATGGAGAAGGAGAGAGATGAGAGATGGAGGAGGGAGAAATGAAAAAGGAAGAGGGAGAGAGTGAGAGAGAGAGAGTGGGGGGGGGGGGGGGGGGGGGGGGAGATGGAAAAGGAGGGAGAGAGAGGAAGAAGGAGCAGAAGAAGAGGAAGAGCTAGATAGAGAGAGACAGAGAGAGAGAGAGAGAGAGAGAGAGAGAGAGAGAGAGAGAGAGAGAGAGAGAAGAGAGATGTGGACACAGAGAGAGAGATGGAGAAGAAGGAGGGGAGGGAGGGAGACAGAGAGAGAGAGAGAGAGAGAGAGAAGGAGAAGAGAGAGAGAGGAGAGAGAGAGATGAGGAGGGGAGAGGGAGGGGAGAGAGACTTACAGAGAGAGATGGAGAAGGAGGGGGAGAGAAGAGAAGAAGAAGAGAGGGAGGGAAGGAGAGAGAGGAGAGTGGAGAAGGAAGGGGAAAGAAGGAAGAGAGAGAGAGAAGAGAGAGAGAGAGAGAGAGAGAGAGAGAGAGGAGAGAGAGAGAGAACTCAGAACTCAGAACTCAGAAATTTAATGTATCTCGGCCTTAGCCATAATACATGGTTGGCGTAGGAGAAATTGGACAATGCCACAGAGTGGGCAAAAACCGGATAACATACACAATACCAAGCTCACTTTCAGTGAAAGAAATAATGAAGACAATGCACAAATACATAAAAATACATATGTATCAAACACAATTCACTATTTTGAGAGAGAGAGAGAGAGAGAGAGAGAGAGAGAGAGAGAGAGAGAAGAGAGAGAGAGAGAGAGAGAGAGAGAAAGGAGAGAGACACAGACGGACAGACAGACGGATAGATAGAGAGAGAGAACACTGAACATTCAGAGAGAGAGAGAGAACACTGAACATTGAGAGAGAGAACACTGAACATTGAGAGAGAGAGAACACTGAACATTGACAGAGAGAGAACACTGAACATTGACAGAGAGAGAACACTGAACATTGACAGAGAGAGAACACTGAACATTGACAGAGAGAGGTTAGGGTAGGGGGTGGGGGGTGAGGATGGCGTGGAAAGTTCTGGGGTTGGATGAGTCACTCTGTGACACGCAGATGAGCTGAGAGGGTCAATTAAAGCGCAGTTGAGTTTTTTGTTCTTTTTCTTTTCTTTTTCTTTTCTTTCTGGTTGTTGTCTGTTTTGTCTCTCTGATTTCTGTTTAGATCTGTCTGTTTTGTCTTCGCGTCTGTCTGTCGGTATGTGTGTCTGTCGGTGTGTGTGTTGTGTGTGTGTTGTTTGTTCGTTGTCTTTTGTTTTCTGACTGCCTGTGTGTGCCTGCGTCGCTTGTATCTGTCTGTCGGCATGTTGTGTGTGGTGTGTGTGTGTGTTTCGTTGTCTAAGTTGCTTTCTGTCTGATTTGCTTGTGTGTGTGCATGCGGTCATTTGTATCTGTATGTCTGTCTGTCTGCATGTCTTGACTGTCGGCATGTGTGTGTCACTGTGTGTGTGTGTTGTGTGTGTGTGTGTGTGTTGTGTGTGTGTGGTGTGTCACTGTGTGTGTGTGTGTGTGTGTGTTCGTTGTCTAAGTTGCTTTCTGTCTGATTTGCTTGTGTGTGTGTGCATGCGTCATTTGTATCTGTATGTCTGTCTGTCTGCATGTCTTGACTGTCGGCATGTGTGTGTGTGTGTGTGTGTGTGTTGTGTGTAGTGTGTGTGTGTGTTGTGTGTGTGTGTGTGGTGTTCGTTCTTGTCTTTGTTTTCTGTCTGATTTGCCTGTGTAGTGTGCATTGCTCATTTGTATCTGTCTGTCTGTCTGCATGTCTTGACTGTCGGCATGTGTGTGTGTGTTGTGTCACTGTGTGTGTGTGTGTGTGTGTGTGTGTGTGTGTGTGTGTCACTGTGTGTGTGTGTTGTGTGTGTCACTGTGTTGTGTGTGTGTGTGTGTGTGTCACTGTGTGTGTGTGTGTGTGTGTGTGTGTGTGTGTGTGTCACTGTGTGTGTGTGTGTGTGTGTGTGTGTGTTCGTCGTCTTTGTTTTCTGTCTGATTTGCTTGTGGTGTGCCTGCGTCGCTTGTATCTTGTCTGTCGGCATGTGTGTGCATGTGTTTATTTATTTATTTATTTTCATATCGAGGATAATGGAATAAGCATTCATGGGCGTTTTTACATCCAGTCCCCGTGTGTATGTGGTTTTGTAAATTTTGTCATCTGTTCCCACCGGCACACAATGGCCTACTCTTACCAAAAGCGGAACAGGATTTAACGTGTGCGCAAGATATTCTGCATGCGTTCGAACACGGGGCCTCGGTTTATAGTCTCATCCGAAGGACTTTGACATTCAGTTCGATTTTTTTGTCAAACTGGGAAGAAAGGGCGAGGCTGGGAATCGAACCCACAACCTCACGGTTTACTTGTTGGCAGGCGAACATCTTAACCATCCATGTGTGTGTGTGTGTGGTGTGTGTGTGTGTGTGTGTGTGTGTGTGTGTGTGTGTGTGTGTGTGTGTGTTGTGTGTGTTTTTCGTTGTCTAAGTTGCTTTCTGTCTTATTTTCCTGTGTGTGTGCATGCGTCATTTGTATCTGTATGTCTGTCTGTATGTCGGCATGTGTGTCTGTCTGTCGGCATGTCTGTCTGTCGTCATGTACATGTGTATGTGTGTGTGTTCGTTGTCTTTGTTTTCTGTCTGATTGCCTGTGTGTGTGTGCATGCGTCACTTGTATCTGTATGTCTGTCTGTCTGTCTGTCTGCCTGTCTGTCTGTCTGTCGGCATGTACATGTGTGTGTTGTGTGTGTATGTGTGTGTTCGTTGTCTTTGTTTTCTCTCTGATTTGCCTCTGTCTGTGTGTGCCTGCCTCTCTTGTCTCTCTCCTCTCTCTCTCTCTCCCCTCTCTCTCTCTCTCTCTCTCCCCTCTCTCTTTTCTCTCTCTCTCTGTCTGTCTCTGTCTGTCTTGTCTTTCTGTCCTCTCTCTCTCTCTCTCTCTCTCTCTCTCTCTCCTCTCTCTCTCTCTCTCTCCTTTCCTCTCTCTTTTCTCACTCTCTCTCTCTCTCTCTCTCTCTCTCTCTCTCTCCTCCTTTCTCTCCCCTTTTCTCACTCTCTCTCTCTCTCTCTCTCTCGCTCTCTCTCTCTGTCTGTCTCTGTCTGTCTGTCTATCTGTCCTCTCTCTCTCTCTCTCTCTCTCTCTCTCTCTCTCTCTCTCTCTCTCTCTCTCTCTCTCCTCTCCTTTCTCTCTCTTTTCTCACTCTCTCTCTCTCTCTCTCTCTCTCTCTCTCTCTCTCTCTCT
>CM054140.1:63815153-63820153 GCA_028751875.1 Rapana venosa | reverse complement strand
CTCTTTCTGTCTGTCTCTGTCTGCCTGTCTCTCTCCCTCCCTCCCTCTTCCTTTGCACCTGTTACTTAGTTAAAGCTTCAACACCAACTGACATGACTATACAATTTACCACGGGAAAGTGGAGTCAGTACTTTTATTTTATTTTATTTTATTCTTTTATATCGAGGATAATGGAATAAACACTTATGCGCTTTTTTTTTTTACATTCAGTCCCCGTGTGTATGCGGTTTCGTAAACTCTGTCATCTGTTCCCACCGGCACACAATGGCCTACTCTTACGAAAAGAGGATTTAACGTGTGCGCAAGATGTTCTGCGTGCGTTCGCACACACGGGGGGCCTCGGTTTATAGTCTCATCCGAAAAGACTTTTGGGGAGAGTGGAGTCTGCACTGATGGTAACTAACTCCAAGGGGAAAATATCCCCCTTGAACGGTAATCGAACCCGGGTCGTCAGATTGCGAGCGCAATGTTCTAACCACTAGGCTATCCCGAACTGAATTGTTTAACTCCAGGGGCAAAAAAATCCCCTTTGTCTTACTCTTAGCGGAGGCTGGAACCCGGGCCATTATCAGATCACGAGCTCAACGCTCTAACCACTGGGCTATCCCCCCTCCTCCCCCCCCCCCCCCCCCACACACACACACACAACGCCGCGCGCACACACCTAGACAGCCTAGACCTTTTGGCAACAAGTCGTCGTCTTGTGTGCCGAAAGACATAAGCCGTGGTGGGCAGCTGTGATAATATATGGCCCCAGCGAAAGGCCAGCCAAGGCAGTCAGTCAACAAGATGACTGCGACTGGCGTGACCAAAGGTATTATTATCTATCACCGTGGGACTGTACTTATTGTGCTGCTTGAGTGACAGGGAGTCATAAACTATGATATGAGTTATGAGTGAGACGTGGTGGTGGGGTGGGGTTTTGGTTTGGTGTGGTGGGGAGGGGGTTAGGTGTGGTGGGGTGTGGATTGGTGGTGGGGAGGGGTTGGGTGTGGGTGGGGGGGGGGTTTGGGTTGGTTGGTGGGGTGGGTATGGTGTGGTGTGGTGTGGTGTGGTATGGTGTGGGGGGGTGGGGTGGGGTGGAGTGGATGGTGTGGGTGTGGGGGGGTGTGGTTTGGGTGGGTGGGTTAGGGGTTAGCGGGGTGTAGGTGGGGTGGGATTAGGTGTGCTGGGGGATTAGGTGTGCTGTAGTGTGGTGGGGTGTAGGTGTGGTGTGTGGTGTGGTGGGTGGGGTGTAGGGGGTGGGGGGTGTGGTAAATTTGGGTTGTGGTGTAGGTGTGGTGTGGTGTAGGTGTGGTGTAGTGTGTTGTGTGGTGTGGGTGTGGTGTAGGGGATGGTGGGGGTTAGGTGTGGGTGGGTGTGGTGTAGGTGTGGTGTGGTGTAGTGTAGTTAATGTAGTGTAGTGAAGTAAAGTGTAGTGCAGTGTAGTGAAAGTGTAGTGTAAAGTAGAGTAGTGTAGTGTGGTGTGGTGTGGTGTTGTGCTGTGTAGTGTTTTGCGCTATTTATCGTATTGTATTTTAGTGTGTTGTGTTGTGTTGCATTGCACTGTCTTGTCTTGTATTATCTTGTCTTAAATTATATTGCATTATAATGTAATGTATACCACGTTCAGTCACAACACACTTCTCTGTGTGAAATTTGGGCTGCTCTCTCCGGAAAGAGCGCGTCCCTCTAGATATAAAAAAAGCTGTCCCCTACATCTTTTTACTTCCCTGTCTGCACGTGTGTATATTGTTTCCCTTACAGAGTGGCCCTTTTCCTCCACAAAATCTTGCCAGCCAAGGACAGCTCTCTTGTTGCCGTGGGTTCTTTTACGTGCACCAAATGTACGTTGCGCACGGGACCTCGAATTGTAGTCTCATCCATTTAAAAAAATAACAAACTCAAAAAAACAACCAAAAAAAAAACCAAAACCACCCAGTCCGCTACTCAAGGTCTTGTGGATATGGGGGAGACCAAATTTTCGGGTTTAGACGAGATTCGACCCCCGCCCCCCCTCCCCTCCCTCCCTCGGAAAATTTCGTTTTCAAAACTGTTGCGTTGACTCTAGACCACCGATCCACCAAATGGGTCTGGATGTCACCGACCTATTATTGTTACACCGACGTTACACTAGGTCGACCTAGTAGTGTTACACTACGCGATACTAGAGCGACCTCGTAGTGTTACACAGACGTTACACTAGGTAGGTGGACCTAATATTGTTACACGACGTTACACTAAGCTTAGATTGACCTAGAAGTTTTAGACGATGTTACACTAGGTCGACGTAGAAGTGTTACACAACGTTACTCTAGGTCAACCTAGCAGTGTTACACAACGTTACTCTAGGTCAACCTAGCAGTGTTACACAACGTTACTCTAGGTCGACCTAGCAGTGTTACACAACGTTACTCTAGGTCAACCTAGCAGTGTTACACAACGTTACTCTAGGTCAACCTAGCAGTGTTACACAACGTTACTCTAGGTCGACCTAGAAGCGTTACACAACGTTACTCTAGGTCAACCTAGCAGTGTTACACAACGTTACTCTAGGTCAACCTAGCAGTGTTACACAACGTTACTCTAGGTCGACCTAGCAGTGTTACACAACGTTACTCTAGGTCAACCTAGCAGTGTTACACAACGTTACTCTAGGTCAACCTAGCAGTGTTTCAAAAACGTTACTCTAGGTCAACCTAGCAGTGTTACACCCCGTTACTCTAGGTCAACCTAGCAGTGTTACACAACGTTACTCTAGGTCGACCTAGCAGTGTTACACAACGTTACTCTAGGTCAACCTAGCAGTGTTACACAACGTTACTCTAGGTCGACCTAGAAGCGTTACACAACGTTACTCTAGGTCGACCTAGCAGTGTTACACAACGTTACTCTAGGTCAACCTAGCAGTGTTACACAACGTTACTCTAGGTCGACCTAGAAGCGTTACACAACGTTACTCTAGGTCAACCTAGCAGTGTTACACAACGTTACTCTAGGTCGACCTAGAAGCGTTACACAACGTTACTCTAGGTCGACCTAGCAGTGTTACACCGACGTTACACTATTTATTTCATTTATTCTTTTATTTCGAGGATAATGGAATAAGCACTCATGTGCTTTTTGTTTTACATCCAGTCCCCATGTGTATGCAGTTTTGTCAATTTTGTTATGCCCCCACCGGCACACAATGGCTTACTCTTCCGAAAAACGGAATTCAGGATTTAACGTGTGCGCAAGATGTTCCGCGTGCGTTCGCACACGGGGCCTCAGTTTATAAATCTCATCCGGAGGACTTTTGGGGAGAGTGGAGTTTGCACTGAGGTTAACTCCAGGGGGGAAACAATCCCCTTGAACGGGAATCGAACCCGGGTCGTCAGATTGCGAGCGCAATGTTCTAACCACTAGGCTATCCCGTCCCCAGATTGTTACGCTACTAGGTGGACCTAGTACTGTAGTAATGTTACCTTGAGTTGAAAGAAGAGAGAGAAGGCAAAACTAGGTGGGGTGGATTAGATGGATATATATATATATAAAAATAGGGAGAGAGATGTTTTGGGGGCTAGGCTAGCAGAGTCGATGTTATTTTATTTATTTATTTCATTTATTCTTTCACATCGAGGATAATGGAATAAGCACTCATGTGCTTTTTGTTTTACATCCAATCCCCGTGTGTATGCGGTTTTGTAAATTTTGTCATCCGTTTCCACCGGCACACAATGGCCTACTCTTCCGAAAAGCGGAGCAGGATTTAACGTGTGCGCAAGATGTTCTGCTTGTGTTAGATGGATGTAATAGAGAGGGAGATGTTTTGGGGGACTAGGCTAGCAGAGTCGATGCTGACTGTGTCAGAGAACTCTAAACTTCACTCAGCTGGATGAGGATCGAGGGATCGGGAGAGAGAGACAGAGAGAGACAGAGAGAAAGAGACAGAGAGAAAGAGAGGAGTACAGACAGAGAGGAAGACAAAGAGAGAGAGAGGGCGAGAGACAGAGATGAGATAGAGGAGAGAGAGAGAGATAGAGAGGAGGGGAGAGAGAACAGACCAGAGAGAGCAGACAGAGAGAGACAGAGAGAGAAAGACAGACAGAGAGAGACAGAAGGATAGGAGAGATAGCACTGTTGTTACAGAGTGCAGCGGTCAATTAAAACTTGACTGCACGAGTTCAAAGACGCTGGAGTGATTGATTTCTAAGTAATGTTTCTTTGTGTTGGGTTTGTGTGTTTGTGTGTGTGATGGTAGTGTATGGTGTGTTGTGTAGTGTGGTGGTTTGTGTGGGTTGTGTGTGAGTGTGTGTTGTATGTGTGGGTGGAGTTGTGTGAGAAGTGTATGTGGTGAGTTTTGTGTGGTGTGTGTGTGTGGTGTGTATGGTGTGTGGTGTGTTGGTGAGTGTGTGTGTGGGTGTTTTGTGGTGGTGTAGTGGTGGGGATGTGGGTTGAGAGTTGGGTGGGTGGTGGGAAGGTTAGGATGTAGAGTTGGTGTGGGTGGGGGGGGGGGGGTGGATGGAGAAGAGAGGTTAGAGGAATTGTGTGGGGGGGGAAGTTGATGTGTGTTTGTGTGTGTATGTGTTAGAGTAGGGAGAGAGAGAGAGAGAGAGAGAGAGAGATAAGAGAGGAGGAGAGAGAGAGAGAGAGAGGAGAGAGAGAGAGTGCGTGTTGTGTGTGTGTGTGTGTGTGTGTGTGGGTGTGTGTGTGTGTGTGTGTGATGTGCGCGCGCGTGCGTGCGTGCGTGTGTGAGGGGGTGTTGTATGTGCGTCGTGTGGGCGTTTTTAGTTTTATGTTTAGTTCAAAGTATATTTTTTTACGCGTTGTGGAGATGTTGATTCAAATTCAAGTAACGGATGCCTCGTGTGGTGGTGTGTGGTGTTGTGTGTGTCTGTTGTGTGGTATGGCGCGCCCGTACGTGCGTGCGTGCTTGCGTTTAGTTTGTTTAATTCAAAGGTCGATACTATTTACGCCTTGTGATTGATGATATTGCTTTTTAAATGATGATTTGGATTTTGTGTTTTGTGTTTGGATTT
>CM054140.1:63802653-63810153 GCA_028751875.1 Rapana venosa | reverse complement strand
CCCCAAAAAAAACACCCCCCAACAACAAACAAAACACACCCAAACAAACACACACACACACCCCCACAAATCCACAACCCTCCTTTAAAACGATACCAATTCTTTAACCCCCCAAAAAAACAAAAACAAAAAAAAACAACAACAAAAAACAACAACAACAAAACAACCCCAACTAAACACCATTACTATCATATCAAACACAACCCTCCTTTAAACGATACCAATTCTTTAAAACTCCCTCCCAAAAAAAACCCAACCAACAACAACCAACAACAACAACAAAACAACCCCAACTAAACACCATTACTATCATATCAAACACAACCCTCCTTTGAAACGAACCAATTCTTTAACCCCCCCAAAAAACAACAAGAACACAACACAACAACAACAACAAAACAACCCAACTAAACACCATTACTATCATATCAAACACAACCCTCCTTTAAAACGATACCAATTCTTTAAACCCCCCCCCCCAAAAAAAAAAAACACACAACAAAAACAACAACAACAACAACAACAACAAATCAACCCCAACTAAACACCATTACTATCATATCAAACACAACCCTCCTTTAAAACGATACCAATTCTTTAACCCCCCCCAAAAAAAAAAAGAAAAACCACACAAAAAAACCAACAACAACAAAACAACCCCAACTAAACACCATTACTATCATATCAAACACAACCCTCCTTTAAAACGATACCAATTCTTTAAAACACCCCCCCCAAAAAAAAAAAAAAAAAAATCAACAACAAAAAACCCCCAACAAAACACCATTACTATCATATCAAAACACAACCCTCCTTTAAAAACGAGACCAATTGTTTAACCCCCCCAAAAAAACCCAAACAACCCCCCCCCCCCAAAAAAAAAAAACCACAAAAAAAAACAAAACAACAACCAAAACACACCAACAACAACAACAAAACAACCCCAACAAAACACCATTACTATCATATCAAACACAACCCTCCTTTAAAACGATACCAATTCTTTAAAACCCCCCCCCCCCCCCCCCCCCCCAAAAAAAAAGAAAAACCCAAAAAAAAACAACCAAAAAACCCCAACAAAAACAAAAACCCAACAACAACAAAAAACAAAAAAAGCAACAAACCAACAAACCCCAAACAAACCCCAAACAACCCCCCCCCCCCCCCCAAAAAAAAAAAAACCCCAACCCAACAAAAACACCATTACTATCAATCACATCAACTCACTCTCTGCTGAATCATGACTCGACCCCCAACAACAAAAGGCGACTGGAGCGACGGCGACAACGGCATCAGGAAGCAGACGACCTACGCCTGCCAGTACAGCATCTTGGAGCTGACCTGCCCCGAGCATCACGTGATCCGCATTTCCCGCGCCAACTACGGCCGCTTTTCCCGCCGTTTGTGCAACCCTTTCGGCGAAACCAACCTGAATCTGCAGTGTCACTCTGTTACCGCCGTTCAAGTCATCTCTGCCAAGTGAGTGGTTGTTGATGTGTTGTTGTTGTTTTTTTGGGTGGTGGGGTGTGGGTGTGGGGTGGAGGGGGGGAGGTGGAGGGTGTGGGGGGGGGGGGGGGGAGTTGTGGTTTGGTATGGGTGGGTGGATGGATGTGGTGGTGTGTGGTGTGTGTGGTAGGTGGTGGTGTGGTGGGTGGTGGTGGTGGTGTGTGTTTGTGTGTGTGTGTGTGTGCGTGCGTTGAGAGAGAGAGAGAAAATCAAATCAATCAAATCAAGCGATTTGTGTTGAGAGAGAGAGACAGACAGACAGAGAGATTGACTGAGGATAAATGGGAGAGAGAGAGAGAGAGAGAGAGAGAGAGAGGAGAAGGAGAGAGAGAGGTGTGTTGCGAGAGAGAGAGAGAGGAGAGAGAGAGAGAGAGAGAGATGGAGAGAGGAGAGAGAAGAGAGAGAGAGAGAGTGTGTGTGTGTGTGTTTGCACATAATTATTGATATGTTATGCGCTGGCTGTGTCCACTGATCATTTTGTGAGGGAAGGTCTATAATGTTAGTGTGGATGTGAGCACGTGAGTGACATATGAGACGTTTGTGCACAAAGAAACTAATGCAGACGCCTTTGTGTTTCTCTAAAGAAATCTTATAATCCCCCAGACAACCCAATTAGATAAAGATCGTGCACGCCCTCCAAAAAAAACCAACAACAAAACCCAACCAACAAAACAAAAACCCAAACAAAATTCAGATGATCTCTGAATTTTCTGAATCGTAGCAACTACAGCACCCTCCCAAAAAAACACACACAAAAACAACAACCAACAACAACAACAAAAACAAAACAAAATCAGATGATCTCTGAATTTCTGAATGTACAACTACAGCACCCTCCCAAAAACCCCACAACAACACCCAACACCAACAACAAAAAAAACAACAACAAAAACAACAACACCCCCCCACCCCCACAACACAACAACAAACAACAACCACACACACACCAACCCAAAAACCAACCACCACCCACACACCACACACACCCACCCACTAAAAAACAAAAACCCCACCCCCACCCCCCCACCCCATCCCACCCACCACTAAAAAACCAAAAAAACCCTCCTCCCCCCCCCTTCCCCAACTAAAAACCCTTTCAAATTTTTTGGTGGTTTTTTATAGTCTGTGCACGATGTCTTATTTTTCACAGCTGCGATGGTCATCAGCATTGTCAGATAGCAGTGAACGATACGGTCTTTCAAGACCCCTGTCCGGGCACTCTGAAATATGTGGAAGTGCAACATTACTGCGAACCAGGTAGCTTGTGTCATTCTTTTCTTTCTTTCTTTCTTTCTGTCTTTTGCTTGTTCTCTCTCTCTCTCTCTCTCTCTCTTCTCTCTCTCTCTCTCTCTCTCTCTCTCTCTCTCTCTCTCTCTCTCTCTCTCTCTCTCTCTCACTCTCTCTCTCTCTCTCTCTCTCTCTCTCTCTCTCTCTCTCTCTCTCTCTCTCTCTCTCTCTCTCTCTCTCTCTCTCTCTCTCTCTCTCTCTCTCTCTCTCTCTTCTCTCTCTCTCTCTCTCTCCCCTTCGTTTTCTTTTTTCTCTTCCTTCTTCTTTCTGTTCTTTTCTCTTTATGTCTTTTTTTTTTCTTGCAAATGCATTTTTGACGTCGGTCAGGAGTAGTCTCAGACTAGTTCGTGTTGTGTCCTGAATGTTGATGGTGTATCGGTGCATTTTTGAGAGATCTGTGCTAATAGTTCGCTTTTTTTGAATTTTATTTTAATGTGATATATATTCCAGAGAGAAATGTGTGGTTGTGAAATTGTTAGCGCCATTTTTTTTTGGTTTTAAACACCAAACCTTGCTTTGGGGGTTAGTGGTTTTGGGGGAGAGGAGAGAAGGAAAAAAAAAGTGAAAAAATAGTATTGTGCTTCTTTCTTTCCTTAAACCCGCTGACAAAAAACCTGACGTGACAATCTGACAGAGCAATCATGCAACCCCGAAATCGGAATACAGCTACCTTAATGATGGGCAAAAATTGTTGGCATACGTCAGAATCTCACCATTGGTGAACCTCAGAGCTCTAGCTTGAGGAATGAACGAAAGACAAAATAAACCCACCCAACTATTTGCTCATTCGTTTCTTCTTCTTCGTCGTCGTCATCAAACGCCCAGACAGCAGCTATTGTTTGTTGTCTGTCTTATGAGCGGAAAATGCGTTGCGCTGCCGTTAAGCGCCTGACAAGTCAGGCCCTTCCAGGACATCCGAGACTTCGGCAAACCCATTCGTTGGATTGATTGATTGATTGATTGATTGATTGATTCGTGTGATAACTCTTACTGAAACATGACAAGAAAAGTGATGTAAAGTTACAGATAGTATTTATTTTTGCTTTTTTTTGTTTTTAAAATTTTGGCTATTGTTGTTAATCTTCCATAGTTTTTTGCTTGTGAATATTGTATGAAGATTATTTTGTGTTTGTGTCTGTGCTTATTTGTTTGATATTTGACGGAGCTTGCGGCGTCATAGATTTAGCGAAAAGGTTGGCATTTAGATCAGAATGAAACGTATGCTTTAAAAAATTTTTTTAAAATGTTTGTTGCATTTTGCAAGAATTTGTGTGTGTGACGTTTGATGTTATTTTTAGTTGGAAGCACTTTCCAAAAAAAAATGTTGAAATGTATTTTTTTTTACACTTTTATTTTGATATCACTAAGACGCTTTAAGATAGTTTCTTTATTTTTTAAATCCACTCTTTCGTTGTTTAGTTTGTGTCTGTATTGAAAAGAAACGAAAGTGTTACGACATTTGGAGGAGAGAAAAAAAGAGGGATGTGAACGTATGAGGACGAAGAAGAAGAAGAAGAAAATGTAGAAGAGAAAAGAAGAAGGAGGAGGAGGAAGAGGAGGAGGGGAGAGAGAGACAGAGACAGAGTAGTGTCATAGCAAATCTAAGGTTTTATTTCCAAAAATAGTTATGACCATATGGACAAGGGATTTTTCCCCCCAAGGTGGTGGGTATGGTGATGGGTTTTAGGGGATATTCAGGACTCGCCTGTTAAGCAGTGTTTCATTTTTTGCACAATATATATTTTGGGGCAAGCTTATGATTGTACCTTTGAATTCAGAAAGAAAAAAAATCCACATTACTGAAATTGTTCGCAGCTTTTGGAATTAAAAAAAAATGCAGTATACTAATCAGACTAAATGCTCATAAGAAACCAGACATTAAAGCACTAAATCTTTTGAATTTATTGCTAATCATACTCAGAAGAGCAAATTCAAGGCAAGCTACTAATTTGTAGGGGAAAAAAAACCCTTACGAACGAACCAACCAACCAACCAAAATACCCTTAATGCTCTGTCTGTGTTGATCATTTCTCGCAGCGCACACATTATGGTTGTTCAGTTGCAGTTTTATGTCTTGCTATCGTTTTGCGCTTTTCCAGTGGACTCTACAAGTATATTGCATGTTCAAGCATTGATGTGAATTTATGTACCTTATGTTTGTAATACATTGACACGAGAACAGTACAAACGGCTCAAACCCCACCCCACCCCTCCACCCCCTTCTCCCCTAGTTTTTATTAAATTGAACTCTGGTTTCGAAAGTGTTAAGATCATGATGGTCATGATACAGGCGCCATGAAAGGGTTAAAGGATTAGTAGTAAGAGGATCATGGTAAAGATACATACATCATGAAAGGGTTAAATGATCATAAGATCATGATTGTACAGGTAGAGGAAAGCATGAAAGGGTTAAATGATTAAGAGTAAGAAAGATCATGGTGATAAAGATCCAGGAGATCACGAAAGGGTTAAATGATTAGGAGGGACTAAGATCGTGATGGTAGAGATATACAGGAGATCATGAAAAGATGAAATAATTAGGAGTAAGATCAAGATGGTAAAGAAACATACCTCATGAAAGGGTTAAGTGATTAGCAGTAAGATCATGATGGCAGAGATATAGATCTTGAAAGGGTTAAATTAGGAGTAAGATCATGATGGCAGAGATACATATATATTGAAAGGGTCAAAATTGTTTATATATATATATTGAAAGACATTTGAAAGACTATCTGCATTTGATAGTTTCATTTCATTTTGATCATACTGTCTGCATTTGATAGTTTCATTTCATTTTGATCGTACTGTCTGCATTTGATTGTGTCCTTTCATTTTGATCATACTGTCTGCATTTGATAGTTTCCTTTCATTTTGATCATACTGTCTGCATTTTGATAGTGTCATTTCATTTTGATCATACTGTCTGCATTTGATAGTGTCATTTCATTTCATTTTGATCATACTGTCTGCATTTGATAGTGTCATTTCATTTTGATCATACATACTGTCTGCATTTGATAGTTTCCTTTCATTTTGATCATACTGTCAGCATTTGATAGTGTCATTTCATTTTGATCATACTGTCTGCATTTGATAGTTTCATTTCATTTTGATCATACTGTCTGCATTTGATAGCTTCCTTTCATTTTGATCATACTGTCTTCATTTGATAGTGTCCTTTCATTTTGATCATACTGTCTGCATTTGATAGTTTGTCTGCATTTGATAGTGTCATTTCATTTTGATCATACTGTCTGCATTTGATAGTGTCATTTCATTTTGATCATACTGTCTGCATTTAATAGTGTCCTTTTATTTTGATCATACTGTCTGCATTTTGATTGTGTCCTTTCATTTTGATCATACTGTCTGCATTTGATAGTGTCATTTCCTTTTGATCATACTGTCTGCACTTGATAGTTTCCTTTCATTTTGATCATACTGTCTGCATTTGATAGTGTCATTTCATTTTGATCATACTGTCTGCATTTGATAGTGTCCTTTCATTTTGATCATACATACTGTCTGCATTTGATAGTGTCATTTCATTTTGATCATACTATCTGCATTTGATAGTTTCCTTTCATTAGTTTCATTTCATTTTGATCATACTATCTGCATTTGATAGTTTCCTTTCATTTTGATCATACTGTCTGCATTTTGATAGTTTCCTTTCATTTTGATCATACTGTCTGCATTTGATAGTGTCATTTCATTTCATTTTGATCATACTGTCTGCATTTGATAGTGTCATTTCATTTTGATCATACATACTGTCTGCATTTGATAGTTTCCTTTCATTTTGATCATACTGTCAGCATTTGATAGTGTCATTTCATTTTGATCATACTGTCTGCATTTGATAGTTTCATTTCATTTTGATCATACTGTCTGCATTTGATAGCTTCCTTTCATTTTGATCATACTGTCTTCATTTGATAGTGTCCTTTCATTTTGATCATACTGTCTGCATTTGATAGTTTGTCTGCACTGATAGTTTCCTTTTATTTTGATCATACTGTCTACATTTGATAGTGTCATTTCATTTTGATCATACTGTCTGCATTTGATAGTGTCATTTCATTTCATTTTGATCATACTGTCTGCATTTGATAGTTTCCTTTCATTTTGATCATACTGTCTGCACTGATAGTTTCCTTTCATTTTGATCATACTGTCTGCATTTTGATAGTGTCATTTCATTTTGATAATACTGTCTGCATTTAATAGTGTCCTTTCATTTTGATCATACTGTCTGCATTTGATAGTGTCCTTTCATTTTGATCATACATACTGTCTGCATTTGATAGTGTCATTTCATTTTGATCATACTATCTGCATTTGATAGTTTCCTTTCATTAGTTTCATTTCATTTTGATCATACTATCTGCATTTGATAGTTTCCTTTCATTTTGATCATACTGTCTGCATTTGATAGTTTCCTTTCATTTTGATCATACTGTCTGCATTTGATAGTTTCCTTTCATTTTGATCATACTGTCTTCATTTGATAGTTTCCTTTCATTTCGATCATACTGTCTGCATTTGATAGTTTGTCTGCATTTGATAGTGTCATTTCATTTTGATCATACTGTCTGCATTTGATAGTTTGTCTGCATTTGATAGTGTCATTTCATTTTGATCATACTGTCTGCATTTGATAGTTTGTCTGCATTTGATAGTGTCCTTTCATTTTGATCATACTGT
>CM054140.1:63795153-63797653 GCA_028751875.1 Rapana venosa | reverse complement strand
TGTGGCATTGTCAACTTCTACACCAACTTTATGTATTGTGGCCCAAGGCCGAGGTAGGCTACAATACATTTCTGAGTTCTCTGTCTCTCTTTGTCTCTCTCTGTCTGTTTGTCTGTCTATAGAGTCCATAAGTTTTAGCGCATGATTTCAAAACAAAAAATTTCAGCGACAGTTTTTTTTTGTTTTTTAGTCCTTGTATTTGACTTTGCTCACCAACGCATTATATCTCTTTGTTGTTGTTGTTGTTGTTGTTGTTTTGACAGAATCACACAGACATTCTGTGCTTTTTGTTGTCAAAGTACCTGGGGTTTTTTACAGGCTTGTTTGGAATCGATCGATTGATTGATCGATTGATGGCTTGATTGAGATAGATAGATAGATTGTTACTAGTCAAATTACTGTTCTTTGTTCAGTGTCCACGGTTCCAGTACCGGAGAATGTGCACGTGTGTCTGCACCCTATGGCCGGAGGGTCAGTGTACGACATGTCCTGGGAAATGCCAGACTTTCATCACGACATCCTGCACTTCAACATCATGTACCTGGTGAATGGAGGTAGGAGGAACAGCTTCGATAGCTTGTCACATCTTCACCTTTTGTTTGTTTGTCTTGAATTAAAATTTTTTTTTTAGAAAACAGAGATGAGAAAAATTTTGACAAGATTTTGTGGGTTTCAGATTCACGCTGCTGCTTCTTCTTGTTCTTCTTGTTCTTCTTCTTCACTGCCACTGCTGTTGTCTGTCACTTGAGCGAAAATGTGTCTTTCATCAATGTTGAGATTTTGCATATGCGACCATTTATCTACCTTCTAGGTAGCAGCATTCCGTCTTTGGGGATGGTGTTCAAACACAACACCAGTGTCCACACGTTTCTTAACAACAAAATTGTTATCTGTTCCCACTGGCATGGAATGGCCTACTCTCCCAAAAAGGGTGGAATGGGTTTTTAACGTGTGCGCAAGATGTTCTGCGTGCTACACCTCAGTCTATAATCTCATCCCAAAGACTTTTGGAAGAGATTTTAAATTTGACGAGGTGACAACCCTGATATGGCCTCTGTGGTCGGCAGGGCTATAAACAACAGGATTGGATTGGATTGGATTGGATTGGATTGGTTAGGAGAGTGGAGGTGGTAATAATGTTTCTTCCAAGGGAAAAATCCCCTGGAACAGATGCTTCTGTAGCAGCTCAAACCCAAGCCTCCAGATCGCCAGCTCATCACTCTAACCACCAGACCATCCTGCACCCCCCAAATTCCTGTTTTGAAATTAACGGTGCAATTTTCGGTGGTCATAAATGCTGATTGTTGTTGTTGTTGTTGTTGAATAGATATGCCAGGAGAAAACCAAACTGTTAAAATCAAACTTGTGTTCACATCCTTGACAGCTTGTCATTAATTTTGTCAATAATTTTTGTTTAAAAAATGTCATTGATTCTTTGTTTGTCTTCAAAATTGATGGAAGAAGGGACGGAAATTGTCCATGCTTCTATGAAAATTTTTGAATGGTTGTTGAAAGGTACTTGATTTAAAAAAAAATTCTTCTGCGTGCTTTTGTGAAACCCGGCATTCTTTGTTGAAAATTTTTTTCTTATGGAGTTCCCTTTATTACAGAGTGAAGCATTGCGTAATGTTTCAGTTATTTTAACCAAACTTAATTGAAAATGCATGTCTTCAGTTCCTAGAATTTGTGCAGTTAAAATAACCTTTTTTGTGTGTGTTTGTTTAATGTGGTATTGAATGGGGTGGTGTGTGTGTGCGCGCGCATGCGTGCGTGTGTTTGTGTGTTGTGGTATTGAATGGGATGGAGTGTGTGTGTGTATTGTGGGATTGAATAGTGTTTTTGTGTGTGTGCGCGAGCGCAACATGCATGCGCACTTATGCAAGGTTACATGCACACAGCTACCATTTTACAGATAAAGCATGCACAGGTAACTTTTTGTGTTGTCTCGTAAATGGTCTAGACCTCATAACATTTAGAACAACAAAAAAAGATTATCTAGATTCTACTATAATCCAAATTATTGGAAAAAAATAAAGTGCAAAACTGTTAGTGCCTTTTAGGCAGACACAGTTCCTGCAAAATTGTACTCATCGCCCCCCCTCTCCCCCCGCCACCTAGCCCAGCCAAGGCCCCCCCCCCCACCAACACACCCACACCCACACCCACTCTCTCTCTCATCATTCACCCTTCAGTCACAAACTTACATTGCAACCCTCTATGCATGATCGTTTTTAACGTAAAGCTTTCATGTTTTGAATTGATTTGAAACCCCATAATCTGAATGATATAGGAGGGCAGGATAGCTCAGTGGTCAGAGCACTCGCTTTTCCCCCAAGCTAAGGTTAAGCAGCATTGAGCGTGGTTACCAGTTGGATGGGTGACTGTTCGCAGGCCTTGGCTTCAGTACAGTCCCCCTCAATTCACCCAGCTGTCAATGGATACCTGCTCTCTTTAGGGTCAGGGAAGGTAAAGCAGCGAGGGAGAGGAGATGGGCACCGCC
>CM054140.1:63767653-63790153 GCA_028751875.1 Rapana venosa | reverse complement strand
GGGATAGCCTAGTGGTTAGAACATTGCACTCGCAATCTGACGACACGGGTTCAATTCCTGTTCAAGGGGAGATATTTTCCCCTGGAGTTCACATCAGTGCAGACTCCACCCTCCCCAAAAGTCTTTCGGATGAGACTATAAACTGAAGCCCCGTGTGCGAACGCACGCAGAACATCTTGCGCACATGTTAAAGTCCTGTTCTGCTTTTTGTAAGAGTAGGCCATTGTGTGCCGGTGGGAACGATGACACAATTTACAAAATCGCACACTTACGGGGACTGGATGTAAAAAAAATCACATGTGCTTATTCCATTATCCTCGATATAAAAGAATAAATAAATAAATAAATCAATCAATCTCATCATCATTGGTGAACCTTGGAGCTCTAGCCAAGGAACGAAAAAAAAGAAAAACCTCAATCACAACAACAATAACAAAATCTTTTAATGTCAGTTTAGTATTTCTGATTGTGTGTGCGTGTGTGTCAAAGTCAGATGATTTATTTGTTAGGCCACGGACCCATACAAATGGAGTTCACATCCGCATAACATGCACATACAGTTCCACAGTCAAGTGCATCTTTCTTGATTAGATATGCTTTGTAGACGTAATTACAGAGTTTTGAAATAATGTCTTTGTTTCCGCAAGAAAGCAGTAACACAAATTTGAACATGTGTGTGTGTGTCTGTGTGTGCGCATGCACGCATGTGGCGTGTGTTTTTTGCTGTGGTTCAGATGGTGGCGGGTTACGCCAGATGTGCAGTCCAGTAACGGTGTACGATGTCTATTGGCCGGAGACTGCACCAGGGGAGGTCATCACGGCTCATTGTCCCCCCTCTTTTGGAGGACGAGGTCAGTGTCTTTGCTTTTTGCTCTACTTGTCTGTCTCTCTGTCTGTCTGTCTGTCTGTCTGTCTCTCTGTCTGTCTCTTTGGAGAACGGGATAGCTCAGTGGTCAGACCACTCGCTTTTTCTCCCCAAGCTAAGGTTAAGCAGCGTTGAGCGTGTTACTGTGGCGAGCATGGATGGGTGACCGCTTGTGTACCTTGGCTTCAGTACAGTCCCCTCAATTCATCCAGCTGTGAATGGATTCCTTCCTGCCCTCTTTAGGGTCAGGGAAGGTAAAGCGTGCAGCGAGGGAGAGGAGATGGGCGCCGCCCTCAATATGCTGGCCTCTGGAGAAGTTGAGGTCTCTGACGCCTCACTCCTCAATGACCGCTTAAGTTATGTGAACACCATAAGCACCTTTTTTTTTTATAACCTTTTATGTGTGTCTGCTGCTGCAGGGACAATTTTTGTCTCCAGTGTAATTGACTATATACTCCATTCCGCAACTATTGTTCTGTATAAATGTAAATGCAAGCAAAATTATCCTGTCTTCTCCGTATTCAGAATATATTTGAAATTGCATTTTTGTACTGACCAATATGTTGAAAACCTTTTTAAACACACACAAACACTCACACGCACACATGCACACACACATATGCACACACACACACTTGCATACTCACATGCACATACACACACACTGCACGCATGCCTGCATGCATGCACACACATCACGCATACACACACATCACGCATACACACACATCACGCTTACACACACACATTCTCTCTCTCTCTCTTTCTTTCTCTCACTTACCTTTTTTAAATCATGTTGTCGTTGTTGTAGTAGGGTTTTCCCCTTGTTTTGTTGATAGTCCCTAATCAGGGCAACGGCCGTATGAAAAAAAGTATGCGCATGCTTATTCTGTTACCCTTGAAAAATAAAGATTCATTCATTCATTCTTGCTCTCTCTCTCTCTCTCTCTCTCTCTCTTTCTCTCTCTCTCTCTCTCTCTCTCTTTCTCTCTTACTTTTTTGTGTGCATTTTGGACCTATATCTGTATCATTGAGACTTGAATTTAGCAAGGAGGTGTATATCCAGAGCTCACTGGCTTGTTGCTGTGAGTTCTTTTACATGCATAGAGTTCTTTTACATGCATATTTTACAATTGCTACGTACTGATTTTGTCTTGTGACAGGCGTGATGCATTTCAAGTGTCTGTCTGATGGCATCTGGGACAGAAACGGACCAGAGACAGATGAATGTTTTCAGGTAGGTGGACTTGTAGGGCGATTGGCATGAAGTCATTACTTATGCATGTGTACATGCACACTTGCAGGCCTATATCATATATGCAAGCACACATTCTTGTGATTACATGCACATGCATGCCAGCAAATATATAATATGTAATTTCACGCACAAACACACACACACACACATTATATAATATATGTATAATATATATATATATATATATATAATATATTTTATATATATATATATAAAAATACACACACATAATTTATACACACACTATATATATATATATATATAATACACACACATAATAAATATACACATACATACTTATATGCTATTTACGTCCATATCACTCACTCACTGTCACACACACACTCATGCATTCACACACACCTTAATCTACCCTTGAATACTGCTGCTGCTATTTTATGTATATTTTATCTACCTCTTCACCACCTTTGCTCTTCCGTTTCCCATCTAATCCCCCTACGTCCCCAAACAAAAAAAGGTTATACTCCAGATTGCAATCAATCGAGGCCTTAAGAAATCTCCAACATCCACAAAGAACCCAATGACCATGAAAAAAAACTAACTCCCCCCCCCCCCACCCCCATTTCCGTCTCTCTTGCATGCATGTGCACTTTTGCTCATCAAAAGTATTTTGTCATGCAGTACAATTACGAATCAAGATTGAGAAATCTTTTCCCTGTCATTGCATTTTTTGGGGTTTTTTGTTTTGGTTTTTTTTACTGAGTATTTTTTCATTGACAGATTCAAGGTTGCTTGCTGTTGTTCTGTGTGTCATCGTATGCCGTCAGCGCCCGGGCTTTATCACAGTTCTTGATTAAACCATTGACACTGGGGGGCAACAGCAAAGTGAGAGGCTGTAGTATGACCAGTGGCTTTCCCACTCATGGAATTCCACTTTACAGCTTAGTCTTTAGTGATCGACTAGGACTCTCTGACTAGGAGGCTTGACTCGCACAGTCCTCATGTGCTGCAGCCCTGGGGGCAGGTTGGCCTTTGGAGAACATCTCTAACACTGACTGTCCTTATGCCCACTTGGCCGAGAGAGTGGGGATGTACTGTGGGGCAAGGCATCTCCACTATAATCAAAATTCTGCCCCAATTTCCGAAACAGCAGCTGCCTCCTCTGCTGTTTTGGAAGTCATCGTTGAACACGACGAACAAACATACATATGACGTACAAAAGAATAAACTAGAATCCAAACTTTCAGGTAGATATGAGCAATTTCGTTCATCTAAGCAATTTCCCGTAACCCTCCTCTTTCTTTTCCAAATTAAAAAAAAAACAACTCTCCAGGTCACCACCGCCCCAACCACAACCACCACCACCACAACCACCACCTCCACCTCCACCACCACTACCACCGCGACTACTACCCAGGCCAAGCAGGCCAGGGGCAAGCCCGTGAGCTTCAACAAGGAGGTCACCAGCAAGCTGCAGCAGCTGGCTGGGCCAGAAGGCGCCAAGAGAGACAGGTACAACCTCCCGACCTTCCTGCCCAACGTCACCCAGAACTGGACCCGGCAGATCGAGAACACCCGCGACCCCAGAAAGAAGAAGGCTATGGCCGACAATTTTAAAGAGGTGATGGGGGTGTGTGGTATATATGTGTGGGTGTGTAAGGGTGTGTGGGTGTGTGTTAGTGTGGAGTGGTGGGTGTGTGTGTGTGTCAAAGTCAGTCAAAGTCAAAATTTTATTTCCAGATGGTACATTGAATAAGCACTGTATTTGCTTTTTTTTCATCAAGCCATCTATCTATCTAAGAACAAATTCTTAATGATTATATTGAAATACTACATGTGGTGTGGTGGGGGGGGGGGGGGGGGGGGGGGGGGGTGGGTGGGGTGGGGGAGTGGTGGGGGTGGGGGTGGTGGGGGGGGTGGGGGTGGGAGGAGGAGGTGGGTGTATGTTTCTTTTACAAGATTCAGCGCTGTATAAATTCCATATACTACTACTGCTACTGCTACTGCTACTACTACTACTGCTACAGCTACTGCTACTGCTACTACTGCTACAGCTACTGCTACTGCTACTGCTACTACTACTACTACTGCTACTACGACTACTACTACTATTGTTATTATTATTATTATTATTATTGTTATTATTACTATTATTATTGTGTTTATGTGTGTGTGGGGGAAGGTGGGTTGGGTGGGTGAGTGGGTGGTGGAGGGGATAGGTGTGTTATGTGTGGATGGGGGTGGGCATGGAGGGAGGGGGGAGGGAGGGGGAGGGGTAGTTTGTGAGGAGGGGGAGAAGGAGGAGATGGGGCGTAATTTGTGTTGTGTGTGTGTGTTGTGGGGAGGGGAAATGGAGGAGAGAAGGTAGTGTGTGTGTGTGGGAGGGACAAGGGAGGGTAAAGGACAGAGGGAGGTGTGTGTGGTGATGGCAAGGTGTCGTGGGTGGATGGTTGTGTAGGAGTGATTGATGAGTGATGTGAGAGAGACAGACAGGAGAAGGAGAGAGAGAGAGAACAAGAAGAGAGTACTAACAGACAGCTACACAACTCGCATCCTCCCCCATACACAACATACCCCACCTCCCCCCCCCCCCCACACACACACATTCACAAAGACAGGCAGAGAGGAGGAGGGAGGGAGGGGGGTAAGAGACAGAGGGGAGGTGTATGTTTGAAGGCAGAGTGTGTGTGGGTGGGTGGTTGTGTAGGAGTGATTGAGTGAGTGTGTGTGTGTGTGTGTGTGAGACAGATGGACAGACAGACAGACAGAAAGTGCAAGATAGAGAGACAGACAAGACACACAGAGAGACTGACAGACAGGCACACACTCGCTCCTCTCCCATACACACACACATACTGCCCCCCCACACACACACACACACACCCACACACGCACATTCACAAAGACAGGGAGGGAAGGAGGGAGGGAGGGAGGAAGACAGCAAGCAAGAAAGCAGGTGGACAGAAAGATGCTGTGTTACACAGCACACAGGGAAGGCTCCCCTGCACAAGTGTGTCGCAAAATGCACCATTATGTATGATATGTGTATGTATGTATCCACAGGTTTTGCGCAGACCCACACACACACACACACAGAGAGACAAGACACCTTGTTCTTCTATGACAACGATACTGCTGTATTATGTATTACTGTAGAAGTGGGAATGGACGTAGGTGTAGACACACACATGCTCTCACATACGCTGTGGTATATATATGTGCCTGCACTCACTACCTCTCTGTCTTTTTCTGTCTTTTTGTCTCTCTCTCTATGTCCTGTGTCTCTATTCGCTGTCCGTCTCTTGCTCATTCTCATCTCTCGACAACCTCAGACACCACACTACCAAGCATGGCATCAATGCAACAGCAAGGCACACAAGCACACATGTTGGCACACTTGCACACACACATACACTACCCCACCCAGTACACAACACAACACCACACACAGACACACTCACAGAGACAGACAGACACACACACACACACACAACACACACACTCACACAGACATACACAGACACAACACACAAACACACACACAGACAAACATACACAAACAGCACATACAGACACCACACTAACACACATACCCCACCCAACTCCACTACCCACACACAATCAGCACCCCCACTCTCCCCCTCCCCCCTCCACCAACACACACACACACACTACCCCCACCCAAACACACACAACACACACACACTACCTCACCTCACCTCCACCCCACCCACCCACCACCACCCCCTACACACACAGAGACAAAACCCACACTCCCATCAAAACAAAGAACCACCACCACCCACCACCAAACAAACAACTAAACAACCAAACAAACAAACAAATTAACCCCTTTTTCTCTCCCTTCCGCCTCAGTCCATGCTGTCCCTAAGCGATGAGCTTCTGAAGGACGACAGCGCCTGGAACAACATGAGCGTGACCCAGCAACGCAATGCAGCTGCCTCCATCCTGGACAGTGTGGAAAAATCGGGACTCCTGGCAGCCTCCGCCATGGCAGTAGGGGCATCCAATGTCACACGCAAGTCCAACATCGGTAAAGTTTTGTTTTTCGTTTTCGGCCACTTTTTTTGGGGGGGAGTTGGGGCATGTTGGATGGTGTAGGTGAGTGGTTAAAGACCGTTCGATTTCAAGTCATGTGGGTTTATGAGGTTGTGGGGTTTGAATCTTGATGTCGGCGATGTCTGGGGAATTGATTAACTAACCCTTAAGCCTGTCAAGGATTTTTTTTTGGGGTGGGGGCTAATAATAGGACAACCCTATTTGCCAGGGACTCTCACCACCTCATCTATCCCGAAGGACTGTGGAGGCACTTATGAAGATTTTGCAACCAGCTTCCTCCACTCAGTGTTAGAAATAATATATAAAACATTCAGGGAATGTAGAATAGATAGATGGAAGTGAATTTTCTTTTGGTTCTTACTGTGACTGAATAGGGTGTGTGAACCAGAGTTGTTCAGATGATATTGTTTCTTGGTATTTTGGTTTTGAAAAAATACATTTTTTTCTTCTTTTATTTGAGGATAATGGAATAAACATTCATGTGCTTTTTGACATCCAGTCCCTGTGTGTGTACAGTTTTATATATTTTGTCATCCATTCCCACCGGCACACAATGGCCAACTCTTCCGAAAAGCTGAACGGGTTTTAACATGTGCGCAAGATGTTCTGCGTGCGTTCGCACACGGGGCCTCGGTTTATAGTCTCATCCGAAGGCCTCTCGGGGAGAGTGGAGTCTGCACTGATGTTAACTCTAGAAGAAAAATCCTCTTGAACAGGATTTGAACCCGGGTCAGCAAATCACGAGTGCATCACTCCAACCACCAGGCTATCCCCCTGTTTAATCCTCCCTAAATTTATTTATTTTATTTTTTTTATTTATTTATTCTTTTATATCGGGCATAATGGAATAAGCACTCATGTGCTTTTTTACATCCAGTCCCCGTGTGTATGCGGTTTTGTAAATTTTGTCATCTGTTCCCACCGGCACACAATGGCCTACTCTTTCAAAAAGCGGAACAGGATTTAACGTGTGCGCAAGATAACATGAATGAAAGAATGTTTTTTTAAAAAAATGCATCATTGCTGAGTATTTATTTTTTGCGTGTTTCAGTGATGAAGGTCATGAACGTGAACACGAAACTGGGCCGGGCAGCCATATTGGAGGAGAAATCTGTGGC
Source organism: Rapana venosa (assembly GCA_028751875.1). NCBI lineage: Eukaryota > Metazoa > Mollusca > Gastropoda > Neogastropoda > Muricidae > Rapana > Rapana venosa. The sequence continues at coordinate 63,782,871 of CM054140.1, read as the reverse complement.
GGGATCGCGCGCTAAAGTGAATCGCTTCACCATTCCCCCTGAGGTTTTGAGACAAGCAGCTGGTGTCTGGAAAGGTAGGGCATTGTGTGTGTGATGTGTGTGTGAGTGTGTGTGATGTGTGTGAGTGTGTGTGTGTGATGTGTGTGAGTGTGATGGTGTGTGAGTGTGTTGTGTGAGTGAGTGTTTGTGAGTGAGTGTGTGTGTGAGTGTGTGTGATGTGGTATGGTGTGTGTGTGTGATGTGTAGTGGGGTGTTGTGTGTGATGTGGTATGGTGTGTGTGTTGTTGTGTGATGTGGTATGTGTGTGATGTGGTATGGTGTGTGTTGTTGTGTGATGTGTGTTGGGGTGATGTGGTATGGTATGTGTGTGTTGTCGTTGTGGTGTGTGTGATGTGGTATGGTGGTGTGAGTGAGTGTGTTGTTGTGTGTGTGAGTGATGTGTGTGTGTGTGTGGAGAGTGTGTGTGAGTGTGATGTGGTATGGTGGTGTGGTGTGTGTGTTGTTGTGATGTGGTATGGTGTGTGTGTGATGTGGTATGGTGTGTTGTGTTGATGTGGTATGGTGGTGTGTGATGTGAGTGTGTGTGTGAGTGTGTGTGTGAGTGTGTTGTCGTGTGATGTGGTATGGTTGTGTGTGTGTTGTTGTGGTGTGGTATGGTGTGATTGTGTGTGAGTTGTGATGTTGTGTGATGTGGTATGGTGTGTGTGTTGTGGTGTTGTGTGTTGTGTGATGTGGTATGGTGTGTGTGTGTGTGGTGTGTGTGTTGTCGTGTGATGTGGTATGGTGTGTGTTGTGTGGTGTGGTGTGTGTGTGTTGTCATGTGATGTGGTATGGTGTGTGTGTGTTGTCATGTGATGAGGTATGGTATGTGTGTGTGTGTGTTGTTGTGTGATGTGGTATGGTGTGAGTGTGTGTGAGTGAGTGTGGTGTGTGTGTGTGAGTGTGTGTGTGTTGTGTGTGGTGAGTGTGTGTGTGTGTGTTGTGTGATGTGGTATGGTGTGAGTGTGTGTGTGAGTGAGTGTGGTGTGTGTTGTGTGTGTGTGTGAGTGTGTGTGTTGTTGTGTGTGCGTGAGTGTGTGTTGTTGTTGTGTGATGTGGTATGGTGTGTGTGTTGTTGTTGTGTGATGGGTATGGTGTGTGTGTGTTGTTGTGTGGTATGGTGTGTGTGTTGTTGTGTGGTGTGGTTATGGTGTGGTGTGTTGTTGTGTGGTGTGGTATGGTGTGTGTGTGTTGTTGTGTGGTGTGGTATGGTGTGTGTATGTTGTCGTGTAATGTGGTATGGTGTGTGTGTGTTGTCGGGTATGTGGTATGGTGTGTGTGTGTTGTGGTATGGCGTGTGTGGGTCTCTGTGTTTGTGTCTGTGTGTATGTGTGTGTGTGTGTGTGTGTGAGAGAGAGTGTGTGTGTGTACGTGTGTGTTGTGTTGTAGTGTTGTGTTGTGTTGTATATGTACGCATGATTCAGATTCACATTCACAATATATTTTGCCACATGACCCCCATTTTCACCCACCATGAAGGCACCCACATTCCGACTTCAACAAATCATGACATTTTCGTTCCCCGCGCAGCCCCAGTGCCCGTGGTGTTCGTGGTGATGAGCGACATCAGCGAGTGGCTGACGCCAGAGACGGTCACCGCAGCGGTCAACGACAACGTCATCGACGCCAGACCGCAGGAGGAGCCACCGCGCCGCGTGGTCAACACCGACGTCGTCTCCGTCTCCATGTCCAAAAACCGCCTGAAAAATCTGGCCGAGCCGGTCGTCTTTCTGCTGGAGCATAGACAGGTGAGAAGTGTTGGGCAGTTTCTGTTGTCATTTTTAAAAAAATAGAAAAAGCTGCTGTGTGGGGTGTGGTGGGGTGGGTCGTGGGGGTGTGGGATAGTCTATTTTGTTTTATTTTATTTTATTTATTTTTTAAAAAAAGCTGCTATGGCAGGGGTGAGTGGGGTGGGAGGTAGTGTATTTTATTTTATTTTATTTATATTATTTTTAAAAAAGCTGCTATGTGAGGTGTGGTTGGGGTGGGTGGGGTGGGAGATAGTCTATTTTATTTTATTTTATTTATTTTATTTTTTAAAAAGCTGCTACGGCAGGGGTGGGTGGGGTGGGGAGATAGTCTATTTTATTTTATTTATTTTATTTTATTTTATTTTATTTTATTTATTTAATTTAATTTAATTTTATTTATTTTATTTTATTTTATTTTATTTATTCTTTTATATCGAAGATAATGGCTCAAGCACTCTTTTTATTATTTTTATTTTTTAAACGTCCAGTCCCTGTGTGTATGCGGTTTTGTCAATTTTGTCATCTGTTCCCACTGGCACTCCACTGGCCTACTCTTTGGAAAAGTGGGTCAGGATTTTTAACGTGTGCGCAAGATGTTTCGTGTGCGTTCATACACAGGGACCTCGGTTTACAAATCTCATCCGAAGGACTTTTTGGGGGGAGAGTGGAGTCGGCACTGATGTTAACTCCAGGGGGAAAAAAAAATCCCCTTGAACGGGAGTCGAACCCGGGTCATCAGATTTCGAGCGTAATGTTCTAACCACTAGGCTATCCCGTCTCCCCCCCCATCTAATGGTTAGAGAGTTGAGTGTGTGATGTGCTAGGCCCAGATTCAAGCCACCACTGAGGCACCCAGTCAAGAGGATTTTTCCCCTGGAGTTAACATCAGTGCTGCCCTGAAAAGTCCTTCGGATGAGACTGTAAACTGAAGCCCTGTGTGGGAACGTATGCAGAACATCTTGTGCGTATGTTTAAAGTCCTATCTGCCGTTCAGGCGAGTAGGAAATTGCGTGCTGGTGGGAATGGATACAGAATTTTTTTAATGCGCGCGCACTGGTGCTGTGTTTAGACATGATCCCCAATTGGAAATGCGGTGATCAGAATTGTGGGTAAACGGTTGCATATGCAAAAATCCCTGACCATTGGTGACCCTCAGAGCTCAAGCTGAAGAATAAAAAAAGAAAAGAAAAAAAGCTGTGTGTGTGGTTACTGCTTTTGGTGTGTATATTTTTTTCTAGTTATTTCGTGGCTGTTTTTTTGTGTTTTTGATGTTTTTGGGTCGTTTTGTAATTGGAGATATTGGGGTTTTGAAGGTTTTAGAAGGGAAAGAGTGGAAAATGTCTTTTTGTCATGAAAAGCTGTGCATGTGTTTTGTCTTTGGATGTGTATGTGTGTTTGTGTGTGTGTGTGTGTTAGTGTGTGTGTGTGTTTTTGTGTGTGTGTGTGTTTTAAAATGTCCTTACTAGTAAATCATTTTTGTGCGAGATGTTGAGTCTTGTAAATGGAGATATTGGGTTTTTAAAGTTTTTCAAAAGTTGGATGTGAAGTGTGAATTTTTTTTTTTTACCAAAAAGTAGCACGCTTGGATGTTGAGCTTTGTTTAGAATTGAGAAGTGAGGACAGACTGTAAAACTAAGTTTTAGTAAGGATGATGAAATGAGTGCGTCGCAAGTGACCAGTAAATTAAAAAACCAAAACCAAAAAAAGCATCGTTTATGTAATGATACAACTGACATTTGCTGCCTTGTTGCAATACTTTTGATATATGTATTTTAGGGTGTGACAGTGTGTTTGTGATTGAATATATCTATCTATCTATCTATCTATCTATCTATCTATCTATCTATCTATCTATCTATCTATCTATCTATCTATCTATATGAGAAAAGAATTAATCCCTTCCCCCCTCCCTCAGCCCCCTCCCCCCACATGTGTTACCAGCACATCAATTTGTTTACAAGATTCAGCACTGTATAAAATTCCATACATTATTTTATTATTATCATTATTATTATTGTTGTTGTTGTTGTTATTATTATTAAATTGACTCACAATTTTTCTTTCTTCTGTTACAGACGGAATCTGTTGAAAACGCACAGTGCTCCTTCTGGGATACAGACCTAGGGTAAGTTGACGAAGGAAGGAAAGGAGGAATAGCAGTCGATTATCCCCTACTATATCTCACAATATACAGGATAGCTCAGTGGTCAGAGCACTCGCTTTCCCCCCAGCTAAGGTTAAGCAGCATCGAGCGTGGTTACCACTTGGATAGGTGACCGTTTGTGCGCCTTGGCTTCAGTACAGTTCCCCCAGTTCACCCAGCTGTAAATGGGTACCTGCCCTCTTTAGGGTCAGGGAAGGTAAAGCAGCGAGGGAGAGGAGATGGGCGCCGCCCTCAATATGCTGGCTTCTGGAGAAGCTGAGGTCTCTGATGCCGTACCCCCCAACAACCTTATAGGTTATGGGGGGGGGGGGGGGACACCTTTACCTTGTATATCTCACAACATATGGTGTTTCACTTGTAGAGGCTGAACTGTGCGATGGGAGGGGTGTCACAAGGCAAGGAATGCCAAATTAGTGTTTTATGCCATAGTTTTGTTTTCTATGTTGTTGTTGTTGTCTTCAATTTAACGTCTGTTCACTATGTTTTGTTTTCTATGTTTATACTTATTCATATGGCGTGTTTTGAGCCTGATTTATTTTTAGCTAAAGGCGCAATGCAAATTGAATTGTTATTGCTGTTGTTATTATTGTTGTTATTTTCATCATTTTCATCCTCCTCCTCCTCCTCCTCCTCCTCCTTCTTATCTGTTTTGTGAACAAACCATCCTGCGTGCTGACGACAGGGGGTGGTCGACAGAGGGGTGTGAGATGGTGGACAGCAACAAGACGCACACCATCTGCAAGTGCAACCACCTGACCAGCTTCGCTGTGCTCATGGACATCACCGGAACCACGCTGGAGGTGAGGGAGTGTGGGTGGGGGGGAGGTGAGGGAGGGGGGAGGGAGGTGAGGGAGGAGGGGGGGAGGTGAGGGTCCCCCTTTCTTCCACAGCGCGCAAATCCCACATCACTCAAGTCAAAAGCGCTAAATTTAGCGCACCCCCTTTCCTTTTTACCTAGTCCCAGGTGTGGTCAGTTCCTGCTGTATATATTAGCACCAGCTGGGCTTGGATGGATAGCAGCTGAGAGCAGCTGAAAGTAGGAACAGCGGTGTAGCTTTCTGTGTTCTTCTTCTTCTTTCTTCTTCTTCCTTTTTTGTCATGTTTCTCCCAGGGGAGGTTTGACATTGATGAGCCTTCTCCATCTCTCTCTCTGTTTTGAGCTTCCTCCTTATTTTATGCCCCTTTCTCTAAGATCAACTGCAATACAGGCAGCCCAGGTTTTGCTAGGTCTTCCCTTTGGTCTCTTTCCATCCACTACGAAGTTCATTTGCTCTTTTTATGATGTGGCGGTCTGCTTTCTGTTGAACGTGCCCAAACCAGCGCAGTCTATTGGTCTAGTACCTCTGGTTTAAAGTGGGTTGTTTTTTCCCCACTCCCCAAAGTCAATGTTAGTAGTGACTCCACTTTCCCTGAAAGTCTCTGGGATGAGACAGTGATTATACAGACTTCAGATCATCAACTTTGCACATTCTCCATAGTTCTTTATTCATGATCCTGTCTTCCCATTTGATCTTTGTCATGTAGCGTAGCATTCGGTTTTCACAGCTGTTCAACAAACGTTCGATGGTTTTTGTGAAAACCCACGTCTCCGAGCCATACAGGAGAACAGGTCTGATGCAGGCCTTGTCTATCAGACAGCATCTCTCCAGTGGGATTTTCTGATTTCCGAGCAGACTTGCTAATTCTTTCCATTTCTTCCAAGCACTCGAAATCCTGGTTCTGACAGCTAACTCAGATTTTGCTTCGCAGCTCATCATCTCTCCCAGGTATCAGAATTCGTCTGCCACTTCTATCTTCCCTTGTAGCTTTCTGTGTTGACCAAGCATTTGCCGTTTTGTTTTCCTGGCACTACTTTGGTGCCGTTACACTTTTTTTTGTGTGGCCACTGTTGACTGTATTAACAGCTTTGTTTTTTTGTCACAGCTTCTTTTTTGTGTGTCGTTGAACGCTCTAGACAGCAACTGTTGTTGTCTGTCATTTGAGTGAAGATGTGTTGCTTTGCCTGTTAAGGGCCTGACGAGTCAGGACCAGGGCATCCGACTTTCAATGCAGGAGGAAATTGTTATCATAATCGTTTCTCTGTGTGTGTGTGTGTGTGTGTGTGTATGTACGTTTGAGTGTGTGTGTGTTGTGTATGCTCTGTGCCTGAGTGTGTATGTGCGTGTGTGTGTGTTGTATGTGTGACTGTGTGTGTGTGTATGTGTGTGTGTGTGTGCTGTGTTCTCAAGTGCCCATGTGTGCGTGTGTGTGTGTGTGTGTGTGCTGTGTTCTCAAGTGCCTGTGTGTGTGTGTGTGTGTGTGTGCGACTGTGTGTGTGTGTGTGTGTTTTGTGTATGCTTTGTGCCTGAGTATGTGTGTCTGTGTGCATGTGTGTGTGTGTGTGCGACTGTGTGTGTGTGTGCTGTGTTCTCAAGTGCCCATGTGTGCGTGCGTGTGTATGTGCGAGCATGTGTATGAGCATGTTTTTGTGTGTGCACTATGTGATGATGTGGAAAAAAAAAGTGAATTGTAGAAAATTCAGAAATATTCTGTTTCTTTTTCCCAGTTGCCGGCAAGTGCCAGATTATCGCTGGAACTGATCACGTATATCGGGTGTGCCATTTCCATCGTCTGTCTTCTGCTCAGCTGGGTGACCTTCACTTGCTTCAAGTGAGTCTTGGTATATTGATAGTGTGTGTTGTAGTGTGTGTATGTGTGTGTGTGTACCATTTTCATTGTCTTCTGCTGAGCTGGGTGACCTGCACTTGTTTCAAGTGAGTCTTGGTATATTGATAGTGTGTATATTACAGTGTGTGTGTGTGTATGTGTGTGTGTGTGTGTGTGTGTGTGTGTGTGTGTGTGTGTGTGTGTGTGTGTGTGTGTGTGTGTGTATGTGTGTGTGTGTGTGTACCATTTTCATTGTCTTCTGCTGAGCTGGGTTACCTTTACTTGTTTCAAGTGAGTCTTGGTATATTGATAGTGTGTGTCGTAGTGTGTGTGTGTGTGTGTACCATTTCCATTGTCTTCTGCTGAGCTGGGTGACCTGCACTTGTTTCAAGTGAGTCTTGGTAAATTGATAGTGTGTATCATAGTGTGTGTGTGTGTGTGTGTGTGTGTGTGTGTGTGTGTGTGTGTGTGTGTGTGTGTGTGTGTGTACCATTTTCATTGTCTTCTGCTGAGCTGGATTACCTTCACTTGTTTCAAGTGAGTCTTGGTATATTGATAGTGTGTGTCGCAGTATGTATGTGTGTGTGTGTGTGAGAGAGAGATGCATGTTTGTGTGTGTATGTGAGAGAGAGAGAGTGGTTTGTGTGTTTGTTTGTGTGTGTGAGAGAGAGGTGCATGTGTGTGTTATGTGAGAGAGAGAGAGTGGTGCGTGTGTTCGTGTGTTTGTGTGTTTGTTTGTGAGTGAGAGAGAGAGAGGTGTGTCTGTACATTTGTAAAGTGATATATACTTAACTTTTGTCTGGCCCGAGCCGAAAGCTTTAACAGTCACTGCTGTAAGCAAAGTGCCACGCCCTGCATCAAAAATGTTGTTATGCTTTAAAACGTTTGCAGAGATGGTCCTCAGCCATAACAAGCTCATAGCGTAAAAACCAGCTCTCTCCTTTATAAAGGAGAAAAAAAAATCCTCTGAAGTCGGAGTATGGCTGCCTACATGGCATGGTACTTGAAATAATAATAATAATAATAATAATAATGTATGGAATTTATATAGCGCTGAATCTTGTAAAGCAACAAATCAAAGCGCTTTTAAAAAAAAAAAAATTTTTTTAGCCACACATGCAAACGTCTCATCCCAGTGTGTACTTACAGTCTCACAGCGATTCTCAGGTCGTGTGACAAGAGAAACAAGACTTGCATGTTCTGGGTGACCCTGTAGAATGTCAAGCTGGGGAATGCCTAACATCAACACCAAAAATATGCTCTTTGTCATGCAAATATGGGGAGCAGGATAGCATAGCGGTTAGAGCGTTGAGCTTGCAGTGTACTGGTCCTGGGTTCGAGCCACCACAGAGGCGCTGGTTTAAAGCGGGTTGGTTTTTTCCCCCCACTCCCCAAAGTCAATGTTAGTGCTGACTCCACTCCCCTGAAAGTCGTTGGGGTGAGACTACGATTATACATACCAAGGTCCCATGTGTGAATGCATGCAGAACATCATGCACACTTACGTAAAAACCTGCCCGGCTTTTTTCGAAGAATAGGCTATTGTGTGCCTGTGGGAAATGAATGACAAAATTGTTAAAAAAAAGAAAAAAGAAGAAAAACCACATGCACACTGAAGTTGTGTTTAAGACATTCCTGAAGTTGGAATGACAATGACAATGACAAATTCTTTTATTTCGAGGATAATGAATAAGCACCCATGTGCTTTTTTCCATCCAGTCCCCGCCCTTAGGGATATATAAGAGAGAGAGAGAGAGTGTGTTGGGGTGGAATTGAACCTAAGACTGTTCATGTTTATTGTCCACCTGCTACCTTAATGGTGTGTGTGGTGGGGGAAGGGGAACAGTTGCACGGGCAAAATCTCACCATTGGTGAACCTTGGAGCTCGAACTGAGGAATGGAAAAAAAAAAAGCACACGCACAAAAAGTCTTGTGTGCGCCTTCACAGTGTGCCTGCCTGTGGTGTTTCAGGAATCTGGACTGTGATCGCAACACCATCCACAAACACCTGGTCTTCTGTCTGATGGTGGCCCAGATCGTGCTGGTGGCAGGCCTGCAGCAGACACAGCCTCCGGTAAGTCCACAGGGTTGAGCAGGCAGCGGTGAGGTACATGGGTGTGTGTGTGTGTTCTTATGGGCAAGGAAGTTATTACATAACAAGAGAGACGTGGAAGAAGTGGGCCACTTTGCGGGCTTGGTAAGAATGGGTGACCAGTTTTTAAAAAAAAAACCCAACAAAAACCAGTTGTGCAGTGGTGTTTAGATATTCTTTCTGAAGCTGGAATGTTGCTACTTGAATGGTGGGAAAAAATGGTCGCACTCTTCTTCTTCTTCTTCTTCCTTTTTTGTCATGTTTCTCCCAGGGGAGGTTTGACATTGATGAGCCTTCTCCATCTCTCTCTGTGTTGAGCTTCCTCCTTATTTATGCCCCTTTCTCTACGATCATCTGCAATACAGGCAGCCCAGGTTTTGCTAGGTGGTCGCAATGTGTGCATAAAAATCTCACCATTGCTGAACCTTGGAGCTCTTAGCTGAGGAAAAATTCCAACCCACCCCCCTCCCCCCCCCCCCCCCACCCCCCAAAGAAAAGAGAAAGGAAGGGAAAAAACCCCATCAAAACAACAACAAAAAACAAAAAGCAAACAAAACCTCTAAAATTTTGACAGGTTTCTTTCCAAAATATATTTTTTAAAAGAATTTGAGCCTATCATTTTGCTCTTTTTATTATGTGTTGGCCCAAATTTAATTTAGTTGTATGTTGGGGTTTTTAAAATTTTTTTTAATTTTTACATTTTTTAAAGGAAAGATCTTTGAAAAATAAAGTGTAATGAAATCTGAACGTTTTAAACACATCATTATGTATACTGAGGGATTTCTCAGTGGTCAGAGCACTTGCCCTCCCCAAGCTAAGGTTAAGCAGCGTTGAGCGTGGTTGCCTTAGCTTGGGTGACCGTTCTTGTGCCTTGGCTTCAGTACAGTCCCCCAGTTCACCCAGCTGTAAATGGGTATCTGCCTCTTTAGGGTCAGGGAAGGTAAAGCAGGGAGGGAGAGGAGATGGGTGCCGCCCTCAATATGCTGGCCCTAGAGAAGCTGAGGTCTCTGACGCCTCGCTCCCCTTTGACCTTATAGGTTATGGAACACCTTTACATTTATTGACTGACAATCAGAACTGTTTTTCAGTACATCATTTAATACTTAACTGACATAACACACCATCCATTTTCCAATATATCATTTTCATATTACACTAACAATACAACAACTATTTTTCAGTATATGATTTCATACGTTACTAACAACCACAACAACTATTTTTCAGTATATTCTTATTTCAGGCTTAACTGACATAACGCATATACCAACTGTTTTTCAGTATATTATTTCATACTACAGTTTGGAACCTATTCTGTAGATATATTTCATACGTTACGAACAAACACAACAGCTATTTTTCAGTTATGTTATTCTTATTTCAGACTTAACCGACACAACGTATATACCAACTGTTTTTCAGTATATTATTTCATACTATAGATTGGAACCTATTCTGTAGATCAACAGCTATTTTTCAGTATGTTATTGTATGATTGTATGTTTATCCGTCATGTCCGATGATGACCTCCAAAACAGCAGAGGAGGCAGCTGCTGTTTTGGAAACTGGGCAGAAATTTGATTATAGTGGAGATGCCTTGCCCACAGTACATCCCCACTCTCTCGGCCAAGTGGGCATAAGGACAGTCAGCGTTGGAGATGTTCTCCAAAGGCCAACCAGCCCCCAGGGCTGCAGCACATAAGGACTGTGCGAGTCAAGCCTCCTAGTCAGAGAATCCTAGTCGATCACTAAAGACTAAGCTGTAAAGTGGAATTCCATGAGTGGGAAAAGCCACTGGTCATACAGCCTCTCACTTTGCTGTTGCCCCCAGCGTCAATGGTTTAATCAAGAACTGTGATAAAGCCCATGTTATTATTTCACACTTAACCGACACAACGCATATACCAACTGCTTTTCAGTTGCTGTGTTCCATCATCGCCGGAGTTCTGCATTTCTTCTTCCTGGCTTCGTTTGCCTGGATGTGTCTGGAGGGGGTGCAGCTCTATGTCATGCTGATCGAGGTGTTCGAGTCGGAACACTCGCGCGTGCTCTACTACTACCTGTTCGGCTATGGCGTTCCTGCCATCATCGTGGGCGTGTCGGCCGCTGTGTTTTCTGAGGGCTACGGGACAGAGTTCCAGTGAGTGGATTATATGTGTTTTGTGTTGTGTTGTTGTTGTTGTTGTGTGTGGGGGTTGTGCGTGTGTGTGTAGTGTGTGTGAAAGAATGTGTGTGTGTGAGTTGTGTATGTTGTTGAGAGTGAGAAAGTGTGTGTGTTTATTTATTTTATTTATTTATTTATTCTTTTATAATGAGGATAATGGAATAAGCACTCATGTGCTTTTTTGCATCCAGTCCCCATGTGTATGCGGTTTTGTAAATTTTGTCATCTGTTTCCACTGGCACACAATGGCCTACTCTTCCGAAAAGCGGAACTGGATTTAATGTGTGCGCAAGATGTTCTGCATATGTTCAAACATGGGGCCTCGGTTTATAGTTTCATCCGAAGGACATGAGAGTGAGAGAGCGAGAAGGAAAGTGTGTGTGTGTGTGTGTGTGTGTGTGAGAGGGTGATGCATGCATATCTCGCAATCTGATGACCTGGGTTCAATTCCCATTCAAGGGGACATTTTCTCCTGGAGTTAACATCAGTGCAGACTCCCACTCTCCCCAAAAGTCCTTCAGATGAGACTATAAACTGAGGCCCTGTGTGTGAACACACAGAGAACATCTTGCGCACACATTAAATTTTGTTCCGCTTTTCATAAGAGTAGGCCATTGTGTTGCCGGTGGGAACAGATGACAAAAATTTACAAAACCGCATACACACAGGGACTGGATGTAAAAAAGTACATAGCGCTTATTCCATTATCCTTGATATAAAATAATAAAATAAAATAAATAATAAATAAATATAAGTGTCTGTGGAGGGGGGGTGGCATGCATACATATATGAGAGGCTGTGTGTGTGTGCGTGTGTGTGTGCATGCACACACACACCTATGCTTTGATGGGTTTGTTTCTTTTTTTTCATGTGTAATTTCATGAAATTTGTCACTTGTTTTCCTAAGAAGTACTTCAGAGGAATGACATAGTATTTTCCTTATATGAGATTTAATGCTTTGAGCAATGTGTTCCGTTCAGTTACTGCAGTGGACTTAATAATTATTATACAATAAGTTGTAAATAGAAATGCATGTGTTATTTCATGCAAAGGTAGACAACCACAGCATTGAGTGAGTGATGTGCAATTGCCTCCCTTTAAAGAATGTACCCTCCCTGGTTGATTTTGTCCAAGTTAGCACAGTGTTGATCTGAGTTAGTGAAGCACACACACATTTGATACATTTGATCAACAGATGTAATCTTTTATACAGATTTCATCTTTTATGCTTAAAAATGATAAGAGGATATTCTTCTTAACAGTGAGTCTGATTGGTGAGCAGATCTTCTATTCCAGGGAAAGAAGGTGGCAGGATGTTTAAGATGGTCACCTGCCAACAAGTAAACCATGAGGTTCTGGGTTCGATTCCCAGCCTCGCCCTTTCTTCCCAGTTTGACAAAAAAATCGAAGTGAATGTCAAAGTCCTTTGGATGAGACTATAACCGAGGCCCCGTGTTCGAACGCATGCAGAACATCTTGCGCACACGTTAAATCCTGTTCCGCTTTTCAGAAGAGTAGGCCATTATGTGCCGGTGGAAACAGATGACAAAATTTACAAAATCGCATACACACGGGGACTGGATGTAAAAAAGCACATGAGGGCTTATTCCATTATCCTTGATATAAAAGAATAAATAAAAATAAATAAATACTTTAAACAGTCGGGGGATATTTTTATCTGTGACTTCTGTTGATCAACAGATTTTTTCCTTATTCCTAGGCTAGAGCTCCGAGGTTCAACCAATGGTGAGATTTTGTGTCTGCGACCGTTTTTGCCTACCATGTAGGTAGCCGCATTCTGACTTCAGGGATGTATGCTGTATAATAGTTATGTTTCCATAACCCACTGATCCCTGACATGAATTTCGGGATCTTCATCGAGCATGTTTGATCTTCAGGGTGTGTATATATATACACAAAAAGAAGTAAGGCACTGGCAGGTCTGCAGGGAGATTGTAAAAATCCCCTCCCTTGATTCACCAGACCCTGCCGAGATTCGAACCCACGACTTCATGGACTCGTGAGATTGAAGTCGAACGGTTTTAACCACTCGGCTATAGCGTCCGCCAGGAATAAATTTACTGTTATAGTTTTAAAAAGAACAGAGGATATTTACAATAGTAAATCACTTTAAAAAAAATTGTTTTAACAGATTTCAGCGTTTACACTTTTATTATTTTTTAAAATTTATTTTAATTTTATTCTTTTATATCGAGGATAACAGAACAAGCACTTATGTGCTTTTTTTACATCCAGTCCCCATGTGTATGCGGTTTTGTAAATTCTGTCATCTGTTCCCATCGGCACACAATGGCCTACTCTTATGAAAAGCGAAACAGGATTTAACGTGTGTGCAAGTTCTTCGTGCGCTCGCGACACGGGGCCTCGGTTTATAGTCTTATCCAAAGGACTTTTGGGGGGAGAGTGGAGTCTGCACTGATGTTAACTCCAGGGGAAAAATATCCTCCTTGAACGGGAATCGAACTCGCAGATGATATTTATAACAGTAAGTCCAACAACTCTGAAGTTAGAGAGGAAAAAAAACCCAAAACGATCACATACATAAAATCTCACCATCGGTAAGTAAACCTCAGAGCTGTAACTAAGAAATGAAAAAAAACAACCCCAAACCTCTGAAAGTATACTTAATCGGTTTGGTGGATAGAATAAAATTTTTCACACTTGAAAAAGCAAAAGGATTTGGGTTTTTTAACAGTGGATGTTTAAAATATTTTTTGTGGTATCGTCTTTTTTTCTTTTTCCAGTTGCTGGCTGACGATTGACCGAGGGTTCATCTGGAGTTTCGTGGGGCCAGTCCTGGCTGTGTTGCTGGTGAGCTTTGTGGAGGGCTTAGTTTTAAGGTTGAGGTTCCTTTTGTGCTGTGCTGTATTCCACAGTGGTTAACAAGATAAGATTGACATGCGTGCATGCATATACTTACGTACAGATGCGAGCACTCACACAAATGGAAGCACTACACACATGCAAACACTCACACAAATGGAAGGACTCACACACATGCAAGCACTCACACATACACACATGCATGCACGCGCACACACACACACGCACGCACGAACACACACACACACACACACACACACACAAGGAGGAAGGTGACAGGATGGTTAAGACGTTTGCCTGTCAACAAGTAAACCGTGAGGTTCTGGGTTCGATTCCCAGCCTCGCCCTTTCTTCCCAGTTTGACCAAAAAAATCGAACTGAATGTCAAAGTCCTTCGGATGAGACTATAAACCAAGGCCCCGTGTGCGAACGCATGCAGAACATCTTGCGCACATGTTAAATCCTGTTCTGCTTTTCAAAAGAGTAGGCCATTGTGTGCCGTTGGGAACAGATGACAAAATTTACAAAACCGCATACACACGGGGATTGGATGTAAAAAGGCACATGAGTGCTTATTCCATTATCCTTGATATAAAAGAATAAATAAATAAAATAAATAAATACATACAGGTGCGAGCACTCACACGCAAGTGGAAGCACTCACACACACGCAAGCACTCACACGCAAGCACTCACACATGCAAGCACTCACACATGCAAGCACTCACACACATGCAAGCACTCACACACATGCAAGCACTCACACACACATGCATGCACGCATGCACACACACACTCACTCTTTGGGGAAAGGAGTGTGTGTGTGAGTGACCTTTTCACTTGAAAGTTTCTCATGGAACGTTAAAAAACCAATACAGAAACGTAAGCTTTCTCGTATCTTTTCCACATTACGATTCCTATCACTGCGTGCCTGTCAGTATTGTAACTGCCCTTCACGGGGCGATTAAAAGTGGTTTTGACTGTACTGGGCTTGACTTGGACGTGACGTGACTTGACTTGACCTGACTTGACTCGATACCAATTTGTGACCCATTTCCAGGTCAACATAGTGATGCTGGTGATCGCCATTTCCATCATGGTCCGTCACTCCTCTATGTCCCACACCATGCGACAGAAGACCGTGCCCCAGAAAATGAGGTGAGAGAGGGGTGGGGTTTGGTGGGTTGTTTTTTTTTTCGGGATGGGGGGGGGTGGGGGAGGATCAAGTCTGAGTTTCTTCTCCACTGTATGCCGTTCCTGTCTTCTTTCTTTCTTTCTTTTTTTCTGATTTGAGATGAAGTGTAATTACTTACTTTTACTACCAGAAATACTCGTGTGTGTGTGTGTGTGTGTGTGTGAATTGTATTTTCTGCATGGTTCAGGCCAAAGTGTAATATAACTTTTGTACATGCCGGTCGTATTTTTCTGGTTGAATGTTAACAGTTTGGTTTGTATTTTTTTGTATTGAAAAAAAGTAACAATTAACATATCGGGTGTATCTTCTCTGCTAATCAACAA
>CM054140.1:63747653-63762653 GCA_028751875.1 Rapana venosa | reverse complement strand
AAATGAGTGATAGAGTGAGTGAACAAATAGAGTAAGCCAGAAAATAAATGACTGGACAGGAGCACCAGATAGGTCACTTTCACATTCACCTGTCCTGTAGTCTAGTAGACCATTGGGGCACCACTGAAGATTTTGCAACCAGCTTCCTGCAAGGTCACACAAGCAAGCAAAAAATGTTATATTCCATAAATCTTGGCCTGTATGTGGTAGGAGCATGTATATGTTTAATGTTCTGATTTATTGTTGGATTTCTTGGGTGCTTTTTGAATGAAAGTGATATTTTTAAGTACAAGTGAACAAATGTAAATTGTATAAGGTATGGTGTGTGTATGTCTATCTGTACTTTTTTTTGGGTATTCACATGTTGTGTATTTCAGTTTACTTTTTATATAGAGCAGTAACTCTTCACTTGCATACACACGCACACACGCACACAGTCACACACAGACACACACACACACACACACACACACACACACACACACAGAGTCAGACACAGTCTCACACACACAGTCACACACACACAGTCACACACACACAGTCACACACACACACACACACACACACACACACACACACAGAGTCAGACACAGTCTCACACACACACAAAGTGTGTATTTTTTAAAAAAAGTACATGTCTCATTATTTTACCTATGAACAGCCCAGAGGATTGAAACATTTTGTCTTACATTAAAAAAAAAAAAAAAGAAGAAACTATGAAGCAGTATGTATTCTGCTTTATAAAGAAGCCTTACTTGAATGTGTATTCATGAAAGTTTAACAAAAGTGATACGTCTCTTTTATTTTAAAACTAAAAGCAATACACACACAATTGGGCAGCTTAAAACTACTGACCTCAATGAGTACTACCACATGAATATTCATGAATAATCATTTCCTAGTTTTAAACTTGGTACTAGATAAGTGTTCATTTGGACTTTTGGCTCCGAATTTTTCTTGCACATTTCTGACTTACAACAGCACATTTTAAATCTTTTTTGTGTGTGTGTGATAAGACTGCAATGGTCTAGAGGTAACGCGCCTGTCTAGAAAGCAAAAAAGTCCGGGTCGGAAGTGTGCGGTGGTTCGAATCCCGTTTGGACCTGAAACTTTTCCCCTATCCATTAGACCATGAGTGGTGGTCTGGGCGCTACTCTTTCTGATGAGACGATAAACCGAGGTCCCGTAATTATAATTATTTAGCGCACGGAAAAGAAGCCACGGCAACAAGACTTGTCTCTGGCAAACTTCTGTAGAAAAAAGCCACCCTGATAGGGAAACAAATAACAGTTGCAGACAGGAAAAAAAAAAAGGGTGGCGCTGCTCTTGTGGCGACGCGCTCTCTCCCCAGGTAGAGAGAGCAGCCTGAATTTCACTGCAGAGAAATCTGCCGTGACTTAAAGTGGTATAGATAAATAAATTAAATAATATAAAAATAAATAAATACTTTAATTTGCTGACTGAGTACTGTAGAGAAGTATGTAAAAGGGGTTTGTAGAAATCTGCCATATGAATAAATAAATAAAATAAAATAAATACTTTAATTTGCTGACTGAGTACTGTAGAGAAGTATGTGAAAGGGGTTCGTAGAACTCTGCCGTGACTTAAAGTGGTATGATAAATAAAAAAAATAAAATAAATACTTTAATTTGCTGAGTACTGTGAAGAAGTATATAAAAGCAGTTTGTAGAAATCTGCCGTGACTTAAAGTGGTATGATAAATAAATAAAATAAATAAATACATATTTAATTTTCTGACTGAGTACTGTAGAGAAGTATGTACAAAGCGGCTTTGTCACAACCTTTTCCTCTCTGTCTCTCTCTCTCTCTGGCAGGAGATTATTACTTTCTGCACGCATATTTGTGACATGCATACCTGTGACGTAATGCCATGAGCCAGTGGCTAAAAGGACAGAACCCAGTGACTTGCAAACACTTGTCATGGACTTCATCGTTTGTGCTGTGTTGTCAATGGATTGTATGTTTAGTGTATCTCCCCCATCCCCCCACCCCCATCCCTTTCCAATGGGCAAAAGCTTTACGCAATCAAATTCTGTGTTCTTGTTTATGCAGGGTACGATTGATTGTGTTATAATAATAATAATAATGTATGGAATTTATATAGCGCTGAATCATGTAAAGCAACAAATCAAAGCGCTCAGTTGATTTTTTTTGTTTTTGGCATGTGTATGCGTTTTAAAAAAAAATTTGTCATCTGTTCCCACCGGCACACAATAGCCTACTCTTTCAAACAGCGGAACAGGATTTAACATGTGCGCAAGATGTTCTGCGTGTGTTCGCACACGGGGGCCTCGGTTTATAGTCTCATCCGAAGGACTTGTTATCAATTTATATGTGTATTTTGTGCCCAGTGCCCCCCCTCCCTATCCCCTGCTGTCGTCCCCTTGTGAATGGGTATATTTTGCTGAACGCAAGAAACCGTTGTCATTGTCACTGTCATTGTCGTTGTCATTGTCGTTGTCTCTGGCAGGTCGTGGCTGAAGGGCGCGGTGGTGTTGGTGGTGTTGTTGGGCCTGACGTGGGTGTTTGGCGTGCTGTATTTGGACAACGTCTACCACGCCCTCGTCTTCTCCTACATCTTCACCCTGCTCAACACCCTGCAGGGCCTCTTCATCTTCCTCTTCCACTGCCTCTTTAACGAGAAGGTCGGTGTGGTCAGTGTTGTTGTGTTTGTGTTGTGGTTTGTGTGGGTTTGTTGTGGGTATGTGGGTTTGTGTGTGGTGTGTGTGTGTGAGAGAGAGAGAGAGTGGAGAAGGTAGATGGTCAGTGTGTTGTGTTGTGTTTGTGTGTGTGTTTGTGTGAGAGAGAGAGAGTGTGGAGAAGATAGGTGGTCAGTGTGTTGTGTTGTGTGTGTGTGTGTTGTTTGTGTGAGAGAGAGAGTGTGGAGAAGATACGTGGTCAGTGTGTGTTGTGTTTGTGTCTGTGTGTTGTTTGTGTGAGAGAGAGAAGAGTGGAGAAGGTGGGTGGTCAGTGTGTTGTTTTGTGTGGGTGTGTGTTGTTTGTGTGAGAGAGAGAGAGAGTGTGGAGAAGATACGTGGTCAGTGTGTGTTGTGTGTGTTGTTTGTGTGTGTGAGAGAGAGAGAGTGACTTTTTTTTTATATTGAGGATAATGGAATAAGCAGTTATGTGCTTTTTTTTTACATCCAGTCCCCGTGTGTATGCAGTTTTGTCAATTCTGTCATCTGTTCCCACCGGCACACAATGGCCTGCTCTTTAAGAAAAGCGGAACAGGATTTAACGTGTGCGCAAGATGTTCTGCGTGCGTTTGCACACGGGGCCTCGGTTTATAGTCTCATCCAAAGGATGATCCGAAGAGAGAGTGTGAGTGTGTGTGTGTGTGTGTGTGTGTGTGATTTAAAAAAAAAACATATTCTTCTTTTTTTCTTTAGTAGTAGGGTATGTTAGAAAAGTGTTGCATTATCTTAGATTGAGTAAATACCAGTGTGTGTGTGTGTGTGGTATTTATGTATGTGTATGTATGCGCTTGCATGTGTGTGTGTGTGTGTGATTTTTTAAAACCTTTTTTCCTTCTGTTTTTGTTTGTACATAGCATTATGGCTAGAAACGCATTGCATTATCCTGGATTGAAGTAAATACCAGTGTGTGTGTGTGTGTGTGTGTGTGTGTGTGTGTGTGTGTGTGTGTGTGTTGATCTGATCTAATCTGAGGCAATAACTGCCATTACGAAATGTTTCTTTGACAACTACTAAAGCAAATGGCCAACTGGATTTAACAACACACAATAAAACTTCTAAGCTTAAGTAGAAAATTTCTTGAAACATTTTTCAAACGAGCCATAGGGAATATTGGGTCCAAAAAGTTTTAAAAGATCATACATTCAAAATCTACCAGTAAGCTTGCTAGTTGTTGGGGTTTTTTTGCCTCATCACAACAGCTTGTAACGCCTTTTTACAAAACTGGTTTTAAATACATTCAATTTTTGTTTGAGTAAAAAGTAGATGTGCGTGTGTGTGTATGTGGGCCTGTGTGTATGTGTATATGGATAGACCTATGATAGTAATAATAATAATAATAATAATGTATGGAATTTATATAGCGCTGAATCTTGTAAAGCAACAAATCAAAGCGCTCAATACAAGGGCATGAGCAAAAGTATATCATTTATTTTATTTTATTCAATTTTATTTTTATTTTATTCTTTTATATCGAGGATAATGGAATAAGCTCTTATGTGCTTTTTTTTTACATCCAGTCCCCGTGTGTTTGCGGGTTTTGTAAATTCTGTCATCCGTTCCCACCGGCACACCAATGGCCTACTCTTACAAAAAGCGGAACAGGATTTAACATGAGCGCAAAATATTCTGCGTGCGTTCGCACACACGGGGGGCCTCGGTTTATAAATCTCATCCGAAGGACGACTTGTGGGGAGGAGAGTGGAGTCTGCACTGATGTTAACTCCAGAGGAAAATATCCCCTTGAACGGGAATCAAACCTGAGCCTATTTGTCACTGTGTATGTGTGCGTGTGTGTGTGTGTGCAGGTGCAGAAAGAATACCGGCGGATGATCAGACAGGGCAGCTGGTGTCCCACCTGCCTTCGATCTCGCTATGGCTACACCTCCTCTACAGCCTCCGGGGAAAACTCCTCAGGAAATGTAAGGCTCTTGCTTTTCAGCTATTGTAGTTGAGAGAGAGGGAGGAGGGAAGAGAGTGGGAGTAGAGAGAGAGGGGGGGGAGAGAGAGAGAGAGGGAGGGAGGGAGAGAGAGGTGTGTGGGATGAGATGCAGAGATCGGGATGAGAGGGAGAGAGAGGGAGAGGAGAGACGAGGGGAGAGATGGAGAGATGAGAGAGAGAGCAGACGAGGGGAAAGAGAGAAGAGGGAGAGAGGGAGAGGGAGAGAGGAGGGAGGGAGAGAGAGACGAGGGGGGAGAGTAAGAGGGAGAGAGAGAGGAGGAGGGGGGAGAGAGAGAGGAGGGAAGGGGAGCGAGGAGAGAGGGAGGGAGAGAGAGAGAGGAGGGAGGGAGAGAGAGAGGTGGGGGGAGAGAGAGGGAGGAGAGAGAGGGAGGGAGAGAGAGAGAGGGAGGGGAATAGAGAGAGAGAGGGAGGGAGAGAGAGAGGGGGGGAGGAAGAGAGGTGAGGGGGTGAGAGAGAGAGAGAGGGAGAGAGAGAGAGGGGGGAGAAGAGAGGAGGGAGAGAGAGAGGAGAGGGGGGGGAAGAGAGAGGGAGGAGAGAGAGAGAGGTAGGGAGGGAGAGGGAGAAGAGAGAGGGGGGAGAGAGAGGAGAGGGAGAGGAGAGAGGAGAGGGGAGAGAGGAGAGGAGGGGGGGAAGAAGAGAGGGAGTGAGGAGAGAGGGGGGAAGGAAGAGAGAGGGAGGGAGAGAGAGAGAGGAGGGAAAGGGGGGAGAAGAGAGAGGGAGGGAGGGAGGGAGGAGAGAGAGGAGAGGGGGGAAGAGGAGAGGGGAGAGAGAAGAGAGAGGGAGGGAGAGAGAGGGGGGAAGAGAGAGGGAGGGAGAGAGAGGGGGGAGAGAGAGAGAGAGAGAGGGAGGGAGAGAGGAGAGGAAAGAGAGAGAGGGAGGCAAGGGGGGGGGGGGGAGATAGAGAGTGTCTTTTATTTCGAGGATAATGAATAATAAACAAGGAATGAATAAGAGCGGAGAGTTGAGACTTTTTACTGTACATCACCCTTAGGCCACTTTACAAAAGACATGCACTTTGTTTCAGAACAAAATTAGTAATGCTCTTGTTTTCATTATCATTGTGATACATTAATTTGTGTGATTTTTGTTGATAGTAATGTTTTTAACACTTATGCCATATTCCCACTCCGTATTCCCACTATTCTTTTATATTGTGGCCAAAGGTTGATGTACAGTTAATGTCAGAAAAGAGAGAGAGTGAGAGAGAGAGAGGGGGGGGGGGGGGGGGGGGGGGGGGGGTTCACAACAATATTGAGTGAGGTCACAAAAGCATTAGTAGTTTCAGAAATTTTATTTTATATTTCACTTGAAAACAAAAATGCTCATAAACAGTACTTACACAAACACTGCATTAGATGACGAACAAAAACATGAACCAATGACTTCTATATTATCTAAATAGGATAATTTCCACACAATAAAAGGTTGAAGCCATGCTGAATTATGTATAATTTCTTTCAAAATACTGCTGCTCTCAATAATTGCCATCGATTCTGATAAGATGAGGTTAGTTCATAAAGAGTAATAATGGCCTTCCACTAAAAAAAAAAAAAGAAAGTTCATATTAGGCAGGAAAGTATATAGTTCAGAGCTTGTATACTTTTTGTGAGAAAACCTATGTGTATGCAATTTTTCCTGCATACTTTTTGAGAAAACCTATGTGTATGCAATTTTCCCTGCATACTTTTTGAGAAAACCTATGTGTATGCAATTTTGTGTATACATGTACTTTTGACTCATATACACACATCGTTCGACTTACTGCCCCCCCCCCAAAAAAAAAAGACCACTGCTGTACTACAATACATATATTTGCTATTATCTTTTTTATTTGGAAAAACCGCCGGGATGGACAAAACTTGTCACTGACGACAATGCTGTGTGTGTCACCAGGTGATGGCACGGCTGTTTCGAGGCAAGAGGCGACACAGCGGGTGTGGGGATTCCTCCAGTAACTCCGCCAAGCCTTTCCTGCACAAAGGTAAAAAATCCTTTCTTCCTTTTTCTTCTGCTCTCTCTCTTCTCAGGGGACGGGATAGCTCGGTGGTCGGAGCACTCGCTTTCCCCCCAGCCAAGTTAAGCAGCGTCGAGTGTGGTTACCAGTTGGATGGGTGACCGTTTGCGCGCCTTGGCTTCAGTACAGTTCCCCCAGTTCACCCAGCTGTAAATGGGTACCTGCCCTCTTTAGGGTCAGGGAAGGTAAAGCAGCGAGGGAGAGGAGATGGGCGCCGCCCTCAATATGCTGGCCCTAGAGAAGTGAGGTCTCTGACGCCTCGCTCCCCTACGACCTTATGGGGTTATGGGACTCCTGTACCTGTACCTCCCTCTCTCTTCCCCGCCCCTCCCCTCTTTCTTCCCCCCCTCTCTCTCCCCCCCTCCCTCTCTCTTGCCCCCTCTCTCTCCCCCCCCTCCCTCCCTCCCTCTCCCCCCTCCTCTCTCTCTCTCCCCCTCTCTCTCCCCCCCTCCCCTCTCTCCCCCCCCACCTCCTCCCCCCCCTCCCCTCCCCTCTCTTCCTCCTCCTCTCTCTCTCTTCCCCCCCTCTCTCCCCCCCCCCTCTCCTCTCCCCCCCCCCCCCCTCTCTCTCCCCCCCCCCCCCCTCCCCTCCCTCCCCCCTCCCTCCCTCTCTCTCTCTTCCCCCCTCCCTCTCTCTCTCCCCCTTCCCTCCCTCTCTCTCAGTCCTTCCCTCCTCCTTTCCCCTCTCTCCCTTACCTTTTCGCTCTCTGAAAATCCAGCCACCTTTTCAGAGGGAGTGGGTGGGGGGGGGGGGGGGGGGGGGGAGGAGGAGAGGGTCAATTGTTGCAAGCTCCCTCCTCGTGAATCAAGGTTGATGCCCAGAGTTTTTGTTGTGTGTAGATGCAGAGAAGTGTGTGTGTGTGTGTGGCTGTGTGTGTGTGAGTGGAGTGTGGAGTGAGTGAGTGAGTGGTGTGTGTGTGTGTGTGTGTGTTGTGTGTGTGTGTGTGGTGTGGAGAGCAGTAGTAGCAGCAGCAGACATTGTGATGTGGTGTGATGTGATGTGATGTGGCGTGGTGCACAGTGTGTGGTCTGGGATGTGCTGCTGTTGTTGTTGTGAGGGGCCTGCCGGCAGTGAGCGCTGTCCTCATCTTGATACACAGACTACTCATGCTCCTGGAATCATTAGGGTATGTCTTGCTGCAGTATATCATTTTTGAATATGCAGCAAGAAATAATAAGTCAAGTCAAAGTCAAAGTCAAAAACACTTTAATCATCCCATGAAGGGCAATTACAAATCAGTATTCCCCTGCCAGCCCACCAACCTTGTTTACATTAATATTTCTTGCTAGAAGGAAGGTGGCAGGGGGGGGTTGAGACATTCACCTGCCTAGCAAGTTGTGAGGTTCTGGGTTCGATTCCCAGCCTCGCCCCCTTTCTTTATACCAGTTTGATGAGAAAATCAACCTGAATGTCAAAAAGTCTTTTTCGGATGAGACTATATTAAACAGAGGCCTCGTGTGTGGAATGCACGTGGAACAGCTTGAGCACATGTTAAAAACATGTTCTGCCTTTTGGAAGAATAGACCATTTCATTCCGGTTGGAATGGGTGACAAAATTGTTTTAAAAAAACAAACAAAAAGTGCATGCACACAGATGTTATGTGTAGACACCATCCCAAAGTCGGAATACAACTAACTAAATGGTGTGGGGGGGGGGGGGGGCAGTGGGGAAGGGGGGGAGGGGGGGGGGGTGATCAGTCATATCCACAAAAATTGGTCAGCAAATTGGGTCGAGAGTGGAGAACAGAGCTCTAAGGAACAAAAACTAAAAGATTTTCTTGCAACCTGTACAAAATGATATATTGGGTTGAGACATATCGACACACTTAGCAAATGAATGATTCCAGGACCATGTGTGTGTGCATCAAGACAAGAAGAGCAATAGTAGGAGCTGCTGGCAGGCCCCTCACAACAGCAGCCCAGCCCAGCCCAGGCCACATGTGCACCATATCACATCACACCACACCACATCACAGTGTCTGCTGCTACTGCACTCCACAGCCACACATACACACTAATGCTGCATCCACACAAAACTCCTGGCATCGGCCTTGATTTCACTGGGAGGGAGGGAGGCTTGCAACCATAGGTCCCTCCTCCCCCACCCACCAAAGTGGCTGGAATTTTAGAGAGTGAAAAGTGATGAGGGAGAGGGGGAGGGAAGGACTGAGAGGGAGGGAGGGAGGGGGAGAGAGAGGGAGGGGGGAGAGAGGAGGGAGGGAGAGGGAGAGGGAGGAGGGGGGAGGAGGGGGGAGGGGGGAGAGAGGGAGGGGGAGGAGAGAGGGGGGGAGGGGAGAGAGGGGGAAGGGGGAGGGGAGGAGGAGGGGGAGAGGGTGGGAGGGATAGATATATTTTATTATTCTTTCTTCCAGGAATGGAACATGCACGTGTGTGCCGTTTTTACATCCAGTCCCTGTGTGCTTGGAGGTTTTGTCAATTTTGTCATCCGTTCCCACCCGTCATGCGGCCTACTCTCCCAAAAGGCGGAACAGGTTTTAACATGTGCGCAAGATGTTCTGCATGCGTTCACACACGGGACCTCAGTTTATAAAGTCTCATCGAAGGACTTTTGGAGGGAGTGGAGTCGGCACTGATGTTAACTCCAGGAGAAAAATCCCCTTGAACGGATCTCGGTGGTGGCTCGAACCTGGGCTTGAACCCTGGTTGTCAGGTTGCAAGTGCAACAATGCCCAACGCTCTAACCACCAAGCTATCACGTCCCCCAATTATTGTATGGGGGACAGGATAACCTGGTGGTTAGAGCGTTGCGCTTGCGATCTGACGACCGGGGATCCCAGGTTCGAGCTACCACTGAGACCGCCTTTCAAGGGGATTTTTCCCCTGGAGTTAACATCAGTGCAGACTCCACTCTCCCCAAAAGTCCTTCGGATGAGACTATAAACTGAGGTCCCGTGTGCGAATACACGCAGAACATCTTACACACATGTTAAAACCTGTTCTGCCTTTTGGAAGAGTAGGCCATTGCATGTGTGGTGGGAACGGATGACAAAATTGACAAAACTGCATGCACATGGGGGACTGGATGTAAAAACAGCACATGAGTGCTTATTCCATTATCCCCATAATAAAACCATAAACCTAACTATAATACTGACCTTGTTGCAGAACACTGCCATCAACACTCCTACCTATAAAAAAACTAATAACCCTACCGATAGTGTTAACAATAATCCAAACTACCTATATTCCTACCTATAAAAACTATAACCCTACCTATAGTCCTAACAATAATCCAAACTACCTAGAATCCTACCTATAAAAACTATAACCCTACCTATAGTCCTAACAGTAATCCAAACTACCTAGAATCCTACCTATAAAAACTATAACCCTACCTATAGTCCTAACAATAATCCAAACTATCTACAATCCTACCTATAAAAACTATAATCCTAACAATAATCCAAACTACCTATATTCTACCTATAAAAACTATAACCCTACCTATAGTCCTAACAATAATCCAAACTACCTATAATCCTACCTATAAAAACTATAATCCAAACTACTATAATCCTACTTATAATCCTACCTATAGTCCTAACAATAATCCAAACTACCTATAATCCTACCTATAAAAACTATAATCCAAACTACTATAATCCTACTTATAATCCTACCTATAGTCCTAACAATAATCCAAACTACCTATAATCCTACCTATAAAAACTATAATCCAAACTACTATAATCCTACTTATAACCCTACCTATAGTCCTAACAATAATCCAAAGTACCTATATTCCTACCTATAAAAACTATAATCCTACCTATAGTCCTAACAATAATCCAAACTAACTATAATCCTACTTATAATCCTACCTATAATTATACCCAACTATAATCCTACCTTTAATCCAAACTAACTATAATCCTACCTACCTATAATCCTAACTAACTACAATCACCATCCTCATAATCTAACTATGACTTCCTAACTATAATCCTAACTAACAACTACAATCCTAACCATCATCCTAATCTAACTATAATCCTAACTAACAACTACAATCCTAACCACCATCCTAATCCAACTATTACTTCCTAACTACAATCCTAACCATCATCCTAACCTAACTATGACTTCCTAACTATAATCCTAACTATAATGCTACCAATCCAAACTATAATCCTAACTAACAACTACAATCCTAACCATCATCCTAATCTAACTATGACTACCTAACTACAATCCTAACCATCATCCTAATCTAACTATGACTTCCTAACTATAATCCTAACTATAATCCTACCAATCCAAACTATAATCCTAACTAACAACTACAATCCTAACCATCATCCTAATCTAACTATTACTTCCTAACTACAATCCTAACCATCATCCTAATCTAACTATGACTTCCTAACTATAATTCTAACTATTCTACCAATCCAAACTATAATCCTAACTAACAACTACAATCCTAACCATCATCCTAACTAACTACAGTCCTAACCATCATCCTAACTAACAACTACAATCCTAACCATTAACTAACTAACTACAACCCTACCCATCACCCTAACCTAACCATCACTGACCTCCCCCTCGTCCTCCTCCTCCTCCTTGTTGTTGCAGAGCACCGCTACCTCAGCAGCTCCAACCCCAGCTCCTCAGACGGCGTGGCCTCCAGCCGCCTGTCCTCGGAGACCTCCAACAACAACAACAGCCACCAGCACCGCAAGCTGTCCCACCAGTCACCCAGCCCCGCCGACGCTCGCTTCCTGCGCCCGGTGGAGATGAGCGCCATCGCCGGAGAGCTCTCCGAGGTCCTGGACTGCTCCGTGGTGGACAGCGAGTTCCTCTCCGAGTACTGCCAGCACAACATGCAGGTCAGCTGCGAGAGCAAGCGCTACTCCACGTCGTCAGAGGATTCGGGAGGAGGGGAGGAACTGGAGGATGGGGACAGCGGGGAGGAAGAGGACGTGCAGGAGCGCCTGGATCGCGTAGCAGGGCTGTCCGTGGAGACCTTGTCCAAACGCCAGTCCCACCTCACCTCCACTTCCGACCTGGGAGACGGCGACCACAACAGTGACCGCGGGGCCGAGAGCGACAGTGGCGTACAAGCAGGGGCCGCTTCCACAACAGAGACGAACGGAGAGACGACGACCCCGTCGCAGACATCGGTACCACCAGCGTAGGAGGAGGAGGGGGAGGAGGGGGGAGGGGGCCTGTCTCTCCAGAGACGGAGCCTCTCATGCTGAGGCAGAGCGAGTCCGAGCGCGTCTTGATCCACAACGCCGCCAACAAACCCCCTTCCTGGGAGACAGGGGCGGACACAGTCTCCCCGACACACTCCCCGTCTCTGACTCTCCTCCCAGCCTGCAAGCCGAGACCCGAACCCTCCAGCCCCGCCCACACCAGCGTCCCGTGCCTGGAGTTCAAACCGGGCACCAGCCTCCCCTGCAGCAGCAGCGGCATCGCGGAGAAGGATGACGACGGTGTGGTGAACAGTCTGCCCGATCTTAGCCGCCCGCGCGAGAATGACGCAGCCATCACCATCCAGATCGACCCTTCTGGAGATTCCCCGTGCAACAAGCGCTTTTCGTATGACGAGCGCGCGCAGTTCAGCCCTTTCCGTTTCTCTGGCAGCGACTGCTGAGGTGTGTGGGGGGGGTTTGTTGAGGGGGGTGGGTGGGTGGGGTGGGGGGGACTAGGAGAAGAGAGAAAGTGAAACACCGGTTTCTGCAACAGCAAACAAACAACAAAAAGAGGCGCTAAGAGACTTAACCGAATTTGTTGTGTGGGGGGATGTGTGATGACGAAGAATGGTTTTTCAGAAATCTGAAACTTCCGGGTGGTTGTTTTTATGTGTGTGTGTGTGTATGGGTGCGTTATTAAAGAATCTTCAAGATATATCAAAGAGATCCTGGGAAAATGAAGTTTATGAGACTTTTTTTTTTTGTTTGGCTTCTGTTACATGCGATGCTTTAGTTTTTATTCCAGAAGAGGTTTTTATTCATTTTTTAACTGAATGGATTCTTTATTGAGGTTATTTAAAGACATTTTTTGGGGGGGGGCAAACTGAAAGATCTTCTGCTAAAAAGTCAAACCACCCTGACTGCACTGCTGTTATGAAGCTGAAGAGGGACTTTGACGTTGAAAATGCTGTGAGTGCCATCTGATCTGTTGTTCACCCTGTCATTGGATTATCCATCGTCACATCGTCTCAAGCTTTCTCGCCGTTTTGCTTGCTTCATCAGGATTATTATGTGAGTGATTTGACATTCCAGTTTTGTTGTTGTTGGTTTTTTCCCGTTGGTTTCCATTTTGGTCACTGATTTAAAAAAAAAAAGTTTCATTCATTGGTTTCTTAATTGTATTCTGATTTGTTCAGTATGACGCCTGAATTGGTATACTCTGTGTGTGTGAGAGAGAGGGACAGAGAGAGAGAGAGAGTGTGAGAGAGAGAGAGAGAGAGAGAGAGATTGTGTGTGTGTGAGAGAGATTGTGTGTGTGACAGAGAGAGTGTGTGAGAGAGAGAGAGTGTGTGTGTGAGAGAGAGAGAGAGTGTGTGTGAGAGAGAGAGAGAGTTTATTGGTTATATCTGAAAAAGGTGAAGGGGACATTTCTCTCTGCTGTGCTACTATCACAGTATACAATTGTAAATTACAGTCCCAAATGAGCACCAATCAAGATTAGTTGAATGAAAAGCACTTCCTCTATAGATAATTCTTTTCCTTTTTCTTTTCTTTTGTTTTGTGTTTAAGACCAATACACGTTTCATCACTTCTCACATCGCAGAAAGAGATTTGACAGGGGGAAAAAATATGTAAATGAATTTAAAAATAACACTGCCATCAGGATTTTTAAGTATTTGCAGTACATGAGACATCAACCACCCCCACCCCCAATCCAGATTATCAACAACAAAACGACCAAACACCCCCACCCCACCCCTCCTAGAATGGAATGTCTGATATATTACAAAATGTTAAACTTAAAAACTGCCCTTGAGTAGCGAAACCTTAAAAAAATTCTGTTTTGCCCCAATTTTACCCAGTCTACATGGAAAGTGGTTGTAGAAATTAGCATTTAAAGGAAAATTTGAAAATGCGTCATCACTCACGTTATGGTGCATGTGGATTTTTTGTTTGTTTGGGATTTTTTTTTTAAAGATTTAAAGTGTGAAGTGAATGCATGAGGCTGAATATATATTACACTATGAAATGTATATTTTGCCAGTGTGTGTGTGTGTGTGTTGCTTTTAAAATTTTTTAAAAACTTTCTTTGATGGTAGCATTCCAAAATAGAAGTTTTATTTTATTGTACATCTTTTTTCTTGGTCTTGAAATAGAGAGAGAGAGAGAGAGAGAGAGAGAGAGAGAGAGAGAGAGAGAGAATAAATGAATAAATGTAAACTATCATTATTACATTTTGATTGTATATTTTTTTCTTAGTTTGTGTGTGAGAGAGAGAATGCATTCTAGTATTATTACATTTTTATTGTATTTTTTGTGTTCTTGAGAGAGACAGAGAGAAGAGAGAGAGAGAGAGAGAGAGAGAGAGAGAGAGAGAGAGAGAGAGAGAGAATAAATGCAGACTAGTATTATTTCTTTAACCAAAGTGATACATTGACATGGTTGTGATTCACCTTTTTTATAAAGTGAAACCTAGGATCAAAACATTGGGGAAAAAAATATGATTCAGAGTACAATAGATGTATAATTAGTGAAAATTGTGAAAAAAAAATTTACTTCATGATTTAGCCACTTTTGTTGTCACAGTATTAATGATTGATTGCAATGTGAAAACTGTCATTAGGGGGCAAAGTGTGTGTGTGTGTGTGCGCGCACGCACGCATGTGTGTGTGTAGATTTCCTGTTTTAGCTGTCAAATTTAACTATGTCAAATTGACATTCACTTTAATGATGATTATATGGCTTTGTTTTAGGTTTATTTCATAATTATTTTTTAATAGCTTTTTAAAAATTTATTTTAGAATTCAAATGTGTAAATTACCTGGAATAAGTGAGAGCTATTGCCGATTCGACTTTGACTTGTTATGCATCTAGAAAAAGACTGAGTGAGTGTGCGAGTGAGTGAGTGAGTGTGTGTGTGAATGAGTGAGTGAGTGTGTGTTTGCATGCGTGTGTGTTTGCGTGTGTGTGTGTGTGCATGCATATTCCTCCCTAATTTTGTGTTTGCATTCCAACATGCGGGGAAAAAAAATGTATGTGCTTTAAAAAAAAAATTGTTTTAATTTGCATTCCAAAGCCAAAAAAGAATTTTTGAGCTTTTTCTTTTCCATGTAAAGTTACCCAGGTGGCTATTCTAAGTACACCTTG
>CM054140.1:63742653-63745153 GCA_028751875.1 Rapana venosa | reverse complement strand
TTTCTCCCCGGGGGGGGGTGGGGGGGGGGGGGGGGGTGGAGAGCAGCCAAAATTTCACGCAGAGAACTTTGCTGTGACTTAAAGTAGTATACACTCCACTCCACTCCACTCTTCTTCACTCCACTCCACTATAATACTATACAACACGACACAATACAAAAACTGTTGGGATACCACTGAAGATTTTGCAACCAGCTTCCTCCACAGCCAACCAAACCACAAAGGCCATCCATACCGGGACTGTTGTTGTCACCTCATTCAGTTTCCGTGGCTTCAGTAAATTTTCACTCCAAATTCCAAATCTTTAAATTAATCAACACCTTCTTATCCCTTCAAGCAGCCAACACAGTTGTCAACCTGAGAATTTTTGTTTTTTACAACAACAAATGCCACAGTATCTTAATTATATCAAAACGGGGGGATGGCGGGGGGGAGGAGGGGGCGGGGATAGCCTCGTGGTTAGAGCATTTAGCCCGTGAACTGACGGCCCAGGTTCAAACCTACCATCACCGAGGTACCCCCATTCGAGGAGAGTTTTCATCTAGAGTTTATATATCAGTACAGACTGACCCCACACCCCTGAAACTCCATCAAAACAAGACTGTAGTTTAATGTCCCACGTACACAGAACATCTTGCGCTCATGTTAAAAAAACCAACCCACTCAGCTCTGCCTTTAAGGGAGAGTAGGCCATTGTATGGAGACGGGATAGCTCAGTGGTCGGAGCACTCGCTTTCCCACCAGCCAAGTTAAGCAGCGTCGAGCGTGGTTACCATTTGGATGGGTGACCGTTTGCGCCACGCCTTGGCTTCAGTACAGTTCCCCCAGTTCACCCAGCTGTAAATGGGTACCTTGCCCTCTTTTAGGGTCAGGGAAGGTGTAAAGCAGCGAGGGAGAGGAGATGGGCGCCACGCCCTCAATATGCTGGCCCTTAGAGAAGTGAGGTCTCTGACGCCTCGCTCCCCTAAGACCTTATAGGTTAGGGGACTCCTTTACCTTTTTTTTTTTTAGGCCATTGTATGCCGGTGGGATCGGATGACAATAAAAAACAAACAAAAAACAACCCCGCATACATTCTGGTGTCGTATACATTCACGCATCATCATCCCCGAAGCCGGAACGCGGCTACCTTAATGGTGGGCAGAAAGTGATCGCCTACATAAAACCTCACCATTGGGGTGAAGCTGGATGCTTTAGTGTGAAGGAACCCACTGGATGACTTGTATGTTCCGCTTTTCGGAAGAGCAGGCCATTGTGTGCCGGTGGAAACATATGACAAATTTACAAACCGCACACACACGGGGACTGGATGTAAAAAAAAGCACATGAGTGCTTATTCCATTATCCTCGATATAAAAGAATGAATAAATAAATAAATAAATATGCTCAGAGGCCTGCTGCAGGGCAACAAGAGCGGAGGCGAGGACGTTTGAGGTCCTCGTGCTGTGAGTGTTGAAACGAACGGTCGCAAGCGCAGACAGCGCGTCTGGGAAAATGACCGTCTGAGTCTGCAGCGTCCTGTCCTCAGTCTGACCATGGTCAGTAACAATGCAATATGTATTTATTTTCTTTTATATCACTTTTAAGTCACGGCAGATTTCTATGCTACAGGGACACACACACACACAACACAACACCAATGCAATACAATACAATACAGTACCATACAATGCACTACACTACAACACAGCACAGTACAGCACAACACAATACCATACAACACAACACAGTACCATACAATACAATGCACTACACTAACACACAACACAACACAATGCACGACACAACACAACACAATACCATACAACACAATGCAACACAACACAGTACCATACAACACAACACAGTACCATACAATACAACACACACAACACAGTACACCACGACACAACACATACAACAATAAACAATACAACACAACACATACAACAATACAATCATACATACACTACAAACACAACACAGCACACACAATACAATATCATACAATACAATGCACTACAACACAAACACAACACAGCACACAAACACAATACAATACCATACAATGCAATGCACTACACTACAACACAACACAGCACAGCACAGCACAACACAATATCATACAATACATACACTACAACACAAACACAGCACACACATACAACACAATACCATACACTACAATACACACACACACGACACACAACACACAAATATCAATACAATACTATCACTACAACACAACGCAGCACAGCACGACACAACACAACACACAGTACAATACAATCAACCAACAGCACAACAACACAATACATACATACATACAACACAACACAGCACGACACAACACAATACATACAATACACTACAACACACACAGCACGACAACACAATATCATACATACAATGCTACAACACGCACGACGCACAACACACACACAATACATACACACAGCACACACGACACATACCAACATCAGCACTACTCAAACACAGTACACACGACACAATACAAACA
>CM054140.1:63722653-63732653 GCA_028751875.1 Rapana venosa | reverse complement strand
GAATATAGTTATCATCGTTATTGATCGATCGTTCCATCTTCAATGACTCAGAGAGGTAAAAAACAAACAAACAAACCCAAAACAAACCGCAAGGCACTGAAGTTAAAAATCAGAACCAACGAGCACCAAAAAAAAAAAAAAAAGCAGAACATTGTTCAGTTATCCAGAGCTGTTCTAGATCCTAAGTCAGCTGTTTCATAAACAGGTAAAAGTAAAAGGTAACGGTGTTCCATAACTTCTAAGATCGTAGGGGAGCGAGGCGTCAGAGACCTCAGCTTCTCTAGGGGCCAGCACACTGAGGGCGGCGCCCATCTCCTCCCCCTCGCTGCTTTACCTTCCCTGACCCTAAAGAGGGCAGGTACCCATTTACAGCTGGGTGAACTGGGGGACTGTACTGAAGCCAAGGAGAGCGCACACGGTCACCCATCCAAGTGGTAAGTAACCACGCTCAATACTGCTTAACCTTGGCTTGGGGAGAAAGCGAAATCCCCGACCACTGAGCTATCTATCCCGTCCCTTGTTTCATATAATAAAAACAATAACAACAAAAATGACGTAACTATATTTCCAGATCGGTTTTCTATGCTTATGTTGTTTATACGATTGTTCTCCTCCACCTGCCCCCCCCCCCCCCCCCCCACTCTTTTCTTTTTTTCTCTCCCCTTGTCCCACTTTCCCGACGCCTTGTCAGTCTAGCATCACTAAGAGGGAAACTTTTAAGTGCATGAACTCTCGTGTGTACACTCCCCAAACACGCACGCAAGCAATCATGCACGCACCCACGCACAAACGCGCGCGCGCGCGCACACACACGCATATATCCTTCTGATGAGACTATAAACCGAGGCCCCGTGTGCGAACGCACGCAGAACGTCTTGCGCACACGTTAAATCCTGTTCCGCTTTTCGAAAGAGTAGGCCATTGTGTGCCGGTGGGAACAGATGACAACATTTACAAAACCGCATACACACGGGGACTGGATGTAAAAAAGCACATGAGTGCTTATACCAGTATCCTCGATATAAAAGAATAAATAGAATAAAATAAAATAAATCCTCGATATTAAAGAATATATATATTTTTTAATATACACACACGCGTGCGCAAACATGCACGAGTGCGCGCGCACTCTCTCTTACCTTTGTTTATATCGCGTATGAATCAAGAATTCATGGCACAACATGATCACGTTTTTCTGTATATCTCCCCCTTTTTCTTATACTAATGTCTCCGATTCTGTTCATTTTAGTACAAGTGAAATAAATGTAAATTGCGGTTAGGCAACTATCCTGAAAATAGAGCATACACACGGGGACTGGATGAAAAAAATGAACGTACACGGGTAGCTTATTCCATCCATTATCCTCGAAATAACTGAATAACATTGTATATGATGGGTTTCAATTAGATAGGTGCTGTTATATCAGATATTTTGCTAGTTCCCTTTCTGTATTGTGGTCTAAGGGCGATGTGCAATTAAACCATTTCTGAGTTCTCTCTCTCAGACGTTGACCCTTTGAAAAATTACGCAAAATAATGGCTTGACCGCCCGTGCTATTGAGCAAATTTGACAAAGTTGTTACTGAGGGTATAATTATGTCTGGAAAATTAAACCCCCTCTGAGCTGATCGTAGACAAGACAGACAGACTACACAAGTCAAATTAGCGTGGGCACTGCCACAAGTGCAATGACACAAGTTGTGTACGTGGGTGTGTGTGTGTGTGTGTATACAAGAGAGAGAAAGTGGTGAAGAGAGACGGAGGAAGAGGGACACAGAGAGAGAGACAGACAGACAGACAGAGAGAGAGAGAGAGAGAGAGAGAGAGAGAGAGAGAGAGAGAGAAGAGAGAGAGAGAGAGAGGAGACGAGAGAGAGGAGAGGAGAGGGAGAGGGAGAGCGAGAGCGAGAGGAGAGCGAGAGCGAGAGAGAGAGAGAGAGAGAGGAGAGAGGGAGAGAGGAGAGAGGGAGGAGAGAGAGAGAGAGGGAGAGAGAGAGAGAGAGGAGAGAGGAGGGAGAGAGAGAGGGAGAGAGAGGGAGAGAGAGAGAGAGGGGGGGAGAGCGAAAGAGAGAGAGGGGGAAGAGCGAAAGAGAGAGAGAGGGAGAGAGAGGGAGAGAGAGGGAGAGAGAGAGAGGGAGAGGGAGAGAGAGGGAGAGCGAGAGCGAGAGAGAGAGAGAGAGAGAGAGAGAGAGAGAGAGAGAGAGAGAGAGAGAGCAGCCCGAATTTCACGCAGAGAGACAAATGCAGTGACTTAAAAGTAGTATAAAGGGACAAAATAAATAAACTAAACAAATCAAAACAAACAAACAAACAAACAAACAAACAAACAAACAAACAAACAAACAACAAACAAACAAACAACAACCCCCCTCATAATTGTAATATATACCTTGTCTATTTGACGATGGCTGGTTCTTCAGCATACGAAAATCATGGGAAGGAAGGAAATGGTTTCAGTGTCTACAAGGCCTGGGGTGAGTGAAGTGGCCGATGTGTGAGGAGCACGCTATGCTGCATGCTGGGCAGTTGAAGAAAGGAAGGAACTGGAAAAATAGATAAGTAAATAAATAGATGAATAAATAAATAGATAACTAAAGAGATAAATGAATTTAAAAAATAGATAATAAATAAATAGATAGAGAGATAGATGAATAAATAAATATATATATAAAGAGATAAATGAATAAATAAACAGATAAATAAATAGATAAATAAATAGTTTAGATAAATAAATAGATAAGTAAATAGATAGATAGATAAAGAGATAAATGAATAAATAAATAGATAGATAAATAAATAAATAAATAAATAAATAAACAGATAAATAAACAGATAAATAAATTAATGAAAAGGTTTCAGTTTCTTCTGACTATTCTTGCAACGACAATAATTATGGTTTAAAATCACTTGATTTCAAAATCTAAAGCGTTAAAACGTTTCGATTGGGTTTGATTTGATTTGGTGTGTGTGTGTGTGTGTGTGTGTGTGAGTGTGAGTGTGTGTGTGTGTGTGAGAGAGAGAGAGTGAGTGAGTGTGTGTGTGTGTGTGTGTGTGTGTGTGTGTGTGTGTGTGTGTGTGTGTGTGAGCGAGTGAGAGAGAGAGTGTGAGCGAGTGAGAGAGAGAGTGTGAGTGTGTGAGTGAGTGTGTGTGTGTGTGTGTGTGTGTGTGTGGTGTGTGTGTGTGTGCGTGCGTGTGTGTTGTGAGTGAGTGAGTGAGTGGGTGTGTGATATCAACTCAACTCAAATTCTTTTTTCTTTTTTTTTCCGGAAATAATGAAGTTAAGCACTCATGATCAGAGAGAGTATCGAATAGTGATGCTTTTTTTTTTTTTTTTTGAAGCTGGCAAACACGGCTAAAAACGTAGGCATTCCAAATATGTGTGTGTGTTTGTGTGTGTGTGTCTTTGGTTGTGCGCGCGCGCACACTTGCGTAGGCACGTGTGTGCGTATGTGTGTGTGTGTGTGAAAGAGTGATTGTGTGTGCGGATGCATGTGCGCATGCATGTATGTTTGTGCACGCAGCTGTGTGTATGTTTATACAGGTTTCAGTAAGCATGTCCATAGAAATAAAAATGTATATACGTATATGTATGATACATACATACATACATACATACATACATGTGTACACACACACACACACACACACACACAACTTTGTGCATTATCGTATACATACTATGGTTCTCACAAACACATTTATTGCTCCTGTTGTCCAATTCAACGCTCCTTCAAAATCAAATATCCTCCCCCCCCCTACCCCCTCCCCCCAACCCCCTCCCCCCCACTTAGACCCCCCCCCCTCCTTTAAACAAATGGGTCCCCCCCCCCACCCCCCGCACCCCCCCCCTCCCGCCCCCAGAAAAGTGAAACATATTGTACAGAAATTTCTATTTGGAGAAGTAACAACAAGCTATTTAGCTTATAAATAGTGTTCTCCTCCACCATGAAACAAATCGAAATTTGGTATTCGGCATCTGAAAAAAACTTACATTGTCACAACTACTGAGTTTTTCAGCTTAACTGTCGCACAACAACAATGATATAATAATAATAATAATAATAATAATAATAATAATAATAATGATGATGATGATGATGATGATGATGATGATGATGATGATGATGATGATGCTGCTGCTGCTGCTGCTGCTGCTGCTGCTGCTGCTGCTGCTGCTGCTGCTGCTGCTGCTGCTGCTGATGATGATGATAATAATAATAATAATAATAAATGGAATTTATATTGCGCTCTATCTTGCAAATTACAAATCAGAGCGCTTGCATTCAACCCGCTCCTACACATATAGCCAACAATGATTAACAATAATTTAACAAATTCAAATGTACAAGCACACACACGCACGCACGCACGCACGCACGCACGCACGCACGCACGCACGCACGCACGCACGCACACACACACACACACACACACACACACTTTCAGATGAGACTATAAACCGAGGCCCCGTGTGCGAACGTACGCAGAACATCTTGCGCACACGTTAAATCCTGTTCCGCTTTTCGAAAGAGTAGGCCATTGTGTGCCGATGGAAACAGATGACAGACTTTACAAAACCGCATACACACGGGGACTGGATGTCAAAAAGCACATAAGTGCTTACTCCACCATCCTCGATATAAAAGAATACAAAAAAATAACACACACACACACACAAGCACAGGTTATACATTTCAGCAGGGTGATGGAATTTTGGCTGTTAAAGGCAGGGACAGATATGAGATGAAACAATAGGGGAAAATCTTAGGTATGAAATAGGTATGTTTTGAGGCTGGATTTAAAACTTTGTTTTTCAGCTAAATTGTCACAACAACTGAGTTTTTCAGCTAAATTGTCACAACTACTTAGTTTTTCAGCTAAACTGTAACAACTACTTAGTTTTTCAGCTTAACTGTCACAACAACTTACTTTTTCAGCTAAATTGTCACAACTGAGTTTTTTTCAGCTAACTTGTCACAACAACTGAGATTTTCAGCTAAATTGTCACAACAACTGAGATTTTCAGCTAAATTGTCACAACTGAGATTTTCAGCTAAATTGTCACAACTTAGTCTTTCAGATAAATTGTCACAACAACTGAGATTTTCAGCTAAATTGTCACAACAACTGAGTTTTTCAGCTAAATTGTCACAACAACTGAGATTTTCAGCTAAATTGTCACAACAACTGAGATTTTCAGCTAAATTGTCACAACTGAGATTTTCAGCTAAATTGTCACAACAATTGAGAGTTTCAGCTAAACTGTCACAACAACTGAGTTTTTCAGCTAAATTGTCATGACTGAGTTTTTCAACTAAATTGTCACGACTGAGTTTTTTCAGCTAAACTGTCACAACAACCGAGTTTTCCAGCTAAACTGTCACAACAACATAATTTTTTTTTAAAACAAGTGTAGTTTTATAAACTGAAGACATTATTTCTACACTTGCTGCCTTCACATAAGCTGTGAACACTCTGAAACCTCCCATTTTGCATACTTGTATTGCGTAGATGTGGAATATTTCCTAATTGATGTATGGTTTCCACATCCACATTCTAGTTTTGTACACTAATAATGATAATGAGTGACGATGAAATCACAATATTCAGATCCCCCCTCCCCCCCCCCCCCCCCCCCCATCCCCCTTTAAAAATAAAATTACTTAAAACAAGTCTCTGTTTTGATTTTTTTCCCCGTTACTCTAGCCAGGTCTCCGAACTTTAACAAATCGTGAGATTTTGCGTACATGCGACGGGGACGGGATAGCTCAGTGGTCGGAGCACTCGCTTTCCCCCAGCCAAGTTAAGCAGCGTCGAGCGTGGTTGGTTACCAGTTGGATGGGTGACCGTTTGCGCCACGCCTTGGCTTCAGTACAGTTCCCCCCAGTTCACCCAGCTGTCAATGGGTACCTGCCCTCTTTAGGGTCAGGGAAGGTAAAGCAGCGAGGGAGAGGAGATGGGCGCCGCCCTCAATATGCTGGCCCTAGAGAAGTGAGGTCTCTGACGCCTCGCTCCCCTACAACCTTATAGGTTAGGGGACTCCTTTACCTCCTTTACCTTATATGCGGCCGTTTATCCACCAGTTAGGTAGCCCCATTCCGACTTCGGGGAAGATGTCTGCACACGACACCACCACCACCAATGTGCGCGTGTTTTTGAACAACGCTTATCATCCGTTCCTACCAACACTCAAGATTCAAGATTTTATTTCAAGAAAAAAGCCCTCCTAAAGGTAGGCCTACATGAAATTTAACAAAGCCACAACTTGCGGATATGTCCTACTCTTCAAAAAAGCGGAACGGGTTTTTAACGCGTGTGTGTGCAACAAGATGTTCTGCGTGCGTGCGTTTGTGCGTGCGTTCGCAGACGGAACCTCAAGTTTCTAGTCTCATCCGAAGGACTTTACGGAGGAGTGGAGTCGGCACTGATGTTAGTTTACTCCAGGGGGAAGAATTACCTTGGAACGGGTGTCTCGGTGGTGGCTCGAACCCGGGCCGTCAGATCGCGAGCTCAACGCTCTAACCACTAGGCTGTTCTTCCCCAGCCCCCCCCCCCCCCCCCCCACCACCCCTTACGCGGCCCCTCGCTCCCATATTATGATGATATTAATTAAACGTCAACATCATGGAATCAGAGTTCCCCACTTGTGTGTGTGTGATTCAGATTCAGATTCAGATTCAGAATATTTTATTGCCATTTAAGTCATGTAGACATGTGTGTGGGTGTGTGCGCGCGAGGCGCATACGCGCACGCACGGGCCCCCCTCCTACACACACACCACACTCGCTGCCCCCCCTCCACACACACACACACCCACACACATACCCCCCCCCCCCCCACCAACACACACACACACACACACTTACACACACACATTTCCCCCACCCTTAACACACACACACACACACACACACACACACACACACACACACACACACACACACACACCCTAAAATCACTAAATGTGAATAGACGTTAAACTGAAGATCACACACACACCTACACACACATTTCCCCCACCCTTACACACACAACACATTCCCCCATCCTCACACACACCTAAAATCCCTAAATGTGAATAGACGTTAAAACTGAAGATCACACACACACACACCTACACACACATCCACACACACACACACACACACACACACCTACACACATGATACATCCCCCCCCCCCCCCCCCCACACACACACACAGAGTACAACAACAACAACAAAAACAAGAATAGCTGAAACAATCAAACATCTCCTAACCACGAAAGACTTTCTACTCACAGAACTTTCACAATTTATATCCACAGCTCGCTCCCTGCACAAACCGGCACCCACACACCCAATTCACCACTCCACACAGTCCATTGCCAATTTTAAATGAATGTGTGTTTGCGCCAAGGGATGTAACTCGCGAAACATGGTATGGATTTTTGAAAAAGGTGGACTGGAACGAGTTTTTGGCAAAAAAAGATTTTGTTGACAATACGAGTAGACTCGAAATTCGAGGCTAGTTGATACCTCTTTGTAACGTGAAAATATGGTATAGATTGCAAGCCCCACCCCCCAAAAAAACCCAACCCAAAACAAAACAAAACAACAACAAAACAAAACAAAAACACAGTGGAAAGGGACTTGTTTTGGAAAATAATTTGTTGATAACGAGTATATAATTATAACGAAAATTCCAAGCTAGTTGATGCTCTATGTAACGTGAAACTATGGTATAGATTGAAAAAACAACAACCCATCCCCAAATAACCCCCCACCCCCCCAAAAAAAAAGAAAAAAGAAAAACAAAACCCCCCCCCCACCCCCCCAAACCCGCGACCCCCCCAACAAAAAACAACAACAAAAAATCAAAGGGATGAATTTTGGGAAAACGATTGCAGTTTCTGCTATACTCGGAATTTTCAACCTGGGTGATAATGTTAATACTTAATAGATTGGCGCGCACACACACACACACACACACACACACACACACACACACACACACACACACACACACACACACACCACACATACACCACACACACACACACACACACGCACTACGCACACGCACACATACATTCACACACACAAACTAAAACACTCATAGACACACTCACACACACACACACACACACAGAGTCATACACACTAACCCCCCACCCCCACCCCACACTGAAATACACACACACAACACCCCTCCTCCCTCCACACACAGACACACTCACACACACACACTACCCCCCCCCCCCCCACCCTCACACACACACTAATATCCCCCCTCCCCCACCACACACACACTAACACCCACCCCCCAAACATACACACATACTAACACCCCCCCCCCCCCCCACACACACACACTAACACCCCCCAACACCACACACACACTAACCCACCAACCAAACACACACATACTACCCCCCCCCCCCAACATACACACACACTAACACCTCCCCCCACCCACCAAACAGACACACACACACTAAACCCCCCTCACCACCACACACACACTTACACCCCCCACACCACACACACACCCCCCCCCCCCCACCACCACGCATACACACTAACCCCCTCCCCCAACATACACACACAACTAACACCCCCCCCCCCCTCAAATACACTAACACCCTCCCCCCGCACAACACATACTCACAAACCCCCCTTCTCCCACTCACACACACTAACCCCCCCTCTCCCAACACACACACACACACACACACACACACACTAACACCCCCCCCCCCCCCCCCCACACACACTAACCTCCCCTCCCACCACACACTAACCCCCCACCACACACACTAACCTCCCTCCCCCCACCACACACAACACTAACCCCCCCCCCCCCACCACACACACTAAACCCCCCTCCCCCACCACACACACACTAACCCACACCCCCCAAGAAAACCCCAAAATAATAATAATATATGGAATTTATATAGCGCTGAATCTTGTAAAAAAACAAAACAAATCGAAGCGCTTGCACTCAATCATTTACAGGCATGCAACTCTCCTTAAACATAATGAACAACAGATTTCAAAATCATGCGCGCGCACGTATGCACGCACACACACGCCACACACACAACACACACACCCACACAACACACACAAACACACTACACTCGGAACAACACTTAGAAGGTGAAAGATGCTGTTGAAAATTAGGGACAGATATTTGGGGGAAAGTCTCAGGTAGGAAATAAGTGTGTTTTGAGTGCTGGACTTGAAGGTATCAAGTGAAGGCTTTTGGCGAAGTGAAAGAGGGAGGTCATTCCAGGTGGATGGACCAGAAACAGAGAAGGAGCGACGGCCAACAGTGGTTTGTTTGAATCTGGGTGTTCGAAAGCACAAAGTATCTGCGGCTGAACGAAAGGAACGGGATGGAGTGTACAGATGAAGGCAGTTACAGAGATAAGGGGGTGCAGATTTGTGGAGACATTTGAAACAGAGGGTATTTATTTTATACTCCAGTCTTTGTGAGACAGACAGCCAGTGAAGAGATCGCAGAAGAGGAGTGATGTGTTCAGATTTTTTCTTTCTAAGGACCAGTCGAGCTGCAGAGTTTTGTATGCGTTGAAGAGAGTGGATAGATGATGCTTGTAGGCCAGCCAAAAGAGAATTACAGTAGTCTAAACGTGAAAGAATGAGAGATGTGACAAGCTTGGAAGTTGCATCAGTGGACAGATACTTGCGAATCGCGCTTATGCGCCGTAATTGATAGTAGCAAGACTGCAGGGCTGGGTGATGAATTTTTTCATAGAGAGTGTGTTGTCAAGAACTACTCCTAAATACTTCACAGAGTTGGACAAAGGAACTGACGTATTGCCGAATTCTATTGAAGTTTTTGCGATAGAGGAAAGTTTATGTTGGGGCCCTATGAGCATGGCTTCGGTTTTATCGGCATAAGTTGTAACTTTTTTCTGAGTCCCTCCAGTTTGAATGTCTTGAAGGCAGTAGGACATATTTGTCAGGGGGGAAGGGAAATTTTCAAAAATATCA
>CM054140.1:63705460-63722153 GCA_028751875.1 Rapana venosa | reverse complement strand
AAAAAAAAAATTCTTTCCAGCTTAAACCACAGGGAAACGCAAAACAACAAAGCACTTCTCGCTCTCAGTCCCGCCTCTCCCACCCCCCCCCCCCTCCCGTCTCTCTCTCTCTCTCTCTCTCTCTCTCTCTCTCTCTCTCTCTCTCTCTCTCTCTCTCTCCCTCCCCCACCCTCTCTCTCCTCTCCATCCATCCTCCCTCCCTCTCCACCCCCTCTCTCTCTCCATCCCTACCTCCCTCCCTTCTTCCCCTCTCTCTTTCTCCCCCCCTCTCTCTCTATCCATCCCTCACTCCACTCTCTCTCCATCCATCCTACCTCTCTCTCTCTCTCTTTCTCCCTCTCCCTCTCTCCCCACCCTCCCTCTTTCTTTTCCCATCCATCCCTCTCTCTCTTACTCTACCTCCCCCTCCCCCCTCTCTCTCTCTCTCTGCCTTCCCCCCTCTCACTCCTTCCCCCCCCCCCCCTCTATCTCCCCTCCCTCACTCCCTCCCTCTCTGTCTTCTCTCTGTTTCTCTCTCACCCTCCCTCCCTTCCTCTCTCTCTTCTCTCTCTTCTCTCTCTCTCTCTCTCTCTCTCTCTCTTCTCTCTCTCCCCTCTTCTCTCCTCCAAAAAACATCAGCAACACGACAACTTACCCAATAAAAGGGAGCTTGGAGAAAAGGAAGAAAAAAAGAAGAAAGGAATAAAAAAACTGAAAAAACAAAGCAATACAAAAGTCACAAAGCAACGAACACAGGGCAAGCACAACTTTTCGCTTGAACGGTCGTAGGCACGCACGCGCGCGCGCGCAAACCACGATAGCAGACACACACCCCACACACAAACACGCGCGCGACACGCACACACCACACACGTTAAAACCCGTCGCTTTCGGAAGAGTAGGCCATGTGTGCGGTGGGGAACGGATGCAAAATTACAAAAACTGTTACATACGCAGGGGACGGATGAAAAAAGCACATGAGGCTTCTTCCATTTCTCGAAATAAAAAAAATTTTTTAATATAACACGCAGCATGTGCGCGCGCACGGAGGAAGAAGAGGAGGAGAGAGGGAGAGAGGAAAAGAGAGAGGGGGAAGAAGGAGAGAGAGGGACAGACAAAAGACAGACGCAGAAGAGAGAGAGAAGAGACAAAAGGAGAGAAGCAGAGTCAGACGACACAAAACAGAGACAAAAACAGACCCCCAGAGACAACGAGACATATGCAGAAAACCACACAGGACAGACAGAAGACAGAAGACAGACAGAAAAGAATAACCCCCAAAAGCAACAACAACCCAAAAGCAAAAAGCTATGCTCCCACTTATTCAGGCTACAACCGCTGTGATTAAAGCTGCCACTCACAATCTCAAACTTCAACGACAACAACAAACAACAACAAAAACAGCAACAAAAACCCACCAAAACACACACACACACACACACAACACCACACACACACACACACACAAACCCAACAGCAAAAACCCACTCATAGAGGGGGGAAAAACCTGCTGTGTTGTACATGACTATAAGTTAACGCTAATAATAACACGACTCTTGCTGCGAATGTTGCTTGGCTGGTAGTTACCTGAGTCACCAAAAAATAAATGTTATTTTAAAAAAACACAACTTTTTTGGTTTAACTATGCAGGTGTAATTCAATGCTCTTCCTGCTTTGTTCTCTCTGTCTCACTCTTTTCTAAAGGGTAGCAAAATGTCCTTTTTTAAAAACAAAAATCTGTTGGTAACGCTTGGAATTTTTTGAAGTGGTGAAATGTGCTTTAAAAATGTTAACCAGATAGATAGATAGATAGATGATAGATAAAATAGATAGATAGATGATAATAGATAGATAGATAGAAGATAGATTTATAATAGGGGATAGATGGAAAAGATAGAAAATTTAACAGGTTAATTGGGATAGGTAGGGGAAAAGGTTAGAGGGGGAGATAGATGATAGATAGATAGATAGTAGATAGATAGATAGATAGATAGGGCTGGGAGAGATGATTGATAGATAGATAGATAGATAGATAGTTTGACAGACAGACAGCCCGATAGTTTGTTTTTATAGATAGAAATTTTGATTGGATTGATCGATAGATAGATTGGTTTGAACCCGACAGATTGATAGACAGACAGGCCCGACAGGGCAGGAAAAGATAGACAAAATAGATAGATAGATAGATAGATTTGATAGATAAAATTGATAGATAGGGTAGATAGCAGACAGA
Source organism: Rapana venosa (assembly GCA_028751875.1). Lineage (NCBI taxonomy): Eukaryota > Metazoa > Mollusca > Gastropoda > Neogastropoda > Muricidae > Rapana > Rapana venosa. The sequence continues at coordinate 63,719,941 of CM054140.1, read as the reverse complement.
CAGGGCAGACAGATAGATCGAAGAAGATAGATAGGGTAGAGATTGATAGATAGAAGATTGATAGATAGGGTAGATAGATAGATAGATAGGCAGTAGATAGATAGATAGGTAAAAAGATAGGGTAGTAGAAAAGTAGATGATTTGGTTTGATAGATAGATAGAAAAGATAGATAGGTTTGATAGATTGTTTGAAAGGAATTTTTTGGATGGATTGGGGGATGGAAAGGACGTGGGAAAGGATGACGAAAGGAGGAAAAGCGGATGGATAATAGATAGACGCGGATGGGGGTTTGGTGGATAGATTTATAGTATGTAGATTTTATAGATGGTTTGTTTGATTATAGTTAGAAGGTGGATAGATATATAGATAGGTTTGATATATAGATAGGTAGTTTGATATATAGTTAGATAGATTTACAAAAGACAGACAGGGCAGACAGACAGGGGGGAAAAGTGGGGTCCCGCACTGAATTTTTTAAGTTGTAATGATTTTAAATTAACGCTTTAAAAATAACCCCGACTTGCTGTGCATGTTGCTTGGCTGGTAGTTACCTGAGTCACCAAAAAAGTTTTTTTAAAAAACAAACTTTTTTTTTTTTAAAAAAAAGCGGTGTAATTCAATTTCTTTTTCCTTTCTTTGTTTTTTTCTCTCTCTCTCTCTTTCCTCTCTCTCTTCTCTCTCTCCTCTTCCTCTCTCTCACACCACACACACAACACCCCACACACACAACACACACCCCTCACCCACAACACACACCCACTCTTTTCTTAAAAAAAATAGCAAAATGTTCCCTTTTTTTTAAAAAAAAAAACCTTTTTTGGTAAAAGCTTTTAAATTTTTTGAAGTGGTGGAAATGTGTTTTTAAAATTTTTACTCAGATAGTTTGATAGATGATAGACAGATAGATAGTTGATAGGTTAAAATTTGATAGTTTGAAGTTTGATGATGGTTTGATAGAAAAAGATAGGCAGATGGATAGTGGGTAGATAGATTTTTAAGATAGATGATAGACAGACAGTGTTTGGGCAGGTAGAGGGGGTAGATAGGTAGATGATTTGATAAAATAGACAGCAGACAGACAGAAGACAGGGGCCGACGACAGCCGACAGACAGATAGATAAAATAGATAGATAGATAGTTTGTTTTTTAGATTTGTAGAAAGGGAGACGATAGTTAGGGTAGATAGATAGAAGATAGATTGTTTTGATAGATAGATAGATGGGTGGAAAGGATGGTGGATGGATGGATGGAATTTGGGTGGATGGGCGGTGGTGGATGGGGGGAATAGATGGTAGGGGATGATTTGGGTAGATAGATGGAGGGTGGATGGTGGAAGGAAAGACGGGGTGGATGGATAGGGGATGGATGATAGATAGATCGAAGGATGGGGGATTTGGGGGAAAATATTTTATAGTAGGGAGATATATAGATAGGTTTGATAGATAGATAGTTTGATAGATAGATTTGATAGATGATAGTTTGATAAAATATTTTTTAGATAGATAAAATTTTGATAAAATTTGATAGGGTGGATAGATTTTGATGACAGCAGACAGAAGGGCAGACAGACAGAAAGAGGGGGGAGAGGGAAGTCTGGATGATGTTAACGTTGTAATGACTACAAGTTAACCCCTAATAAATCGGGCTCTTTTGGGTGATGTTGTTGGGTGGTAGTTACCCGGGGTCACCCAAAATGTTATTTTAAAAAGAACCCCAACTTTTTTGGGTTTTAAATATGCCCGGGGTAATTCCCCCGCTTTTCCTACTTTTTTTCTCTCTCTTTTCTTTCTCTTTAAAAATGCAAAAAAGGGCCTTTTTTTTAAAAAAAAAAACCCGTTTGGTTTAAAGCTTGGAATTTGTTTGGAAGTTTTTTTTTTGGGGAAAAATTTTTTAAAAATGTTTTCTAAAATAGATAGATAGATGGATGGATGATAGAAAAGATAGAAAGATAGATAGACAGATAGATAGATAGATTGATAGTTTGTAGATAGATAGGAAAATAGATAGATTTGATAGATAGTTTGATAGATGATAGATAGGAAAGATAGATGGATGGATGGAAAGGATGGATGGATGGACAGAGGATTTATGATGGATGGATGGATAGGGCGGATGGAAGATAGCTAGATCGCGGTTTTAATGGTTTTGGTGGACAGAAAATATAGATAGGGAGATAGTTAGGTTTGATAGATAGATAAGGGGCGATAGATGAAAAGGTGATAGATAGATAGTAGATAGATAGAAAAAGAAAAGATAGATAAATGATAGTAGATAGTAGATAGTTTGATAGATAAAATAGACAGACAGACAGACGGGAAAGGGGAAAAAGGGGGAAAAAAAGAAAAGAAAAAAAAGGGAAAAAAAAAAGAAAGAGAGGGCAGAGGGGCAAAAGAGAAGGGGCAAAAGAACAGGTGGCAAAAAAAGCTATGTCCCCCTTATTCTGGGTTTCAACCCCTGCGATTTTAAAACTGCCCTCACAATCTCCAACTTTAAATACACACGCACACACGGGTTTGCACTCTCTCCCCCACATGGGACAAAAACACCACTTTTCTAAATCGCTTCATGTTTTAAAAACTGTTAAATTTTAAAAAAATGAAAAACACACACACACACACACACCAAAACACACACACACCCCTTTAAACACCCCAAACACATGAAACCCCCAAACAAAACACACCCCACAACCAAAACAAAACACACACACACCCCACACACACACACACACCACACACACAACTAACGGGCAATGATCAAAATTAGAAGCTGCAAAAATAACGGGGACTTTTTTTTTAAAAAAACCCCAAAAGCTATTCCACTATCCTCAGAATACAATTAAAAAAAAAACACACACACACACAACATACACAGAGCACACGTTAAAGTCCTGCCGCTTTCGTAAGAGATAGGCCATTGTGTGCGGTGAGGAACAGATGACAGAATTTACAAACGCATTACATACGGGACAGGATGTAAAAAAAGCACATAAGTGCCTATTCCATTATCATCGAATAAAAAGAATAAGAAGAAAAAGAAGAGAGAGAGAAGACCGCGAAGAGAGATGTGAGGAGAGAGACAGAGCTGAGAGAAACAGACAGACAGACAGAGATAAGGTATGTATAGGGGGTGTATTCGATACACGGTAGTCTAAATCACAGTAGTGAATAGAATTAAACAAAACAAACACTCTCTCTCTCTCTCACACACAAAACAACAATTAACACATTTCACACAACACCACAACACACAACACTTAAACACAACAACACAACCACACATCAGAGAGAACAAAACCCACACACAACACTAACACACACACACACAATTACACACACAGAACAACACACACACACACACACATCACACAACACAAACAAACACACACACAAACATTACACCACACACACATACACACAACACACACACTACACACACACACACACACACACCACACACACTTACACACACCACACAACACACACACACACACACACCACCACACACACACACACACACACACACATGCACACACAACACACAAAGAAGATACCGCTATGTCGTGTGTATGACTATGGTTACGTAATAAACACGACTCTAGCCCCACCACTGCATGCTGTGTTTGACTAGGTAACTGACGTCCACCATACCTTGTGCTTGTTTGTTTTTTCTCAAAACAGAACATAAATAAAACACCGAAAGAACCAGCTTTGCAGTTTGATTCTAATACCTATCTCTTGAGCTTGCCTTTCTATTTTTTTTATATATATATTATATAATAATAAAAAAATAATAATATAATGAATAGCATTTTATAGTCTCATTTCTCAAAGCAATGACTCAATTGCGCTTTATACCATGCGATTTATTATACACATGCACATCACGCACTTAATAAACACAAAACAACAACATGATAATGAGCATTTCTAAAGCCACAAATAAATTACAAAATACTATCGACACTGTAGGGCACACACTGCGTCGGGCAACAATAGCAGGGGCAATTACAGTACACAGAAAAGCACTAGCAACTAACTAACTAAAACAAAAAACATAACTACAGAAGCCAAGGCATAGCACATAAATACCTACATGTGACAAACCGGCGACCGGTCAAGAAAGCACACATTAAACTAGCTAAAAGAAATCATTAAAGAGATGTGTCTCATGAAGACTTTAACTGGATAAAGTGGGTGCATGGCTGAGCTGGGTGGTGGCAGAGAGTTCCAGATCGTGGGCGCAGCAACACCAAAAGATCTACGACCTGCGGTTTTGAGGTTGTAATGGGGTACAACAAGTAAGTTATCATTCGAAGACCGCAGGGTTCTAGTTGTGGTGCGTGTTTTCAAGGCAGCTGACAGAGATGGAGCAAGCGAGCCTTCAGAGTGACGGTATGCCAAAGCAACCGCAACTTTGTACTGACAGCGTTGCCCTTACAGGTAACCAATGACGCTCCCTAGCATGGATGAGTCACATGGTCCCTTTTGCTTCTTCAAGGATAAGCTGCAAGCAAGTTCTGATATTCGCTGCAGGCGTGTAAACTGTTCATCACTTATCCGATAAAATAGGAGTTATAGTTCCAGTCAGTCGCGACAAGACGTCGCTAAAGACTTGATCACTGCATCTCGAGGCAAGAATTTCTTATGTGTGCAATACGGCGCAGCTCTAGAAAGCATGCTCTGCAGACGTTACTATCTGTGGGTCTTTCATGAGAGAGTAGATCTACGCCGAAACCAGATACCTCACAGAACTCTGAAAAACATTCCAGCCCCCAACCCAAGACAGATCTCGACACCGCATAAGACTAATGTGTGCCAACTTGCAATAACTTCTGCTTGTCTGTATTAATGAGCATTGTTGCTGTCCATCATGAAGGACACTGTGCGTGCAAACTGCCAGTGTGCGTTGTATGTGTCTGAAAAATTTTGGGTGTTCATTTGCCGAAATTTCTGTATCATCTGCATATTTTGAACTGGCATCATGTAAGGTCATCACATTAGACAAGCGGGAGAATATATTGTGAAACATACGGGACCCAAACAGAATATATATATATATATATATATATATTTCTAATAGTGCTGCAAATGCCTTCCCCCAAAATATAACTCTGTAACGTTGGAATTTTTGATAGTGTCAAGTGTAATTAGTTCTAAAATTGATTACTTTTATTTTACTATAAAGATTATTTTCTACTTTTCTCTGTGTGTTGTTGTTTGCTGTTGTGTTGTTGGTTTTTGTTGTTGTTGGGTTGGGTTTTTTTTTTTGTTTTGGGGGGGGGTAGAGAGAGAGAGAGGGAGAGATGGTTTTGTTTTGTTGTGTTGTGTGTTTTGTGTGTGTGGTGGTGGGGGTGTGTGTGTGTGTGTGTTGTGTGTGTGTGTGTGTGTGTGTGTGTGTGTGTGTGTGTGTGTGTGGGGGAGGGGAGTTTAGTATCCTATTCAAGCTGTGTGGTGTGGTGTGGTGGTGTGTGTTGTTGTTTGGTGTGGTTGTGTTTTGTGTGTGTGTGTGTGTGTTGTGTGGTGTGTGTGTGTGTGTGTGGTGTGTGTGTGTGTGTGTGTGTGTGTGTGTGTGTTGTTCTGTGTCTGTGTAGAGAGAGATTTAGTATTCTACTTCAAACGTGGTGTGTGTATGTGTGTTGCTTATGCGCGTTGTGTGTGTGTGTGTGTTGTGTCTGTGTGTGTGTAGTGGAGGTGGGAGGCTAATTTAATTCTTAGTTATTTTCTTGTTTATATATTTCTCTTGCTTTTCAGTAGTTTCCTGCATATTTCCTTTCTGCTATTCTTTGTATTCCTCAATATCTTGTCTTCCTTTTTGGTTCCTTTTTTGTTTTGTTTGTTCTTCTTTTTCCCGTTTTTCTTGTTTTTTGTGTGTATTTGATCTACAGTTTCCACGTTATTTCTTCTTCTTTTCGTTTCTCAGTGTCGCTTCCTTCTTCTCTATATTATCCTCTCTCTCCTCTCCTTCCTGCCCGCTCGTCTCATCTCTGCATCCTTCTCTCTCTCTCTCTCTCTCCTCTCTTTTCATTTCTTTCTCTCCTTCTGCTTCCTCTCTCGTTTGCTCTCGCATTCGCTTCTCACTCTTCTCTATATCGCTCGCCTTGATGAAGGATTATTTTATCATTTTCAATTTTTTTGGACTTGCTCTGTACATAGTTTTAATGAGTGCCCTATTTCAATTATCTTTGTTTTTTGTTACAAGTTTGTTTACATTTGACTCATTGTGTAGATGTTGTATCCTTATGACTTACGAAGTTTTGGTTGTGTATTTCTTGGTCTGGTTGTTTTTTGTTGTTTTTTGTTGTTTTTTTTTTTTTTTTTGGGGGTTTTTGAAGTTATTTTTTTTTTATGTTGGTTTTTGTTTTGGTTATTTTTTTTTTGGGTGGGGTGGGTTTTGGGGGGGGGTATTTTATAGGGTTTTTATTCTAAGTTTTGGTGTGGGTGGGGCGGGGGGGTGGGTGGTTGTTGGTGGGGGCTTTTTGAAGGTTTTTTCCCCTTTGTTTTTTGGAGACTGGTATAAGTATTGGGGTTATTTATTATGATATTGCTTGAGTTTTGACGTTTGGGCTTTTTCTTTTCATGGCGTTCCAATTTTAACGATATATTCGTCAAAGATATTGATGGTGATCCTTGCAGTCTCGAGGAATATACATTAGTATTATCATCTTGAACAGGCACCTCGTACAATCACTTCTGACTCTACTCTCCTCTTTGCTCATCCTAACTCTCCTCTCTCAGACTGCTTTCAGAATCTAAACCACACACATCGCTTTACAATGGCATCTCTCCCCCCTTTCTTACTCCCTCTTGAACGAAAACCCACTGTTACCAACTTACTATATCTCACACCCCATTTCATCTCTTTCCCAGTTATTTGTCTGATCTGATGATTTAAAACTAATTACTCTGGATGACTCTGATACGTAGTTTTGTCAAATGTGATGTTCTATTACTGTCGTGATTATGGACACAGAAACACCACCTCTCTTTTCCATTTCCCCTTTCCCCTCTCTCTTACTATCATCTCCTTTTTCCTTCATATCCCAGAATCATCTTTCTCTCAACTATAAAGACAAACATTATAGAATTTCAGCTTGCAGATTTGAATGTTTGTTTCCCCACAATCTTCTTTGCATTATCTCTTCCCTTTCTCTTTTGGTCTCGGTTTAGGTAATCTTTTAAAATTAACTTAACCAGACAATATATTTTTTGTTCACACACTCTTATTTTGTATTAATCAAATGGTCCGTGATCGTTATGACCCGCCTTTTATTTCTTATTCAATTAATTGTTTTCATTGTTTTATTATTTTTTTTTTCTTATAAAGTTTCCTTTTCATAATTGTGTTAGGTGATCGTGTACTGTTTGAGAATTATTATTTTGATATCATCTGAAACACACACACATCTCACAGATCACTCACTCTCTCTCTTCTCTCTCTCTCTCACTCTCTCTCTCCTCTCTCTCTCTCTCTCTTCTCTTCTAACTATGCATTTTTTCTTTCTCTCTCTCTTCTCTCTCTCTCTCTCTTCTCTCTCTCTCTCTCTCTTTTTTTCCTTATGACCTATAGAATTTATTTATTTTTTTTTCTTTCTCTTCTTTCTTTCTTCTTTCTTTTTTTGTTGTTTTCTAATTTCCAATATCTATTGTTTTATTTTTTTTTCTAATAAAGTATTATTTGATATTATTTTCAATATGACTTTGTTGTATGTATTAATAGTTTAGTGATCTTTTTTTTAATTTTATCTTATACATCTTTGTAACACTATAAAATAATTCCAAGTATTAAGTTTAATTTTATTATCATTAAACCCTCCTCCACTCCTCATCTCTCTCTCTCTCTCTCTCTCCTCTCTCTCTCTCTCTCTCTCTGTATTATGCCTAAGACCGATATGCAATTAACTTTCTTCTCTCTCTCTTTTTCTCTCTCTCTCTCTCTCTCTCTCTTCTCTTTTTATTGTAGTGTTTTTTAAGTTGATCTTCGTTTTTTTTGACTTGTTGCTTTTGGGTCGTGTTCTATGTTATCTTGTTGCATTGTTTTTAAGTGGGGGAATTATACTTGTTGCTCTCTCTTCTCTCCTTCTCTTTCTCTCTCTGTCTCTCTCCTCTTTTTATTGTGTTTTTAAGTTGTGTTGTTTGTTTTATTTGATTTGTTTGTTTTGGCTGTATTTTTTTTATTGTGTGTTGTTGTGTGTTTTGTTGTGTGTTTTGTTTTGTTAAGGGGTTCTGTTTTTTTGATTTTTTTTTTTTGTTTTTTTTTTTTTTGTGTTGTTTTATTTTTGGTTTGTTTTGTTTTTCTTGTTTTTTTTTGTTTTTTGGTTTTTTTTGTTTTTGTTGTTGTTGGTTTTTGTTTGTTTGTGTGTTGTTTTTTTTTTGGGGGGTTTTTTTCTGTTTTGTTTTGTTTTTTTTTTGTTGTTTTGTTTTTTTGTTTGTTTTTTTTGGGGGGGTTTTTTTTTTTCTCTTTTTCTTTAAGTTTTGTTTTGTTTGTTTTTTTCTTGCTTCTTTGTGGTGTTAGTTCCCGCTTTTTTGTGAACATGGGGATTGGATGTACTGATATTTTATTTGAAAACCATGGGTTTATTTTAAATGAATGTTTTTTATGTATCTTGAAAGGTTTTTTCCTATTTTCGAAGGGGTTATGGGTTTGCTTTTTTTATACTTTGCATTCCTTTGAATGAGATTTAGTGTTGGTTTGATTTTTTGCTGTAATTCAATTTTATAATTAAAAATTTTTATTATCTCCCCCCAAATACAACTAGTCATTTACTGAACACCACCGCGCGCCGCGCGACGCGACCTCAAACACACACACACACCACACCACCTCAAACCACCAATTTCTCCTAAATACTTACTACGTTTAATTTCTTCCTATGTTTGTTCTTTTCCTTATTAGTTGAATGTATGGGTATTATTTTTTTTTATTATCATGAATTATATTTGAAAGATATAATCTAAAATGTGTTGATGGGATGATTAAATATGTTTGGGATTATTTTGGATTATATTCTGAAACTACAACACACACACCACTCTCTGTCTCTGTCTCTCTCACCTTTTATTCGTCTGCTTAGTCATAGTATACCTGATGAAGGATTTATATTTTTATATTTTCAATACTTTATGGACTTGCCTCTCTTAACTTATAGTTTTTAATTTGAGTTGCCTAGTTTGATCTTTGAATTTGTGTAAATTGTTTACATTTGACTTAATTTGTAGAGTTTTATCTTTGATGTTGATGTGATGTTTTGGTTGTGTTATTGTTTTCTTGTAACTTTTTGTTGTCTTTCTCTTGTTGTTTTTGTTGTTTGTCTGGTTTTTGGTTTTTTATTTTTGTGGTTTGGTTTTTCTTTTTTTATTTTAAGTTTGTTATGTTAGGTTTTGGGGGGTGGGGGTAGGGGGTGGGGTTATTCTTGGTTTTTTTGAAGTTTTTCGCTTGTTTTTTGGGCTGTTGTTTGGGTTTTACTTTTATGATCTAAGGGGTTATTTCCCTGTTGTTTTTTATTTGGAGACTGTATTTTTCTTTTTTTTTTAATTTCTTCCCTTTCGGGCGGGGGCTTTTGGATCGTTTAAAATATTCCCATTGTCTTATTCGATGATCTCGATAAGTTTTTTTCATTGCTCTCTCTCTCTTCACCATCCAAACTTTCCAAGTCATGCACATTTTCATCTCTTTTCTTTCTTTTCCTAAGCTTCTCATAACAGCACACCCTACATCCTCGAAAATAACTCTCTCACTCGCGTCTCCTCCCTCATCTCTCTCCTCTCTCACTCTTCCATCTCTCTAAACTCCTCCAATCTCTCTCTCCTCTTCCTAATCCCCCACTCATCTCATTCACACACACACCACACACCTCTCTCATGCAAAACCACAACTTTTTTATTGGGTTTTATCTGGTATTAAATCGCTCCCTCCCCCTCAAGTCTTTTTCCAAAAAAACACACACACACACACCAGCGAAGCACCAAACATTACTTTCATTTCAATACAACCCAAAATTCCAAACAAACCAATACACCACATCCTCTAAACCACAAACAAATAACACAAATAAACAAATACAACAACATACACCCACACGACACACCCTCCAGAAATCTCTCAGCCACGCACCAAAACCCACACAAAAAACAATTATTTCATTAGGGAGGAGAGAGGGCGGGGGGGAAAAAACAGAAAAAGCCCCCCCCCCCCCCCAATACTGTCAACTCCATGAAAATATACACCCACGAACACAACACGACAACTGCCGAACCAACATTCATGTTCATTCTTGCGTAAAGATAAAACCAGACCAAAATGTCTCACAGAAATACCGGCATTTGTTCAGCACCTTAGCCTTTCCTTTCTGAACTTCTCCTCCTGAAAAGAGAATTTACATAATAATTTTTTTTACAAATGCGGAATCAGCAAAAGGTAACGCGCACACCCAACGCGCTGCGCGCGCGCACCGCACAAGAAACTTTACATACGCGCGCGCGCGCACACACACACCTCATAGTTTATATCACTGTTAAGTTCCAAATACACACATCCTTCGTCTAATATCACTTAAGTTCACCAATCACACCTCACACCTCTTTGTCTAGATACACTAATTCCACACAACCACACCCTACACAACACCAAAACCACACACACAAACACACCACACCTCCTTTGTCTAATATCAATTAAGAGAACAGACGTAAATCGAACACACATCAACACTAACACACACACACACACATCACGTCCTAATTCACTTATAGTTGAAAAGACACTAACCAAAACGAAAGCAAACACAAACACACACACACTCTCTCTCCTCTCCTCTCTCGCTCCTCATCTCCCTCCTCTCTCTCCAAACTTCTCTCTCTCTCACATCACTTCACCACACTCCCTCGCGCACAACACACCCTCGCGCGCGCGCGCCACACAACACACACCACACACACACACACACACAAGTCCACCTTGGAATAATAAAATTATGATCCCAATACTTTTTGTCGTTGTTGCGGCAAATGCACAAAGATGGAAACTGTCACGCTATCTCCAGTAACGCACTGAAGTGTAATATCCTGCAGTGTCTGGATTCATTCAGAACTCTGTTAACAATGCTGCAATCATTGTTTCTGTCTCGCGCGCTGCCATCGTCGTCATTTGAAGACACTGCATTCCATCACGTAGGGAGGCTGGGGACCTGACAGTATAATTATCATCCCCTCCCTCACCCCAACCTCAAAATTCTGTGCAAGGAATTTCCTTTTTTCTATCCCTCTCTTTGTTTCTGCCCTTTTTCCCTTTTCTTCCTGTCATACACAAAAAACCCCACACACTTACACTCACACCACACACACACACACACACACACACACACACACACCAAACACCCAAAAACACACACACACCAGGCTGAGAGCATCATGAAGTAAAACACACTACACTCTCTCTCTGTCTCTTCTGTGTCTCTCTCTGTGTCTCTGTATCTCTGTCACACACCACACTCTTTCATTCTCTCTCGCTCTCTTTACACACCCATACACACACAAATGCAAACCCGCCGCAGCACACACACACCCCCATTCTTGTTCACTACACACTCTTACTCTCTCCCCTCTCTCTCCCCTTTTCTCTCTCACTCTCTCTCTCCTCTCCTCTCTCACACACAACCCAAAAGTCTATTTGGGGTCATATTTCCAATACTCATATCATTTTGAAAGCCCTTTTAAAAACCCTTTTTTTCCCACTTTCTGAAAGTCCCGGAAAAAGTTTTTAAATCCAAAAACTACCTTTTCCTGCCCGATGTTTCTGCATAATCCACTTGAATATTTTTTGTGTTACATTATTTTTATTTCAGTTTCACATTGTTGAGTTTAATTTTGCTCCTGTTTAAAGTATTATCCTTACTTTTCTCAGTTTTTGGATTTTTTGTTGTTGTTGTTTTTTTTGGGGGGGGGGGGTTGTTTTTTTTTTTTTTTTTTGTTTAAAAAAAATCCCAGCATGATGCTTTTTTTTAACCTTTTCTCCTTCCCTCTTTTCGGCCTTTTTTAAAATTCCCTTTTACACTTTTTTTTCCCTGTCAATTTTCACTTAGTTTGGGAAAAGGGACTTTTTTTTTGGGAAAAACAACAAAAACCCAACCCCAAAAAAAAAATCAAAAAAAAACCCCCCCCCAAAAACCCCAAAAATCCCCTTTTTAACCAAAACCCCCCAAACCCAAAAAATTAAAACACAACCCCCGTAATGGCAATTGTAGTGTTTTATTTTGCTTTGTTGGGAAAATTGAACTTGTTAAAACGGAACATTTTTTCGTTTTGCCGTGTGTTTTTTGGGCATGCGTATCCGGGGGAAGGCGGGGGATTCATTTAAACCCTTTTAACAATTTGAAAATTTTTTTTGCGGAATTCCCTTTTTTCATTCCCTTCTTTTGTTTCGGGGCCTTTGCTCCCTTTTTTTTCCTGACCCCCCCCCCCCCCCCCCCCCCCCCCCCCCCCCCCCCCCCCCCCCCCCCCCCCCCCCCCCCCCCCCCCCCCCCCCCCCCAAACACACAAAACTCCCCAGGATTAGTAAACTCTTTCAGGTTAAGCACACACACTCTTTTCTCTCTCTCTCTTTTCTCTCCTTCTCTCTCTCTCTTCTCTTCTCTCTCCCCTCTCTCTCTGTCTGTCCCCTTTTCTGTTTTCTCTCAAACAAAAACACCCTCTCTCATTCTCTTTTCCTTTCTTTTTTTCCCCTCTTCTCTCTCTTCACCACACAAATCAGCACCCCAAAACGAAACCCCCATGCACGCACGCACACACAAAAAAAACAAACACACTTTCTCTCTCTCTCTCTCTCTTCTCTCCCCCTTTTCTCTTCTCTCTCTCAACCCCACACACAACCACCACCACACACACTCTTACTCTCTCTCACACACATCCCACTCTCTCCCCTTCCCACACCCCCAAAAACCAACACAAAACCACACAATCACCCCCACACACACACAACACCCCACCCCACACACCAAGTCCCCCTTTGGGGAATAATAAAAGTTTGAGTCAATATTTTTGTTGTTGTTGGGGCAAACCCCCCAATAATAAAAACTGTCCCGCTATCTCCTTTTAATGCATGTAGTTTTTAATATCCTGCGGGGTTCGGGGATTCATTAAAAATTTGGGTTAACAATTTTTCGTCATTGTTTCTTTTTCCGCGCCGTCGTCGCCCTTTTTAAAAGACACGGCTTTCCATCCTTTAGGGATGCGGGGGAAAACCGCCCGTTTAATTATCATCCCCCCAAAGCTTCTGAAATTCTGTACAAATAATTCCCTCTTTTCTATCCCCCCATCTCTGAAAAGTCGGGCCAGGCTTTCCGACTTCGGGTGGGAGAAAATTGTTATCTCTTTGTCTTTATGGGGGGGGGGGGGGAAGAGATAAAGGTTTAGAAAAATGGACCAAAAAGGAGAAAATGGGACAAAAAGGAGGGACGGGGGGAAATAGGGGAAACAAGGCGGAAACCCAAAAGAGGGGGTGAAAAGAGGAAAATTCCTAGCACAGAAATTTTCCCGAAGGGGGCGGATGTGGTTTTTACTTTAAAAGGGTTTTTAGCATATCCCGGGGGGTATAACTTCAAACAAATTAAAAAATTTAACCCCCAAAAAAACTAAAGCCAAAAACCCAAAAAAAAAAATGATAATGCAAAATAAAATCAGAAAAGCAATTAAAAATTTGGTGGGGTTTTTGGGGAAGGCCCGGGCCCGAAAACGAAAAGTCCCGGGGCGGAGTGTGCCCGGGGGTTCAAAAACCCCTTCGGACCCCAAACCCTTTTTCCCCCCTCCATAAGATATGAGTGGTGGTTTGGGCGCAAATTCCCTTTTGGGAATGAGACGATAAACCGAAAGGGTTACGTGTGTTGCACATAAATTTTTTTAGCGACGTAAAAGAACCCTCGCAAAATTCTGTAAAAAAAATGCACTCTGATAGGGGGAAAAGAATACCGGTTTTCAGACAGGAAAAAAAAAGGAAAAAAGGGTTGGGGCTGCTTTTTGTGGCCCACGTGCTCTTCCCCGGGGGGAAAACAGCCCGAATTTCAGCAGAGAAATCTTCCCGGCCCTTTAAAATGGTGTATATATATTTTTATTTAATTATATATTTTATATAAATTTATATTTTATTATTTATTAAATTTTATATTTATATATATATATATATTCAATAATTTTTTTATTACAATAATTTTTTGACTGAAATGCTACGATTGAAAACCCCAACCTAACTGAAATTTTCCCGGCGTTTTCCCCACAAGAACTCAAATACACGCAACTTTTTTTTGTCTTTTTGGGGAAAAAAAATGCTTTTCTTGGCCAAAGGTTCATTCGTTTTCCCCCCCAAACCCCTTTCACTAATGACGTTGTCAAAATTTTCGCTTGTCGCTTTTACGGGTCGCACGTCATTCCCAAACAAAAAACAAAAAAAAAAATGACGGACGTTTACCTTCGCTTGTAGTTTTTTATGTT
>CM054140.1:63697960-63700460 GCA_028751875.1 Rapana venosa | reverse complement strand
GGACAGACAGACAGATAGACGGAGAGACAGAGACAGATAGTAGACAGACAGACAGACAGACAGATGGATAGATAGATAGATAGATAGATAGATAGATAGATAGATAGATAGATAGATAGATAGATAGATAGATAGACGGAAAGACATACTGAGACACAGACAGACAGACAGATAGACAGACAGACACACACACACACACACACACACACACACACACACAGATATAGATAGATAGATAGATAGATAGATAGATAGATAGATAGATAGATAGATAGATAGATAGATAGATAGATAGATAGACACATAAATAGACAGACGGATAGACAGATACTGAGACAGACAGACAGACGGATAAATAGACAGACAGACAGACAAATGAGAAGTTCTAACGTGTGTGTAAGACGTTCTGCCTGCGTTCGCACATGAAGCCTCAGTTTTAGTCTCATCTGAAGGACTTTCGGGGAAGTGGTGTCCATACTCCAGGTTCAAAAAATCCCCTTAATCGGGAATCTTGGTAGTGGCTGGAACTCGTGCCGTCAAATCACGAGCGCAAGGAACTAGGCTATCCCCCACCCCCACCCCCACTCCAAAAGAAAAATGTTGAATAAAACCTATGCCCCTGATAATAGTTTCGTTGCAAATGCAATGATGAAAATGAAAATTCAATATTAACGAAAATGCACACAGTCTTGCAATATGTGTGTGTGTGTGTGTGTGTGTGTGTGTGTGTGTGTGTGTGTGTTGTGTGTGTGTGTGTGTGTGTGTGTGTGTGTGTGTGTGTGTGTGTGTGTGTGTGTGTATGTGTGTGTGTGTGTGTGTGTTGTGTTGTGTGTGTGTGTGTGTGTGTGTGTGTGTCTGTGTCTGTGTGTGTGTCTGTGTGTGCTAATTCAGAACCTCGTTAACAATATATTGCTAATATTGTTGCTATGTATGTTAGCTCAGAACAGGCACCACTGAACATCACCAAAGTGACCCAGCAGCAGCGCAGGGCCCCTCTGGCTGGTGGCCCCACGGCGGTCTGATATTGATGGGCTCCCTGTGGACTTCCGACCCTGGGAATGAGACATAGCGAATCTGGGCGGGGAGATTGGGATGAGCGGGGTGAGAACAGCAGGACGGGGGGACGTAACAGAAGATGAGGCAGCAAAAAAACCCCAAAATTGGTGCTATGTTGTTGGGGTTATCATCATCATCAGACCCGTGACCTTGGCGGTCGTGGGGGAGACATGAAAGACGATGCCGTGGTAAGCCTCCTCCATCCATCTCGGTCCTCGGCTCTGCGCAGTAGTGCCGAGTCATTCATCCTGGTCCATTCTCTGATGTTGTCCATCCATGACTTGTTCTGTCTTCCCCTCCTTCTGCCACCTTCGAGTGTTCCCTGCAGTACTGTTTTGGGCAGAGTGTTGTGGCGGGTGACGTGGCCGAACCATGTCAGCTTTTTCTTCTTGACGATGGTGAGAAGGGGTTCCTGTGGACCTGCCAGCCGTGTTATTTGACTCTTGACAAATTCGTTGGTCTTTCGTTCTCTCCAGGATATGCCCAGTAGTTTTCTATGGCATTTTGTTTCGAATGACTGGATTCGCTTTGCTGTTTCAGCAGTCAATGTCCAGGTTTCACTTCCGTACAGCAGGATCGACTGAATTAGGGCTTTGTAGAGCTTTAGTTTGATTGGGAAACTGATCTCTTTACTTTTCCATATGGTGGTGAGTTTTGTCATGGAAGATGTTGCCATGGCTATTCTGACTTTGATTTCTGTCGTCGATCGCCCGTCCTTTGTGAGTGTAGCGCCGAGGTATTTAAAAGCGTCTGCCTCCTCCAGTTGTTGGCCGTTCATGTAAATTTTAGCGGTGGCATTGCTCGTGCTGTTCACAAGTACTTTACTTTTCTCCGAGCTCACCTCCATCCCATATGCTCCAGCTCTGTTCTCAAGTCTGGTCGTAAGATCTTGCAGCTCTGTGTTACTTCCGCCCATGAGGTCAATGTCATCGGCAAACCGTAAGTTGTTGAGGGGTCTGCCGCCAATGGAGATGGTAGGGTGGAAGTCATGGAGGGTCTCTCTCATGATGTTTTCCAAGAACAGATTGAACAGGACTGGAGATAACAGGCATCCTTGTCGGACCCCAACTGTGGTTTTGAAGTAGTCTCCTACCTGATTGTTCAGAAGGACTGCACTGCTTGCAGTGTTGTATAGTGCTTGAATGGTTTGCACTAGTCCTTCTTCAATGCCAAACATTCTGAGGACCTGCCACAGGCCTTCGTGCCATACTCTGTCAAAAGCCTTCTTGAAGTCGATGAAGTTGTGGAACAGGTCTCTCTGATGTTGAAGATGTTTTTCCATCATGATGTGGCAGTTAAAAATCTGTTCGATTGTGCTCCTGCCTGCCCTGAACCCAGCTTGTTCCTCTGCAAGGTGTTCTTCTGCCTCCTTCTTGAGTCGATTCAAAATAACTTTGAGCATGATCTTGCTGGCGTGGCTGATGAGGCTGATTGTTCTATAGTT
>CM054140.1:63687960-63690460 GCA_028751875.1 Rapana venosa | reverse complement strand
ATATCATGCATTCATGTAGAATTTTTGTTGTTGCTGCTGTCGCTGGCAGCGCAGTGATTACAACTGACACTCAGGAATCATACGCTGAACTAGCTCTGTGCAGGATTGCCAATGGCGGCCTTAATGACGTGCCATTGGTGGTGACAGGAATATAAAGAATATTATAAAAGGGGTGAAAAAAGTTATTTCTTGCTTAGTTTCGTTCGTATTCAAGTCTCTTCACTATGTCTGTCTGTCTCTGTCTGTCTGTCTGTCTGTCTCTCTCTGTCTTTGTCTGTCTGTCTGTCTCTGTCTCTCTCTCTTACATGCTCTCTCTCTGTGTCTCTTACATGCTCTCTCTCTATCTATGTCTATTTATCTATTTATCGAATCTATCTGTCTATCTATCGAATCTGTCTATTTATCTATCTATCGAATCTATGTATGTATCTATCTATGTATCTTTCTATCTATCGAATCTATCTATCAAAATATATCTACCGAATCTGTCTCTCTCTCTCTCTCTCTCTCTCTCTCTCTCTCTCTCTCTCTCTCTCCTCTCTCTCTCTTTATCTTTCTATCTATCGAATCTATCTATCAAATAATATCTACCGAATCTGTCTTCTCTCTCTCTCTCTCTCTCTCTCTCTCTCTCTCTCTCTCTCTCTCTCTCTCTCTCTCTCTCTCTCTCTCTCTTTATCTTTCCGAATCTATCCTCTCTCTCTCTCTTCTCTCTCTCTCTCTTCTCTCTCTCTCTCTCTTCACACACTTTATCTATCTCTCTCTCTCTCTCTCTCTCCCTCTCCCTCTCTCTCCCTCCAGACCTGAAACAAACCACTACAGCAAACTAACGGACATATATAATCATGTGCATACCTACCCGCATGCCTATAATTCTTAAAGCCGTACGCCTTTGCCTACCTGCCTTCCCACCCACCTGCCTGCATACCTGTCTCAGAGAGCTAGTCTGTGACACAGCAGTTGTTTCTCTTCTCTCCTCCCCCCCCCCCCCCCCCCCACCCCCCCCCCCTTCTCTCTCTCTTTCTCTCTCTCACTCTTTCTCTCTCTCTTTCTCTTTCTTTCTTTATCTCTCTCTCTCTCTCTCTCTCTCTCTTCTCTCTCTCTCTCTCTTTCTCTCTCTCTTGTCTTTTGTCTTTCCCTTTCCCTTCTCCCCTCTCTCTCCTCCTCTTCTCCTCGTTCTCTTCCTTTCTGAAGGGCTATGGCCAAAAATCTAAAGCATTCGCGTCTTCCCTTCCCCTTCTCTTTTCCCCTATTCTCTCCTCTTTTCCTCTCTTCCCCTCTCTCTCCTCTCCTACCCTCGCTTCCCTCTCTCTCCCTCTCTCTCCCACCTCTTCTCTCCCCTCATTTCCTCCTTCCTACCTCTCTTCCTCTCCTACCTATCTCCCCCCTCTTCTCCCCCCTCCCTTATCTCCCCTTTTTTTTTTTCATCTTCGCCAACCTACCCCAAACTACACCAAGGCAAAAAAACCCTTTGCTTCTCACCTCTTAATTTTTTCTTCAAGCCATAGGGCTAATGTTACAGCCCAATGGCGTTCATCCTTTTTTTAAAAATTATCTTCCTTCTTTTTTCTTTTTATAAAACACATATTATTCAATTTAAAAACGAAAAGATAGCCCACATAAAAAGAAGAAGAAGAAGAAGAAGAAGAAAAAAAGAAGAAGAAGAAAAAAAGAACAAGAAGAAAAAAAGAAAAAAAAAGAAAAAAAAAAAAAAAGAAGAAGAAGAAGAAAAGAAGAAGAAAAAAGAAAAGAAAGAAAGAAAGAAAGGAAGAAAAAAGAAAGAAAGAAAGAAGAAGAAAAGAAGAAAAGAAAAGAAGAAAGAAGAAGAAAAAGAAAAGAAGAAAAGAAGAAAAGAAGAAAAAAAAGAAGAAAAAGAAGAAACAAACAAAAAACAAAAACATTAAAAATAGAAAAAAATTCTGGAAAAAGAAAAATAGGTGTGGTTTTTTTTTGTTTTTTTGCGCCAGTGCAGTGTGATAGAACCCTCGGGATCATACCTGAACAAGTCTTTCCATATGCCAAGGTGCTTTAATGACACCCTTGGTCTACAGTGAACACCCAAAAGAAAAATTAAAAAAAGATGATTACAATATTTCTTTTCTTTGTTTCCCTCATTCCCGTTCAAGTCTTCTCCTCTCTTCTTTCTCTCTCTCTCTGTCTCTCTCTCTGTCTCTCTCTTTCCGTCTCCCTCCTCCTCTCTCTCTCTACCTCCTCTCTCTTCTCTGTCTTTCTCTCTCTTTCTCTCCCCCTCTCTCTCTGTCTTTTTCTCCCTCCCTCCCCTCCTCTCTCTCACTCTCTCTCTTTCTCTCCCTCGCTCCTTCCTTCCCCCCTCTCTTTCCCTCTCCCCCCCCCCCCTCTATCTTCTTCTCTCTCTCTCTCTCTCTCTCTCTCTCTCTATATATATATATATTATATATATATATATATATATTATATAACTCTCTCTCTCTTTGTTGTTCTCTCCCCTTTTCCCTTCCTACTCTCTCTCTCTCTCTCTCCC
>CM054140.1:63672960-63677960 GCA_028751875.1 Rapana venosa | reverse complement strand
GCTCAGTGGTCAGAGCGCTCGCTTTCCCCAAGATAAGGTTAAGCAGCATTGAGCGTGGTTACCAAGTGGATGGGTGACCGGTTGCGCGCCTTGGCTTCAGTACAGTCCCCCAGTTCACCCAGCTGTAAATGGCTACCTGCCCTCTTTAGGGTCAGGGAAGGTAAAAGCAGCGAGGGAGAGGAGATGGGCGCCGCCCTCAATATACTGGTCCCCTAGAGAAGTTGAGGTCTCTGACGCCTCACTCCCCTACGACCACATAGGTTATGGGACACCTTTACTTATACCTAGTATCTTTATAAACAAACATATAATTATTTAAAACAAATAGACTGAGAGGTGGGGAATGGGATAGATAGCCTAGTGGTTAGAGCGTTGCGCTCGTGATCTGACGGCCCGGGATCGAGCCACCACGGAGGTACCCTTTTAAGGGAATTTTACACCCTAGAGTTAAACATCAGTACTGGCTTCACGTCCCCTAAAAGTCCTTTGGATGAGACTATAAACCAAGGCTCTAAGCGCATCTAAATGCATTGCAGAGCATCTTTGGAACACACTAAAACCATTTCCTCCTTTCGGAAGAGTAGGCCATTGCGTGCCGATAGGAACAGATCACAACTTTTTTTCATGCATACACACAGCTGTCGTGCTTGAACACTATCCCCGAAGACGGAATCGGATACCGTAACGGGGGGGGGGGGGGGGGGGTTAACACAAAACGGTCGCATACGCAAAATCTGACCATTCCCGGTGAACCTCGACGCTCTAGCCAACAACAAAGGAAAAAAAGAAAAGAAAAATAGATTTAACCGCTCGCGAAAAATGATTCTCACGCAAGAACCTTTAAATTTTTCAATTAATGAACTGTAACTGCGTTTTTCCTGTGGGTATTTTTGTTCAAAGAGACACCAGTGCTGAACAACACATCTGCGAAGGAAACGCTAAAATTGTCTCAGGGTCCTTGGGCGCCAAATGATTCCAGAATATCAATGACAAGACGCGCTTAATTACCGGCCATTTGTCCAAAAGGATATTTCATGCATACAAAATGGACTGCAGGTGTTCTCTCTTATGGGTTTTCTTTTTTTTTTTGGTCGTAGTTGCTGTAACGGTTGCCGTGGCTGGCATGAAATGACATTTATATTCAAATTATTGCTGACAAAAATATGGGTTAAGATTGACAGCTAAGATTGGGTGGATCCAATTACGGAAACTAAATTATCTTTCTCACGAAACTTTCTTTTCTGTTTCTCTCTGTCTCTGTCTGCCCTGTCTCTGTCTCTGTCTCTCTGTCTCTCTCTCTCGTCGTCGTCTTCCTTTGCGCTTTTGCGTCTGAATTGTGTGTGTTAGAGTGAGTGTGTGTGTGTGTGTGTGTGTGTGTGTGTGTGTGTGTGTGTGTGTGTGTGTGTGTGTGTGTGTGTGTGTGTGTGTGTGTGTGTGTGTAGAGTGTGTGTGTTAGAGTGTGCGTGTGTGTGAGAGAGAGAGACAGTGGGTGTGTTGACTGGTGTGTGTGTGTTTACTTGTGTGTATATGTGCGTGCGTGTGTGTATGTGTGTGTTTATGTCTAGTCTGTGTGTTCATGACTGCGCGAATGCGCGCA
Source organism: Rapana venosa (assembly GCA_028751875.1). Taxonomy (NCBI): domain Eukaryota; kingdom Metazoa; phylum Mollusca; class Gastropoda; order Neogastropoda; family Muricidae; genus Rapana; species Rapana venosa. The sequence goes on along the minus strand of CM054140.1, from coordinate 63,676,363 downwards.
CGCGCGCTTCCAAGAGAAAGAGATATTGGGGATATATAATATAGCTGCGCTTTAACTTTTACTCACAAATTTCAAGCCGCTTTAACAATATAACGACCATTACTGCCGGTAACGAGTAAATTCAACATCGACGATTTCTTCCTTTCATATCAGAACAGGCACAATGAATCGTTTCCAGTTGTTCCTTATTCGCATTGCGTTTTGTTATTGTTTGTTGTTTTTTTATCTTTCCTCGGCTAGAGCTCCAAGATTTACCAATACTGAGATTTTTGCAGGTATACGACCGTTCTTCACTCCCCCCCCCCCCCCCCCCCCCACCCCCCACCCCCACATCATTTAGGTAACCACATTCCGACTTCAGGGGATGGTGTCTAAACACAACACATTTACGCATGCGATTTTTGAAATGTTGTCATCCGTTCCTACCAGCACGAAATGGCCTACTCTTCCCGAAAAGCGGAACGGGTTTTTAACGTGTGAGCAAGATGTTCTACCTGCAGGTTTATGGTCTCATCCGAAGCACTTTTGACATACAGTTCGATTTTTTTTTTTTTTTTTTTTGGGGGGGGGGGGGGGGGTCAAACTGGGAATAAAGTGCAAAGCTGGAATCGAACTCAGAACCTCGCGGTTTAAGTTGTTGGGCAGGTGAAGGTCTTAACCGTCCCTGCCACCTTCCTTCTCGCGTTATTTGAAAGCGCTTTGGGATGTTCTCCTTCTTCTTCTTTGTCGAAAGCTCAGACAGCAATTATTGTTGTCTGATTCGGGATGTTAAAACGCGCTATCTAAATACCTCATTATTACCGCGACCAATATCATTATTTCATTCTGTATCCGTTTCGTTCTTCTTCTTTCTTTTTTTTCCTGAATTCGAATCTTCTCAAGTCTCAAGTGTTCATCCTACTTAAACTTGAATTATTGAAGATTCTTGGAGGGGTTCTTTTTCCCCTTAATGCTGCTATATATTCTGAGGTTCAAATCTTCAGCCTGAGGGGGCTAGCTAGCCTAGTGGTTAGACCACTGAGGATGTGATCTGATGGCCCTTGTTCGAGCTACCACCTAGGCACCCGTTCAAGGGGATTTTTCCCACTGGAGTTTAGCATCAGTACTGACTCCACTCCCTCAAAGTCATCCTGTTGAGACTATTAATCGAGACCCCGTGCGCAAACGCACGGAGAATGTCTTGCACACGCGTTAAAACCTGTTCTGCCTTTCGAAAGAGTAGGCCATTTAGTGCTGGTAGGAAAGCATGACTTTTTAAAACACACACACACACACACACAAACACACACACACACACACAAACACACATACACACACACACACACACACACACAAACACACACACACACACACACACACACACAAACACACACACACACAACACACACACACACACACACACACACACACACACACACACACACACACACACACAACACACATGAACGATGGTAGTGTGTCTACACATCAACCCCGAAGTCAGAATGCGGCTACCTTAATGGTAGGTAAACGGTAGCATGCGCAAAAAAAAAAAAACTACCTCACCATTGATGAACCTCGGAGCTATGACCGAGAAGCAACATTAAAAAAATCTTCAGCCTTAGTCTCATTTTTTTCGATTTTCATATTCTCTAGTGGCTTCAAATATCGTACGTTGTCTGTCGCCTGCTTTTACATTGATCATTCTCAATGAGCGCTTTGATTTGTTGCTTTACAAGATTCAGCGCTATATAAATTCCATACATTATTATTATTATCATTCTCTCTCATCTTTTCATTTCGTCTCATCTTATCCGCTACGAAGTGTTCATTTTCCCGAGCATCGTTCTTATTGATCTTCTCTCTTCGGATTTCATTTCCTCTCGCCTTTTGTTTCATGTTCACGGGTATATATCCTTTCGTCTCCTGCTGTTTTCATCAGCTCTCATATTGTGGCTAGTAGTAATAATATATACACCAAGTCCACGCGCTTGTTCGTGATAGCAGCAGCAGCACCACTACCACCTAGTAGTAGGTAGTAGTAGTGTAGTAGTAGTATAGTAGTAGTAGTAGTAGTGTAGGAGGAGGAGGAGGAGGAGGAGGAGTCGTAGTAGTAGTAGTAGTAGTAGTAGTAGTAGTAGTAGTAGTAGTAGTAGTAGTAGTAGTAGTAGTAGTATAGTAGTAGTAGTAGCAGTAGTAGTAGTAGTAGAGCAGAAGCAGCAGCAGCAGCAGAAGCAGCAGCAGCAGCAGAGTAGTAGTAGTAGTAGTAGTAGTGTAGTAGTAGTAGAGTATAGTAGTATAAAAAGCAGTAGTAGTAGTAGTAGTAGTAGTAGTAGTAGCCGCAGCAGCAGCAGCAGCAGCAGAAGAAGAAGAAGAAGAAGAAGAAGAAGAAGGAAGAAGAAGAAGAAGAAGAAGAAGAAGAAAGAAGAAGAAGAAGAAGAAGAAGAAGAAGAAGCAAAAGAAGAAGCAGCAGCGAGACTGAGACTATCACTATCAGTGCTTGATTGAGTTTTGAGGAAATACGGAAGGATTATGAAGCTTTGGTTTCTGCTACCGTTTCCCCCCTTCTCCAATTCCCTGGGTCTGCCCCGATCGGCTCGCTCCATTATTCATGACCATCGCCTGCTTCCAGCAGATTTGCTCTCTGTTGTTGTCGTTAACGCTTAGGTCTTTGTCTCTCGTGTTCTTCCTCCTATTGATTCAATCTCAGCTCTGCTTAGGATCTCTGGTGGTAGTTTTCGAGTTTAATCTGTTCAAGAAATGAAGCCGGCTTTAAGTCCAGTTTAGGAGGCTTAGTGAACGGGTCAACAATGCATCGGCCTCGGTGACATTTTGCCAAGAACATAGTTTTCAAGCTTCGGAAAGGAGTCGCTTGTGATTATTCTCTCCCTTGGTGATGACGTTGGGTTGAAGATTAGGATTGATGCTAAAAATAACTGTTTGTGTCTCTGTCTTAGGTTTTACCTGTTCAAGCTAACAATTTTTTTTAACAAATCCTGAACTAAAGCCACAAGAGATTTGGTTTGGGAGTTACATATCTGTGGGTAACTTAAATGAGAACTTAAACAAAATGGTGGTGTTGGTGCGGGCGGTGGGGGGGGGGGGGGGGGGGGGAGTGAGGAGGGGTTACATTCTAAACGTTCAACTGAAATACAGAGATTTTCTGTATTTCTTAAATTTCTAATTTTAATTAGAATAGAGAGCTACAAAACAAAAGTTTTTCTTAAAGAAAAGTGTTGTTTTAATGCGATGAAGAGAACTATTACAACGCCGACAGCATCCCCTATGGAAAGAGACTTGGGTTGTTGTTGGGTTGTTGTGGGTTTTTTTGGGGGGTTGCTATACAGTTCTCTCATATAATACAGTTACTGCTTTTTAGGGCTGTTCGCTGTTGCAACAGTTATGATAACAAAGATAAACGGTA
>CM054140.1:63660460-63667960 GCA_028751875.1 Rapana venosa | reverse complement strand
CTGTCGATGCAACATACTAGCAATCCTACATTCTTTGATTGCAATCCGTATTTCAATCCTTGTACTGTGATGTGCAGTTGTTGAGTCAAGTCATTTCTATCTATCTATCTATCTATCTATCTGTCCCGCAGTCTGACGACCGTGGGGGCACCCTCAAAGACTCAGCAACCAGTTCCCTCCATTCCTCTCTCTGTTCTGCCTTTCTCAGGGTTTTGTTGAGTTCTAGGCCTGTCCATTCACTGATGTTATCCTCCCAGCTCTTCCTTGGTCTGCCTCTTCTTCTTCCTCCTTGGACAGTGCCTTGCAAAACTGTCTTTGTAATTCCTTGGGATCTTGTGACATGCCCATACCACTTAAGTTTACGCTTTTTCACGATCGTTAGAAGGTTCTCATAGGGTCCAATGGTTTGCTGGATTCTGTTATGCACGCTTTCGTTGCTTATGTGGTCTTTGTAGGAGATGCCAAGGAGTCTCCGAAAGCATCTCATCTCCACTGCCTGTACTCTTCTCTCCAAATCTGCAGTCAGGGTCCATGATTCACAGGCATACAGAAATATGGATATACGAAATTAATTGATCAATAAACCTACTAGTACATTTTTACGTTCGGGTTGGGGTTTTAACATTTTTTTCGTTCCTTTGCTACAGCTCTGAGGTTCACAGATGGTGAATGGTGAGATTTTTGCGTGTGCGACTGTCCCTCTCCCCTCCCCACCCCCCACCCCCACACACACGCTTTCAGGTAGCCACATTTCGTTTTCAGGGTCTGAACACGACACCTGTGCGTATGTGTTTGATTTTTGTGTTGTTAATTTTGTCATCCGCTCCTATCGGTACGAAATGGCCTACTCTTCCGAAAAGCGGAATGGGTTTTTAACGTGTGCACAAGATGTTCTGCCTGCGTTCTTACATGGGGCTTTGATTTATAGCCTCATCCGGACTTTGACATTCAATTCTATTTTTTTCCCCCGTCAAACTAGGAAGAAAGGGCGAGACGGAATCGAACCCAGAACCTCCCGGTTTACTTGTTAAACACGCAAACGTAACTGACCGTTCTGCCACCATCCTTCTGACATGTTTCTTGTATGATCACAGATGTATACTAGCATCCTACTACATACACTCTTTGACTGCAGCAGCCATACTTCCTTCCAGTCCTGTACTGTCTAGAGTGTCCATGCATTCTACTTTCATGTAGTTGTTGTTTTTTGTGGTTTTTTGCTGCCTCATCTTCTGTGATGTCCCCCGTCCTGCTGTTCTCACGCCGCTCATTCCAATCTCCCCGCCACAACCATACCCAGATTTATTATGTCTCATCCTCAGAGTCGGAGGCCCACAGGGAGTCAATCACTATCAGGCCGCCCGGGGGCAACCAGCCAGAGGGGCCCTGCACTGCTGCTGGGTCACTTTGGCGGTGTTCAGTGGTGCCTGTTCTGAGCTAACATACGCAGGACACCACCTACTAAGCCCCCTACTAACGACAGTATTAGCTCAGTCGCGGAGCCAGACTGAGTGAGTTGCCCACCCGAGGCAGCAACCACCACAACGTCCCTCCAACGACCGTCCCCCGCGAACCTCCAACCCCAAAGGCTTTGACACAAACTCACCACAGGCACAGAAGTGTATGGGCAAACCGAATCTGAGGTCACCATGAGACCAGAGAAACTGGGACCACCAAATCAGAGGCAATTTTTTTAATTGCATGATGATCAATGACAATGAGGATGACGTAATTATGCTGCTGTGGAAGTGCATATGCTTTGAGACTACTTGACAGGGTTGTACTCTACGCTTACTATCATAATATATCCCGGCGTCAACCGGGCCCGAGATATACAGACACCTGCAGTGTTAGTCAGGTAATTTGAGCAACACTCTCAAACTCGCATCCGTTAAGTGGATGAAGCTCGACTGTGTGGTCCCAGTCTTCCCACTGAGCCCACAGCACACTCACTCTGGGTAGGAGCCGGCCGGAGTCCGAAAAATCCCTATGACTCTTATGGGAATCGAACCCGCGACCTTCCAGTCCGTAACCCAAGGCGCTAACCACTGCACCATGGCAGCTGGTTACTTTCATGTAGTTAATCAGTGTAGTAACCTACCAGAATATTCTCCTGGTGTCCGTGACCTTTTTTGCATCTATCTACATTCGTTGACAGCAAGCTGTACTTCAAAGTGTTGTACTGTGCCGAACAGAGAGAGCCAGTTCCTTTTACTTCCATGAGATCCTTCCTCTTCGTCAAACGCTCAGACAGCAACTACTGTTGTCTGTCATTTGAGCGAAAATGCCTTGCGCTGCCGTTAAGCGCCTGACCAGTCAGGCCTAGCGCATCCGACTTTGGCGTGGGAGTAGAATTGCTATCTTTTAAGACTAGACTTTTTGTTACTAAATTTTTAAAAAATAAACGCAGCAGAATAAACCATGAAGACAAAAAAAAATAGACGAGGTGGTCAGGAAAAGAAAAAGGAACAAGGCAGAAACAAAGAGAGGAATGGAAAAGAGGGAATTCCTAGGACAGAATTTCAAGAAAGGTGGGAATGCTATTTATACTGACAGCCCCCCCCCCCCCCCCCCCCCCCCCCCCCGACATCCCCACCGGGGAAGTTTCTAGAGACTGATCAATGTTACCTACCAGGACATTCTTCTACCTCTAGCACCCTTCCTACAGTCTTTTGACTGTAACCAAACTTCTTTTTTTTTAATTCTTTTATATTGAGGATAATGGAATAAACACTTACGTGCTTTTTTCACCCAATCCCCGTGTGTATGCGGTTTTTTAAATTGCCATCTGTTCCAACCGGCACACAATGGCCTACTCTTACAAAAAATGGAACAGGATTTAACGTGTGCGCAAAATGTTCTGCGTGCGTTCGCACACGGGGCCTCGGTTTATAGTCTCATCCGAAGGACTTTCGGGGAGAGTGGAGTCTGCACTGATGTTAACTCCAGAGGAAAATATCCCCTTGAACGGGAATCGAATCCGGGTTGTCAGATTGTCAGCGCAATGTTCTAACCACTAGGCTATCCCGTCCCCATTGCTGTACTATGTTAAGTCCATGCATTCTACTTCCATGGGGTTAATCAGTGCAGTAACCTAGCAGGGTGCATTCTCTCAGCGGCACCCACAATAAGCCAGGCTTTCACAGCTCGGCATTCCTGTCTTCATTTACCAGGTGTCAAGAAGCCCTATCCCTAAGGGCCCATGCCATTTACAGCCTCCTGTGCGATGTGGCCTGACCCCCCCATCCCAGTGGCCAAGTAGCTCTATTGTATGGAGGAGACTGGGAGGACCTGCACAGCGTATTACTGCTACTGCTGCTGCTGCTGCTGCTGCTGCTGCTTTCATTGTAGAGACTGAGCTGTCTACTTGACAGACGCCAAAAAGAAGCCATATTCCTATTCCTCCTACACACATACACACGCGTGGGCGTACACACACACGCACACACACACATATATACACACCATGGAACTTTTTATGGCAGTAAATATTTCTTATTCTGATTCTCTCTCTCTCTCTCTCTCTCTCTCTCTCTCGCGCGCGCGCGCGCGCGCGCGCGCGCGCGCGCAATCACACACACTCACACACACACATCTTGCGCACACACATCTTGCGCACACACATCTTGCGCACGCGTTAAATCCTGTTCCGCTTTTCGTAAGAGTAGGCCATTGTGTGCCGGTGGGAACAGATGACAGAATTTACAAAACCCCATACACACGGGGACTGGATGTAAAAAAGCACATAAGTGCTTATTCCATTATCCTCGATATAAAAGAATAATAAAATAAACACACACACACACACACACACACATTCGCACAGGTTAAAACCTGTTCCATTTTTGATAGACTACGCCATTGTGTGCCGGTGGGAATGGATCACAAAATTTACAAAACTGCATACACACGGGGAATATATGTAAAATAAGCACATGAGTGCTTATTCCATTATCCTAGAAATAAAAGAAAGAGAGAGAGAGGGAGAGGGAGAGAGAGAGAGAGAGAGAGAGAGAGAGAGAGAGAGAGAGAGAGAGAGAGGGGGAGGGAGGGAGAGAGGGGGGAGAGAGGGAGGAGGGGAGAGAGAGACGAGGAGGGTGGGGGCATTCAGAACTGGGGATTGCACATCACTTCTGGAATGTCATTTACACACTTTTCAACAGAATTACCATCTGATCAATCACATCTACGATGTTTCTATCATAAATCTCGGAAGTGGGGCAGTCGTTCTTATTCATACGTTGCTGTTCAATTCATTCGTCCATTCATTTATTCATTTATCCGCATAGGCTCGTACTCGTGGTCTCTCGTTATATTCCTCAACTACTTGTTCGTGTTTTGTTCTCAAAGAACCATCTGTTCTCGTTTCCTCATAACAAGTTCTGGATGCTTTTTTTTCGTGGGTAGGAAGGGGGGTGAACTTTTTATTTTTTTTTGTCTTATTCTGTCCTCTTTTGGATTTACTTTTTTTTTTTGTTACTCTTTCTTTGTATCGGTTTCTTTTATTTTAGTTGATTTGACTTTTTGGGGATCCACATGCAGCTTTAATATGTTTGTCATATCATCTTGGGTCGACTTTTTTCTTCATTATTTTGGCACCTGTTTCTCTTTCCAATGTCCATTAATGTTTATCTACACTTAGTTTTAGGCCTTATCCAGAGTTTACTTTTTTTTATATTCTCCTTGTGTTCGTCAACTTGTTCAAACCATATCAACATATCATTCTGCATGTGTTCGAACGCATGCAGAACATCTTGCGCACAGGTTAAACCCTGTTCCGCTTTTCGGAAGAGTAGGCCATTGTGTGCCGGTGGAAACAGATGACAAAATTTACAAAACCGCATACACACGGGGACTGGATGTTAAAAAAAGCACATGAGTGCTTATTCCATTATCCTCGATATAACAAAATAAATAAACACAGACAATATTGTTTTCCAATGTTCTTCCACTTTGAAATGTTTGTGTTACTACATGAGGAAAACTTGTACAGCGCTTTACCTATAGCCCATAGCGCTAATGACATCGTGTGTGTGTGGGGGGGGGGGGGGTGTTTGTGTGTGTGCGTGCGTGCGTGCGTGTGTGTATGTGCGTGTGTTTGTCTGTGCGTTGTGTCTGTGTATGTGTGTTTGTCTGTGCGTTGTGTCTGTTTGTGTCTGTGTATCTGTGTCTGTGTAGATATTGTGTGTGAATGTGTGTGTGTGTGTGTGTGTGTGTGTGTGTGTGTGTGTGTGTGTGTGTGTGTGTGTGTGTGTGTCTGTCTGTCTGTCTGTCTGTCTGTCTGTCTGTCTGTGTCTGCCTGTGTCTCTCTGTGTATTGCTTATTTCTTCATATTCTGTTCTCTAATGTTTCGCTTTTTCATGTTCACATCTCTCTCTTTTCTTTTTATTCCCCCGTGTTCGTATAGATCTCCTATCGTTAAACGCTTGTTTTCAAGTCATACAGCCATTATCCTTACACTTTCAGACGCTCCTTCCCTGAAGCGACAAAGGCAATCAGCGTTGATGAACTCTCTAGAACTGTCGCGCTCGCTATGAGGAATCGAATCCCTTCCTTGCTGTCGTTTAACTTTCCTTTCCGATTCCTGTGCTTCGTCTGAACCGTACGCGATCCGTTATTTGTGTCATCCATCGACTGTTTTCAACAGTTGTGGTCTGTTACGTCTTTGTCTCTTTTTGTTTACTGTATTTTTCCTTTTCGGTTCATTCTGTCTGTCTCTTTCTCTCTGTCTGTCTTTTCTTCTCTCTCCTCTCTCCTCTCTCTCTCTTCTCTCCTCTCTCCTCCTCTCTTCTCTCTCCTCTCTCCTCCTCCCTCTCCTCTCTCTCTCTCTCCTCCTCCCTCTCCTCCCTCCTCCTCCTCCTCTCTCTCTCTCTCTCTCATCTATAAACTATCTGAATTTCTCTATCTGTACCCTTGGAAGAGGTATGATGAAAATAAAATTGAATGCATTATCTTAACCCTTGAATACTATAAAATAAAATCATTCTTCATTCATTCTCTCTCTCTCTCTCTCTCTCTCTCTCTTCTCTCTCTCTCTTCTCTCTCCTCTCTCTCATCCTCTCTCTCCTTTCTCCGCTCTCTCTGCGTGTGGGCAAGGGTCCGATGAAAAAAGTATGCGAATGCTTATCTGTAACCCTTGAAAAAAAAAAAAATTATTCCTTCATTCTCTTTCTCCCTCCCTCCCTCCCTCTCCATCTCTCTCTTCCCTCCCATCTCTCTCTCTCCCATCTCTCTCATCCCATCTCTCTCTCCATCTCTCCCATATCTCCCCCCCCCTCCCTCCCATCTCTCCCTCTCCCATCTCTCCCTCTCCCTCCCGCCTCTCTCCCTTCCTCCCATCTTCTCCCTTTCCCCCTCCCATCTCTCCCTCCCATCTCTCTCCCTCTCTCTTCCTCCCATCTCTCTCTCTCCCTCTCTCTTCTTCCCATCTCTCTCTCCTCTCTTCCTCCATCTCTCCTCTTCTCCCCCATCTCTCTCTCTCCCCCCATCTCTTCCTCCCATCTCTCTCTCTCCCCTCATCTCTTCCTCCCATCTCTCTCATTCTCCCTCTCTCTTCCTCCCATCTCTCTCTCCCTCTCTCTTCCTCCCATCTCTCTCTCCCTCTCTCTTCCTCTCCATCTCTCTCTCCCTTCTCTTCCTCCATCTCTCTCTCTCCTCTCCCATCCTCTCTCCTCACTCTCCCTCCCTCCCATCTCTCTCCCCCTCTCTCCTCCCCATCTCTCTCCATCCCTCACATCTCTCTCTCTTCCTCCCATCTCTCTCCCATCTCTCTCCCCCTCCATCTCTCTCCCTCCCTCCCATCTCCATCTCTCTCCCCTCCCATCTCTCCCTCCCATCTCTCTCTCTCTCTCTCTCTCTCTCTCTCTCTCTCTCTCTCTCTCTCTCTCTCTCTCTCTCTCACTCACTCACTCACTCTCTCTCACTGATTAATTCCTTGTCCCCTGTGACACGTGGAGGGTGGGTAATACCGCTGAAGCCGAAATGACGAACTTTTTTTTTCGGGGTTGTTGTTTGCATTCTCTTGTCCGTCAGAGGGATCAAACCTGATTTCCACCTCGAAACCTTAATCCTTAGAGCAACCCAGGAGAGAAGTTCGTTTATAGTTATTTTTCGGTCTGAAAGAATGTATTGCCTTTTGCACAAAGCTGTAGGTAGCCAAGAGATAATAATAATAATAATAATAATAATGTATGGAATTTATATAGCGCTGAATCTTGAAAAGCAACAAATCAAAGCGCTCAGATGACCTTTTTTTTTTAATATCGAGGATAATGGAATAAGCACTCGTGTGCTTTTTTTACGTCTAGTCCCCGTGTGTATGCGGTTTTGTAAATTTTGTCATCTGTTCCAACCGGCACACAATCGCCTACTCTTTCGAAAAGCGGAACAGGATTTAACGCGTGCGCAAGATGTTCTGCATGCGTTCGCACACGGGGCCTCGGTTTATAGTCTCATCCGAAGGAAATAGCATCTGTAACTATTCTTCGCTCTGAATGAATG
>CM054140.1:63635460-63650460 GCA_028751875.1 Rapana venosa | reverse complement strand
TATGGGCAAATCGAATCTGAGGTCACCATGAGACCAGAGCACTGGGACCACCGAACTAGGTGGGTTTTTTATTGCATGATGATCAATGACAATAAGGATGTCGTAATGCTGCTGCTGCGGAAGTGCATATGCTTTGAGACTACTTGACAGGGTTGTACTCTACGTTTACTATCATAATATATCCCGCGTCAACCGGGCCCGAGAGATACAGACACCTGCAGTGTTGGTCAGGTCATTTGAGCAACACTCTCAGACTCGCATCCGCAAAGTGGATGAAGCTCGACCGTATGGTCCCAGTCTTCCCAATGAGCCCACAACACACTCATTCTGGGAAAAAGCCGGCCGGAGTCTGAAAAATCCCTATGACTCTCATGGGATTCGAACCCGCGACCTTCCAGTCCGAAATCCAAGAGACTCTTATTGCCATTCTGACACTTCTTACTATGTCTACACTTGATCTTCAGTGTCATTACACATTCCCCTTTCTTCTCATGTTAGCAGCTATATTCTATTTCCAATTTTCTTTCCTGCTCATGTTTCATCTCCTGTTCCTTTGTCCTATTATTCCACAACATTTTCCAAGTATCTAGTTTCGTCTTGTGAGTCATCTCCTCATTGTCAGATTCAATCTTATGTTCTTGTTGTTGTGGGCTCCCCACCTTAACACCCTGGTGATCACCCGGAATATTCTGTCTGTTTTATGCATCCCTCCCCCCACCCACCCCTGGGAATCACTGTGAGACCATTAGTACACATTGGATGAATTGTTTGCGTTTATGGCTGTTTTCAAGTATGTCACCATACAGGTATCCATACTTCCACTTCAGAGGATTTTTCTCCTTTAAAGGAGAGTGCAGGCTATTATGCTAAGAGCTGAAGACAATCTCAACATAACACTTTACAGTATAACAACATAGGCCTTGGCATTTAGCTGATACCAGTAACTGAGAAATCTGTTGGTCTGAGCTGTGACCTACTCTCATGTCTTCTTTCTGTCTAGTTTCTGTCGGATTCGGTATTTGGTTCAAGTCTTCTTCTTCTTAGTTAAATGCTCAGACAGAAACTAGTGTTGTCCGTCATGAGCCAAAATGCCTTGCGTGCTGCGCTGTTAAGTGCCAGACAAGTCAGGCCCAGTGCATCTGACTGGTGTGAGAGAAAACTATCTTTTAAGCCTTTCTGGAAAAAGGCAGGAGAAAGGACAAAGAAGGCGGAAAATACACAAGAAGGGTGTGGAAAAAAAGAAAAGAAACGAGGCAGAAACAAAGAGAGGGACAGAAAAGAGGGAATTCCTCGCACAGAATTTCCAGAGAGTGGGGGGATGCTATTTATACTGACAGGCCCCCGGCATCCCCACAGGAGAGGTATTTGGTCCAAGTCTTCTTTTCCACTGGTAAGCACACTCTAATCTCCTCTATTATCACCAGTGATTCCTCTCATTTTTGTTTCCATCCTACTCTTAAGCTAACCATAACTTTTCTCTTATGCCAAGTATCTTCTTTCGTGTTCTCATCTTCCTCTTTTGTAACTGTTTTCATCCTATACTTTGAGGGAAGGGGGAGGAGGGGTTATAACTACTCTCGTGTCCTTACATCTTTTTCTTTGTGTTCTCATCTTCTTTCTTAGAAGTTTTTTTCTTTCTCGTAACATGGGCCACTCTCATCAGACTTGGCTTCAATCTCTGTCCTGCTCCCCTCCAGTGACAAAACAATCGGCGCTTGATCAACTCTCCACAAATGCTGTGCAGGATTTTGGGAGCTCTGTCTGAGGCTGGCCTTCCCTTCCCTTCCCTTCCCTTCCCTTCCCTTCCCTTCCCTTCCCTTCCCTTTCCTTTCCCCGCTCCCCTGTCTGACTGAATCCGATCCCATCCATTATTCATAACCAGCCACTGGTTTTTCAACAGTTGTACTCTTTACGTCTGTGTCTCGTGTTTTACTCCTCCTCCTTCTCTCTCTTTTTTTCAGTCTTCCACCGCTTGCTCCTCATATTTCTTCTCAGTCCTCCTCCTCCTCCTCCTCGTCCTCATCATCCCAGTCCTGTTCCCCTGTGACGTGGGTGATAACGCTGGCGCCGGAGCGATGGACGTTGACGTCTGCATTCACTGGGTCATTTGGGGGATCAAGTGTTTTATTCTCCATCCTGAAACTCCATTCCCCACGAACGCCCAGGAGAGTGGATAATCGCATTTATTCTCTTTTCAATAAATAGCTTTTAACGTTCTGTAATCCAAAGGCAGTGTGGATTGAGAATTGCCAATGTGGGGACCCTTTCCCTTCTTTTTGCTTTGTGACTGAGGGCACGTTCAGTGGTGAAACAGCCGTGTGAAAGTGTGTGGCACATCTGTTTGGTTCCGTGGGCATTATCAAATTAATGACCATCAGTATTCGTTGAAGGAAAACTCATGGAATTAAGACTGAGTTTCCTTTAAATGATCAGTTTGAGTTATTCTCCTGTTATATCTGTTTCTATTTTCGTTATTATCTTCATTTTCTTCATATCTAAATGCGTTGTTTACTTCTTTTCTAGTACTTTCTTCTCGTCCGAACTTTACGTTTTCGTTTTGCAGGGAAGGGGGGTGGGGGCAAAAGGTATCCCTAAAGGCCCACTTTCTCTATCATTCCTCATATCACGTCTTGCTAATCATTATTCAAATGCTCTCTCTGCTCTGCTCCCTCTGTAGCGATAAAAAAAAAAGTCAGCTTTGCAAATGGCAAGAAGTGTCAAATATAAATCATTCTTTTGAAATCTGAAGATAAGAAATCTATGAATGTAACTTTTTAAAAGGAGTTTAGATTCTGTCATATGCGTACCTCAAACTACACAACATCAACTTTGTATAAAGCAATACCGACAGACCATCAAGATCTTAAGTGTTGAGTGCAGAGCTCTAAAAACACAAAGAAATGACAGACTTGAGTACAGTATGCACGAAACTAACCCAGCAGAAGTTCACTTCATGTTGGAATGTTTCCAAACAATGACGTGACCCTTAGCTGGTGCCAAGAGGGAACTAAATCTCGGAAATCCCAGCTAGCTGTATTGGAGCAAACTCAATGCATGTGCACGACTAAATGACTGCGCACATACACGATCTTGAACAACAAATACTGTATAATGATTTTTTAAAAGGTAAAGGTGTCCCATAACCTATCCGGTCGTAGGGTAGAGAGGCGTCAGAGACCACTTCTCTAAGGGCCAGAATATTGAGGGCGGCGCCCATCTCCTCTCCCTCGCTGCTTTAACTTCTCTTACCCTAAAGAGGGCAGGTACCTATCTACAGCTAGGTATGATGATAACAGTACCAAAAAAATACGATACTTATGTGATCAGCTATGACTCACTCAAGCACAAAAAATGCAAACTGTCTGAATGACGCATACCCAAAAGAAAAATCAAAATGGAAATTATATATAAGAACTGCTTATCTTCTTACAAACTAAACGTGGGGGAAATTTTATACAAAATGGAAATTTATTCATATACAACGTTAACGACTCGTTAGTGCACTTAAAACGGGACTGGGAGTATCCATAACCCACATAGACAATAATCTTTGTAATGTGACACAAAAACTTTTATGAATAATTTCCAAACGACAGAAAGGATCATGTTTCTTAGTCAATGCCTTACGGACGGCAAAGAGGATCTCCCACCGGGAGAATACTGTTGAGCCCGATTGCTAATGGACACTTGTGTGATATATATTCCTAGGCTACTATTCATCTCCCGAGCCATAGGGAACGTGCTTCTTACATGCACTGTTAAGTTCGGGGATAATTTGTGAAAAATTACTGCAATAACATTGAACAAAGATATATTCAGAGCACTACAAATGCAGAACATTTCAAACCCCTCCTTTAGTAATGTCCATTGTTGAAGGCAGCAAACCGTGCATAAATAGCATTCTGTGTACTTGGATCAAGTTCTAAAAGATAAAGGTAAAGGTGTCCCATAACCTATAAAGTCGTTAGGGAGCGAGGCGTCAGAGATCTCACTTCTCCAGAAGCCAGCATATTGAGGGCGGCGCCCATCTCCTCTCCCTCGATGCTTTTCCTTCCCTGACCTTAAAGAGCCAGGTACTGGGTTAAGTGGGGGACTGTACTGAAGCCAAGGCGCGCAAAAGGGTCACCCATCCAACCGGTAACCATGCTCGATGCTGCTTAACCTTGGCTAGGGTAAAGCGAGTGCTCCGACCACTGAGCTATTACGTTCTACAACAACAACAAAACCACCCTCAAATCATCCAAAACATAGATATACATATAACAAATAATTAAAGATCGGTAAAGGATGAGATAGTTGCATATTTTTTTCTGAATAAATACATATTCTACACACACAAAAATGTTGGAGAAGGTGTGGTTAAATTTACCAGGCATGTAACCACAAAGCAAAAGATCAAAAAGTAAAGAAAGTTCATCAACAGAACTATCTCCACAATAACTAACACCACACTCAACACCAGGATAGCCGTTTCAGAATTGTGTAAGCAAAGGATAACAACAATTCTGCACCAATGGCCTTTAATGGGTAGTATCCTGAGAACTTTAGGGTTGCAGTAAGCCATGGTGGGAAATGGAAAGACAATTAATTTGACTAATTGTATTTTACTAGAGAAAGACCACTCATTTCACACTCATTCACACACACACACACACACACACACACAATATATATATATATATATATATATATATATATATATATATATATATATATATATATATATATATATATATATATACATACATACCACAACCACCTGGATTTTTTGACACACACACTACACACACACACTACACACACACACTACAAACACACACTACACACTACAAACACACACACACTACACACAAACACACACACTACACACAACACACTGTAACTTACAAACAAACAAAACTCAACATAGACTGGGCTTCTATATTTTATCAAGCAAGCCATTCATTCCAAACACTTGGGATGTCTGAACTACTTCACCTTACATTCCACTCAGCACACGTAGCTATAGGACAAGTAAACAATACCCTCGACCTCGCTACGTTCCAAACAAACAGCACATAATTAAACTTTTCTTTTTTTTTCGTCCCTCGGTAACCAACACACCAAAACCTGAGGGCCAATAGTATCTGGCCCACTGACCTGCCGATGAGGGACAAACTCTTCGGACCCCTGGAGGGAGGGCCTTCAGCGCACGGCAGCGTTTATCAGGGCCTCAGGAGTTGCTGTCTGAGCGTTCAAAAGAGAAGTCCCTGGGCTACAAGCTCCGAGGTTCACCAATGGTGAGATTGTTGCGTATGCGACCAGGGGTTTTTCGTCCCCCTACCATTTAGGTTGGTAGCCGCATTCCGACTTCGGGATGTTGCTTTTTTTCCCTGTTCCTCAACTAAAAGTTCACAGGTAAGTGAGATGTTGGGTTTTTTGGCGTATGCGACTTGTTTTTTTCCTTCCTACCATTTAGGTAGCCGCATCCGACTTCAGGGATGGTGTCTAAACACGACACTTGTGTGGATTCGTTTTTGAAATGTTGTCAACCGTTCCTACCAGCACACAATGGCCTACTTTTCCGAAAGGCGGGATGGCTTTTAACGTGTGCGCAAAGATGTTCGGTATGCGCGCACACGGGGCCTCGGTTTATAGGTTTATAGTCTCATCCGAAGGATTTTGACATTCAGTTCGATTTTCTCGCGTCAAACTGGGAAGAAAGGGCAAGGCAGGGAATCGAACTCAGAACCTCGCTGTCTACTTGTTAGGCAGGTGAACGTCTAAACCGTCCTGACACCTTCCTTCTTATTGCATAATATATATCCCCCCAAAAAAGCGACAAACTCCTTGTATACACCTCTCGCACGCCAGTGTAAAAAGTAATATAGAAGCCTTACAGAGAGAGACAGAGAGAGACACAGAGAGAGAGAGAGAGAGAGACATACAGACAGACAGACAGACAGACAGAGAGACACAGACAGAGACAGAGAGAGAAATGCACGCTCAATTATTCATGTCCGTCACAATAGCAGTAGGAAAACAAAAAATTCGCTATTCAGAATCCCCAAGACTAAGCATGTGATTATATCACATCATAGTTGCTGACAGGAAAAACTGAAAAATCTTATCTTTAAAAAAAACAAAAGCCTTGCAAATAATGCATGATGTATGCAGTGCTGCACAAGTGCATTTGACAAAAGTGTGTATGTACTCTTAGTTCAAAACATACGGGGGGCAACCAGTCTGAGTAGCTTGGATGACAAAGCACCCTTTTAAACTAGTTCTGTAGTGAGGTATTCATTGTCCCCAATCCTTTCTAAATGCGTTGTTTACTTGCTTTGAAGAACCGTGTGCTCTTCAATTTACTGGGAATCTTTTGTTTTCTTCAAAGAAAAAAAGCTGATGTGTTGCGTTTCCATACAATTGCAAGGTTGCGGGGCGGGGGGGGGGGGGGGGGGGGGGGGGATTCTTCCAAAAAACCAAAAACGTATTTTTCCTGGAAAAGGTTTTGCTTTTTTTTTTTAACTAAAGAGAAAATGTTGCAAATAACACACACAGACACACACACAGAGTGAGAGCATGTGTGCCCACGCACATGCTCTCTCTCGTCTCTCTCTCTCTCTCTCTCTCTCTCTCTCTCTCTCTCTCTCTCTCTCTCTCTCAGCAAAACTAAAGGGCTTTTAGCAAGACAAATATACAAATAAACAAATAGAAGAAAACAGCAGAGAAAACTGTAAGTCGCTAGATTGCTATGTTTACACGCGCACGCGCACGCACACATTGTCACACGCACACACACAGAGAGGCACACACACACACACACACACACACACACACATATATATATATATATATATATATATATATATATATATATATATATATATATATACAAGCAAGCGCGCACACACACACCACACACACACAAACACCACACACACACACAGTGACACACAGTCACACACACACACAGTGACACACTCACACACACAGTGACACACACACACACAGTGACACACACACACACCATCAAGACCCAATAAGCAAGTAAAGAACAGCTTGTCACGAGCAGAACCGCTTTTCTATCATTCGAAAGGAAAAAATGAAGGGAAAAAAACGGTAAGAAGTAATTTGGCAACATTTTGCTGCATATTTTCATATCTAACGAAGCCAATAATAAAGCGTGCACGCAAGCACGCGCACACACAACACATACACAACACACACGTGCACATACACACACGCACGCATGCGCGCGCGCGCACACACACACACACACACACACACACACACATACACACCGTCACATACATACACACACGCACACACATGGTTTACCATTGACTAGGGTTTTATTCTGTCTACATATATATATATATATATATATATATATATATATATATATATATAATATATATATATATATATATATATATATATATAGGCAGACAGACAGAGCAAGAGAAAGAATATCATAAGGGAGACAATGTATGCCTCTATGACAATAACTATTTTAAAAGTAAAATTAAAGAATAAATAAAAACAACATACAAAATAAATTACCATAAAAAGACACGTCGAATTGGGTTTGTTTGTGGGGTTGTTGTTGTTTTGCTTTTTTGTTTGGGGTTGTTTGGTGGTTGGGGGGGGGGGGGGAGGGGGGTTGGGGGTTGGTTGTTTTGTTTTGTTTTTTTGGGGGGAGTGTTTTTTGTTCTTTGTAGGGATTTTTTATGCACTCAGTATGAAGTTTGAGCAGATTTTTTGGCACAAAAAAGACAGACAGAAAGAAAGAAAGAAAGAAAAAACAAAAAGATAGGAAGGAAGGAAGGAACAAATGAACGAACAAACGAATGAATGAATGAATGAATGAATGAATGAATGGATGGATGAAACAGAAAAAGGGGAAATATAAAAAGAAAAGACGTAGATACCCCTTGAAATCTTCCTCTAAGAAGGCTGCAAAACAAAGGGAGCTTTTAAGTGACACGGTTTTGCGCTGTTTGCACAGTCAACATCGTGCATCAGAATGAATGGCCTCTGGTCCCTTGTCCTCTATCCAGTAGCGAAATATGCATAATCCTCTCTGTCTGTCTCAGTGACTGTCTTTCTCAGTGTCTGTCTGTCTCAGTGTCTGTCTGTCTGTCTATGTCTGGCTGGCTGGCTCTCTCTGTCTCTCTCTGTATGTATGTGACTGTCTCTTTTTTGCTGAATCTTTAGAGTTCTTTTTAATATTTTTTCACAATACTTGATTAATTTTATTGATTCATTCATTGATAGATTGATTTATCGATTAGTTGATTTATTGAATTTGAATGATGATTGGGTGAAAAAAAGCCACCATTATGCTTATTATTTTTCTTCCAATGGAAAAAAGTTTGTTTGTTTGTCCGTTTCCTCTGTCTGTCTGTCTGTGTTTGTCTGTTCTGTCTGTTCTGCTCTCTCTCTCTCTCTCTCTCTCTCTTCTCTCTCTCTCTCTCCTCTCTCTCTCTCTCCTCTCTCACTCACACCACACCACACACTCTCTCTCTCAATGCCTTTTTTTCTCTCTCCATTCCTCCCTTCCACTATTTTCTCTAGCAATATAAAGTTTATTATTTCAATTACTGTTATTATTTGTTTGTCAGATTTTTCTTTCTTATTCCGACTTCGCTAAGTACTGTATTCATTGTGTGTCCCTTTGGGTATAAGACAGAAGGAAAAAATAATGTTGTCGATGTTCGTATGTTTATTCTCCAGCTATCTCTCTCTCTCTCTCTCTCTCTCTCTCTCTCCTCTCTCTCTCTCTCTCTCTCTCTCTCTCTCTCTCCCACACATCAAGTTTTTATTGCTCTCATCATAGTTTTACCATCTGCTATGGCTTTTTTTTTTATCTACTGCCAAATTGTACCTACCTTTAATTCTTTTTCTTTCGTCTTTTAACCATTTCTTATCTGATGCACTCAAGTTTTAAGCTGTTTATCTAGCTGCTAATCTGGACTTTTATTTTGTCTGATTGCATTTACATCTGGTTTTAATATCATCCGATGTGCCTGCTTCTTCTATCGTTGGCATCTATATATTCAATTTCCCATTTCTTACTTTGCTTCAAAAAAAATAAATAAAATAAAAATATTGATAAGAAGAAAAAGAAGAAGAAGAAGAAGAAGAAGAAGAAGAAGAAAGAAAGAAATAAAAACCAAGTCTTCGCGTATGACTTATCTATTCTTTTATTTGTTGGGATCCTTTTTCTTTCGAGGAGAATGAATCAGCATTTAGGGGGGAGGGCGTTAAATCCAGTCTCCATGTGCCTACGGTTTTGTCAATTTTGTCATCTACTCCCACTGGCGCTCAATGGCTTACTCTTCCGAATGACAGAACAGGTTTTAACGTATGCGCAAGATGTTCTGCATGTACTCACACATGAGACCTAGGTTTATAATTATTGTCTCGCCTGAAGGGATTTTGAGGGAGTAGAGTCAGCACTGATCTTAACTCCAGGTGGGAAAAAATCCCCTTGAATGGGTGGTGGCTCGAACTGTCAGATTACCTAAGCGCAACGCTCTTACCACCAGGCTATCCCGTTCCCTTTGTCTTCATTTGAACATCTTCCTCTTCCTCTTCTTCTTCTTCCTTTTCTTCTTCTTCTTCCTTTTCTTTCTTTTCTTCTTCTTTTTTTGTTCTTCTTCTTCTTCTTCTCTTTCTTTCTTTCTTCTTTCTTCTTTTTCTTCTTCCTTCTTCTTCCTTTTCTTCTTCTTCTGTCTTCTTCTTCCTTTTTTTCTTCTTCTTCTTCTTTTCTTCTTCTTTTTTTCCTTCTTCCTTTTCTTCTTCTTCTTCTTCTTTTCTCTTTTTCTGTGCTCCCTGCCCATGCTTAATTTTTAGTCCGGTCTGGATGGCAAAGTCTGCAGTCTGTCGTAGTAACCCTGCCGGTCCCCACAGTTTTTCCTGTCAGAGCTCTACTGGGCTGGGCCACCACGTCTGGTGTCTCAGAGTGTTGAAGGTAGGACAGGACTGCAGGATATTGGGAGTGGGTTTGTGGGCCTGTGCCACAGGGGCGCTGATCAGTTAGGGATATTTTCTGGTGATGGAGATGGGATGAAAGCTGGCCGTGTCCAGTTTGCAGTAGAGCATTTTCTAACTTCCCAGTTTCATCTGTGTCACCTTTTTCTTGCTTTCACATCTAACGCACTTTCCCCTCTCTTTTTAGTGTGTAGATACTTCTTGCGTTCGTACTTTCATAAACATCATTTCCCCCTGTTATCACATTTAAACATACTTCTCTTTCGAATATATTGCCTCTGTTCAAACGTCATTAATGATTCCTAAATCCTCTCCTATTTTTTTTCATGTTCCCAGAGACTTTTCTTTAGAAAAATGCTTTTCTTGCGTTTTAAGAAATCTTACGTTTCCCTATCTTTTCTCGGAGCTTATTCTCTCTTTACTTGGCAAGGACATTTCTCATCAGACCAGGCTTCAGTCTCTGTCCTGCTCCCCTCCAGTGACCAAACAATGGGCGCTTGATCAACTCTCCACAAATGCTGTGCAGGAATTGGGAGCTCTGTCTGAGGCTGGCCTTCCCTTTCCTTCCCTTCCCTTTCCTTCTCTTTCCCCCGCTCCCCTGTCTGACTGAATCCGATCCCATCCATTATTCATGACCAGCCATTGTTTCTTCAACAGTTGTACTCTTTATGTCTGCGTCTTGTGTTTACCCCCTGCTTTCTCTAGTTTTAGTCTTCTTCCTCTTCTTCCTTCCTTTTTCCTTCCATCATCGTCCGTTTCCCCTGTGGCGGCGTGGGTGATCAGTTAGGCGCCTGAGTGATGGACATATTACGTCTGTCTTTGCCGGGTCATTTGCAAGAGATGGAGTGTTTTAGTCCCCTTCCTGAAAATTCATTGGCTTGATTGTCCCTGGAGAGTGGCTCATTGCATTAATTGTCTTTTCAAAATGGCTTTTCACGTTTTGCCTCGTAGCAGCTCAGCAGCCAATGCAAATGGCCAGTTTAGTGTGTTTCTCTCTCTCTCTCTCTCTCTCTCTCTCTCTCTCTCTCTCTCTCTCTCTCTCTCTCTCTGCTGGTGAGAAATGATATTCAGTGGTGAAACAGGTGTCTTGAAGCGTGTCGCACATTGGCTAATTCCTTTAACAGGACAGACATTTTCTCAATGTTTGTTGAGGGAAACCTTGTGCTTAAAAAGGGCAGAGAGGCTCATTACATGACTTGTCAAAGTTGTCTGAATTCTCCTTGGGTTAGTTCTAATGCTATCTTGACGGACGCTATAGCCGAGTGGTTAAGACCTTTCGACTTCAATCCCATGGGTCCATGAAGTTGTGGGTTCAAATTTCGGCGACGAATCTGGTCAATTAAGAGTGAGGATTTCCAGATCAACTTAAGTGCAGACCTGCCAACGCTTTAATTCCCTTTGCGTATATGCACATGCGGGGACGGGATAGCTCAGTGGTCGGAGCACTCGCTTTCCCCCAGCCAAGTTAAGCAGCGCGAGCGTGGTTACCAGTTGGATGGGTGACCGTTTGCGCGCCTTGGCTTCAGTACAGTTCCCCCAGTTCCCCAGCTGTAAATGGGTACCTGCCCTCTTTAGGGTCAGGGAAGGTAAAGCAGCGATGGAGAGGAGATGGGCGCCGCCCTCAATATGCTGGCCCTAGAGAAGTGAGATCTCTGACGCCTCGCTCCCCTACGACCTTATAGGTTATGGGACTCCTTACCTTTTTTTTATATGCACATGCAGAAGATCAAATATCATGCACGTTAAAGATCCCCGCATTCATGTCAGCGTTCGGTGGGGTACGGAAACACGAACATATCCAGCATACATCCCCGAAGTCAGAAATGCGACAAGATATTCATGGTGGGCAAAAACCGTAGCATGACGCAAAAATCTCATCATTGGTGAACCTCGGGCTCTAGCCGAGGAACGAAAAAATGTTGGGTTTTGGTTTTTTTAATATTGTTCCCTTCAGTGTCACCTTCTTTCTGCACGTTCTGCTAGAACAAGTCTCTTTATTTCTGAAAATTTCACAACTAGTTTTCTTCTGATTTGTATCCTCAGGTTGTACCTACCAGCGTTCTCAGTCACCATTTATTACCCAAGCCCGTTTCGGCAGTCACTGTACAAAACACCCTTTCACCACTGTTTACTTCACTACAAAATGAACTGTAAATTGCTGCGTAAAAATGCCACGATTGTGAACTGAACATTATTACACTGTAATCATTCAACACTGGAAATATATCTATTCAATTCGCTTCATCCCCCCACCCCCCACCCCGTGGGGATGTCGGGGGCCTGTCAGTGTAGATACTGATAACATCCCCACCTTCTGGAAATTCTGTGCTAGGAATTCCACTGATAGCATCCCCACCTTCTGGAAATTCTGTCTAAGAATTTTCTAATTTCTATCCCTCTCTTTGTTTCTACCTTGTTCCTTTTTCTTCCTGTCACCCACCTCAGAAATCAGTATGACTTAAAACCATCTACATAAAAAGCTAATTAGACAATGCAAAACACCCGTTGGTAGTTTGAGTGTTGTGCATAGCTGGAAACACACAAAAAAGAAGAAGAAATGGCTGCGAATGTTGTCTGCACCCATTTAATGTTTGATAGTTGACCCAATACCGGAATACTTCCAAATTATCTTTTACTGCTTCAAATGGTGCCAATTCTGATTGAAGTCTCAGAAATTCCAACTTTTTTCTTCTTGTTCTTCTTCTTCATCTCCTCCTCCTCCTCCTCCTCCTCCTCCTCCTCTCTTCTTCTTCTTCTTCTTCTTCTTCTTCATCGTCGACGTCGTCGTCGTCGTCGAACACTCAGACAGCAACTTTTGTTGTCTGTCATTTGAGTGAAAATGCGCTACGCTGCCGCTAAGTGCCTGACAAGTCAGGCCCAGCTCAGCTTCATAAATCTAAAATACAGGGCAATGCATACACACTATTGAATAACTGTACAGGAATCAGATCATAAACCGCACAAAAAGAGTAACATAACCAAAAGCAAACTCAAAAACAGACAGATCAACTATGACTCACACACAAACACTTTTTTTTAAACCCAAACCGTCTCGCTAACAGCAACAAAAAATCAAAGATGGAAATAAATGCACGACTTATTGTTCTACACGTAACGGAAGAGTGTGAACCAGAAATATATTCAAACAGAATGCGAATAACGACTCCCTTTACAGTGCTCTTAAAAACAGGACTGGGAGTATCGATATCCCATATAGACAAGGATATTATATACGATACTTCACACAGGGAAAAAATCTCGACTAGCTAGCTCAGACAAGCTGGGAACGATTATATTCCTTGGTGAATGCCTTACAGATGGCGAAGGGATCTTCCCACAGGGAGAAAGGACACCGCTGCATAGATAGATAGCTGTGCGATATTCAACCCGCTCTGCTGCGTTCAACTTGGATTCATTTGCCAGCCTGAGGAGCGGAAGGGCCTAGTGGTCAGAGCGTTGCACTCGCGATTTGGACGGCCCGGGTTCGAGCCACCATCGAGACGCTCGTTGAAGGGATTTTTTTTTCCCCCTAGAGTTATTTCAAACGTAAGATTCTCCCCTTTTGTTCCGTTTCATTTTTGTTCCTGCCCTCAACCGCCCAAAACCCCATCACCCTGCCGGAGTGTTCAACCTTTATGTGTGTGTGTGTGTGTGTGTGTGTGTGTGCGTGCTGCGTGCGTGCGTGCGTGCGTGCGTGCGTGCGTGCGTGCGTGCGTGCATGCTAGAGTGCGCGTATACATTTGAATTTGTAAAAAACAAAACAAAACAAAAACACCTATTAATTGTAAACGGCTGCATGTGAAGGAGTAGGATGAATGAAAGCGCTTTGATTTGTTTCTTTCCAAGATACAGCGCTATATAAATTCCATGTAATATTATTACTATTATTATTATTATTAATATCAGTACTGACTCCACTTTCCCGAAAAGTCCTTTGGATGAAACTGTAAACTAAGACCCGCTCTTTTATGTTTACATGTTGATTGTTTATAGCTAGGCTTGCTTGTAACCCACATGAATTTCTCACCCATTTGAAATATTAAAGATTCCGTATACGTATTCATGTCCATACGCACAAAAAAAAAACGTTTTGCTCACATCAAAACCCACTCTGCCTTTCTACAGATGCCAGTAAGAACGGATGGCAAAAATGTATTTTTTTAAACCGCATGCACACTGGTGTCGTTGGTAAACGTTATCCCCTGAAGAAGGTGTACGGCTACCTTAACTGTGGGCAAAATAGAGAACCCTGGAGCTCTAGCCGAGGGGAAAACAAATACCAACCAGGCAATGAGGGTTGTGACAAATCATTCTTCAAATTTTTTCAAAACTCTTACTACCAATTTCGGAGGAGATTTACGTCTGAGTAAATGAAGAAAAACATTATTTTAAAATAATCTAGCGGTAAGTTAAGAGGCAAAGCGTTGACAAAAAGCCATTCTTGAATGCATAAGTAGAGAAGTTTCACATTTTCTTAGTCTTTGCCTTAGTCAGGGAACAACCTGGTAGACCGTTTTTCCATACTTCTTCTTCGTCATCGAACGCTCAGACAGTAACTACTGTTGTTTGTCATATGAGCGAAAATGCGTAGGCGCTACCTTTAAATGCCTGACAAGTCAGGACCCAGTGCATCTGACTTCGACGAGGGAGAGAACTGTTATCTTTGAAGTCTTTCTGAGAGAGAGAGAGAGAGAGAGAGAGAGAGAGAGAGAGAGAGAGAGAGAGAGAGAGAGAGAGAGAGAGAGAGAGAGAGAGAGAGAGAGAGAAGGCAGGATAATTTACCAAGATTTCAGAAAATAGATAAGAAGGAGGTGACAGGAAGAAAAAGAACGAGGCAGAAACAAAGAGAGGGATAGAAAATATGGAATTCCCAGCACATAATTTCAAGAAGATGGGAGTGCTATTCACACTGCAGGCTCCCTGCATCCTCATGGTGGATTTCCTATACTTAACTGACAGTCTTTACTTTTGACTGACAGTTTGTTTTTAACATCTATAGATAATGAGTCTACAATGGCGAAT
>CM054140.1:63605460-63617960 GCA_028751875.1 Rapana venosa | reverse complement strand
TGTTGGAAGAGGGGGGGGGGCGTGGTGTCCTAGGATCGAACACGCAACCTGGTATCAATAACTATCATACTTCTTGAGCTGTTCCCTGTAGACACACCACCCTGGCCCAGCGTCAAAGATCACGATATCGACCATCAAGAAATGTTTCGTTCAGTCTGAGAAGAATAAAGGAGATGTGGAAAAAGAGTGGTGCGATGATGATAATACTAACAGACAGGGCAAAGACCAGGTAGATATTTAACCAAATGAGCTGAAGTACATACCATTCACATGCATTGATTACAGTTCAGTCGATAGCATACCGATAAAGAAAGACAGAAAAAAAAGTTTGGAAGTGTGTATGTATATATATATATATATATATAATATATATATATATATATATATATATATATATATATATGCCTCTGTGATCATTCTTATCTGTTATCTGTTTCTCTGCCTGTCTCTCTGTCTTTCCTTCACACACTCATAATATATGTATACATGCACACGTATGCCCTCACGAGCGCACACACATACACACGTGCGCGTGCACGCACGCACACGTGCGCATGCACACGCAGTGACACATAAACATACAAGTGCGCGCGGGCACACGCACGCACACACACTTGCATACGGGTGCATGAACGCAGGCAACTACACAACAAAAACAGAAGAGAGAGAGAGGAGAGAGTGTGTGTGAGACAAAACAGACACACAGACAGAAGACACACAGACAGAAAAAGACAGACACACCAGACAGACAGACAGACAGACAAGAAAAGAGGAGAGATTTGGTTGTGTGTGTGTGTGTGTGTGTGTGTGTGTGTGTGTGTTGTGTGTGTGTGTGTGTGTGTGTGTGTGTGTGTGTGTGTGTGTGTGTGGTTAAGAGAGACCAAACAACAACAGACAGACAGACTGACAGAGATAGAGAGAATATACCAGAACAGAACAAAACTTTATTTTCAGGGGGGCGACATTTTTTTCATCCAGCCCTCAAAGACAAAGAGAGACAGAGACACAGAGACAGAGACAAACAGACAAACAGATAGACAGACGGTCACAGACAGATACAGTCAAACAGACAGGAAAACAAACGCGGTTTTACAAAACAAGAGCAGACAGACAAGACATTCACCACACACACAAAACCCCAGTAGTTCCAGAAACATTTCAGAGCAGAGAGTCACTCACATACTGCTGTATACATTGTACACACGCACCGAACTACAGGCAGGGTCACAACACCCTCCATTACCGAGGGAGCACTGCTCATTCCCTTCATCTTGTCCCTCCCTCCTATCTTTACCACAGCAATTACCCCCCAGCCAGCCAGCCAGCCATTGATGGATGCCAGACCATCAGGGCCTGCTGCTATCATTACCACAACTAGCCCCCCCCCCCCCCCCCTAAAAGAATCGATGAATAGATGGATGGGTTCCAGTTTAACAAACGTACCCACCCCACCCTCACAGTCACACCATGTTGGTACCAAGCCCCAGTGATTTGTTAGACAATGAACTTAAATATGTTGATTTTAAAGTGACAGCTACATTTGTCACGGTGAGATAGATTTGAAACAATTTAGACTAGTTAGCAAAACAACAGGTAAAGGAAGAGAAATTGAGAAGTTAAAGATAAGTGTTGAAATATACATGATTGTGGAAAGTGGGGGTGAGGAGGAGGAAGAGAGACAGACAGCAACAGAGACAGCGAGAGAGGGATGGAGAGAGAGAGAAGAGAGAGAGAGAGAACAGTGACAGTCACACCACACACACACACACACACACACACACCACACACACACACACACACACACACACAACACACACAACACAGCCCGACATACAAACAGACAGACATGAACGACACGTTTACACAACAAGACCAGACAGATATTCACCACACAAAAATCCTGGACTTTCTAAACCATTCCAAGCAGAGAGTCACTCACATACTGCTGTACACATTGTATACACGCACACCAAACTAGGGCGGGGTCAGGACACCCTCCATTACCGAGGGAGCACTGCTCATTCCCTTCATCTTGTCCCTCCCTCCTATCTTTACCACAGCAATTACCCCCCAGTCAGCCAGCCAGCCATTGATGGATGCCAGACCATCAGGGCCTGCTGCTATCATTACCACAGCTAGCCCCCCTCCCTTAAAGAATCGATGAATGAATGGATGGATGGATGGGTTCCAGTTTAACAAAAGTACCCTATCCCACCCTCACACCACGTTGGTACCAAGCCAGTGTTTTGTTAGATGCTGAACTTAGACGTGTTCAATTTAAAGTGATAGTTAAAATTGAAAGAATCAATGAATGAATAGATGGATGGATGGGTTCCAGTTTAACAAACGTACCCCACCACACCCTCACACCATGTTAATAATAATAATAATAATAATATATGAAATTTATATAGCGCTGAATCTTGTAAAAAACAAACAAATCGAAGCGCTTGCACTCAATTATTTACAGGCATGCAACTCTCCTTAAACATAATGAGCAACAGATTTCAAATCCATGTTGGTACCAAGCCAGTATTTTGTCAGATGCTGAATTTAGATATGTTAAATTTAAACTAATGATTAGAACTGTAACTGTGAAATGGATTTAAGACAGACAATTTAGACTAGTTAGCAAACCAACAGGTAAAGGAAGAGAAATTAAGATAAGTGTCGAAATATACATGACTGTGGAAAGGGGGATGAGGAGGAGGAAGAGAGACAGACAGACAGCAACAGAGACACGAGAGAGGGATGGAGAGAGAAGGGAGATGAGAGAAAGAGAGTGTAACAGTGACAGTCACACACACACACACACACACACACACACACACAGCCAGACATACAGACAGGGAAACAAACACAGTTTTACAAAACAAGACCAGGCAGACATTCACCACACAAAATCCTGGACTTTCTAAAACATTCCAAGCAGACAGCAACAGAGACACAGAGAGAGGGAGGAGATAGAGAGAGAAGAGAGAGAGAGAAGAGAGAGTATAACAGTGGACGTCACACACAACACACACACACACACACACACACACACACACACAACACACACAGCCAGACATACAGACAGGGAAACAAACACGGTTTGACAAAACAAGACCAGACAGAGTTCACCACACAAAAATCCTGGACTTTCTAAACCATTCCAAGCAGAGAGTCACTCACATACTGCTGTACACATTGTACACACACATTGAACTAGGGCGCGGTCACAACACCCTCCATTGCCAAGGGAGCACTGCTCATTCCCTTCATCTTGTTCCTCCCTCCTATCTTTACCACGGTAATTACCCCCCAGCCAGCCCTTGATGGATGCCAGACCATCAGGGCCTGCTGCTGTCATTACCACAGCTAGCCCCCCTAAAAGAATCGATGAATGAATGGATGGATGGATGGGTTCCAGTTTAACAAACGTACCGACACACCCTCACAGTCAAACCATGTTGGTACCAAGCCCCAGTGATTTGTTAGACAATGAACTTAAATATGTTGAATTTAAAGTGACAGCTACATTTGTCACCGTGAGATAGATTTGAAACAATTTAGACTAGTTAGCAAAACAACAGGTACAGGAAGATAAATTGAGAAGTTAAAGATAAGTGTCGAAATATACACGATTGTGGAATTGGGGGTGAGGAGGAGGAAGAGACAGACAGACAGCAACAGAGACAGAGAGAGAGGGATGGAGAAAGAGAAGAGAGAAAGAGAGAGAGTAACAGTGACAGTCACACACACACACACACACACACACACACACACACACACACACACACACACACAGAGCCAGACATACAGACAGGGAAACAAACACGGTTTTACAACACAAGACCAGACAGACATTCACCACACAAAAATCCTGAACTTTCTAAAACATTCCAAGCAGACTGCAACAGAGACACACAGAGAGGATGGGAGAGAGAGAGAGAGAGAGAGAGAGAGAGAGAGGAGAGAGAGAGAGAGAGAGAGAGAGAGAAGAGAGAGAAAGAGAGGAGTAACAGTGACAGTCACGCACACACACACACACACACACACACACACCACACACACACACCACACAGCTAGACATACAGACAGGGAAACAAACACGTTTTACAAAACAAGAGCAGACAGACAAGACATTCACCACACACAAAAACCCAGTAGTTTCAGAAACATTTCAGAGGGAGAGTCACTCACATACTGCTGTACACATTGTATACACACGCCAAGCCAAACTACAGGCAGGGTCCATTACTGAGGGAGCACTGCTCATTCCCTTCATCTTGTCCCTCCCTCCTATCTTTACCACGGTAATTATCCCCCAGCCAGCCAGCCAGCCATTAATGGATGCCAGACCATCAGGGCCTGCTGCTATCATTACCACAGCTAGCCCCCTAAAAGAATTGATGAATGAATGGATGGATGGATGGGTTCCAGTTTAACAAAAGTACCCTATCCCACCCTCACACCACGTTGGTACCAAGCCAGTGTTTTGTTAGGATGCTGAACTTAGACATGTTAAATTTAAAGCGATAGTTAAAATTGAAAGAATCGATGAATGGATGGATGGGTTCCAGTTACACCTCACACCATGTTGGTACCAAGCCAGTGATTTGTTAGACGCTGAATTTAGATATGTTAAATCTAAACTAACGATCAGAACTGTCATCATGACATGGATTTAAGACAGACAAGTTAGACTAGTCAGTAAAACAACAGGTAAAGGAAGAGAAATTGAGATTTATAAGATGTGTTGGAATATGCATGGTAGGGGAAAAGAGGAGGGGAGAGGGAAGTGCAGTGCATTTTCGCTCATGTGACAGACAACAGTAGTTCCTGTCTGAGCCCTGACGAAGAAGAAGAAAAGGTTCACGCTTTCATACTACACAATTGCGTGCGTGTATGCGCACACTCACACACACACACCAAAATGAAATCTACAGCACCAGCTCCCTAACTGCTCCCTACTCCTTAATCACCAAAAACACATTACATTCTTCAAACTCCACGACCCGCCCAAAAATGTTGCCTAACACACAAAAACCCCAACAAACACATTCCTCATACTTTACATCCCAGATTGGAAATGCAATTTGTTACATACTCTAAGTGTCAACCTCTCACGAAAGCTCGGTCAAAAAGCCAGAGAAGCACCCATCACATTAGTCTGCCCGGAGACAGCACGACAGTTTGCAGAACATGCCAGAGCACCAGGCTCAATGGACTGGTTCCTGACCTGATTGGACTGAAGAGGGACATGAGGGAGGGAGGCTAAGGCTTTCCACGCTTTGGCCACAGAGAGATGAGAGAGAGGGGGAAAGCGAGAGAGAGAGAGAGAGAGAGAGAGAGGAGAGAGAGAGGAGAGAGAGAGAGAGAGAGTCTAACACTTCATTTGCAAATTCTTTGGGGAGACTTGCATGAGAGAGAACTGGTCAGGGTTCTTGTCTGATGTCAATCAGCATCACAGACCCAGGGGACCTTACCCAGGGGTTATTAAGCTGTTTTGGATTAGTGGTACTGGGTTGTGGGGGTGGGGGTGGAATTCTTGTAGCCTTCTGTTAGCCTTCTTCTTCTTCCTCTAACGCTCAGACAGCAACTACTGTTGACTGTCTCATGAGCGAAAATGCACGGCACTGCTGTTAAGCGCCTGAAGAATCAGTGTGGGAGAGAATTGTTATCTTTTAAGTCTTTCAAGAAAAAGGCAGGAGAATGGACCAAGAAGGCAGAAAATAGACAAGAAGAAGGTGACAGGAAGAAAAGGAACAAAGAGAATGTTAGAAAATAGGGAATTCCTAGCACAGAATTTCCATAAGGGTGGGGATGCTCTTTAAACTGACAGGCCCCCCGGCATCCCCACAAGGGATGTTAACTAAATGAAACAAAGCAAGATGCTGTGGGGAAGAAAAAGAGTGCCTTGGTATATAATCAGACATAAGAGTTCAAACTCACTCTTTCAGACTACATACTGCTTTGTACAGATATTGTCAAGAACTCTCATCCTATTTCATCTTGCTACCATTCTTTTTTCGTTCCTCAGCTAAAGCTCTAAAGTTCCACCAATGGTGAAATTCTGCATATGCCTCCGCCCCCCACCTCCCACCCCACCCCACCCCCCACCCCAACCATCTACCCACGACTTAGGTAGCCACATTTCAACTTCCGAGGATGGTGTCTAAACATGACACCTATGCAGATGCTTTTTTGTTCCTACTGGCATGAAATGGCCTACTCTTACAAAAGGCGGATTGGTTTCTTAGCGTGCGCATAAGATGTTCTGCGTGCATTCGCGTACAGGACCTCGGTTTATAGTGTGATCCGAAGGACTTTGACATTTACTTCAATTTTCTCATCAAACTGGGGAAAAAAGAGGTAACCATCTCCAACTCTTGTGAAAGGAGTGGGAACTCGCGCGCAAATAATGATGATAGTTTCGCCTCTTTGTTCCTCTATAATTTTACACATATCAGTATCACACAGATGTATGATGTCCTTCGGATGAGACTCTAAACCGAGGCCCCGTGCGCGAACGCATGCAGAACATCTTGCGCACACGTTAAAGCCTGTTCCGCTTTTCGAAAGAGTAGGCCATTGTGTGCCGGTGAGAACAGATGACAAAATTTACAACAACCGCATACACACGGGGACTGGATGTAAAAAAGCACATGAGTGCTTATTCCATTATCCTCGATATTAAAAAACAAAACCAAAAAAACTGAGCGCTTTGATTTGTTGCGTTACAAGATTCAGCGCTATATAAATTCCATACATTATTATTATTATTATTATATATGTTATTAAAAAATGTAAATAATAAAAGAAATAACAGAAAAAGGGTAAACGTATCATATCGTTCGTTGTCCACATAGAAAACACACACAAAAAATGGACCAGTACAGCCCCGTACATGATACACCCTGTTATTCAGGTCAAATAGTCACAGGTTGGTGGTAAACCTTTCAGCACCAGGGCTACCTCCAGTGACAGCTGTGCCGATCTCTAGGGGACCAGGCCATCTTGCTACATACAGGCTGCTCACTTCTCCACGTGTGTGTAAACAAACTGCCTTTACACTGACGTGACACAAATCGATATTCAGGGTCACAACGGCTCTGCTTAGGAAGCAAGAGATATGTGGCTTACATCCTCTTCAAAGGGTTGTTTCTCTCTGTCATCCTACTAAAAACTTACGGTGATGATCTCGATGAGAATTTTCACCTTTCCTTAGCAAAAATGACTGATCCTTGCAACATGCCCTAAGCGGATATATTATACAGTCAAAGAAAGTGTGCACGGCAAAAACGAAAGTGTGTGGACCAAATTCTAACAACGAAAACCTCAACTTTTCTAGGTAACTAAAGTAGCACCAGAAACCACTGAGAGGAAGAAGAAAAAATTGAGAATGTAAGCCACTTTGCACTCTAGCCACAAAGATTATTTTGGCAAGGACTCATATGTTGGTGACCATTACAAACAAAAGAATACAATGTCGTTATATGTTACAACGCAGTGTGCTGAAATTTAAGAAGTAAAGATGCTAGCGTTTCCCCTGTGATCCCTATACTCATAACCAATGTCAAACCCTGCTCTCAACTTGTGGCTTGTTTCCAGAAGTTAACTATCAATCAAGTCCTGAACATGATTTGTTTTTGATGATGATAATAATAATCATCATCATCATCATCACCATCACCATCACCATCATCATCATAAATGGAATTCATATTGCGCTATATCTTGCAGAGACAAATCAAAGCGCTTGCACTCAACTCATTCTTACACAGTCATACAACCAGTAACAATTAATAGTTCCAGCAAGTCCAAATGTGCACGCACGCGCGCGCGCGCGCGCACACACACACACACACACACACACACACACACACACACACACACACACACACACTCTGGATATTAACTTTAACACTTACAAACAGTTACACCATAAACTTATACAACTTTTGCTCTTTACAACTGAATTCCCTTGTGAAACAGTAATAGACAATAGAAAAATGATCAAATGGAACAAATTTGCTTTCACTAGTGTCACACGGTTTAGGACATAGATATTTTGATGACCTTTGGCTGTCTATCGATCCTCTGCTGCTCTCTGTATCTTACTGCAAGGAAAGAGACAGACAGTCACACAGACAGACACACTCTCTGTCTGCAGTGTATCAAATCTAGCTTTTACCTATTCCAACCAACACAATGCACAGCAGTCACATCACCAGCGATTCTTTTTTAGTGACTAATAAAACGCCTACAACTAAATCCCAACAATTCATTACGCATTCAGTAGGAATGCTTGACTCAATAACCGACACACCTTGGATTTTATTTTTGGTTACCTTTACCTATGTGGTAGGTGTATAAAGAATAATTGATTTTCTTAGCTTCATCTGATCAACTCCAGCCACCTGCACAGGTCTATCTGTCCATCCCTCTCCGCATGCAACATCACGCAACGGTGTCATGCAAGGTCACCCACCAAACGTGCAAAGAGAGGAGGCAGTCAGAAAATAAGGTTGGGTTTGTGAGGGCAAAGCAGTACAACTAACTATCAGTGACGTGACTGCAGTCAGGATGATTGAAAATGTCAGTGGTGAGTTAAGGCAGAGATTAAGGGTAGGGTGGAGAGAGAGAGGGGGAGGAGGGAGGGAGGGGAGGGAGAGGAGAGAGAGGGAGAGAGGAGAGAGAGAGAGGAGGGAGGAGGAGAGGAGGAGAGGGAGAGGGAGGGATGAGAGAGAGAGAGAGTTTATTTATTTATTCTTTTACATCGAAGATAATGGAATAAGCACTTATGTGCTTTTTAACATCCATGTGATGCGTGTGTTTTGTAAATTTTGTCATCTGTTCCCACCAGCACACAATGCCTACTCTTCGAAAAGAGAACAGGATTTAACGTGCTGCGCCAGATTTCTGCGGCGTTCGCACACGGGCCTCGGTTTATAGTCTCATGCGAAGGACTTTGGGGAGAGTGGGTCTGCACTGATGTTAACTCAAAGAGAAAAATCCCTTGAGTGGTGAGAGAGAGAAGAGAGAGATGAAGAGAGAGAGAGAGAGAGAGAGAGAGAGAGAGAGAGAGAGAGAGAGAGAGAGAGAGAGAGAGAGATTGTGACATATTGTGGTAGAGGGTATGTATGTTGTGCCACTTCATAATATATTGGGAAAGAAGTACATGGGTCGGGATTATCTGCCCCCTATCCTTGCAAAACACACACACATACGCGCATGCACACACACATCACATCACATCTCCTTACTAAACCAAAACTCAAATCTTACCCCCCCCCCCCCCCCCCCCCCCCCCCCACTCTTTATCCTCATCAGAGCCTGTAAACACATCCTAGAAACACTCAATGCCCCCAAAATATGTTTTTTAAACTGAATCCCTCCACACCCCACAAAAAATAACATTCCTTTTACTTTGGCCATGGCAGATTGGAAATGCAATTTGTCACACACACACACTAAGCGTCAAGCTCTCACGAAAGCTCAGCCAAAACGCCAGAGAAGCACCCATCACATTAGTCTGCCCGGAGACAGCACGACAGTTTGCAGAACATGCCAGAGCACCAGGCTCAATGGACTGGTTCCTGACCTGATTGGATTGAAGAGGGACATGAGGGAGGGAGGCTAAGGCTTTCCACGCTTTGGCCACGGAGAGATGAGAGAGAGAGACAGAGAGAGAGAGAGACAGAGAGAGAGAGAGACAGAGAGAGAGGTGGGGGAGTCTAACACTTCATTTGCAAATTCTTTGGGGAGGCTTGCACGAGAGAGTAAATGGCCAGGGTCCTTGTTTTATGTCAATCAGTGTCACAGACATAGTGTG
Source organism: Rapana venosa (assembly GCA_028751875.1). Taxonomy (NCBI): domain Eukaryota; kingdom Metazoa; phylum Mollusca; class Gastropoda; order Neogastropoda; family Muricidae; genus Rapana; species Rapana venosa. Next base: position 63,608,140 of record CM054140.1, on the reverse strand, counting down.
TGTGTGTGTGTGGGGGGGGGGGGGGGGGGAGGAGGAGGTGGTGAGGTGGGGGAGGGGTGTTGTTCAGCCCGAGGTCTTGACGCTGTCTTGGGGGCTAGTGTATTTGGAGCAGGGAGGTTATTGTGCCTTGATAGAATGAACGGGCAAGATGTTGTGAAAAGTGTGTAAAGCAGTGCTACATTTCAGGCACAGAATGTTGGATTCTATTATCGCCAACCCCCATTTCATCTATAATTCGCTAAATCTCTACTCCATACCTTCCTGTTGCATTCCTTCCCTTGTTCGTTCATCCACCCACCCACCTAAACAAAACAAAATGTCGAATTAATCCCCCAAAAATATTGGAGTAAAGCTTTTTTTCCACGTCTTCTTTACCTGCCTTCCTTTACTATCTGATTTTGGATGCCTTTTGAATCCCCCGAAGTCGGAATGCGGTTACCTTAATGGTGGACAAAAAAAAAAAACAACGGTCGCATACAGCAAAAAAATCTCACTACCTATGAACCTTGGAGCTCTCGCCAAGGATCCCCCTCCTCCCTCCCCCCCCCCCCCCCCCCCCCCCCAAAAAAAAAAGACTAAAAAGGGAGGAAAAAAAACCCAACATTAGAACTTATAAGCTTTTCACTTTCGTTATAGAACCTAAGAGTAAACGAAGTATTACAAGGCCAACTAACTGGTTCCTTGTCCACAAAAACGGAGACATAAACCAGGATCAGTATTACTAGTCAAATCCATGGCGAACAATGTTAATATTCAGGTCAGAAAGTCACAGGTTGGTGATAAAGCTTTCAACAAACAACCACCAGCAGTGCTGCTGCTACTACTACTACTACTAGCTACCCACTACCAAGTAACAGCTGTGTGAACTGAACCTCTAGGGGAGGGGGATCTGATGGCTTGGCTATAGACTGTTCACTTCAGGTTTCCCCCCGTTGTGTCAACAAAACCTCCCCAAACCCTGACGTTAACACAGATCAATATCCTGGGTTCACAGAGGCCGGACAGATTAATGCATCTGTGTGTGAAGAAGCGTGAGGTATGCTGGGTCGAATCTGGTCACAAGGTGTGATTTTCTGTGTGTGTGGTGTGTGTGTGTGTGTGTGTGTGTGTGTGTGTGTGTGTGTGTGTGTGTGTGTGTGTGTGTGTGTGTGTGTGTGTGTGTTGTGTGTGTGTGTGTGTGTGTGGTGTGTGTGTGTGTGTGTGTGTGTGTGTGTGTTGTGTTGTGTGTTGTGTGTGTGTGTGTGTGTGTGTGTGTGTGTGTGTGTGTGTGTGTGTGTGTGTGTGTGTGTGTTGTGTGTGTGTGTGTGTGTGTGTGTGTGTGTTGTGTGTGTGTGTGTGTGTGTGTGTGTGTGTGTGTGTGTAGGGGGGAGGGTGTGTGTGTGTGTGTGTGTGTGTGTGTGTGTGTGTGTGTGTGTGTGTGTGTGTGTGTGTGTGTGTGTTGTGCGTGGTTTCCCTTTCCACTCAAGTTGGAGAGGTTGCCTGAGTGCTATATGGATTTGTCTGTTTGTTTATCTGCCTTGCTTTAAAGCGTTTTGTTGTTTATTTGGGGGGGGTTCTTTCCTTTTTCTTGTGTGTGTGCCCCCCCCCCCCCCCCCCCCCCCTCCTTTTCCATTAAATCTGGAGTGGTAGTCTTCAGAATGCTCAAGAGTTGGTTAGTTGCTTGCTTGCTTGGGTGGTTGGCTGGTTGGTTGGTTAGCTGGTTGGTTGGTTGGTTGGTTGGATGGTTGGTTAGCTGGTTGGTTGGTGGTTGGATGGATGGTTGGTTAGCTGGTTGGTTGGATGGATGGTGGTTGGTTAGTTGGTTGGTTGGATGGATGGGTGGTTAGCTGGTTGGTTGTTGGCTGGTTGGTTGGTTGGTTGGATGGTTGGTTAGCTGGTTGGCTGGCTGGCTGGCTGGCTAGCTAGCTGGTTGGATGGATGGATGGATGGTTAGTTGGTTGGGTGGCTGGCTGGCTGGCTGGCTAGCTGGTTGGTTGGTTGGATGGCTGGATGGCTGGTTGGTTGGTTGGATGGTTGGTTAGCTGGCTGGCTGGCTGGCTGGCTAGCTAGCTGGCTTGGTTTGAAGGGTTTTCTATGTCACTAATAACACGTCGCTCCATCAAATCAATCATAACGATTTACTACGCTTCACAAAAGATCCTATCCTTGACTCGGTAACCCGCCACTCCTTGGTCTGTCTGGGATTTTCCTTCGTCCCAGTCGCCATCAGCCCATTACCTTTGAGGTACACAAGCGATTGTTGTTGTTGTTGTGTTTTCCTTAGGATAAATCTACCTATCAAAACCGATTGCGCAAACAGCGCCAATCCCCTCCGAATGCAGCGACACGTAATGGTGTCACCATAAGATCGTCTCAAGACGTGCAGAGTTAAGCGAATCAAGAGATTAAGTGCTTCGGTACAAACGGACGAGCGCAATATGCACAACTCCAGTGCAGTACCACTTCAGTGTAGTACAGTTTAACAGTACTTCCCAGTTAGGATAGTGAATGAGTGTGTCAGTGATGGATTTATAAGGAAGGGGGATGAGGGGCAGGGGGGGGGGGGGGGGGGGGGAATTTAGAAGTAGGGAAGGCTGGGGCGGAGGGAGATGGGGTGAAAGTACCAGTCTATAATGGTTATAAGTGGAGATCAGTTGAAAAAAAATTCATTTACTTAAAATCTCTCTCTCTCTCTCTCTCT
>CM054140.1:63570460-63597960 GCA_028751875.1 Rapana venosa | reverse complement strand
GTTTGTTTGTTTTCTGTATTGTCGTTGTTGATGTTTGTATTCTACATCGTTACCACATAATTATTCGATTTATGAACTGATCTGTGTTTGCTGCGTAGACATTCTGTGTATTTGGAGGAAGCTGGCTGCAAAATATTCAGTAGTCTACTAGAGACTACGGGAGAGGTGAGGTGAGAGGAGGTGAGAGAGGTTTGTTGGGATTCAAAACCTGAAACAGCGAAAGAGCCTCCTGTGCTTTTCAGTCGCTAAACCTGTTTATATAGTTTCGCACTTCGCGTTGTACTTTCACTGAAACTTCAGGGAAGACATCTTAACTCGTTCTTCTTCATGGATTATAATATAAATAAATAACTTTAGACATGCATAGTTTCCGCATTTTAACGGGGGGAAAACCAGCTGTGATAGATCTAGTAGCTTAATGACTTAAAATGCATTTATTCGCTGATGTTGGCAGATCTAGCACGAATCCCAACTTTTCACACACTTTCATGTTCACACACTTTGTTAAGAAAGCGAGAGAGGGAAGGGGGGGGGGGGGGGGGGTAATCTCGGTACAAGCGCACAACTATACTTAAAGTACTAGTACGGTTGATTTTTAACTAGAAAAATCTGAAAACAGTTGGATCATTCATTGTAGCAAAAGTAACAAACAAGATGAAACCACCACCTCGAAACACACACATAGCACACGTGCACATACGAACATTATATATACGCACATGCAAGCACACGTGTACACAAATACACGCACGCGCGCGCGTGCATACACACACACTAGCACGCATGCACACACGTACACACACACGCGCGCAACAACACACACACACACATACACACACACACACAAAACAATAACACACACAGCCACACGAAAGCATAGAAACACAGATCGCGAGAGTGCCGTGATGCACGCACGCACACACAATCAATCAATCAATGAGTCAATCAATCAATCAATCAACCGTTCAATTTCTCGTGTAATATAACTTAAAGGAAAAATACGTTTGATTGAACACACACACACACACACACACACACACACACACAATCAATCAACAGATCGATCGATCGATCGATCGATTTCTCGTCTCATATCACTTAAAAGTGAAAATATGTTTGGTTGAATAAATTCACATACACACACCCACACCCACACACACACACACACGATGGCAAAATGAAAACCCTCACCTGTTGTTACTTCGATGTCTGCTTCTTGTCGTCTGCTTTGATCGCAATGTACCAATCCACAACAAAGTAACTTTAGTCCCAAAAATATCGACCACAACTATTTCACACTGAAATCCATGTAAACACACACGAAAATACACACACACAGCAAAAAAAGGCAGCAGAGTTGAAAGTACTGGACTCTACACAAATCGAAAACACGAACCCCTCAACTTTTCCTGCTCGTCAGCAAAAAAATGTTTCAGTGGAAGCCCACAAGCATGACACGCAATGTCGCAAAATCCAAGTTAGGTAACTTTGATCAGCACACATGAAAGAGGCCTGGAACTTTCTTTGTTTATAAACACATGGAGCGTTTTGCAGCTTGTTAAGCCAATCTAAAAGCTATTTGAAATAATTTAACGTAGTATGATCTGTGGCATGGACATGTTGGGACAGTATCAGCCCTTTTCGTCATGGCATTTCATGTAGGCTATTGAATGGGAGGAGAAGAGGGGAAGGGAGGGAGGATAGTGTTTCTCATTCAGTTTTCTGTAAAGTGCCTATGCGTCAGTTGATCGGTTGTTGTTGTTATTGTTGTTGTTTTTGTAGAAGTAGTACTAGTACTAGTAGTCAGTGATCGACTATGACTCTGACTGGAGGCTTGACTTGCACAGTCCTTATGTGCTGCAGCCCTGGGGGCTGGTTGGCCTTTGGAGAACATCTCCAACGCTGACTGCCCGTATGCCCACTTGGCGAGAGAGTGGGGATGTTCTGTGAGCAACGCATCTCCACTTTATAATCAAATTTACTGCCCAACTTTCCAAAACAGTAGCTGCCTCCTCTGCTGTTTTGGAGGTCATCGTCAAACACGATGGACAAACACAATTAGAGGAGATTAAAAAAAATATATATATATAACAAAGTAGTACTGACTGGCTCTTCAAGTGGTTGGTTTGCTTCTTGTACAATCTTCAGGATCAGGATTTGAGGCGCTGTTCAAACACAACTTAACTGTTTTGGCTTTTTATGCCCCATCAGTTTCTATTCTTTTTCTGTCTTCGTTGAGATTTTCTCTTCTTTTTTTCTATGTTAGTCTGGTTGTTGACCAATTCAGTCTCTTCTTAATCAAAGTCCTATATATAATTTCTTTCAGTACCTCATTTTTTTTAGTTTGAGTTCCTTGAAACTAGGCGCTCGTTTGATATTATTTGTTAGTCTGATCCAATGGCTGGTTTTTATTTGTTAGTCTGATCCAATAGTTGGTTTACTCTATTGCTAAATACAAACCTCCTTGTCCTTGTTCTAAAGTGTTGTTTAAAATATGTTGTTGGTGCTCTTTCTGGTTGCGTCTTTCTTGGAGTCCAGAAAGATGTTTTCTATTCAGATCATCAAAGCCATTAAATATTTTGTATACATGTCTGTATCAGATCCCCTCCCACCCTTCTTGCCCTCAGTGATTGCAGTCGTAGGTGTTTCAATCTTATAGCTATCAAAGAAAATCGTGCGCGCGCGTACACGCACGCATACATACACACACACAAACTCACGCACGCACACACACACACACGTGTGCGCGCGCAAGCGAGTGTGTGTGCAGACGCGTGTTCTCCTCAGTGCATGCATGCATGCACGTGGGTGGGTCATATCAAGTCAAGTCAAAATGCGTGCGTGCGTGCGTGCGTGCGTGCGTGCGTGCGTGTGTGTGTGTGTGTGTGTGTGTGTGTGGTTGGTTGGTTGGTTATTGTTGTTGATTTCTGTATTTCGAGGATAGTGAAATAAGCACGTAGGTTTTTGGGTGGGTTGTTTTTTTACATCAAGCCCCGTGCACATGCGGTTTTATAAATTTTATCATCCGTTCCCATCAGCACACATTGTGCGTGCGTGCGTGCGCGCGTGTGTGTGTAAAATATTCCACAAGTAATGATGCAGATGTGGAGGGGGTAGGCCATTAAAAAGTTTTCCTGTACCTTGTGGTACTTTAAAAACACCTAGTTCCATGAATGAGTGGTATATGGATGAAGGGATAAATGTTTGGATGGATGGATATTTGGGTAGAAGGATGGATGGATGGATGGATGGATGGGTAAATGTATATTTGGATGGATGGACGGATTTAGATATATCCAGCCATACATATATACATTCATATATGCCCCTGTACATACATGCATACATACACAGGCAGACAATGCACATTGTGCTACTTCATCTAAGGAAAAAACGTTCTTAAAAAGTCCATCACAACTGCTACTATCGAGACTGCTACTGCTGCTGCTGCTGCAGCACTACTACTACTACTAGGCCTACTACTACTACTACTACTACTACTACTACTTCTACTTCTACTACCACTATTTCTACTACCACTACTACTACTACTACTACTACTGCTGCTGCTGCTACTACTCCTGCTGCTACTGCTGCTACTACTACTACTACTACTGCTGCTACTACTACTACTACTCCTGCTGCTGCTACTACTACTCCTGCTGCTGCTACTACTACTCCTGCTGCTGCTGCTGCTACTACTACTCCTGCTGCTGCTGCTGCTGCTACTACTACTCCTGCTGCTGCTGCTGCTGCTGCTGCTACTACTACTACTTCTACTACTACTACTACTACCACCACCGAACCTGCTACCGCTGCTACTACTATTACCACTACTGCTGCTGCTCTGCTTCTTAACAGTTAATACAATGACAACTATTACTTATTCTTTATTGCCACCAACTCCAAAAAGTGCACCTGTACAGTATTAAAAAAGCAACAACCCAACAACAACAAAAACAACAGAAACGAAAAACAGACCACCATAGTAGCGAACAACGCCTAACGACTGCGCCACACAACCTGGGTGGTGAGAATTTTGATGAGTCAAACTTTGCAACCACTCAAGCAGACGACAATCAAAATGAGGTCATGTGCCCCCCCCCCCCCCCCCCCCCCCCCCCTATCACTTGTGGCGGAGGTATGTGTCTGCTTTCAGTTAGAGTGGTTGCCCGGTAAAAATATGAGTATGTTGTGCTACAGGAACTCACGCCTCACGTCTCATGGGTCACGCCTCACGTTTTATGCCTTGGCCTACAGAAGCTCATGCCACGTTCATGTTACAGTCTGGGCAGTAGAAACTCACGCCTCACATCTCATGTGTCACGACTCACGTTTTGTGCTCTGGACCACAGAGGCTCACGCCTCGCTACTCACGCCTCATGTGTCACGACTCACGTTTTATGCATCGGGCCACAGGAGCTCACTAGCTAGGCTTCCTCATGTTGCGCTGATGAGCACTAGAAACTCACGCCTCACGTCTAACGTTTTTATACCCTGGGCCATAAGAGCAACTCACTCATGTTATGCTGGTGAGCACTGGAAACTCACGCCTCACATCTCATGTGTCATGTCTCACGTTTCATGCCCTGGGCCCTTGGCCACTCACAGGTCAGTTCTGTGTTGATTATGCCAAAATGAATGCAGTGCTGTTTTCAAACTTCTTTTTTTGTAATCTTTCTGTGTTTTCCTTTTTAAAATTCTTTTATTTGTATGTTCAGTTTAAGTTAATCTAAATCAAACAAAAATATACAAATAAAAAGGCCTGAAACTGCCAATTGAAGATGCTGGGCTATTCAAGAGAGGTAATACAGAAACAATTTTGCACGCGAACTGAGGAGGAAGTTATGTACCCTGACGTTATGTTGACAAATTTCGTATGACCCTAGGATCATTCCGTGTCAACGTAACAAAAACCCATTGATATTTGATCTGATTTTGCGAATATGCATCTTTCTCTAATCAAGACAGAGAAAGAGAACATTCATTACTATATATTCAGTGGACAGAACTTAAGTAGAATTTGGTATCAAGCAACAGCAAAATGACTCCAAGAATGGTGAAAATAGGAAAAAATGTTTCAGATCTTTACATCCATTCACATATTTCTTGTATGTAGTTTTTTTTAAAAAGATTTTTAAAACATTCTTTTCTGATTAAGATGTGAAAAAAATGTCTTACTTACTGAAGTACAGATAATTTAATATCACCAACTAGACTAAAGCTAATTTTGCTATGATTTTTGCACACACACACACACACACACCACACAACTCCCATTCAAAATCTGTTATGCCAACAGATTTTAAATTAAGTTTCTCAGCCAGCTCAATCAATTATAGAAATTACTTTCATCCACAATAAGACTAACTTTCATACACAATAATAACCTTAACATTACTACCAAGTTCAAAGGACAAAAGCATGCTATTGCAGATTTATAAAGTTGATTTTCAAGTTAAAAGAAATACTGCTTCTAACAACATACTGCCAGTAAGGGTGTCAAGACCCACAAAATATAATATATTAATAATATACAATGACCAAGGCATAGGGGCGTAAAGACACAGGGTGGGGAGGGGGAGCATTTTCTCTCTACACTAGCCTTTGTGCGCAGTCCTGCTTACTGCCAGGGCTATACTATAATAGGCCCATTGTCAAGATTTATTTCAAGAAAAAAAACATGGGATACATGACATTCAACAATACCACACACTTGCAGATGTAGGCATGTGAAAATATTCACAACATAAGTCATTCATTACACAATGAAATTCACAAATTATGGGTTTGAAAATAGAGCATTAATAAGTCAAAATGGTGTTTTAAATACATCGACAATTAATGGCTTGAATCTCTCTCAGCATATCACGTACAAAGCAAGGCATGTACAAGTACACACACACACACACACACACGCATGTGGGTATGAGCGTGTACACACAAACACATGCAACACATACACACAAACTTGATAACGTTTGGATTTTTATGATAACATTTTGGGATGAATTTGTTTCTTAACTGCACAAAGAAATTACATTTAAACAAATGATGAAACTCATCTCCTTGCTCATTTTCATCCCATTTATCACAGACTCTCTCTGCCCTGGGAACATTTCTTATTCTATTTCGTTGCGAAGTCTGCGATTCAAAAAATCGAAAATGAATATTAGTTAATGACAAGGTACAAGGGAGAATCGACATAGAATCTTCAAAGCAGAAACACTTTTTAATTCGTCTATAATTTAGGTGGGTGGATGGATGGGCAAGGGGTTGTATGAATTTGAACAAATTCTGAAAAGAGTGCTGGGCTGAAAGGAGGATAGTATTTAGAAATGTCAACATGTTTAAGGAGCTATGTGTCATTTTAGATGACTGTTTTATGGTGTGCAGTGCAGTTGAGAGACATGTTTCCACATGTAAGTGGACAATAAATGTTGTATCTTGTATAGGACGTTATCTACAAAAGCAGTCACATCAGTGTTATCAGTTTACTCGAAACATTCCACTTCATCAGCTATGTACACTACATGCTTTCTTCATGTTACACCCAGAGCAGTTTCTTCAAGGTTTTTCTCAGTATAACTGTGTCCTTAGACAAAACTGTTATCGTCATAAGCAACTATAATAATCATCCCCAAGAGATCCAACTCATCACTGACTTCCACACAAGAAGTTGAATATAACTAAACTGCGCTGATAACTAGTGAAGAATTGGCTTGAATTTATATTCTTTATGTCCTGTCATCCCTTAGGGATGTGTAAGATTCTTAAATAATATCAAGAAACAAAACCATCACTGAAAAACTTTCCATGTAATCATAGAAAAAAAAATCAACAAACTTCAAATTCTTCAAACACGTTTCCGACAACATTGATCATTTACAACAGTGAGCAACAGACAAAGCAAGAGATTTGTTTTCTGCTGTTATTGGACATCAGTAATGTATATATGTGTCTGTTCTAGTGACAGAGATAGACGCAAGTTTTAAAAAAACAAAACACACACACACACAAACTTGCGTCTTTGTGGGGGTTTTTTATAATTTTTTTTTTTTTTACTCGATATTGGATAAGCACTCTTGTGGTCAGAACATATTTTCCACTAAGAAACATTTGTAGTATGAAGTCTGATACTAAGTCCTTTCAAAAACACAACTTCAACTAAACCATTACAGCAAATTTAGTTTCCAATGCATGTGCTAACATTCGAATTTATTTTTTTGGTATGAACTTATTGTACCTCAAGGCACCAAAGCAGCAAACCATTCCAACATATAGCATCAACACTTGCACATAAATCCATAAACCTGGTTCATTTCACTTAAAGGATTTTTGCTTCACTAACAGTTATCCATGCTTTTGGAACTTTACATTGTGTAAAGAGTGCTAGAACATACTAAACACTTGTGCATGCATATTAATTTCTGACAGGCATTTCAATACATCTGAATGTCGGTATAAAAATTAACGTGATGGAGTATATTTGAATGTAAGGAAGGGGACAGAATGACAAAAAAGAGGGGGAGGGAGGGGGGGAGGAGAGATAAAGAAGCATCCAAGATCTTGTGCACATATTCTACACTCACACATACTCCACACACAGACCTTGGTCAAGTTTTTGTTTTATTTTTTATCTCATGAAATTTGCACTTCCATCAAGTTTCATCAAGTCATGACAGCCCTTTAAATCATTCCGACATTTCCTTTCCATTGCTTGATAGCTGCGAGCCGGCTACCCAACCCTAACTTCAGCCTCTCTTTTTTGGCTGAAGGGGGAGGTAGGCTTTTCCCAATGCTCTGACCAGCTGTGACACAATGACAAACCCACGGATTTTTGTTCGATTTTCAAATATCACACTGTCATTTGAAATATCTCAGACCACAATGGTGGTGTGTTCATTCCAATATGCTTTTAAATAATAGGTGACAAAAAGCTTAATTCCAGCCATGTAATCTTTACAGCCAGAAAGTACAGACACCCTACATTATCACTTTGTAAGTTTAAGAAAATAAAAAAGCAGGAGTTATGCAAAGCTTGCATTTTTCTCAGAAAAGTCAGTTGGGAAGTCAAGTGTCTGGTGTGTGCTCACCACTTCTAAAGGAAATCATCAATCTTGTACAGGGCTGTCATGAAACACAGGAAAAATGGAGGCAATACAGGTTCATCCTCCAAACTTTTTTAAATAAAATTTTTTAAAAGTCAACATTTTCTCTACTCATTCTGATAGGTAAGCTTGGATTCCATCACAAAAAGTATCGAAACATCAAATGCAAAAAACAAAAAAGATTGAACATGTCCATAAAATCATACTGAATGTTTCAATAAAAACATGATATAGGTACTTAAAAACGCAAAATTTACAAAACTGCATACACACGGGGACTGGATGAAAAAGACCACACGAGTGCTTATTCCATTATCCTTGGAATAAAGAATAAATAAATTAGGTTGTTAAAGTTTATCAACACCATACATTTCTAGTTGGGATTCTGGAACAAGCTTAAACTGGGTTTGTGGCACCCCAAAAAATTTGTAAAGTGTACAATCAGAGCAAGGAAACCACTGATAATGCTTGCAACCCAAAAATTTCAATTCACCCTTTCATGGGGGCAACATCCACTGAAAATCAGCTTCAAATGCAATATATCTTAAAAACAATGCACATGAAACTAATCTTGACACTAGAATAATAGGAAATAGGGGGATGGGGCAGTAAAACAAACATGGAGGGCATAAAATACTAAGCAAATCTACCAGACACCATACAAAAACATTGTCTAAGAATTTCACATGAAGGGGATAGGTCAAAGACCTGATTTAACCCATGTCCTTCAAGTTGTTATATGATCAAGAAATGATACAGGTCACAAGCTACACACATATACTATCTTTATTTCAAGGTGAAAAGTGTGGGCATTGCTTAGAATGGCTACATGCAACTAAAAAGATTACACAACTGCTCAGATAAAGCTGAGAAAATTCAAGCCTAAAAAATAGAAACAAAATGAAAAATTTTTTTCTTTCTTTTTTTTACTGAACATGTCCATGAAAAATACTGAATGTTTCAATACAAAATGTCATATGATCAACAAGAGAAAACCAGAAAAGGCAAGCACTTTAAACACAAAACTACTTATCTACTAGTATTCCTTGCTGAAATGTACATTTTTCTTCGACTTGAACAAATTAAAAAATTAAAAAATCAATAATAATAATAATAATAATGTATGGAACTTGTATAGTGCTGAATCTTGTAAAGCAACAAATCAAAGCGCTCAATACACATGCTAAACCATTTTCTCATTTTACACAATACAGGTTTCATGAGCGCACAGAAAAATAAGCAAAAAAAAAAAAAAAAAAAAAAAAAAAGCAAAGGCTGAACCAACCAAAAACACCCTCACACATACACAACCTGTAACCCACTGTAGGATTGCAGTGATCTGCTGGAATACATTATTTTACAACATTTGCTGTACTGGAATTTCAGAATAAACATTTAAAGTGGAAGTTGCAGAAAAGCAACATCAAATAATGGACGTAACAGGTACAGTACAACGGTTGGACAAATGCAATGAGCACTGGACTATCTTGCTCATACTACATTCCTTTATTTCCGTTTTAATCTTTTTTCCCTTTCTTTTCCAAAAAAAGATAACATTGTAGGGTCTCCAAACTTTTCCATTTTTCTCTTTTTAGATTTAACAAAGGGGAAGAAAAGCTGTACATTTGAAAATCAAAGACTGCTGCGAGATGGTCGTAGTCTACAAATGGACTGAGAGTGATATGACCTGGGTAATGGGCATGTTCCTGGCAAAGCAAAAGGCAAGATGGAAATAAGGAACAGGACAAAACCAATACAATATGCTTTCAATCTTATGCACATAGAAGAATGAAAGTTAAAAATAGGTTTTCTTATACCAGACTGTCAAATAAATGGGAAAAATGCTTTTTCTAATGCAAGGGAAGTAATATGTATGCACACACACAAATGTAACGTACACAATTTTTTTTTCAAAACAAAATGTTATACTTTTTGACATGACATTTCAAAACTTCCATCTTTCCAAAATTATGGCGATTTATAAAAATAAAAAAACCCCGATGGTTACAGCCACAAATCCAGCAATCTAGGATTTTAAACCATACAGTAATACACAAATTCATATTTCAGTTACTGCAATTTTCCACCACAAAAAATACGGGGTAAGCAGCTTTTATGCTGGTTGCACAATATACCATACAGATACACTCATGACAAAATACAGGTTGTAAAAAAGGTAAAGGTGTTCCCATAACTTATGCGATCATTGGGAAGCGAGATGCCAGAGACCTCAGCTTAGAGGCCAGCATATTGAAGGTGGCACTCATCTCTCCCTTGCTGCTTTACCTTCCCTGACCCTAAAGAGGCAGGTACCCATTTACAGCCGAGTGAACTGGGGGCCTACCAAAGCCGATGCATGCAAACGGTCACCTATCACCTAAGAAGGAAGGTGGCAGGATGGTTAAGACGCTCGCCTGCCAACACGTAAACCGTGAGGTTGTGGGTTCGATTCCCAGCCTTGCCCTTTCTTCCCAGTTTGACACACAAAAAATCAAACTGAATGTCAAAGTCCTTCAGATGAGACTATAAACCAAAGCCCCGTGTTCAAATGCACGCATAACATCTTGCGCACATGTTAAATCCTGTTTCGCTTTTCGAAAGAGTAGGTCATTGTGTGCCAGTGGAAACATGTCTAAATTTACAAAACCACATACACACGGGGACTGGATGTAAAAAAGCACATGAGTGCTTATTCCATTATCCTCGATATAAAAGAATAAATAAAAAATAAATTTTAAAAATACCAGCGATGTAACTGTGCTGAATGCTGCTTAACCTTAGCTTGGGGAAAGCGAGCACTGACCACTAAGCTATCCCATCCCTGGTGGTACGAAAACACACACATGGGAATGCTTGACAATTTACAAAACCAATACACACGAGGACTGGATGTAAAAAAGCACACAAATGCTTATTCCATTATCCTCGAAATAAAAGAATGAATAAATAAATACACACACACACACGCATACGCACACACACATCCCCACTGACCTGAATATACTCTATCCCTCCTGTTTAGTTAACGCCCTTTTTCTTTAATGTATCCTCACTTTCTCCCAGACTGATCCATAATGCATTCTAAACCCAGCACCTCCCAACTTCCGTTTTTAAATAAACTTAAGTGCAACACCACCACCCCCCCCCCCCCCCCCCCCACCCACCCCCCCACACCCCAGCCCTTCCCCCCACACTCCAGCCCCAACACCCAGCCCCCCACACCCCCTCCTTAAAATGACTCGTGCATTCCAAGACAAGCACCCACTCATTTTGCTTTTATTAATAAACTTTCTACAATGCTCTGTTTTTAAATAAACTTTTCCCAAAATGCAACAATACCTGCACCCCACTTTAAAATGATTGTCAAGCATTCTAAAACCAGCACCCTATACCTTTGCTTTTCAATAGACTTTCTACAATGCTCCCACCACCACACCTCCCCTGAACCTAATCAGAAAATGTGACTGCCTGCTCCCTATCTTCAGTCATTACACATCTCCCCATCCCCATACACCACAACTGTCTTAACACCCCACCCCCTTCCTAGCACTCTTTCCCCTAAAATTCGAGCACCCCTCCTCCGCCTCTCACCATACTCCAGACCAAGACTACCCTTGCGCACAGGTTATTTCTGGTTGTTTTTTTGTTCCTTTGCTTAAGCTCTGAGGTTCACCAATGGTGAAATTTTTGCGCATGGTGTACTTATCAAACCTGTTCCGCCTTTTGAAAGAGTGGGCCTTTTGTGCCCATGGAAACGGATGACAACATTTACAATAACTGCATGTACATGGGATCTGGATGTTAAAAAAACACATGAGTGCTTCTTCCATTATCCTTGAAATAGAATTTCAAATTAAAACCCGAAAGAAGAAATGCTTTGCCATCATGTCAGCATACACCATTTATCTACCTGCCTGTTGTGTCCACATGTGGGGCCAGGGTTAGAGTTAAGATAAACTGTTAGGGTTAGTGTTAAACAGTTAATAGCGGGGCAAGGGGCGTCTGTCAGCTGGTCGGTCTGGATGTTAGAATACGTGTGGACACAAAAGCACAGAGACAAATGGTATGTAGCTGTAGACACAATGACATGTCGCTCGCAATAGTGCAGACTTTAGTGTCTGCCACAAATTTCTAGTTTTGCGGCGATTTCTTGCTTAAGATTTTTGAAGAAGTTGCATCCATTTAAAAAAAAAAGCCCAAAATAAATTATGCCAAAAATATCAGCCAGCCATGTTTTCCTATCCCCACTGCTCTAAATGTACATCTGTACCCCTCTTAAAACACCCTTTTATCTATCCCCACTGCTCTAAATGTACATCTGTACCTCTCCTAAACATCCTTTTTCCACTATCCCCACTGCTCTAAATGTACATCTGTACCTCTCCTAAACATTTCACTATCCCCACTGTTCTAAATGTACATCTGTACCTCTCCTAAACATTTCACTATCCCCACTGCTCTAAATGTACATCTGTACCTCTCCTAAACATTTCACTATCCCCACTGTTCTAAATGTACATCTGTACCTCTCCTAAACATTTCACTATCCCCACTGTTCTAAATGTACATCTGTACCTCTCCTAAACATTTCACTATCCCACTGTTCTAAATGTACATCTGTACCTCTCCTAAACATTTAACTATCCCCACTGTTCTAAATGTACATCTGTACCTCTCCTAAACATTTCACTATCCCCACTGCTCTAAATGTACATCTGTACCTCTCCTAAACATTTCACTATCCCACTGCTCTAAATGTACATCTGTACCTCTCCTAAACATTTCACTATCCCCACTGTTCTAAATGTACATCTGTACCTCTCCTAAACATTTCACTATCCCCACTGTTCTAAATGTACATCTGTACCTCTCCTAAACAGATTTTTATCTATCCCCACTGCTCTAAATGTACATCTGTACCTCTCCTAAACATTTCACTATCCCCACTGCTCTAAATGTACATCTGTACCTCTCCTAAACATTTCACTATCCCCACTGTTCTAAACGTACATCTGTACCTCTCCTAAACAGATTTTTATCTATCCCCACTGCTCTAAATGTGTATTTGTGCCTCTCCTAAACACCCTTTTTTCTATTCCCACTGCTCTAAAATATGCACC
Source organism: Rapana venosa (assembly GCA_028751875.1). Lineage (NCBI taxonomy): Eukaryota > Metazoa > Mollusca > Gastropoda > Neogastropoda > Muricidae > Rapana > Rapana venosa. The sequence continues at coordinate 63,584,729 of CM054140.1, read as the reverse complement.
TGTACCCCTCTTAAACACCCCTTTCCCTTCCTTGCCTCTACCTAATGTCTCCTCCCACAACTACCCCTTTCACACACACAAACACACACACGCATGCTCATACACTCACACACACACTAAAAAGAAAAGCACCGTTTTGTGAAATATAAAACTAACTTTTCAGGAATGGTTTACCCCTGGCAAATCGCACCAATTTGTTCACAATACCGTGAAACTTGCTACCGATTCTGCCAACGTCCAAAACTAAGACTTTAACTGCTCTCTCAAATCTTGCAATATTCTTCTTCGTCAAAACGCTCCGATTAACTACCGTTGTCTGACATATGAACAAAAGTGCGTCACGCTGCTGTTAAGCACCTGTCAAGTCAGGCCCAGCGCATCCGACAGTGCAAAATCTTGCAATGGTGGCCAGAGCATCAACTTTTCAACAGCAATGAACACTCCTGCTTGAAAGTCAGGAGTAGGATATTTTTCGATACATAATTTCTTAGGACTTTTTTTTTTTAAAGCATATATGTCTACTCCAGCCAAAATCGGTGGCTGTGTAATGGCCTATTTTCCAATTTCTATTTTTCAGGTTTCTGACACTTTGCTGCTCAACGATCGCATACATTATGGAACACATTTGCCTATTTTGCAATAACTTAAATATTTTCTTATCCCAAAAAAAAAAGACATTACAAAACACTGCCAGTTACAGAGGGGGCAGATTATCACAAAAGTATTTTCCTCATTTCATTCAATTCACTGAACAAAAAATATCCCAAAAAAAGTCTAGTCCCACAAAGCATATTAGGACAAGGGTACTTTCACAATCAAACTAGAGTCTGCCGTATTTTTTAAAGTAGATACAAATTTCTTTAAAAAACATTTTCCCAAACATTTCATCAGATATTTTCAAAGAAAAAGAAAAAAGGGGGAAAAGCCCCTTCATAATAAAAACAATTTTTTTCTCATCCTATATTCAATGAAAGTTGTGTCAAGACCAGAGTATTTTCTCAAACCTTTCAAAATCTTTTTTGTATAAATATAAGTCAATTTTTTCAAAATCAAATTTTACAACTTTTTTTCAAAAACCTCAACAGAAGTTATGTCAGGAGCGAAGTATTTTCTCAAGCAATTGTTTGATCGGATTATTAAAAAACCCATTAACAACTCACAAGCTAATCTGTCCCATGAGCATGAAAGGACATATGTACAGAAATTTACTCAAGTTCCTTACTTTTTCTTTATTATTTCATTTCATCTATTTCTTTACTTTTTAATTTCACCACAACTTATGACTGTACTTTTTGTACACAAAAAATGTTTTGTGCTCAAAAATTTGTAAAGCACATCTCGATTTAGTTACTGATCTACTCTTTTGCCACCTCCCTCTCTCCTCCCTCAAATAAATACTTCTACAAAGCTGAAGTCTTCAAACAAACAAACAAAAATTAAGATTGCTCCTTGTCACTTAAGTCACTGACAGGCAAATACAACACATTTGCCAGAAATTACCCAACAAATCTATAAATGGATAGGTGAGTGGTGGCTTGAGTACAGATAAATAGAAAAGGTGGCTCAATTTTTAAAAAAAATTAAAAGGGCAAGTGCATCGCTTGTTCAATGTTATGTACCATCTAGAAAGAAAAATTTCGACTTCGACTTAAGTAGCATAGGTTCAGTCCTGCTTATGATTTTTCTACTCAAAAAAATCAAGCCATCTTTTGAACACACCAAGAAATATAAACATTCCTTTAAAATCATTTCAAATTCAAAATGAATAGAATTAACAGATTCTAATTCCCTTAAAATATCAAATCCTTGTGGGATATCATAACTTTTTCTTCTGGCAACTAATACAGTAATAGAGTATTGAGGATGCCGCCCATTCTGCTAATTTAATAATAAAAATAAGATATGAGAACATTTTTTTAAAGGCACCATTTAAAAAAAAGATTTTTCTTCTTTTTTACTGGTTTCTTTTTCCTTACTTGTTTTTGGCTTGTTGTAACATTTTTTTAGATAGATGTCCTCCTCCTTGGGTAGCATTCGTTCTCCCAAGGCGTAGCATTCTCCAAGATGTAGCATTCGTTCTCCCAAGGCGTAGCATTCTCCAAGACGTAGCATTCTCCAAGGCGTAGCATTCGTTCTCCCAAGGCGTAGCATTCTCCCAAGGCATTCGTTCTCCCAAGGCGTAGCATTCATTCTCCAAGACGTAGCATTCTCCAAGGCGTAGCATTCTCCCAAGGCGTAGCATTCTCCAAGGCATTCGTTCTCCCAAGGCGTAGCATTCATTCTCCAAGACGTAGCATTCTCCAAGGCGTAGCATTCGTTCTCCCAAGGCGTAGCATTCTCCCAAGGCGTAGCATTCTCCAAGGCGTAGCATTCGTTCTCCCAAGGCGTAGCATTCTCCAAGGCGTAGCATTCTCCCAAGGCATAGCATTCTCCAAGGCATTCGTTCTCCCAAGGCGTAGCATTCATTCTCCAAGACGTAGCATTCTCCAAGGCGTAGCATTCGTTCTCCCAAGGCGTAGCATTCTCCAAGGCGTAGCATTCTCCCAAGGCGTAGCATTCATTCTCCAAGGCGTAGCAGTCATTCTCCAAGGCATAGCAGTCATTCTCCAAGGCATAGCATTCATTCTCCAAGGCGTAGCATTCATTCTCCAAGGCGTAGCGTAGCATTCTCCAAGGCGTAGTGTAGCATTCTCCAAGGCGTAGCATTCATTCTCCAAGGCCTAATGTAGCATTCTCCGAGGCATAGCATTCATTAGCATTCTCCGAGGCATAGCATTTATTCTCCCAAGGCGTAGCATTCATTCTCCCAAGGCGTAGCATTCATTCTCCCAAGGCGTAGCATTCATTCTCCAAGGTGCAGCGTAGCATTCTCCAAGTGCAGCGTAGCATTCTTTCTCCAAGGTGTAGCATAGCATTCTCCAAGGCGTAGCATTCATTAGCATTCTCCGAGGCATAGCATTTATTCTCCCAAGGCGTAGCATTCATTCTCCCAAGGCGTAGCATTCATTCTCCCAAGGCGTAGCATTCATTCTCCAAGGTGCAGCGTAGCATTCTCCAAGTGCAGCGTAGCATTCTTTCTCCAAGGTGTAGCATAGCATTCTCCAAGGCGTAGCATTCATTAGCATTCTCCGAGGCATAGCATTTATTCTCCCAAGGCGTAGCATTCATTCTCCCAAGGCGTAGCATTCATTCTCCAAGGTGCAGCGTAGCATTCTCCAAGTGCAGCGTAGCATTCTTTCTCCAAGGTGTAGCATAGCATTCTCCAAGGCGTAGCATTCATTCTCCCAAGGCGTAGCATTCATTCTCCAAGGTGCAGCGTAGCATTCTCCAAGGTGCAGCGAAGCATTCTTTCTCCAAGGCGTAGCATAGCATTCTCCAAGGCGTAGCGTAGCATTCTGAGGCGTAGCATTCATTCTCCAAGGCGTAGCATTCATTCTCCAAGGCATAGCGTAGCATTCTCCAAGGCATAGCGTAGCATTCTCCAAGGCGAAGCGTAGCATTATGAGGCGTAGCATTCATTCTCTAAGGCGTAGCATTCATTCTCCAAGTGTAGCATTCATTCTCCAAGGCATAGCGTAGCATTCTCCAAGGCATAGCGTAGCATTCATTCTCCAAGGCGTAGCATTCATTCTCCAAGGCGTAGCGTAGTATTCTACAAGGCGCAGCATTCATTCTCCAAGGCGTATCATTCATTCTCCAAGGCATAGTGTAGCATTCTCCAAGGCATAGCATTCATTCTCCAAGGCGTAGCATAGTATTCTCCGAAGCGTAGCGTAGCATTCTCCAAGGCGAAGCGTAGCATTCTGAGGCGTAGCATTCATTCTCCGAGGCGTAGCGAGGCATAGCATGCATTCTCCAAGGCGTAGCATTCATTCTCCAAGGCATAGCGTAGCATTTTCCTAGGCGTAGTGTAGCATTCTCCGAGGCGTAGCATAGCATTCTCCAAGGCATAGCATTTATTCTCCAAGGCATAGCATAGCATTCTCCAAGGCATAGCATTCATTCTCCAAGGCATAGCATTCATTCTCCAAGGCATAGCATTCATTCTCCAAGGCGTAGCAGGCATTCTACAAGACGTAGTAGGCATTCTCCAAGGTGTAGCATAGCATTCATTCTCCGAGGCATAGCATAGTATATTCCAAGGCATAGCGTAGCATTCTCCCAAGGCGTAGCATTCATTCTCCAAGGCATAGCATAGTATTCTCCAAGGCGCAGCGTAGCATACTCCAAGGCATAGCGTAGCATTCTCCAAGGCGTAGCATTTATTCTCCGAGGCGTAGCATAGTATTCTGAGGCGTAGCGTAGTATTCTCCAAGGCATAGCGTAGCATTCTTTCTCCAAGGCAAAGCGTAGCATTCTGAGGCATAGCATTCATTCTCCGAGGTGTAGCAAGGCATAGCATGCATTCTCCAAGGCGTAGCATTCATTCTCCAAGGCATAGCATGCATTCTCCAAGGCGTATCATTCATTCTCCAAGGCGTAGCATTCTCCAAGGTGTAGCATTCATTCTCCAAGGCATAGCATGCATTCTCCAAGGCGTAGCGAGGCGTAGCAAGGCATAGCATGCATTCTCCAAGGCGTATCATTCATTCTCCAAGGCGTAGCATTCTCCAAGGTGTAGCATTCATTCTCCAAGGTGTAGCATTCTGAAAAATACAATATCATTTCAATGTCAAAGATATACCTGAAAATCATTGAACAATTAAATATCGTTTTTTTCAAATCCGAATTCTAGTCCTTTGAACCAAACTATAAACCGAACTCCTGTGTGAGAAAGCATGCAGAACATCTTACACACGTTAAAACCCACTCGTCTTTTGGAAGAGTGGGCCATTGTGTACCAGTGGGGATGGATGAGAATTTTTTTAAAATGCATGCAAACTGGTGTCGTGTTTAGACATGCCAGAACACATGCCAGAAGTCAGAATGCGACTACCTCTATGGTAGGCAAAAAACGGTCGCATACGCAAATTTCTCACCACCGGTGAACTTTGGTGCTCTAACCAGGGAACAAAAGAAAAAAATTGAATTCTAAATCCCAAACTGACCAATATCAGGTGTACTTTTGCTAAACATTTCTATGATATATGTACATATTCTTTAAAGCAACACCCACTGGTACAAATTTCAATGCGGTTTCACTGGGGATTATTGATTTCAACATCTAGGAACACCCATCTCTCCAAAAAGAACCATGTTTTGGGGTTTGGTTGGGTTTGTGTTTTTGTTGTTTGGTGGGTTTTGTTTTTTTTTTTGGGGGGGAGGGGGGGTAGGGATTCTTGGGACAGGATAGCCTTGTGGTGCACTTGAGGTTTCCTCTGGTGTTTTATCAGTGCTGACCTGTTCCACCGCGTCAGCGGGAACAAAGACTGGATGTAAAAAAAGCACATAAGTGCTTATTCTATAATCCTGAAAATACAAGAATAGAATAAATGGCATCTAAGTATTCTTTCTGCTTATCACAAGAATTACCTCAGTCATTATCTGTTGACCGTCTTTTCTTTTTAAAGTTTGTGCCAGACTTAACATTTTCAGCTGGAACCATTTCAACTTAATTCTTTTTGTTTTCAATACATTATACTAGCCTATTAAGATCTCATTTTGCCATGGATGCAGTGCCATTCTAGAATTATGAACGGGGCTATAACGCATATTTTTTCCTTTGAATACATTATAAGAGAAGCTGCTGTTACGTATAATAATTGTGAATCTAGGACATGTCAAATTTACATACCTTTTGCAGCCATATCAAACTAACTCGGGAGAGATGGGATAACCTGGGTTCGAATCTCGTTCAAGAGGATTTTTCCTCAACATCCCCTAAGTTGGAATCCGACTACCTTGATGTCAGTAAAAACGGTCACGTACGCAAAATCTCACCATTGGCGAACCTCGGACCTCTAGCCAAGGAAGCAAAAGAAAAAAAAGTGGAGTATGAGCATAGTGATTTTCTCACCTGGATTGTGGTACGCTTCACACACAGGCTGTGTGGCAACATCAGTGGTAGCAACAAAATGTTGACAGATTCTGAAGCCTGTTCAAGGTGAAACGCAGGTCCCGAGAAGACCACAGATCGCCCAGTTCTTTTCTCTTGATGAATGTGTAGCAGTGCCTGGCGATTTTTATCTTCAGTGGCACTCTTCCGCTTCGAACGGCACCTGGTAAAACAGATGTACATCACAAAATGTATGGTGGACCATGAAGCAGTTCTAATTTACTTTTTCAATTTTAAAGTAGTAGACACTTATTTCTACATATTCCTCACTCCTCATGTGGATACTACCATTGTGTACAGCAACCAAAAACCTCAAGCTCTTTACACGTAAGAGATATCTTAAGAAAAATTCTCTACTAAACAGTTCATTGTGTACTTATACCTGCTGGGCATTCCCCAGTTTAAGCAATGGTGTGGGTCTCCAGAATATGCATTACACCTCAATTTTGTTATTCCTCTCATCTAGGAATCACTGTGGGACTACACACTGGAAGAGGAGTTTGCCTGTAAGGCCAGTTTCAGATACCTCGTCAGGGGAATGCAAGATAGCCTAGTGGTTAGTGCATCGACATTCTTGATCTGACAGTGGGTTCGAATCACTATAAACTGAGATCCTGTGTGCAAACGCATGCAGAACATCTTGCTACATGTTCTGCTTTTTAAGAAGAGTAGGCTATTGAGTACTAGTAGAAACGGATGACAAAATTTAAAAAAAACACGTTTGCACACTGTATGTGGCTACCTTTAATGGTGGTAACAGTCATATGCACGGAATTCACCATTCGTGAACCTCGAAAATCAAGGAATGCACCCACCCCCCCCTCCCCCCTTAAAATAAGAAAAGCCTCACCATATCGATATAGGCCATACTTGGGCTTCAATTACTTTTTTCCTACTTTTAAGTACTGATTCTGTGATTGCTCTGAGAGAGCTTGAATTTTTTTTTGAAATGTGCCAAGGCTAGAGAGTATCTAGAACACAATTTTTATTATCTCTAATACCATTTGGAACTACATCTCGCTTCTAAAAAGATTAAACTGATGAATTTGCTTTTTACGTACCTACCACAATTTCACTTGCTTTATTTAATACTACATAATTTTATTTAACATACTTATTACCTGAAATTCAATTACTGTCAATCTCACTTTGAAAAAGAGTAAACTGACGGATGCTATAACCGAGTTGTAAGACCATCCAACTTCAATCCCATGGGCCCATGAAATTGTGGGTTCAAATTTCCCATGTCAACTTCAAGTGCAGACCTGCCAGTGTGTGTGTGTGTGTGTGTGTGTGTATGTGTGGTGTGTATATATATATATATATATATATATATATGCATAAGTTTCAATATGCAAGTTAAAAATCCCATAAATCATATGGCGTTCGATGGGTTATGGAACACAAACATACCTAGCATACATGTGGCTACTACCTTCATGGTGGGCAAAAATGGTCGCAAACACAAAATCATATTGGTGAACAACAGAGCTCTAGCCAAGAACAAAAAATACTGGGATTTGTTTTTTGGGGGGTAGGGAGACGAGACAACAGACATGGAGACAATTGCATAACACAACCACATACACAGAAACGGACTAAACACATATGGTTCTCACCTGCTCTGCAATATGTAGCAGTGCCCCACAGACTTCACTGTTAACTGTCGAAGATTCCTGTCAGCAATAGTCGGAAGATACTTGGTCAAGTTTCCTTGAAGCTGGTGTGTCTTCAGCGCTTCGATTTTCCTTTGTGGAAGGTCGGTCCATTCTTTGATGTTCTGTGTTCAGTTCTTCTCCAGTCTGTTCCTTGTGTGGTCCTCCCTAAAATCCCTGCAGGGTAGTCTTTAGCAACAGAGCTCTTTGCAGTAGAACTCTTGTCAAGGTCGGTCCATTCTTTGCTGATTCTGGGTTCAATTCTTCTTCAGTCTGCTCCTGTGTCATCCGTCCTCCCTCGAGTGTTCCCTGCAGGTCGTCTTGGCAACAGAGCTCTTTGCAGTTAAGCATCGTCACGGTCGGTCCATTTTTTGCTGGTTCTGAGTTCAATTCTTCAGTCTGCTCCTGTGTTGTCCTCCCTCAACTGTCCCCTGCAGGTAGTCTCAGCAACAGAGCTCTTTGCAGTAGAACTCTTGTCCAGGTTGGTCCATTCTTTGCTGGTTCTGAGTTCACTTCTTCAGTCTGCTCCTGTGTCGTCCTCCCTTGAGTGTCCCCTGCAGGTAGTCTTGGCAACAGAGCTCTTTGCAGTTAAGCATCGTCACGGTCTGTCCATTCTTTGATGTTCTGTTGTCAAATTCTGTATGTTCATGTTCTCTTCCTCAGTGTTCAAGCGTCCTATGCAGAATATGTTCTTCGTGATGCAGCTGTGATGCGACATGATATGATCTGAACAAGCCACCTTCCTCCTCTTTACAGTGGGCAGGTTGGGTCTCCATGGCCCAGCTTTCATGATACTTCTCTCTGGAGTGTCTAATGGCACCTGGTAACCAGACAAAGAGTGAGGGTGTGAAAGCAAGGCTCTTGCATAAAAGCATTATACTCAAAGTCATAACATTTTCATGACCTAAATGTTACAACCATGAGATCTTAATACTCTACAACGGCTTAAGTTTACAAATCCTTGTTAAAGTGACGGACCATTACCTTATTCTGTTTTTTAAAAATTGCAATCAAAGTGGCCCTTTAAGATAATATTCTTCACTTTACATTACTGCCAAGTTGGCAACAAAAAATACACTGCATTAAAAAAAAAATCACTGACCTTTCATCAAGTTTTCATTGCCATAGACCTAGATAAATTTAAGAAGTTATATAGCACCATTCTCACAATGAGCTCACTGATCTTTACATGAGTTTGTTTTCTAAACCCCAAGACAAGGATCAAATCACAACAATGCACACACGTCACAAGCAACACTGAATTATGAATCATATTTGTAAGTCAGCTAAAATATATCAGTGCATACCGGTAATAATCGTGTACTTACAAATTAGAGAAAGTGAAGTTCCCCAATGTGACATCTTGATGGTAAAGTTCCAAGAAGTCTTGAACAAGGAAGGGCAGTTCCAAGAGGTCTTGACGAAGGAAGGGCAGTTCTGAGAGGTCTTGAAGGAAGGGCAGTTCTGAGAGGTCTTGAAGGAAGGGCAGTTTGCAGCTGAAGGCACCAGTACCCAGGAAACAGCCGCCGGCAAACTATGTGATCAGCATGACTTTATCCCTAGTGTTAGGACTTATGCAGACTAAGGGATTAAAAAGAAGAAACAAGACAGTTTGGAAACTCAAGACTTAAGAGATTAAAAAGAAGAATCAAGACAGTTTGGAAACTCAAAAGACTAAGAGATTAAACAGAAGAAACAAGACAGTTTGGAAACTCTGCAGACTAAGAGATTAAAAAGAAGACAGTTTGGAAACTGCAGACTAAGAGATTAAAAAGACCCAAGACAGTTTGGAAACTCTACATACTAAGAGATTAACAAGAACCAAGACAGTTTGGAAACTCTACATACTAAGAGATTAACAAGAACAAGACAGTCTGGAAACTCTGCAGACAGATTAAAAAGAACCAAGACAGTTTGGAAACTCTACATACTAAGAGATTAAAAAGAACCCAAGACAGTTTAAAAACTATGCAAAATAAGTGATTAGAAAGAACCAAGACAAGTGTCAAAAACAGAGCGTGAGGGAGTGACAGAGTCACGGGCCCTTCCCTAAGAAGAAGTAAGCTATACACAAAGCCTGAGCTACCTTCACTCTAAACACCGGTCTTCTCTTGCCATCTTTTCACTGGTTGCCTGTCTCACAAAGACTAAAGTACAAGATCGGTTATCCTCTGTTACAAATGTCATCGCAAAACTGCACCTTCCTATCTCTGTGACTGTCTTGACCTTTACACTCCATCTCATTCCCTCCGTTCTGCTGCACATACTGTGGGCTTACAAACACCCTGATTCAAACGATCCACTGTCAGCTATTTTTGGTCCACCTATCTGGAAAACCTACCCCTCTCCCTTTGCCAAAACCTTCAAAAGACTTTCAATTCCTGCCTCAAGACAAACTTACTCCCTACCTAGAATCCTCAACCATCGTTATACCTCGCATCTGTCCCTACTTCCAATCAGCCTCCTCCACCTCCATCAGCTTGCCTCACAGAGAGAGAGAGAGAGAGAGAGAGTGAGTGAGTGTAGGTGTAGGTGTGTGTGTGGTGTGTGTGCGTGATGTGGTGTGTGTGTACGTGTGGTGTGTGTGCGTGAAGTGGTGTGTGTGTGTGTGTAGGTGTGTGTGGTGTGTGTGTGTGTGTGTAGGGGTGTGTGTGTGTAGGGGTGTGTGTGTGTAGGTGTGTGTGTGTGTGGTGTGTGTGCGTGATGTGGTGTCTGTGTAGGTGTGTGTGGTTGTGTGGTGTATGTGCGTGATGTGGTGTGTGTGTAGGTGCGCACGCGTGTGTGTGTGTGTGTATGTGTGGTGTGTGTGTGATGTGCGTGTGTGAGTGTGTATTTGCTTAATACTGTGTGTGTGTAGGGGTGTGTGTGTGTGTGTAGGGGTGTGTGTGTGTGTGTGTGTGTGTGTGTGGTGTGGGTGTGTGTGTGTGTGTGTGTGTGTGTGTGTGTGTGTGTGTGTGTGTGTGTGTGTGTGTGTGTGTGTGTGTGTGATGTGATGTGCCTGTGTGTGTGCATGATGTGTGTGAGCGTGTGTGAGTGTATTTGTTTGCTCAATACTCAGTGCTATAAAAATTTCATATTTTATCATTATTACTCCACCCAGCCTTCAGAGCCAGGACCAAACTGACTAGCCACCTGCAGACCAGCAGCTACACACCCTCCAACCAGATTTAAAGTCATGGTCAGTCATTATCGAAGAAAGGATTTCTTGTTCTACCCAGCATCGTCCGTACCTTCAGAACTGATGTTCTTTTCAGAACACCAGGCTCACTGTCACCAAGACTGCTCCCTTTGGCTTTGTACAGAAAACTTTTTTTTTTTAATTTAGAGGGGGGGGGGGGGGGGGGGGGAGGTTAGTGAGAGGGGGTGTCTGGTTTTTCTGCTTATTGCTTTTATTTATTGTTTGGGGGATCTTTTGTTCTTTTATTTTCCTATTCAGTTTTATTTTGGTTTGGTTTGGTTTTCACTCAGTTTAGTACTATTCACAGTTTAGTTTAATATCTACATTTGACCCCATTTATTTTTTTATCAGTTTAGTTTTACTCCGTTTAGTTTTATTCACGGTTTGGGTTTAGTTTTAAGAAGTTGGGGTTTTTTCTACTCCTTTTGTTGTTTTTTATTTCTTGGTTTATCCTATTTCATTTTAAATCCCCATTTCATATTTGCTTTATATTTTGAGTTTTCTGACACAGGAGCAATCAAATTTGGTATCCAGTGACCATCTAAAGGCAACAGACAATGTAACCAAGTATTCCCCACATCTGAAGATAGCCTACCGACCACAGAGGCCGTCACCTTGCAACTTCTCCGATTAAAACTGTGTGACTAAATACAAATAAAAACTTGATTTAAAACCAGGCCTGCCAATCCTTGTATCAACGCCCTGGTACATTGAATAAGCAAAATACTTGTTTTCGTCAAGCCATCTAAGAGAAAAAAAACTTTGTGTATGTATGTGTGTGCATGAATTTGAAATCTGTTATACTTGAGTAAAGTTGCATGTGTGTTAATGATTTGAGTGCAAGCGCTTCACTTGTTTGTTTACAAGATTCAGCGCAATATAAATTCCATATATTATTGTTATTCAACTCAGGACAGTCACTACGTTGTGACAAAACCACATAAACACATAAAATGTGACAAAACCAAAGCCGGATTCCTTCAAAGCCAACCCTCTATGTATTCACCAACTAACTATGACATCACTGAGTGGATCAGAAGACAATGCTGAATCTCTGCAAGACACTTATGCATCCCAAAGTTCAAGAAACAAAACCTGATCAGGACGGCAGAAAACCTAAGGAGAATGACATGAATCACTTCCTTGGGACTACTTAAGCACTATATCTACAGATATGTTCTTAGACTGTACTTTCTGAAGACATGCTCGAGAACTGGGCTAGGTGGCAATGGCTGGCCTGCAGTTTTGCAACTTTACTTCATGTAGTCAACTCTCATGTTCTGCTACAAATTTCTACAATCAATCACAACTCTACCGGCTTCTTTTGTCATGCCATGGATTTCTCCCTGTTTTTGCGATGATGAAGTGTTCATAGTAATATTTGCAAAATCCCAACTCAACTAACTGAACATATCGCCAGCTCTATTGCTAAACCCTGAAGTCTGTGGAAGCAATTGCATACTGGGACTGCAGAATATCCTCACATTAAAGAGAGTGTATTCGAACATATGTTTATAACCCAGAACTATCAGAAGCCATCTGACTGGCTTTGCCTTTAGACAGAGGTAATTCTCTACAGAAACCTACGTCATGCTATCACATACTCGGTCCAGTGGCACTGTGCCTCAGCACTAATGCACTTCATCTCGCTTTCTTTCATCCTAGGGTTCACGGCTGATGGCCAGTATCTGGTAACACAATATACAAACCTGTGTTATAAACACTACACATATTTATAACAAATATTACACTAATATAACAAACAGTATTTAATATTTCAGAGCATCCGACCCCATACGTTTTATTCCTGCACTACTGTAACAAGTTCCCAATACCAAACAGGCTATAAAATGGAACTATGATTGAATGGACTGCATTTCTTTCACACACAGACTGACCGATTTTTCTTTATCTCCAGAAGCTCCTTGGGCACTGCATTAATCACACAGCACGTCTTGGGCATGCAAAACCTGAAGGAGCCCATCCCTATGGAATGGGCATTTTGGGCATGATTGCACTATGCATACCACCAGCCACAGTTGGCATACGCTGATACAGTAATCAGATTTTGGTTGTGTACAAGAGGCTACACATGTGTTGGCACATGGGACCTCAGTCTCATTTGAAGGATATGCATGGAAGGAGTCGTGGAAGCACCACTGTTAACTCCACAGAAAAATTATCAAACCGGACGCCTCTATTCCCCAGATGCTGCTGCTGAGATTCAAACCCCCAACTTCATGGACTCACTGTGTAAAAGTCAAGTTATGCTCAGTCCAACTCTACAGCAATGGTGTGTCACTGTTTTTATCACCAACACTACAGGTTTAACACAATACAATACTGCTGCTGTGGAGGTGCATGTGCGTATACATATATATATATATACACTGTTTGCTCACCATTAAGGTATTCCAACTCCTGAGATGTTAGAAGAACGACACCAGTGTGCATGTGAAATTTTTTTTTATAATTTATCATCCACTCCTATCAGCATGCAATGACCTACTCTTTCGAAAGGTGGAACAGACTTTAATGTGTGCTCAACATGTTCTGCATGCAGTCATGAATACAAGTGATCTCGGTTTGTAGTTTCATCAAGACTATCACTGTGTGTGGGTGCTGATGTTAACTCCAAGGGAAAAAAATCCCCTATAGATAAGTCTCTGGGGCTGGGTTCACACAGACTTCTCAGTGTAAAATTCAAGTACTGATTTCAAGTAGCTTTTTAAGAAATTCAAAGATGTGACTCAGTACTGCATTTACTGCCTGCACATTTTAAGCTCTATCACCGACTGCCAAAATAAATCTATCAATTCACACACACACACACATGTGTGGGTGCTAAAATCCACTTACAGAAGACAGTTGCATATTTTGTTCCCCTTCTTTTGTACTCCCACACGTACGTTCAAGGGCGAGATCAATATACAAATTTCAGTGACTTACTGTGCAAGTGCTGAATAATTGCCTCCCTTTGCTATTCCTTCATTCCATCCATGTGCTTGCAAATGAACTTTTTTCGCAAATAAATATTTTTAGTTTCATCATCCTTTTATATACTCACACCAACTTTTAAGAAGTTTTCAAGAAGGCTTTTTCCACATAATGCAATTTTGGTCATTCAAGGCTTTAAAAAGGGGTCTCAAATTTCAAGTTTACTGAACCACAGACTAAGCACTGTACTTAACAGCAACACACAATATATACTCACTTGTGGGCAAAAATGGCTGCTCCTTCCACAAGGTGCTGGCAGATGATCTTGGTATTTCAGATACAGCAGCACAAGAAGGTCAGCTGAAACCAGTTCATACTTCCGCGTTTCCTGGCCATGCTCAATCCTCGCTCTGGTCTGGATGGCAAAGTCTGCAGTCTTGTCGTAGTGACCCCGCCGGTCCCCAGTTTTTCCTGTCAGAGCTCTACTGGGCTGGGCCATGTCTG
>CM054140.1:63430460-63565460 GCA_028751875.1 Rapana venosa | reverse complement strand
AGTCGGCACACTTGTGTAGCACCAGAGGGAAAAAAACTCCTCCATGAACGAGATTCGAACCGGTTCAGCAAGATCCCCATGCAATACCGGGCATCCACTCTACCGCACTAACAGGTAATCCCGACCCCCTCTTACATCCCTGTCCCCTATTTTCTACTGAATAGCTTGGCCCAATTAGTTAGTTGGTTAGTCAATTAGTTCGGAGAGTTAGCGAGTTAACAGCTAGCAGGCTGGATAGTTAGGTTGGTTGATCATTATGCCATGGCCCTTTTGGTCAGCAGGTCCATTTATACTGAGTCAGTCATTCCTTCGTATAAGACTATAAACAAAGCCAATCAAAGTTGTATTTCCAGATGGTACCACTGGAATGAGCATGCATTTGCATTTTTTTATATTTTTCATCAAATAGGACACTAAGGTGAAACTCCCTGTTTTCTATCCCTCTCTTTGTTTCTGGTTTGTACCTTTCTTCTCAGGCCTCCATCCTTCTTGTCTATTTTCTGCCTTCTTAGTCCCATTCTCCCTGCCTTCCCCCCCCCCCCCCGCAACCCCCCCCCCCACCAGAAAGACTTTTAAAGATAACACTTCTCTTCCCACACCAAAGTCGTATCACTGGCTCAACTTTGTCAGGGGTTTAACTAGCAAAACAACGCAAATTGCACCTACACAGAGAATATTGCTGTCTGAGTCTTTGACCAAAAACAAAACAATCATAATAATAAATAATAATAATAATCATGTATGGAATTTATATTATAGCGCCGAAGTCTTGTACAAACAAACAAATCGAAATCGCTTGCACTCAAATCATTTACGCGCATGCAACTTTTTCCTCAAATATAATAAAGACACATAATTCAAATCTATGCACGGTATGTACACAACACACACACCACACCACAACACACACACAACACACACACACACACACACCCACACACACGACACACACCACACACCCACACCACACTTAGGAGATGAAGGATGCAGTTGAAAAGTAGAGACGGATAAGAGGGGAAAGTGTCAGGTAGAAATCAGAGTGTTTTGAGGCTGTGCATATGAAGGTAGTCCATGAAGGATATTTGGCAGAAGTGACCTAGGTGAGAGACATCAACCCCGAGTACGGAGCCAGACAACCGAAACAGTCGACAGCCCACATGGTTGTTTGAATCTGGTTTCAAAGCACAAAGTACTGCGGCTGAACGAAGGGAACGGGATGGATGTACAGATGAAAACAGATAACAAAGATAAGATGGCAGATTTGTGGAGACAATTTGGGGGGGGGGGAGGGGATACAAAGGTATTAACATAATACAACATTCTTTTGTGAGACTGAGCAGCCGTGAAGAAGATCGCCGACACGAGGTGATGATGTGATCGGATTTATTCTTTTCTTAGACCAGTCGAGCTGCAGCAGTTTAGAATTCGTTGAATAGAGCGTATATGTCTCTTGCTGCAGGCTCGGCCAGCAAAAGAGAATTACAGAAGTCAAAACGTGAACGCAATCTAATGTGACAGCTTATGAAGATGCAACCAGTTGACAGAGTCCATGCAAACGCGCTATATATAATGCGCCGTAGATTGATAGTAGCAAAGACTGGCAGGTCTGGATGAATGAAAAACAAAAATTCATCAGAGAGTGTTTTTTGTCAGAACTAACACCTAGATCCTTCACAGAGTGTGGACAAAGGAACTGACCGACTGCGCATTCTATTGAAGTTGTTGTGATGTGAGGAAAGTTAAGTAGGGTCCCCCTATGAGCATGGCTTCGGTATTATCGGCATAAATTGTAACTTGTTCTGATCATCCAGTTTTGAATTCTTGAAGGCAGTAGTACCGATTTTGTCAGGAGGGAAGGCAAGTTTTTCAAACAGGATTCAACTGCACTGAACAGAGTGTTCATCCGGCAAAAAAACTAGAAATGACAGAGCAAGATGGTTGTTGATTATATCTGTGGAGATGGAGTCATGTTTATACGAGTAAAGAAACGGGGCCCAGGACTGAACCCTGTGGGACACCCCATTCCAATTTGACCTATTATTGCTTGAACTCTGTTTAACAATAACTTTCTGGAATCTGTCTTGGTGAGGTATGAAGAAAACCATGTGAGGGCTGTGCCACTTTAATAACCAAACTTATTTTGTAGCGAGAACGAAGCCATGAGATGGAACTGTAGTGGTCAAGGCAGCAGGATCAAGTCAAGAAGTGTGAGGAGGGAGATTTTTTCGCTGCAACAGAAGCAAGTAGAAGTGAATGCAAACATATGGACTAAGGGAGGTTTCGGTGCTGTGGGTTGTGCGATAGGCAGATGAAACGGGGGAAGAATCATTGGAATGAAGGACTGTTGAGCTTGTTCTATAGAGCCCAACCAAAAAACTACGTCCAAACGCGCCCCAGGGTCAGTAATACGACAGGACAACAAAAACTTCAGACATATAGGTGGCACGTGAGGACGTTCTAAAACCAAGCTGTTGATACCACAAGTCGTTAACAGCGCTAGTATGCAACAGACAAATCCCTGAATATCAAAATAACTACAATTAAACATATAAACTAGGATCCCATAATTAGGGACGTGCAAGGAGTGAGAAACACCAGGAGCCGCACTGGAACGAGGACCGCATGTGCTATATCAAAGTCCATTTCCTTTCAGAATTGTCAAGCCTTTCTTTTTCCACTATTATGAACAGAAGGACAGAGAGTAGTGCCAGTGACACTGGGGATCAGGAGGGTTGCATACTGGAAAAGAGTCTGATCCAGTCTGGAGCGTTACTGTTGGAGTACATTGTCAGCCAAGAAGGCAGAAAATATAGATGGGCAGTTCACCAGACTGTAGGGAGGTAGCGACAGGCAGATTTTAATGCAGATCCCCCTGAGATACGAGGTGAGGAAAAAAGCGATATTAAGGATGTAGCTGCATAGAAATAGGGAAGAGTAGATTTCAGTACATTGCTGAATGGATTAAGAGTTTGACTTTGGGTTGTTAATTGTGGGTACTTTCGTAAACGCAGTTTGTTGAATTCGGTTTTTGATTTCCAGCCACTGCCGTTCGATTGCCGGCGTTTTGCGCTTCGCTATCAGATAGATGACCCCCTCTCTTGTTATACCATGGCGCTACAGTGTCAGTCAGTAAGGAAGAGTCAGTAGGAGAGCATGCTCATCAAGCAATTGTCGGAGAACAGATATAAAGTATTCAGAGAGTCAGTGAGGTCGAGAAGTTTGATGTAAAAACGTTCGGAACTTAGTGAAGAGAAAGTAAGAATGTCTACGAAGGCCTTAAGATTGCTGACAGTAACATATTTCTTCTTACTGGACAGGTTTTGTGATGTAGAGGTGGAAAAGAATGGCGAAAGATCAGACTGCCAGTCGTCATGATACCAGAAACGATTAACAAGAATAAATGAAGCATTAGTAATCAGACAGACAAAATTATGGCCAGAACCTGCGTTGCATCGTATTCCCAGTAGGGAGAGAGAATGGTGGACAGAGAAGAGAAGAAGTTTTGACATCTGGATAAAGACAGGTTAGTCGAAATGGACGTTAAAGTCACCGAGATAAAAAGTTATGAAGGTAAGAGCTGTAGTGTGTCGCGTCAGTGACTGGAATTACTAAGATGAAAACACAGAAGATGGGTCAGGTTTTCCATTCATTATGCAATAAACCTAGATAGATAGATAGATAGATAGATAATAGATTAGAAAATAGATAGATCGATAGATAGATAGCTAGATAAGAAGATAGATGGATGGATGGAGATTGGATGGATGGATGGATGGATAGATAGATAGATAGATAGATAGATAGATAGATAGATAGATAGATAGATAGAATGACAATGACAAGGACAATGGCTTATTGTGGCAAGCTTACTAGCCCATTCACACGGGACAGTGGATGAGGACAGGGCAAAACATATAATTATTAACCAATAAATAAAAAACAATTCGCAATTGCCCAAATAATCTTCATGACATGATGTGTGTGTGTGTGTGTGTGTGTGTGTGTGTGTGTGTGTGTGTGTGGTGTGTGTGTGTGTGTGTGTGTTAGTGTGTGGGTATGTGTGTGTGTGGTGTTGTGTGTGTGTGTGTGTGTGTGTGTGTGTGTTGTGTGTGGTGTGTGTGTGAGTGTTGTGTGTGTTGTGTGTGTGTGTGTGTGTGTGGAGAGAGAGAAGAGACAATGACAAATGACAATGACAAATTCTTTTATTCGAGGATAATGAATAAAGCACTCATTGTGCTTTTTTTACATCCAGTCCCCCGCCCGTAGGATACATCTTAATGAATAACACAACCACTTATACAGTCTCACAGTAGAAACATGGGCCGGGGAAATAACCCTTTTCAAAACAGCCCCCCCCCCCCCCCTCCCCAACAAAGAGAGAGAGAGAGAGAGAGAGAGAGAGAGAGAGAGAGAGAGAGAGAAGAGAGAGAGAGAGAGAACTGTAAACTCTGAAAACATTTATTTATAAAGATACTTTTGGCCCATACATGAAAGGGGGTTGCTGATCAAATCAATGATTAAATTAATGATAAAGATGCACGGTAAGGTAGCCTACAGCTATGACAAACAAATGCCAACACATCCACAGTGGGGGGAAAAACTTATGACATCACAATATCTCTCATTGTAAAGGTTTTGCATAACCATAAAGCTTAATTGCTAATGATGTTAGGATTACTACATCAGTATAGATGCGTACGGCTGGTTGGTATATTTCGCTGGGCTATATTTTTTGCTGAGAGAGAGAGAGAGAGAGAGAGAGAGAGAGAGAAGAGAGAGAGAATGACAAGTTCTTTCATTTCAAGAATAATGAATAAGCACCCATGTACTTTTTTACATCCAGTCCAGAGACAGACAGACAGACAGAGAGAGAGACAGAGAGGGAGGGGGTGGGGGAGACCTGAGGTTTGAGTTGCTATGACCCGGCAACGTTCAAGCTCCTGACTTTTACCTGCAGGTTGTCTGTCTCTGTTTGCATGGCCATGTCCTGTGGAATAGGTACTGCCTGGTCCCTCCTTGTGCTTGTAGCTCTGCAGGAGGTCTGTCCACTGGCCTCTGGCCGAAAGGTGTGTGTGTGTGTGTTGTGTGTGTGTGTGTGGTGTGTGTGTGTGTGTGTGTGTGTGTGTGTGTGTGTGTGTGTGTTTTGTTTTATTTTATTCTTTTATATCGATTATATATATTGTGTCCTTTCCCCTCTGCTCTTCATCATACATATGGACCAGATCACAAAGGAAGCTAACTCAGACCTGGAGGCACTCAACGAACTTCTGTTTGCTGACGATCAAGTCATGATCAATGACAACAAAGACAAGCTGCAAGAGCAAGCAGACCAGCTCAATACATGATGTGAAACCTATGGCATGAAAATCAGCCTAAGCAAGACCGAAGCCATGACAGTCAGTAGAACTCCAGAAAACCTCAAAATCAACATCAACGGAGCCCAACTTAAGTGGACGACTGAATTTTCAAGTACTTAGGCAGTATATCACAAGACGATGGAAAACTGGACAGAGAAATAGAAACACGCTGTCAAAAAGCAAACCCAGTCAGCTATCAACTTGCCCCACTTCTGCGACAACCTAACATCCCTATGAGCACCAAGGCAAAGCTGATCAACGCCATCTTCCTGCCAACTCTCACTTACCAGTGCCAGACATGGCCCCTGACAAAAGCCCTGGAGCAGAAAGTGGTAACGTGCGAGATGAAGTGCTTGAGGAAAGCCGTCTACAAGACCAGGAGAGACAAGATAAGAAACGAGGTGATCAGAGACATGGTAGGAGCCACACCCGTCCTACACCATATTGAACAACAATGAACCAAGTGGTTTTGGGCACCTCACCCCGGATGCGCCAAACCAGCCACCCCGCGTGCTTACAATTGGGTACCCCCAAAAGGGCCAAGGGCCGGCTGATTGGGCCAAGTATGGTAACACTATATACAAATGTGTTATAACACTCACATATTTATAACAAATATTACACTATTCATAACAACAGATTTAATATTTCAGAGCAATCGACCCATTAGTTTTATTCCTGACTACTGTAACAAGTTCCAATACAACGGGCTTCAATTTTAACTAGAATGAACTGCATTTCTTTCACATACAGACTGATTGACACCGACTGATTTTTCTTTATCTCCAGAAGCTCCTTGAGCACTGCATTAATCCCACAGCATGTCTTGGGCATGCGAAACCTGAAGGAGCCCATCCCTATGGAATGGGCATGTTGGGCATGACTGCACTATGCATTGCATACCACCAGCCACAGTAGGCATACAATGATAGCGATACAGTAGTCAGATTTTGGTTGTGTACAAGAGGCTACACATATGCAAGGGAATGAGTCGTGCTAGCACCACTGTTAACTCCACAGGAAAATTATCAAACTGGACCGCCTCTATTCCCCAGATGCTGCTGCTGAGATTCAAACCCACAACTTCATGGATTCACTGGGTAGAAGTCAAATTATGCTCAGTCCAACTCTACAGCAATGGTGTTTCACTGTTTTATCACTAACACTACATGTTTAACACAATACAATACTGCTGCTGTGGAGGTGCATGTGCGTACATACATGTATACAACTGTTTGCTCACCATTAAGGTATTCCAATTCCTGGGATAATGTCAAAGAACGACACTAGTGTGCATGTGTAATTTTTAAAATTTTTTATCATCTACTCCTATCAGCATGCAATGACCTCTTTCAAAAGGTGGAACGGACTTTAATGATGGCTCAAAATGTTCTGTGTGCAGTCATGAATACAAGTGATCTCGGTTATAGTTCTTCATGACTATTTGTTTGGTGCTGATGTAAACTCCCAAGGTAAAAAATCCCTATATTTAAACAGTTCTGGGGCTGGGTTACACAGGACTTCTCAGTGTAAAATTAAAGGGACTGATTTAAGTAGCTTTTTAAGAATTCAAGTGCGATCAGTACTGCATTTACTGCACTGCAATTTTAAGCTCAATCACTGACTGCCTTCCAAAATAAAACTATCAATTCACACACACATGTATGTGGGTGCTAAAATCCACTTACAGAAAACAACAAGTTGCATAATATTTTGTTCCCCTTGTTCTGTTGCACTCACATTCATCCAAGGGCAATCAATATACAACTTTCAGTGCAATTGAACTTTTTTCGCACATAAATATTTTTAGTTTCATCATTATCCTTTTAGTTTTAGCTTTTGCCACAGAATGCAATTTTGGTCATTCAAGGCTTTGAAAAGGGGTCTCAAAATTCAAGTTTACTGAACCACAGACTAAGCACTGTACTTAACAGCAACACACAATATACTCACTTGTGGGCAGAAATGGCTGCTCCTTCCACAAGGTGCTGGCAGTGATCTTGGTATTTAGAATTAAGCTGCACAAGAAAGGTCAGCTGGAGGAACCAGGTCATACTTCTGAGTTTCCTGGCCTGCTCAATTCCCGCTCTGGTCTGGATGGCAATGTCTGCCGTCTGTGTTGTGACCCGCCGCGTCACACAGTTTTTTACGGTTCAGAGCTCTACTGGGCTTGGGCCTAATCTGGTGTCTTGAAGGTAGGACAGGACTGCAGGGATAATGGGGGAAGAGGGTTTGTGGGACTGAGCACAAGGGAACAGGTTTCAGTGTGGGATATTTTTCAGCAGTGGAAATGGGCTGGAAGTTCTGCATACTCCAACAGTAGACACTGATCGAGTATGGAAAGGATGTTTTGACCTGGTGAACAAATTATCAACCTTGTTAAAGTAATTATATCATATTGCTGAGAAAATTTACGGGAAGGCGTTTTATCACCGTGTGAACTCACATTCTGAAGTTAAACAATAACGGGTTGCAGGTTCAAGTTTACAATGAGGTTGTTAGGGGATTTTATTCATAAGAAGTTGTTATGATAAGACTAAACCATTTACACCCTCTATTTATAATGTAAAATGTAAATAGAATAGTGCAGGGCATTCAAAATCACCCATTTTCATGGAGAGGCCAATGATACTTTAGCAGTGGTTTGTGTTGTAATACTAATTCATAAAACTGCTGGACTTTTTGTTGTAGGTATTTTCACTGTATTTTGAGTGTCACACTAAAGGAATCTTTTTAACCACCCCTAACATCACCATGTAGTATATAGTACAACTGTTGGGTGGGGTAACCATCAAATCAATTGTGGGGGACCGATTTGATTTTTTTTTTAAAGTGACACAGCTAGCTGAATTGTGCTTAAATTGTAAAGTTTCGTTTTTTCTCTAATATCAGGTCTCAAAAGTTGAAATGTAAACCATTTACTTCTTTACTTTAGTCAAAATTTTACTCTGAATGAAGTTAACCAGATTTTTTTTTTAAAGGGACCCAAAATTTACAAACTTTTCCACAAAATTTCAAGACCCACTACGAATTTTCAAAACCAAATGTTTTTAAACCAAACATACATGAAAAACAACTAAGTGATAGACATTAAATAGGAATTTAAAACAGGTACATTACAAAAGTTCATACAATCTTATACTTTAAGTGCTTATGGAATTCAAGTTTCCATGGAGATTTTACTAGAAAAAAGAGATTTCATGCAGTTCTTACTACATATGCATCACTAGTCGACACATGCCAAAGCTCTACCAGCATCACTGACTGCAGCCAAAACAAATGCATCTCTGTATGAGAGTGCGTGTGGAGTGTGAGAGATGCAGATGTATGTGTTTGTCACAGTGTGTGTATTATAGTATGTTTAGTATGTAATTATTGTATTATGTATTGTTGGTTTTCATGAGTGTGTGTGTTTTTGAGAGGACAGATTCATTTCATCATTATATACTTAAGCATAACAGAGGTGTTTGCTTCAAGTAGAAAAAGAGTTAATTCTTTTTAAATTCTTCAAGTTTATAGCTACATAAAGTTGAATGCCACATCTACCGATTCTGCAAAAGTATGGCTTTTGTAGCACCTGGAGTCCAAACAAAAAATGTCAAAAAAAATATTGGACCTAGTGACGGTTTTCAGCTCTCCCCCACAATTGCCTGCTGGTTACCCTAATGCTATTCATAACACGCACATATTGCTGGGATTTAGTAGCCTAACACAATCCTTACCTTTTTCTTTTTTTTAGGCCTAGGCCTAACTGAGAAAATTCGTTCAATTGGGGTGATGGACACCTCCCTTGGAGTTGGGACAGTTTGTCGTCCGCTTTCTGCATGTTCGTTTCGTACAAACACACACGCGCACGCGCGTGCATCTGGGTTAGGCCTAGGGTTTTATTTCGCACAATATATCTTTGCACAATATGTCAATAATTATTGCTCTCGTTCAAAGCCAGGGTTGAAAGTCTTTCTCATCCAAACATCGGTGAAATGTCCGAAGCCCTGTTCATGCTCACGCGCGCGAGGGTCGTAAAGGGAAATAACTCCCGAGACCGTTCCCGCCGAAAGTGAAAGTTACGCTGATCGTTCCGATCGCCAGAATGCTGATATGCTGATCGCCAGAATTAATTTTTACTTTTATAAAAACATTTTTCTTCGTTGTATTTTATTCCTGGGAGGAAAAAAGCTTGGTTTCTGTCATTTCAAAATGGCCGGCTTAAAGTTTGGACTTAAAACATGTATGCTGAAACAATGACGCTGACAAAAGCGTAAGATTGTACAAGGAACGACATTCTTTTTCTTCGGATTTGTTTGGTTTTGTTGTTGGTTGTTTTTTTTTGGGGGGGTCACCATTGTTAGTAAGCCTACTCGCGGAATTGCTCATACCTATGCTAGCTGGCTCAACATAATGCCATCACAATAACTGAAGGGGGAGGGGCGGGCTACCATCTACTAGCTACAGACAAGTACGTACACTTCCACGACCGCCCCACATTCTTCACTTCACATTATGTTTCCAATCTTAAAGATCTGCGAGTTAGATTTCCATTCAACCGTCTGTGTTACTTTCGCCGAATAAAGTTTCTTTTTATCTAGAAAAACTATATTCTGACAGTAAATAAAAAATAGGGGGGGGGGGGGGGGGGGGGGGGGGGGCGGGGCAGATGACACAAAGTATGTTGCAGGTCAGTGGAGGGGGGGGGGGGGGGAGGGGGGGAATCTGTGTAAAATATTTCCTAAACTTTTGTCCTTCCATATCTAGAGCTCGGGGGTTCCCCCCAAAGGTGAGAGTTTTTGTATTCTGACTTTCGGATGCTGTCTAAAACGCCGCTGTGGTGCATTGGGGGAGGGGGTGGGGGGCGGGGGGGGTAGGGTTGTCTGGGTTTTCCCCAATCAATTTTCCTACCGGCACAAATGGCTACTCTTCGAAACGAAAGGCTGAACGGGTTTTTATCAAGTGCACAAAATTCTCGTCAAAATGGGAAGAAAGGCAAGGCTGGGAATTCGAACCCTTTGTACTTGATAAGACTTGTAATTTTAGTGGGGGGGGGGCGAAATGGAGGGACAAGAACGCGGAAAAATCTTCTTGGTTTTAACATGGAACTCGCGAAGAAGTCCATTCTGTGTCGCAAAAAGACTCCTTTAAAAAGACTCCTAAAGGAGTCAAACGTAGAAGTCTAGATACAGGAGTTGGAAGCACCAGGAAATTTTACCCCGCCATGATCAATCTGTACAACTTCGTTTATAAAAACCCGTTTAGGAGAAGAAAAACAAAACAACGAAAAGAAAAAAATAACACTTCTCATAATCCTATACGTTTTGATTTCAACTTTTCTTCTTCTTCTTCTTCTTTTTATTGGAATCTGAGTAACAAAAATGAATAAGAGCTCTTACCTGTGTTTCAGGTACAAAAAGCACGAATGGGTGGTGCAGTCAATGCGTCTTGTCCAGTAGTTTCAGGGAATCTGAATCAAGTCACCCTCAGCCGAACAGTTAAATAGGGAAGGGGGCTAGTCAGAAGTGAGCTCCCTCTCTGTGTATGTGTGTGATGAACAGATATCAGTTGTCCACACGTGCATCAGGGAACAATCGGAGAGAAAAAAATCACCTCTTTTCTCAGCTGATCATTGTTATTCTGATTCAGTACCGGTTGCAATATTGTAAATTGAAGATTGTAGACAAAACTGTAACATTTTTACAGATGCACCAAACAGACTAGATTAAGATTATATTTATTCATTTATTTTCTTCTTCCTTTTATTTCGAGAATAATGGAATAACTCTTACATATATTCCCCCTGCGTATGCAGTTTTTGTAAATTTTGTCAGCCGTTCCCACCGGCACACAATGGCCTACTCTTCCGAAAAGCAGAATGGGTTTTAGTGTGAGCGCAAGATGTTCTCGGTTTATAGCCTCATCCGAAAGACTTTAAGGGGGTGTGGAGTCGGCCCTGATGTTAGCTCCAGAGGAAAAAATCCTCTTGAACGAGATTCGAACAGTAATTGTCAGCAGAATACGAGTGCAATGGGCAAACACTCTAACCACCACAGGCAATCCACTCCCCTCTTAATCGTTGTCCCTTTTTCTTACTGGATGTAGCTTGGGCCCAGTTATAGTTATGTTGTTAGTTAATTATGGTTAAGTGATTTGGGCTGGTTGGTTGGTTGTTGATTGGTGATCAGTTGCCTAGCCTTGGTTGGTTGGTTGGTCATCGGGTTGGTCAGTGGGTCACTTGGTCAGTTATCCTTGGATAAGACTATAAACAAATCCCAGTCATTTTTTTTAAGTGTCAGATGGTACACTGAATGAGCAATGTGTTTGTTTGTTGTTGTTTTTACATCAAGCCATCTATTTAGGAACTAAGGTGAAACTCCCTGTTTTCTATCCCTCTCTTTGTTTCTGGCTTGTTCCTTTTCTTCCTGTCACCTCCTTTTTGTCTATTTTCTGCATTCTTGGTCCATTATCCTGCCTTTTTTGTTCACCAGAAAGACTTTAAATATAACAATTCTCTCCCACACCAAAGTCGACGCCCTGGGCCCAACTTTGCCAGGCTTGACTTACTTGACTTATGCCTCTTGGTTCTTTGGGGAACATAGGGCTGCAACAACACCCCTCCAACGAACTCGGTTTTGGGAGATCCTCTTCAGCTCGGCCCATGTCATTCCGGCTGCCTTCGTTTCTTCGTCAACACTTCTTCGCCAGGTCTGCTTTGGTCGACCAAACATCTTGCCGCTTCCCTTGTGGATTCCAGTCAAGGGCCTGTTGGTGACATTTGACGAGGCTTGCGGCGTATGCCGATCATCCCCATTCCTTTGTTTATTGAGGGACTTCGATTGGGGTTTTGTCTGGTCTGTCCCACAGTTGTTTGTTGGATATGACTTCCGGCCACTTGATGTGAGGATGTTCCTGAGGCATTGTTGGTAAAGGACCTGCGTAGGTGGGTGTTGGTTTTTGGTTCCCGCTCAGGTTTCTGAGCCATAAGTCAGGAACGATTTGACATTGGTGTTGTTGATCCGAAGCTTATTTTGAAATGAGAGGGCTGTTTGGAACTACAAATTAGCCGAGGGTGTTGAAGGCGTGACGGCTTTGTTGATCGCACTTGATGTCTTCATCTGTTCCCCCATCTTTACTGATTACATGCAGGTAAATAAGACTTGGTGACTTCTTTGATGTTCTTGCTGCTAGTCGCACTGGGTCATGTGTTTTGTGTTCATCCTCATGATCTCCGTCTTCCGATGTTGATTTGGGGCCAGTCTTTTCAGCTATCGTCAGCACACAGACAAGCTTCTCTTGTTGCGTCTTGTGCCTGTGGGAGAGAAGGTGATGTCGTCTGCGAAGTCCAGGTCTTCAGCTGCTTCATGAGGGTCCCACTTGTATGCCGGTTTCTCCTGCTGATGTGGCTTGCGGCATTATCCAGTCATCACCAACAGGAGATGGTTGGCGACAAACAGACATCCCTGACGAACACAGGTCTGTACGGAGAAAGGTCTTCCGTCAGTTTCCCATCATGGATGACTTGACGGTGGCATCTTCCTATTAGCTGCTGGATGATGGTGTTGCAAATTTGGTGGAAAGTCATAGTTGATGCATATCAGTTTAAATGAAATCCTCTGTCGGACGCTTCAAATGCCTTCTGGAAGTCGACAAAGACTGAACATTAGGGGGGTCTGCCACTCCAGGGACTGTCAAGGATGATGGCAATGTGGCGATTTGATTGTGCATGATCTGTCTTGCCAAAGCATGCATGTTCATCCGAAGTGTCTTGTCCAGTGCTTGTCTTCAGTCTGTCTTGCTTGTTCTTGTCAGTACTTTCCCTGGATGGACAGTTGCATGATTTCCTCTCCAGATGGTGCAGGAGGAAGTCCCTTTCTTTGGCGGCCGTTACGAGATGGCCTTTTTTCCAGTCTTCTGGTTGCACTCTTCTTGCTCCAGATCTTGTGATAGGAGTGGGTATAAATCTCAGTGGAAGTTTGATGTTGCTTCAGTTGCTTCAGGTGGTATACCGTCTGGCTGCTGCTTTGTCTATTTGAGTGCTTGGATGGCTTTGGTGATCTCATTCTTTGGTAGGGGGGCGGTGTTGTTGATGCCAAGGATTTCAGAGGTGGGGGGATGTCAGGCGGTGGTAGTGCAGGTCTGTATGGAGGTTTCTTTGAGTGCTTTGCCCATTCTTGCTCTATGGTCCTCCTCACTGGAAAGGGTATTGCCATTCTTATCTTTGACAGGGCTGCTAGGTTTGTTGTTTTTTTCTGAGTGAGTTCTCGTGATCTCGTACAGTCTCTTCATTTCTTTGGCCTGCTGCAGGTCTCTGCTTCTCTGACGTCAGTTCATCATGTAATTTCTTTCTTGTCTCTTCAGGCATCTTTTCTCTTTACTGCCGGTTTTTGTCCCAGTAGCATGCTTTGCAGTTCCTGTTTCTTCTCTTGTTCTATTTTCCTCTCTTGTGTTCGGTTGATCTGATCTTTCTGTTGTTTTCTCTCGGTGATATCAGTCTCCATGTTTCTGTTGTCAGCCATCTTTGTATTTCTTGTTTCTTCCCAGTACTGTTTGGATGTTGTCTTCCAGGTCTCATAGAGACTCTTTGCCATTGTCTTCGATGTTTCTCTGGCAGCTGGGAAAGACATGAGGTTGTTACTCAGTTCGAGCCTTGAATTCTTCTATTTTTATCTTTCCTTAGGCTTTGCACATTGAACGGTTGTGTGGGTATTCCTGCCCGGGAAGTAGCTTTCAGCTTGGTGATGAGGATGGCATACAACAGATGATGGTCTGATGCTGATCTGCTCGGCTTCACTGCATCATGCAGGTCTTCTCCACTTTCACCCTATGGTGATGGGGTCAATCTGTTTTCTGTCTTGCAAATCGGGGGAAGTCTCCATTGTGGTCTTGTGGACTTTCTAGTGAGGAAAGATGGTGCTCAATGACCGGTCGTTAAACATGCAAAATTTGTTAAAGTTCTCCATTTTCTTGTTTGTTCTCCAGTGCCATGTCTGCCCATGATCAGTTCTCTGTTGTGTTGGTCTGTCCCCACTTTGGCATTTATGGTCTCCCTATAGTATTTTTAGGTCCTCTTTGGTGCTTTGTCCATGATGGTCTGGACTTGTTCGAAGAAGTTTCTTTATCTTTAACTCTGCTGTATATGTATGGGGTAGCACTGACGATGGTAACCTTCTGCCTTTTGAGTTGAAACGTGCAGTGAGGATCCGTTGGTGACACTGGTTTCCAGGACAGCGTGCTTGCGTTGCTTCGGTCTCATCAGAAGCGCTACCTCCATGTGTGTGGGCGGGCTCTTCCTGTCCAGGAGTAGATGATAGTGTCTCCACTCGATGTTTGTCTGCCCACAGGGTTTCCATTCCATTTGTCTCGCACAGGCCAAGGCTCTTTAGTCTGTCCTGTGCATTTCTCTACTCACCTGTGTGTTTTACGTTTTCGTACTAGGGTTCTGTTGTTACAGATTAAGTCCCTTCCTGGTTGTTGACTTGGTTGTTAAAAGATTGTCTGCGCACTGGCTTACCGAAAGCTTTTCACCAGCACACGTATAGGCTCTACAGAGAGGACTCTTCCCCAACCATGTGTCGTAAGAGGTACTGTTGCAGTTTCAGTACAGATGTTTTTAAGTGATGGGTCGTGTGTTTTTAAATGTGAATGGGTCGTTAGCCCAATGCACAAACCCCACCTGGAGGACGGGGTCTAGACTTGTGGATATGGGGTGCATCGTATAGTCTTGATACTCCCCCCCCCCCCCCCCACCCCCCCCCCCAGACCTGATGAGCATGGTTAAAACCTGCCAGAGGCGGAAGGCCCCGCAACATTTAGCTCTGGGGCATAGAAGCACGCAAGCCATCCCACCACGAAATGGTGATACACCATCGGGTAGAAACTTTGCCAGTCGACTTAACAGCAATACAACGCATTTTTGCTCATCCACAGAGAATAATTGCGTTGGGGCTTGACAGAAGAAGAAATTCATCATTCGAAATAACGATAGATAGATAGACTAGATAGGATAGATAGCTAGATAGATAGATAGATCGATAGATGGATGGATGGCATGGATAGATAGTAGGATGGTATGGGTTGGATGGATTGATAGATAGATAGATAGATTGATAGATGATTGGATAGATTAGATAGATATGATAGTAGATAGATAGACAAGATCATGACAATGGTTATTGTATGGTTAAGCTTACTGCCTATTCACAGGGGACAGTGGGAAGTGGATATAGATGAGCACAAACACATTTTTTTATTAACCAATAAGTAAAAACAATTCACAATTGCCAAATAATCATATGGACATGGAGTGTGTTGTGTTGAGCGTTAGTGTGTGTGTTGTTCCTGTGTGTGTGTGTGTGTGGTGTGTGGTGTTTATTTTTTTTATTTTATGTATTCTATTTATATGGAGGAATAATGGAATAAGCACTCAATGTGCTTTTTCTACACCCAGTCCCCTTTGTCTGTGTATCGCGGTTTTGTAATTTTGTCATTGTTTCCTCCGGCTAACAATGACCTACTCTTCCGAAAAGCGGAACAGAATTTAACGTGTGGGCAAGATGTTCTGCTGACTTCGAACACGGGGCCTCAGGTTTTTAGTCTCATCCGAAGGACTTTGACATTCAGTTCGATTTTTTTGTGTCAAACTGGTAGAATGGTCGAGCTTTTGATCGACCCACAACCTCACGGTTTACTTGTTGGCAGGCGAACATCTTAACCATCCTGCCACCTTCCTTTTGCCACATTCCTTCCATGGTGTGTGTGAGAGAGAAAGAGCTCTAAACTCTGAAAACATTTATTTATAAAGATACTTTTGACCCATACATGAAAGGGGGTTGCTGATCAAATCAATGATTAATTAATGATGAAGATACAGGGTAAGGTAGCCTACAGCTATGACAAACAAAAAAGTGTTAACACATCCACAGTGGAGGGGAAAAACTTATGACATCACAATATCACTTCATTGTAATGGGTTTTGTTATACCATAAGCTAAATTGCTGTTAATGATAGTTCTGTTGATTACTACATCCCTTGGAACAAGAGTTATAGATGCTGGGGCTGGGTTTGTATATTTGCTGGGCTCGTTTTTTGCATTGTAAGAGAGAGAGAAGATGAGGGATGAGAACGAGAAGAGGATGAGAGAGTGAGAGAGGGATGATGAGAGAGAGAGAATGAGAGAGAGAGAACTCGAACTCGAATTGATTTATTCACAAAAGGCCATTGGCCATACATGAAGGGGGGGTGCCGAATTGCTAGTATTTTTGGTTAAAAAAATTAAAATAAAATAAACCACACAACACACACAACCATGTTACTGTATAACAAAAGGTCGCTACAAATATATATCCACTTCGGATAAACATTTATCTCTTTATTCTGAAAGCTTTACACAAATATAAAGTGAGGCTGTGACACAACCTCAGGATGACTTGATTCCAGGAGTAAACAGAGTCGTAATAAATTAGGATGTTACTATATTTAACAGGGATGTACGTTCTGCCTACATCCTCAAATATGAAGCTTAACTCAAATGTTATTCATCTCGGAGCTTGCTTACATATATGGGCATCGCAGTCTGAGGTCGTCCAGTATCATGATTCTTGTATCTTGAATTTAGAGAGGAAGATGAGAGAGTGTGAGCTGAGAGAGAGAGAGATGAGAGGAGAGAGAGAGAGAGAGAGAGAGAATGACAAGTGAGAGAGAGAGAGAGAGAGAGAGAGAGAGAGATGAGAGAGAGAGAAAGTGAGGAGAGCTTATGAGAGAGAGAGAGTTGAGACGAGAGAGAGAGAGAGAGTGCTTGTAAACTTGCAGGCGGTCTGTCACTGGGCTCTGCTCGGGTCGAAAGGTGTGAGTGTCGTGTGTGTGTGTGTTGTGTGTGTGTTGTTTTATTTTATTCTTTTATATCGATTATATATATTGTGTCCTTTCCCCTCTGCTCTTCATCATACATATGGACCAGATCACAATGGAAGCTAACTCAGACCTGGAGGCACTCAACGAACTTCTGTTTGCTGACGATCAGTCAATGATCAATGACAACAAAGACAATCTAGCAAGAGCAGCAGACCAAGTCAATACATGATGTGAAACCTATGGCATTGAAATCTGGCCTAAGCAAGGACCGACGCCTGCAGTCCAGTAGATTAGAACTCCAGAAAGAAACTCAAATCAACCTAACGGAGCCAACTTAAAGTGGACGACGCTGAATTTTCAAGTATGAGGCTAGTTTACACAGAGATGGAAAAATGGACAGAGAAATAGAAACACGCTGTCCAAAGCAAACCAGTCAGCTATCAACTTGCCCCACTTCTGCGAACCTAACATCCCTTTATGGACCAAGGCAAAGCTGATTCAAGCATCTTCTGCCAACTCTCACTTACCAGTGCCAGACTGGCCCCTGACAAAAGCCTGGAGCAGAATAGTGGTAACGTGGCGAGATGAAGTGCGTGAGGAAAGCGTCTACAAGACCAGGAGAGACCAAGATAAGATACGAGGTGATCAGAGACATGGTAGGAGCCACCACCCGTCTACACATATTGAAAACTATGAACCAAAGTGGTTCGGGCACTCAAGGATGCCGCATAACCAGGCCAGCCCTTGCGTGCTTACAACTTGAGGTATCTGACGAGGGCCAGAGGTAGACCCAGGCAACGCTGGCGTGTCCCATGGCAGAAACACTGAAGTCCGGATTGTCCCTCTCAAGCTACCGTTGCAGCAGACAGACGTTTATCTCCCCGCGACGCCCCGAGAAAGCGTGGAAAAAGTAAAGTTAAAGTAAGCATATCGAGAGATAAGGATGTAAACACTTTTTGTGCTTTTTTTTCTTACATCCCAGTCCCCGTGTGTATGCAGTTTTGTCAATTTTGTCATCTGTTCCCACCGACACACTTGGCCTACATTACGAAAAGCGGAAAGGATCAGCGTTTTTAACGTGTGGCAGATGTTTGTGATGGTGGAGGTGGTGGGGTGGGGGGGGTGTGGGGGGAGGGGGTGGTGTGATGGGCGAGAAATGCTTCACAAGCCCCATCCTTAACATCATATCCCCAATCATAGAAACCCCTTGAATGTTAGTTCAAACACTCATGTCTTGTGTTGACAGATGAAGCTTGTTTCAAGGCTCACCCCCCCCCCCCCAAAAAAAAAAAATTATGTCCTTTCTCTTTAAGTTCAGAAGAGAAAAAAAAGCCTCTACAAATTAATATCTTGCTTTTAAAATGAGTCTCCTTCCCCGTGGAGATGCCCAGGGGTCCTGCCAGTATAAATAGCATCTCCACCTTCTGGAAATTCTGTGCTAGGAATTCCCTCTTTTCTATCTCTCTCTTTGTTTCTGCCTTGTTCCTCTTCTTCGTGTCACCTCCTTCTCGTCTATTTTCTGCCTCCTTGGTCCATTCTCCTGCTTTTTTTTGGTGCTTTTTAAAAATTTTTTACCCCGGAAAGACTTAAAAGATAACAATTTTCTCCCACGCCCAAGTTACGATGTGCTGGGTCTGACTTGTCAGGCGTTAACGGCGTGCAACATGACAGACAACAATTGTTGCCGTCTGAACCTTGGGAGAAGAAGAAGAAGAAGAAGAAGAGTGTCTCAATGGACTTGTAGTGCTACAAAGGACTGCATGTAGGTTCTGTGTTTTAAGATGTCAAGTGTGGGACTATAGGCCGTGGGTTAATGACAACACCATGCCACTCCCCCCCCTTCCCACCCCCCCATTATTCGGGTTCCCTCTCCATCCCACATCCTAAGATTCTCATCACTCCTCCCGCCCCTTTACTCACACCACAAACCACAAATACACACACAACCTCTCTCCCTTTTCCAATAAATATGTTGGCTGTCTCCAGCCATAGGGTACCCAGTATGACTAGGTCCCCAAAATAAGCATTACATTGGACTCGAAACAATTCATTAATTTTTAAAGTTCCCTTCCCATTATTTCTATTTACGATTAAAACAAACAAGAAAAGCTCTAAGGTTCACCAATGGAAAGATGTTTGGGTATATACGACCATTCATCCCCCCTCCTCTCTCTACCCATCACCACTATTTAGGTCGCCACAATCCAACTTCTGGAGAAAACATTTTCTCAAATGCTGCATGTGTGATGATGATATGATATGATAGACCCAAATGCTCAATGTATATTGAAATGATTTTTTTGTTGTTGGGGAGGGGGGGGGGGGGGGAGGGGGGGGGGGGCGGAGGGGGGTTGGAGATCAGATTTCAGTTGTCTGTCAGCTACTGCGAAAGTGATATTATCCACATGCATAGTCTCAGGGATACTGAATAGGAAGTTTTGTTTTCTAGTGTATTGTGAGGGACATGAATCGTTGAGCATGCTATTATTTTCTCTCTCTCTCTCTCTCTCTCTCTCTCTCTCTCTCTCTCTCTCTCTCTCTCCTCTCTTCTCTCTGTCTTCTGTCTCGTCTCTCTCTGTTGCATAGTTTCCTTTCCTGTCCTTCTCTTTTCACTGTTCTGATTTTCTGTTCTTGGGGTGCTTTCATACTTCAGCATCACGGCTCTTCTCCAGTCATCTGCTGCTGTCCAATAGGGGTCGTCTGTTGGTCTGCTTCGCTCAGGAATGTCCATGTTTGGCTGAAATGATTTTTCGAAGTCAAATAGGTTATTTGACTTCCAACGACAATGGCGATTTATTGGACATCCTTACCATCCTTCCCAAGCTGAATGGAAATGTTTTGTTTAGTTTTGTTTGGTTGGTTATGTCTTTGGTTAGTTCCTTGTATCAGTTTTCTTTTCCTGCTTCTGCATAATTTCTACAGCTTTGTTGTTTGGTTTTGTTTTGTTTCTGGGTTTGTTTTGTTGCTTTTGTTGTCGTTGTTGTTGTTGTTGTGTTGCTGTTGTTGTTGTTGTTTTCTCCGTTTCTGGGCTACAGCTCAAAGGCTCACCAATGGTGAGATTGTTTGTATGCGCCCATTTTTACCCACCATGAAGGTAGCTACATTCATTCATTCATTCAATGCAATTCATTTTTATGCAGATCTACAAAGGAGGATCCAGGCTTTGGAGATGAGATGCCTCAGAAGACTCCTTGGCATTTCATACATGGACCACATCATCAACGAAGAAGTACATCAAACCATCACCCAACAAGTAAAACAGTACGAAGACCTGCTGACCACAGTCAAGAAAAGGAAGTTCAGATGGTACGGACATGTCACAAGATCAGATGGGCTCTCCAAGACCATACTGCAAGGAACAGTACAGAGGGAAGAAAAGGCGAGGCAGGCCGAAGAAGAAATGGGCAGACATCACTGAATGGATTGGGAAGAAGAGCTTTTCCATATCCCAGGCACTTGCACACAACAGCCACAAGCGGAGCCAACTGGTGCAACGTTCATCACTGCAGTGCCCCTACGACCCTGGAGGGAGTTATGGGAACAGATGAGATGAGATGAAGGTAGCTAGCCGGTTGGTGTCTAAACAGACACCCATGTGAATGCATTTCTTGAAGAATTGTCATCTCTTCTTACCAGTACGAAAATGGTCTACTCCTCCGAAAGGCAGAATGAGTGGGTGTTTTTTTTATTGTTTTTTTTTAGTGTGTGCAAGATGTTCTGGGTACGTTTGGTTTAAACAGAATTTATTCATGAAAAGTGTCGCAAAAATACCAGCATACCTTGACAGGACAAGTAAACTTATAATAGTCCTGTCATATTCCACATACACACGTTGTGAGGGATGACTTCACATTGCAACAGATGACTGATAGGCCTACATGTTATAATATCACTGATAGTTGCATGTATTTTTAAGTGATCTGAGCAAATCTAATGAAAACAATCGTTTAGATTGGACATGTGACATACAAACAAACCATCTGTTTGAAACTGTTCAAAAGATGCATACAAAAATAATAGATTGCAAAAATAGATGAGAAAAGTAATAATAGAATGATAATAATAGCAGCAGCAATGATAACATATGTAGTGCTCATGATTATAATGATAATGATAGCTATAACGAGGAGAAGATTGAAGTGAAAATGCGGTGATAAAGTAGATTTTAAAAAAAGGCAAGCAGAGAGAGAGAGAGAGAGTGTGAGAGAGAGAGAGAGGGGGGGGGGG
This sequence comes from Rapana venosa, assembly GCA_028751875.1. Lineage (NCBI taxonomy): Eukaryota > Metazoa > Mollusca > Gastropoda > Neogastropoda > Muricidae > Rapana > Rapana venosa. Next base: position 63,544,037 of record CM054140.1, on the reverse strand, counting down.
ATGTTAAGATTAGGTATGAAGACTATAATAATATGGGGTGTCAGTCAACACATCGGGTGTACTGTCCATCTTGTAACTGAAGCCGTTGATGGACTGACACTCTGCTGGAATACTCATAAAATAATATAGTTACAAGTTAGATGTTCCCTACTAATTAGGGTAAACGAAGATACTGGCACAAAATGAGTGAAGAGGGGGGTATAAGACAAAGAAATGAGAGTGGTTTAGATATTATTAAAGCGATTTGTTTGTAGAATAAATCTGTGAACTGTTTCAAAAATGTGAGTGTCAGTGTCAATACTTACAGTTGTACTACCAGAATGTAGATTGTGTATACTGATTAAATCTTGTGGGAGGGTGAGAATAGGATTTATTGGCTGTGTCCTGCACTCAGGACAGTGAAGAAGATAATGCTCAGCTGTTTCTTGAGGGTAAGCACAGGCACATGAAGCATCATTGGGCAGATGATGATTGAAAAAGACATTATTTTGATCACTCATGCCAAGCCTTAAACAACAATTGATTATTTGCTCTTTTCTATTACAGCAGCAATAGTAAGGTGGCACTGAAGTGTCAGTAGAAGACAGATGACTTTTAACTGACCTAGAGACTTTGTCTGCTGAATACACTGAGGGAGACTGTTCCACATAGTTGTTGTTGAGGGGAAGAAAGTCTTACTGTAGTCAGTATGGTGGGCTGGAACCAGACGTTCCATGGGTCTGCATCTATGGTATGGATTAACAGTTGATACTAATGGTGGTCTATCTATCTATCTGTCTGTCCCGTAGTCTGACGACCGTGGGGGCACCTTCAAAGACTCAACAACCAGTTCCCTCCTTTCCTCTCTCTGTTCTGTCTTTCTCAGGGTTTTGTTGAGTTCTAGGCCTGTCCATTCGCTGATGTTATCCTCCCAGCTCTTCCTTGGTCTGCCTCTTCTTCTTCCTCCTTGGACAGTGCCTTGTAAAACTGTCTTTGCAAGTCCTTTGGATCTTGTGACATGCCCATATTTTGAGTTTACGCTTTTTCACGATCGTTAGAAGGTTCTCATAGGGTCCAATGGTTTGCTGGATTCTGTTTTGCACGCTTTCGTTGCTTATGTGGTCTTTGTAGGAGATGCCAAGGAGTCTCCGAAAGCATCTCATCTCCACCGCCTGTACACTTCTCTCCAAATCTGCAGTCAGGGTCCATGATTCACAGGCATACAGAAATATGGATATGACAAGGGAGCGCATTAGTCTGATCTTGGAGATAAGTGAGATATTTTTATCTCTCCAGATGGTGTTTAGTTTTGACAAAGCTGTTATTGTCTGTGCAGTCCTGCATACTACTTCTGGCTTGGATCCCTGGTCTGATACAATGGCTCCCAGGTACTTGAAGCTTTGAACTGTTTCCAGCTTCTGGTCATTATTCCTGATATCAGTGCTAATGCCGTTGGTGTTATAAGTCATCAGTTTGGTCTTCTCTGCACTGATTTCCATGTATGTTTTGGAGGCCTTATTCAAGTGTTCTGTTAGGCTGGCAAGCTCTTTTTCTGATCCTGCTATTCCATCAATGTCATCTGCGAAGCGGAGGTTTGTGATCGTTCTGCCACCAATGCTGACTGATCCTTCATGATGTTCCAGTGCATTAGCCATGATTCTCTCAAGGAAGATGTTGAAAAGAGTGGGTGAGAGTAGACAGCCCTGCCTTACTCCAACTGTTGTTCGAAACCATTCTCCAATGTTGTTGTTGTAGTACACTGCACTGGTGGCCTCGCTGTACAGCTGTTTGATGACTCTGATCAGGTTTGCATTGATGCTGTACAAATTCATGGTTGCCCACAAAGCTGCATGCCACACCCTGTCAAATGCCTTCTTAAAATCGATAAATACATGGTAAAGGTCTTGTTGATGTTGAAGGTACCGCTCACATAGTATTCTGAGGTTGAATATCTGTTCTGTTGTGCTGCGCCCTGCTATAAAACCTGCTTTTTCCTCGGCAATGATGGTCTCTGCTTGTGGCTTCAGTCTATTCAATATTATCTGCAGCATGACCTTGCTTGGGTGGCATATGAGGCTGATTGTGCGGTAATTATGGCATTGTTGTAGATTTCCTTTCTTGGGGAGGGTGATGATGAGTGACTGTGTCCATGGTATTGGCCATTTTCCTGTCTGCCAGATCTTGTTGCAGATTCTTAGTAGGGCGCTGATCATGGCTTCCCCTCCAGCTTGAACCAACTCAGCTGGAATGTTGTCAGCCCCTGCTGACTTCCCCATTTTTCAGCGATCTGACTGCTGTTTTCCACTTCTTCTTGGAGGATAGGGTGACTGTCTGTGTCTTTGCTTGCGGTACATTAAGGACTTTCTGGATCTCCTGCGGTTCTATAGTTATACAGGTCGGAGCAGTATTCTGTCCATCTGTTCAGAATATCCTGGTCGTCAGTGAGACACTTCCCATTTTTGTCTTGGATTGTTAAACCTTTTCCCTGTTTTGTGCTAGTCAGGTCTTTCACCAGCTGATATGCTTTCTTGCTATTGTTTTTCTTGATGTTCTCTTCAATGTCTTGGCACTGTCCACCGATGGTGGTAGTAAGTTAGAAAGATATCTAGGAACCCATTGTCAATTATTTTAAAGTACATGATTATTTTATGCCGCCGTCTTCTCTCTTGCAGTGCACAGAATCCAGCTTCATTGTAAAGTTTTTGGTGGCTTGTTCGGGGAGTGGAACTGTTATGATGTGTAGAGCATCCAAATGTAAATTTTCCAAAAGGTTGGACTGGTAGTTTGTGCAGTTATCCCAGATGATATCAGCGTAGTCAAATAGAGGTAGAACAAATGCTTTATACATTCTTTCTAAGGCCTTCCTGGAAAGCTTATATTTATTAGATGGAGATAATTAATTAACAAACCAGCTTTATTTACTATACTATCTAAGTGGCTTCCCAACTTGTAATTTTCTTGAAGAATGATGCCTAAATGTTTATGCTGATCGTGTTGTTGAAGTATTGTATTTCCAAAAGTAAGGTCATGTGCTGTTTCATTTCTGCGAAAAACATTTAGTAGTTCTGTCTTGGACTCATTAAATGTAACTTTCCATGTTTTTGCCCATGTGTCAATCTTATCTAGGTCAACTTGCAGTATTTATTTTCTAGTGGTAGGGTTTTCGAGTGCTAGAGACATGTTTGTGTCGTCTGCAAATAGCTTGGCAGTTGACTGAATATTGCAAACTATAATCACCATTAATGTAAATCAAAAACTGCGATGGACCAAGGACAGATCCTTGTGGTACTCCCTGGGGTACTCTTTTCTCGTCAGATTTTTCACCTTTGATCACAACAGACTGATACCTGTCGAAAATATAGTCATTAAACCAAAGCAACAGTTTACCTCTTATCCCTATGTTCTCAAGTTTGTATAAAAGACCTCTATGCCATACACGATGGAATGCCTTAGAAATGTCAAAGAATACAGATTGAACATGTGTGCTTGTATCATAATTTTTTAACTATTTCGTCATAGATAGTAAGAAGCTGGTAAATGATTGAATCACCTTGTATGAAAGCTGACTGAGCATTAGTAATCAAATTGTTAGATTTCAGAAATGCATAAACATGTTTCTGAACCCATTGTTCGAACAATTTACCAATGCAATTTAAGAGCGATATTGGCCAGTAGTTGGTGCACTCATATTTACTTCCATTTTTATAGACAGGTGTAACAGTAGCTAGTTTCCAAAGCTGGGGAAATTTACTTTCAAACAGACATCCATTATAAAAAATGCAGTTAGTGGAATAGAAATCACATAGGCAGATGCATTCATTAATCTGTTATGAATTAAATCCGGACCACATGCTTTTTTAGGATTCAGTCATTTGCTCATATCTTTGACTTCAGAAACAGTTACGGTTATTTCATTTATTTCAATGGAATTATTATAATTGATAGGTGGCAGAGAATCATCTTCGTTTTCTAGTTTACAATGATATATAAAAAGAAAAAAACAACAACTCAGTTAAACGCTGTTGCTTTTTCGACATCAGAATAGTATACCTTACCATCTTTAGTTAGTGGTGGTATACTATCAGATTCTATTCCTTTTTTAGTTATGAACTGCTTTACTATTCTCCACCAGTTCTTTTGTCCAAAGGTATTTGGATTAGCTGCAATATCACTTAATTCACTTTAGTATTCTAACTTTCTTAATCTAACCTTTTCTACTACTTCATTTCTCAACTTACAAACATTTTCCCATTTCTTTTTGCAGGTCTGTTCTTTTGGCTTATCTGTGAAGTTGTTGGGGTTTGTTTTTTTGAGTCTTTTTAGTTCAGTGTTAAACCATGGAGTATCCCCTGGGCGTACTTTTATAGTTTTGGATGGCATGCATTGTCTTGCAGCCTCCATGAGTCTTTCAGTAAAGATTTGCATGCTTTGTTAATTGGATTGTACTGTGGCAATATCACTTCATCCCAGTTTACATTTGTCAATAATTCACAGAACATGTTTGAGTTTAACTTGTCATAAATGAAGACTGTTCTTTCAACAGTCCTTTGTTGTATAACCTGCTGCTTTAGTGTGACACAAGGGACACTGTGGTCACTACAAAAGGGAGGTAAGACGTCAACTGACGTAATCAGATCGTGACTCTGGGTAAGAATTAGATCAAGAAGTGTTTTAGAATTGTCAGTAACCCTAGTTGGAGAATTTACCATTGGTTTCAGGTGGTATACATTTAGTGTGTTTGTTAAATGTCTGGTTGGGGTAGTTAACATGTCGACATTGAAGTCACCCAGAATAATGAATTTCATCATAGTTCTATCTACTCTCCCAGTGTTATCCCATCAGATTCCAATAATCTAGATCTGCACTGGGGAGGGTGGAGGGTGATAGAATGAACCAATAAATAAACGTTCTTAATCGATTTTAGTTTCGATCCAGACTGCTTCCAAATTCTGGACATGTAGGTCTGGTCGTGGCTTGCACTATAGATTATCTTTAACAAAGATTGCTACCCCGCCATGAAGACCATTTGGTCTGTCTGCACAAACAGGAGGATGAAAGTTCTTGATCAGAAGAGAGTTAGTATTAATAGATGGAGATAGCTAGGTTTATGAGATTTTCATGATGTCAAAATGATGGGATTCTATTTGCAGAAGATCTAACCTATTTTTCAAACTGCAGGCATTTAAATGCATGACACAAAGTTCACCATGTCCATCAGTAGGACCAGGATTACTTTCAATGTCTTCTGATCTTAGGAGTAACTGTTTACCAAGAGATGGATAATCCTGATCGGAATTTACCAGTGGGGCAGCTGACTTATTAGATTTGTGTTTGCACACAGGGCCTCGGTTTATAGTAGTATCTAAAGGACTTTTGGCAGAGTGGAGTCAGTACTGATATTAACTCCCATGTAAAATTGCCTAAAATGGGTGCCTTCGTGGTGGCTCGATCCCTGGTCCTCAGATAACAAGTGCAATGCTCTAACCACTGGGTTATCCTGACCTCCCCCCCCCCCTTTTTGTTGTTGTTGTTTATTTTGGTTTTGGTTTAAATACGTAGGTCCTCAGGATGACTAGAGGCCATGGGTAAACAGAGTCTACAGTCTAGATAAATTAGACTGTCTACTGTATTTAACAGGAATGTTATTCTTCCTAACGTCCTCTAATACTGGACAACACAACACAAAATGTACCTCATCCTCCAGTGCTTGCTTACATAATAGGCATAGCAACATGAGGTCATCAACATCATGTTCTATGTTACTGAATGTATGAACATTTATGTCCATGCACCAGGTCTAAACCTTGATATAATGACCATATCAAACTTCAGATTTGAGGTCATGTGAACTAATAAATTGTCTATACATTTGGTATATTTCACTGCTTTGTATATGGTCACTCCATAGCTGATATGGGCAGTCAATAAATCTTTGTCTAAAAATGTGAATAAACACTTTACAGTTTCCAAGACCTTGATTGAGCCAAACAAATCCAAACCCGAGTTCACATAATCAGGTAAATATTTGTGTAGCCTAGTTGTTTTTCCTTCTAACATATAGATCATAAAGCATTAATTTGTAAATTTAAAAGGTAGCCTGTTCTCATCCACATGCAGATTCTAAGTCCAATATCTAGAGTCGTATTAACAGAGAAAAGATAACCATTAGTTTCACTGTAAACAAGATCATTAGGTGTACATCTATCTAAGCCTAAAAACTACTTTAAAACATGGAGGTGTACTGATTCACAATGTGTTACAGCTGCATCCAGACCACAAATTTCAACACCATATAACACAATGGGTAATACTTGTGCATCAAATAATTGTCTTAAAGGGAAAGGCAAAAGAATTATTATTGAACAATCGTAGTTTTTTTCCCCAAACAAATAACAACCCTTGTTTAACTAGACTTGCCAGATCTTTACGTGCAGTTGTAAAACTCAGCTTTGTAGAAAAACAGATTCCTAGATATTAAATATAAACCACAGGCATAACTTTTCCATTGTACAACCATTTTTCATGAGCAAACAAACAACCACCTTTTCTAAATACATCGATATCACTCTTATTCATATTACCCTTAAGATCAAGTGCTTTTGCAGCACTACTTAAGCTATCTAACTGCTTTTGTAAGCCTACAACAGTTTCAGACAGCAGAATAACATCATCAGCAAGCAGAAAAATAAACGATTATGTGAAAATTGGGGACAAGCAGCACCATGTTTACCATTATCATTGACCTTTATGGTTAACTCATTCATCTTACTATTCATTGCTTTTTCCTTCCGCTTGTACTCTGTGGCCTGGCTGGGAGATATAACTGTCTGTCTGCAGCAAGGCGGGTAGCTTGGAGAAGGGACAATCCATGGACTTTCAGTGTTTCTGCCGCGGAATCACTCCAGCGTTGCCTGGGTCTACCTCTGGCCCTCGTGCCAGAGTACCTCCAGTTGTAAGCAAGTAGCGCTGGCTGGTTTGGCGGCATCCGTGTGAGGTGCCCGAACCACTTGGTTGTTGTTGTTCAATATGGTGTAGGATGGGTGTGGCTCTTACCATGTCTCTGATCACCTCGTTTTTTATCTTGTCTCTCCTGGTCTTGTTGACGACTTACCTCAAGCACTTCATCTCGCACGTTACCAGTTTCTGCTCCAGGGCTTTTGTCAGGAATCTTGCGCATCTTCTGGCCTGAGACCATCTCCAATCAAGAACTTTTTGCCCGTTGCAACCAAGAAAGCATGGACAACATCATCATGCATAGGCGATGGGGATGGATAGGGCATATCTGCCGTCGGGAACAGGGAAACATCGCCCGAACAGCCCTCCACTGGACACCAGAGGGAAAACGCAAACGAGGACGACCCAAGAACACTTGGCGCCGGACTGTCGAAACAGAGCTAAAGACCTTCTAACATACCTGGAGAACCATCCGGAAGCTGGCCCAGGACAGACAGGAGTGGAGAACATTTGTTGCTGCCCTACGTGCCAATAAAGGCAAAGGCATTGATGATGATGATGATGATGATGATGATGATGATGATGATGATGTCTGGTACTGGTAAGTGAGAGTTGGCAGGAAGATGGCGTTGATCAGCTTTGCCTTCGTGCTCATAGGGATGTTAGGATGTCGCAGAAGTGGGGCAAGTTGATAGCTGACTGCTTTGCTTTTTGACAGCGTGTTTCTATTTCTCTGTTCAGTTTTCCATCTTCTGTGAATATACTGCCCAAGTACTTGAATTCAGTCCTCCACTTTAGTTGGGCTCCGTTGATGTTGATTTTGAGGTTTTCTGGAGTTCTACTGACTGTCATGGCTTCGGTCTTGCTTACGCTGATTTTCATGCCATAACTCATTAATAAAAACAAAACAATAAAAGGCTACATACATCGCACTGTTAAACACCACCAGTACAGTTTATTAGGCTATGTCTGCATCTAGCATTTCTGATTCATAGCTCTAAAGCATCATAATAATTTAGGCTTCACTCCATTTTTCAGGAGAATAGGCCATAACAAGTTTGACACTATGGAAGTTAACCAGCAGTAGTCCATAGCCCTTTTGGTTGGTGGCAACATGGTGGTATGACACTGATCCATGGATTTGCGGCTCTGACAACTATGACATGACTGGCCATGCATGGAGGTGGTGGCAGTATGGGGATGGGCAACATAAGAACAGCAGGATTGATATGTCACAAGAGATTAAATAGCAAAGGAAACAAACCATAATAAAATCGCCACCCCCCTTCCCCCCCCCCCCCCCCCCCCCCCAAAAAAAAAAGAAGAAGAAAATAATAGAAAGGAAAGAAACTGTGTCATTTTATAGTGTCTCTTAGGACATAGGACAGACAGGTCATTGCAAATGCCCTTCATCATCATCATCACCACCACCCCCACCACCACCACCACCACTACCACCAGAAAATGCTTATTTATTCATACCTTTTATTTGTACTCAGAATTAGAGCATATGAGAGAGAGAGAGAGCGAGAGCGAGAGCGAGAGAGAGAGAGAGAGAGAGAGAGAGAGAGAGAGAGAGAGAGAGAGAGAGAGAGACAGACAGACAGACAGACAGACCGACAGAGACAGACAGAGAAGCACATGGATACTGATCACAAAGAAAATGAAAGTATGGTCCTGGATTACAATTCATAAGAGAAAGACATTCCCTGTGAGAATGCCCCGGGGCCCTGTAAGTATGAATATCATTCCCACCTTCTGGAAATTCTCTGCCAGGAATTCCTATCTTTTCTCTTGTTATCTTTGTTTCTGCTTGTTCCTTTTCTTCCTGTCATATCCTTCTTGTCTATTTTTGTTGTTGTTGCCTTTTTGGTCCATTCTCCTGCCTTCCCCCCCCCCCCCCCCCCCCCCCCCCCTAGAAAGACTTAAGTGATAACACTTTCCCCCCACCATGAAGGGGGATGCCCTGGGCCTGACTTGCCAGGTGCTTTAATGGCAGTGCGACCTACTTTCGCTCATATGACAGACAAAAATAGTTGGTGCCTGAGTATTGAAGAAGAAGATTTTTAAAAACCCAAGCAAACAAAAACAACCACAAGAAAAACACCTACAAACATGCAGACAGAACATTTTCTTGCTTTTTTTTCGTTCCTCAGCTAAAGCTCTGAGGTTCACCAATGGTAAGATTTCTGTGTATGTGACCATTTTCCTCCACAACTATTAAGGTAGCCGCATTCCGACTTCGATGATTCACTTGGAAATGGAAAGTACCAATTTTGCTAGGACATTTGGGAGGTATAAATATATATTATGATTATTATTATCATTATTATCGTATTATATTTTTCCTGTTCTTTCCTTTTTTTTCAAGTGTCATGGGTTCTTTTAATTTGCACAAGTCATTAGTACACAGGACTGACAGGTTTAGAGCCTCCTCAGAAAGCCTTGACAATCAGTTCAATTTTCCCATCAAACTGGGAGGGAAAGGTCAAATTTGGGCATTGAACCCATAATCTCATAGTTTACTTTTGTTAGGCAGGTGAATGTCTTAACCATCCTGCAACCTTCCTTTTCAGACAACACTTAAAGGGAGGAAAGGGGTACATCAATGTGGAAAAGCTCTCTGCTGCCTGCACTGATGTCCCTTGCTATTCAATTTAAAACTGTCATGAAACTAACTCTGTGGAATAGTCACAGATTTCTTGAACTAACAGACAAGCTGCCTTCACCTCCACCACCCCCACCTAAGTGTGTTGTGTATATAAATTTGATATTTGGTTATCTTGATATTTGTGGATGGTTGCATGCGTGTGAATGATTTGAATGCAAGCGCTTTGATTTGTTTACTTTATAAGATTCAGCACTATATAATTCCATACATTATTATGATGATGATGATGATGATGATGATGATGATGATGATGATGATGATGATGTACAAGGCTCCTATTTCTCACAGAGTAAAATCTCAATTCACTCTGTTATAATTTTTTATATAAAAAATTGTAACTGTTGGCGCTAATTAAGAAAATATGATTTGAACTGACCCAGTAGAGGCAAAGCTCAGGCTACATAACAGACAAGCAGAGTTAGGGACAGCCTCTCTTTCTTTCACTTAGATAAGCCAAGCCCTACTCTTGCCATCCAGAATCAATCCTTTGGTTCAGACGTTGTCCCTTTAAAACCAGACCAAAATGTCAAATTACGTGCACCACAGCAGATCAGGAGAATGTCAGATCCCTGATTCTTTCCTGGTACTGCTCCCAAAGACGTGCTTAAAAATCATGGTCGCAGCTCTTGGTCACAATGACATTTGGTCACAGTGACACGTGGTCACAATGACACATGATCAGGATACCTGGTGACATTAACATTTGGTCACAATGACAATTGGTCACAGTGACAATGGTCACAATGACACATGGTCAGGACTCCTGGTGACAATAGCATTTGGTCACAATGACAATTGGTCACAGTGACAGTAGTCACAATGACACATGGTCAGGATACCTCTTAACAATGACACTTGGTCACAATGACACTTGGTCACAGTGACACGTGGTCACAAAAGACAATTGGTCACAGTGACACATGGTCACAATGACATATGGTTAGGATACCTCTTGATAATGACACATGGTCACAATGACATTTGGTCACAGTGACACGTGGTCACAATGACACATGGTCAGAACACCTGGTGACAATAACATTTGGTCACATTGTCATGACCCTGAATCCATGCCCATGTAACCACATGCGATGTGACCCTACGTCATTGTGACCAATGCAGATGTGACCAAACAACACTTGGTCACATCAACATAACCTTGGAGAGTGTGAGAGAGAGATTTTTAATAGGAAAGGTATGAGGATTCTAGGCCAGGGGTGGTCTTAAAATCTGTCCTTAAGAACATACAGGTCTACATCACAACACTCAACCAAATATGGAAATCTTTAAAACCTGGAGATGAATCAGACTACTACTACTACAACTAGTACTACAACAACAACAACAACTACTACTACTACTACTACTACTACTACTACTACTACTACTACTACTACTACTACTACTACTACTATCAGTCTATTCTTTTAAACAACACACACAGCTCGTAGGCACGCACGCGCACACACTATGCATGCACATACACACACATTGCCGTGTGCGCGCGCGCGCCCCCCCCCCCCCCCCCCCACACGCACACGCACACACGCACACACCACAACACACACACACACACACATGTAGTGGATTTAAAGGAAAATATCAAAGAGTAATATTTCATGAAATTAATATAGGTGTATTTGCCATATACGACAGTATCTGCTTCTGGAATGTCCAGGATATTAGGCACAAGCATTTTACTGCAGACTCCCTAAAGATCCTTTTTGGTGATGTTCCATCAGACACCATTTGTAACTTCCTGAGAGAATAGGGACTTTCCTGTCTGATATGAGTGAAGGTGTCATAGTTAGTCACTAAGAACAAGGTTGTTTTCAGTAATCTGGTTTTGGTTTTATCTAAATTTTTTTTCATGTGTCGTTGATGTGGTTTCTCCCACAAAAGGGTGACCATCCAGGTTTACCCTGATACAGGGAACAACAGTAGAGTTGATTTTACACCCTGTTTCAATCTGTGTATAGTTGCACGGTTTTATTTTGATATTTTAAATTTTACAAGGCGGCAGACACCCCCCCCCCCCCCCCCCCCTCCTCCTGTATGGCCTCTGTGGTCGTCGGGTTATAAACAAGAAGATTGGATTATATTGGACAGTACCAAAAAACACTTACAACAGAGTTTCACTAGAATCATGTACAGTGATGAATAGTATAGAGATTTCATCACATTCATTTATGAGAGGGTGCGCAAATATAAATAATGAATACGAAAACAAACAGGGCCTAGTAAGTTGAGTTTCAAAGTAACAATTCTCTCCCTTGCTAAAGTTGGGGGATGTGCTGGGCCTGACTTGTCAGGCGCTTAACGGCAGCGCAACGCAATTTCGTTCATATGACAGACAACATTACTTGCTGTCTGAGCGTTCGACGACGACGACGAAGAATATCACAGGCCTGTAGCAACACACATTAATTTTCACCAGTTTCTCGACGAACCCACTTCGCTGCTTTCGATTTGCCTAGCTAGCCTAGCCTAGCCTAGCCTTGTGTGTTTGTGTGTGGCCTTCAAGGTGGAGAGAAAGAATGGGAGAGAGGCTGAGCTTATGGCGATGTGTCTTGTAAACTCGTGAGTAAACCTAGACTTATTTTAAAGTATCTGCCTACTGATACACACACACTTCCATGCAACACACACACACGCGCACACACACACACACACACACACACACGTGCAGGCACGAAGACACATGCAGTGCGCGCGCGCGCACACACACACACACACAGCACACACTTGGGAACCGACATGCAAGTGCATGGGTACCATGCCTAAAACTGTGTCTCTCATTGCTTTTTCATTTTCCATGTTATTACTAGGCCTATCACTTAATATGTGGCATTAGGCCTATGTTCAATCCTGAAGTCGGGTTATTGTGTAGTCTATTAAATGTAGGGTTATTGTGTAGTCTATAAAATGTAGGGTTATTGTGTAGTCTATAAAATGTAGGGTTATTGTGTAGTCTATAAAATGTGCGTGTACCAGTCTCAGTTGTGAAAGCATGCTGATGCTACTGTGTTCATGATTTGTCTGTAGAAGTTGACACATTTTTGTATATAGTATATATATGCTCCCCCCCCCCCCCCCTCTTTCAATTTAAACGAGTGCATACTATGAATTGCATGAAAAAAAAAGTGTAGTAGGCTATATTGGCCTGGACAGGGGTTGGGGAGTAGGCCTGCTGGGGGAGGGGGGTTGGGGTGGGGGTGGGGGTGGGATGTGGCCATGGCCTAGTAGATAACCACTCACACTAGGCCCCTAGTGCAGAGAGAGAGAGAGAGAGAGAGTGTGTGTGTGTGTGTGTGTGTGTGGCGGGAGAGTGTGTTGCGGCAGCAGGGGAGTGGGGCAAGTGGACTGGCACCATGTGTGGTGTCATTAAGTGGTTGGTATCGTAAAATGGTCAGTGTTGACTTAGAAAAGAATCACCTCCCCCCCCCCCCCCCCCCCCCCGCCCCCCGCCACCCACCCCCCTCAACTCTGCCCTGACCTGGGCAATTCATGCGGAATGTTGCGTATAGTATTTTGGTAAATGATTGGATGCTAAAGCAAGGTCAAAGCTTTTTTGTTTTTATTTTTGTTTTCCCTGCCAATGCTCTGGTAGTGATGAAATTTTAGTTCTGAACTGAAAGTATTTCACCTTCACTTTTTACGTCTAAGCTTATCCCGTAGACTTGTAGGCCGTTGGGGGGGGGGGGGGGGGGGGGGGGGGGGGGAGGGACCACTGATTTTGCCACAAGCCCAAATGAATGTATGTACTAAGACCTCCTTTCTTTCAACGTGTCAGCTGCCGTTGTGCAGGTTGCTTCTCCTTCTTCTTCCTTTTTTGTCATGTTTCTCCCAGGGGAGGTTTGACATTGATGAGCCTTCTCCATCTCTCTCTGTTTTGAACTTCCTCCTTATTTATGCCCCCCTCTCTAAGATCATCTGCAATACAGGCAGCCCAGGTTTTGCTAGGTCTTCCCTTTGGTCTCTTTCCATCCACTACGAAGTTCATTGCTCTTTTTATGATGTGGTGGTCTGCTTTCCATTGAACGTGCCCAAACCAGCGCAGTCTATTGCTACTAGCTACAGACTTCAGATCATCAACTTCGCACATTCTCCATAGTTCTTCATTCGTGATCCTGTCTTCCCATTTGATCTTTGTCATGTAGCGTAGCATTCGGTTTTCACAGCTCTTCAACAAACGTTCCACGGTTTTTGTGAAAAGCCACGTCTCCCATAATTTCTGTTTTCGTTCCGAGGCTAGAGCTCCGAGGTTCATCAATGGTGAGATTTTGCGTATATGCGACTGATGAAAGTAGCCGCATTCCGACTTCGGGGATGTAGTTTGGGTATGTTCGTGTTTCAGTAACCTATTGAACGTTGATATGGGTTACGGGATCTTTAACGCGCACATTCGATCTTCTGCATGTGTGTATACCAGGAAGGGAATTAAGGCACTGGCAGGTGTGCGCTTTACCTTGACCTGGGAGATTGTCATCATCCCCACCCTTAATTCACAAAACGGAGCCGAGATTCGAACCCACGCCATGGATCCATGGGATTGAAATTGACGGTCTTAACCACTTGGCTATACATCCGTTTAATCACATCAAATTTGAACGTTCGAATCAGGTTAACTTAACGGATTTTCCTGGTAAAATCCGAAAGTATTACATGTTGATACTTATTATAAAGACCATTATGCTAAGCAGTTTGGAAAACAGTGTCTGGTTATTTATCAACCGGGTTCGCGCAGTTGAGGCCGAACGTCTTGTAGCCAGCTAGGGCCCAGAGAACCACTTAAGAACATCACACTGGCCTGGCAGATAGGCTAGCCTTGAGGAAGAATAATTCCCACGCCTCTTTGACAGTGATGAGGCCCAGGCAGGGTGAGTTTGTTTACGTTAGGCTAGTAGTGCCAAGTGATGCGCTGTTCTAACCAGTATTATATTAGCCTACTACAGAGGGATAATAAAAAGTGTTGTGGTAGTAGCCTAAAGGGTGAGCACTGTTGGATAGTGGGAAGGAGGGGGGGAGGGGGGGGGGGGGGGGGGGGGGGGGGGGGGGGGGGGGGGGGGGGGGGAGGGGGTGGGGGGGGGGGGGGGGGGGGGGGGGGGGGGGGGTGTTGGCTCTTTCTTTTAGGAAGACTTGTATTGGTAGCCTAGCCTAACAACGATTCTGGGCCTGATTTGTCACACCTTGATGACAGCACAATACATTTTCGATCAAATGACAGACAACATTATCAGGCCTATTACAGTATTATCTAAGTCCTTTGGATGAGACTATAGACCGAGGCCCCGTGTGCGAACGCATGCAGAACATCTTGCGCACACGTTAAATCCTGTTCCGCTGTTCGAAAGAGTAGGCCATTGTGTGCCGGTGGGAACAGATGACAAAATTAAAAAAACAAAAAAACCGCATACACACGCATTAAAAAAAAAAAAGTCATCTGAGCGCTTTGATTTGTTGCTTTACAAGATTCAGCGCTATATAAATTCCATACATTATATTATTATTATTATTATTATTAGGCCTAGTTATGTCTGAGCGTTGACGACGGCGACGACAACGAAGAAGAAAGAGTATCCCTGTGTGTGGTCTCTACGTACGCAGCTTTTGTTAGAGGCGTTTTTATTTTTTATACCATGTACATTTATTCTTTTATTTCGAGGCTAATGGAATAAGCACATGTGCGCTTTTGTGATATCCAGTCCCCGTGAGTATGCAGTTTTGTAAATTTTGTCATCCGTTCCCACTGGCACACAATGGCCTACTCTTCCGAAAAGCGGAACAGGTTTTAACGTGTGCGCAAGATGTTCTGCGTGCGTTCGCACACGGGGCCTTGGTTTGTAGTCTCATCCGGAATTTTAGGGGGAGTGGAGTTGGCGCTGATGTTAACTCCAGGGGAAAAATTAATATCCCTTTGAATGGGATTCGAACTCGTGTGTGTGTGTGTGTGTGAGAGAGACACACTACACAGAAGAGATGGAGAGATGGAGAGAGAGTTAGAGAGAGAGAGAGATGGAGAGATGTAGAGAGATTGGGAGAGAGAGAGAGGAGAGAACATTTTGTTCTGAGGGTAATAGTTTTAAAGCATTGCATGATTTTTTGTTTTGGGGGGGGGGGGGGGGTGCTTTTTTAAAAATATTTTACATCCTGACCCAGCCTTAAAAGCGTAATGTTCCGTGGTACAGGGTGAGAGAGAGAGAGAGAGAGAGAGAGAGAGAGAGAGAGAGGGCAGAGAGAGAGAGAGAGGAGAGAGGAGAGAGAGAGAGAGAGAGAAGAGGAGAGGAGACAGGACAGAGACAGAGACAGACAGACAGACAGAGATCGACATATACTGATTTGTTGACAGACAGACAGACAGACAGAGATCGAACTATACTGATTTGTTTAAAAGAAGAAGACAACAGAACAGAAAAAGAATAGTGCCACATACATAAAAGAGAAGGGGTGGGGGTGGCCTGGAACTGTTTGATATTTGTAGCTCCAATGAGTCAAGAAGGTAGGGGTGAGGGGGAGGGAGGGGGGGAGATTTAGACCCAACAACATTGACACATTCCTTTGTACCAAGAATCGGCAGTGAACCAGAACAATGTGACGCAGGATATATCCTATTTCAAAGCATAATATTGTGATAGGCTAAGTGTTACCTTGGCTAAGTCTTATCTTTAAAAGCTTTACACTAATAAATAAAGAGCTGGGCTGCCCAAGATTTCAGTATTAACTCATCGCCAAGAAGAAATTATGGAGTCTTCTGCACATGTTAGGCTGTCTACTGTGGTTTTATTCTTCTGGAATGTATTTTTTTGCTTGACAATTTCTGATCCCTATACCTTATAAATCGCTCCCCCCCCCCCCCCCCCCCCCCCCCTTCCACACACACACGACACACACTTCGACCCCCGCGCACACACATTCTGGCATTTGTCTCACTCAAGTTTACTTGTTTTGTTCTTTGTTTCCTTTTTTGGTGTGCATAATTCCACTAGTTTCTGATGCTTTGATGTGCTTTCCCTTTCATCCTCCATTCAGCTGTCCAAACAATGTTAACTTTTCATCTCTTTCTCCTCCCCGCCTATTTTATCACTTTTTTTTATTTTATTTTTTTAGTGGACAGCCGTTGATACCAAGACGCACACGCATGCGAAGAGAGAGAGAGAGAGAGAGAGAGAGAGAGAGAGAGAGAGAGAGAGAGAGAGAGAGAAGAGAGAGAGAGAGAGAGAGAGATTGCATTCATGAGCATTTTTGCCCATCACAAAAGGATGGGATGTTTGCAACCTCGGCAGTTCATCTTGACAGCAGCAAAAAGATACAGGCTTCGACCAGGAATCTACGTGTCACTTCGGTCAAGTTTTCTGTCATATCATAGCCTAGGTCGTGAAACACAGCGTCCTTCTATTAGGCCTAGCTCGTCATTCTCAATGGTACCTCAACTTAGGATACCTTGAATCTCTCTCTCTCTCTCTCTCTCTCTCTCCTTTGCTGGGCTACCTGCATTCTCTGTAGTTGGGGGGGAAAATATCACGCTTTTTCACCGAAATGTCCCAGTTATTCCAGTGCAGGGACTCTCAATTTGGTTTAGATAGATCTTGATTTAGAAAACGTAAGTAGGCCTACTAAAACTATACATACGGCTACGTGTACTAAGAGCAAAAATAAGTTAATAGCTTATGGCATGCTCAGGACAATATATATGACTGATTTAGTTTGGCAAACTATAAGCATCATGAAATCAGCCTAACAACAAAATTATATGTTTGTCCTTCGTGTTCGACGATGACCTCCAAAACAGCAGAGGAGGCAGCTGCTGTTTCGGAAAATGGGCAGAAACTTGATTATAGTGGAGGTACCTTGCCCACAGAACATCCCCACTCTCTGGACCATGAGGGCAGAAGGACATTCAGTGATGGAGATGTTCTCAAAGGCCAACTAGCCCTCAGGACTGCAGCACATGAAGACTGTGCAAGTTAAGCCTTTTAGTCAGTCATAGTCGATCACTAAAGACTAAGCTGTGAAGTGGAATTCCATGAGTGGGAAAGCTGCTGATCATACAGCGTCTCACTTTGCTGTTGCCGCCCCAATTGTCAGTGGTAATCAAGAACTGTGATAAAAGCCCAGGTGCTGAAGACTTAAGTAGTGCTTTCGAACATCAATATTTAGCTTCCAGTTTCTGTAGAAAGTAATTCGATGCAAGAAATGTGTTTGCCTTCCTTCGAAATTATGGATAAAAAAACAACCTTATAAGGGAGCCTAAGAAAGAAGAAGGCTGCATTCCATCTGACAAATGCAAAAGAAACTGATGCATTATGTGGGATAAACAGGCTGTAGGTGAATATTATTGAAACTGAACCAGAACAAAACTGAACATAAGTATTATGTTCAGTTTTGTTCTGGTTTTAAAAAAAATTGATGGGCAGTTTAAAAATGTTTTTCTTCTTCAGATTATGATCATTTCAGTCCCATCGGAGATTTACAATTTAGAGACTAAGAGACATATGTGCTGCCAACGACCATATACTGTAGGGCCGAAAGCACATATTGGCCTATCAGCAGTTCGAGTCAACCAACCACTTCTCGATTTATTTGGAAAGATTTAGTCAATATCGGTACTTAGACTTGATTATTATTAGTCCTGCAGCAACATGGAAGACCTACAATTTTGAGATGAAATCAGCGGTAATCGGATTAATATTTTTCTATTATAACCAAGCTTTTATATACTTAGTTATTGACGTAGTATCGATGTGCGTTCTTTTTGACATTTTCCACAACCAAGTTTCATCACCAAGACTGAGCTAGATCCAGATAAGGCCAAAATTTACGCGGGGCGAGTTCGGAGAACACCACTATGTCGCTTAGCAGATAGCCCAACACGAAGTTTATCATGACAGAAGATGATTATGGCAGATTGAAAGGGACACGAAGGTAACGCGTTTGAAGGGGGAAACAAAAGTAAACAGTTTTAAAGTTTCTAGCAAGGACTTTTCCTAAGAATGGAAGTACATGTATTCTTGCATTATTAAAAGTGGGGTAAGGGTGGCTATTTCAGACTGAGGCTTGGGGGGGGGGGGGGGGGGGGGTTTGCTGCTGCTATGACGTCACATGCTTCCGGCTTGCAGTGGGGATGGTGGCTTGCCGCACCTTTTGATCATTTCCCGCGTATTTATGTGGAACTTGTGGAATCCCCGAGTAGTAAATGGGGCGGTATTAATCAATCCCAAACTGGTTAGGCCTTTTTTTGGTTAGTATTGTTGATTGTAGTTGCCATGTTGGTTATTCCCAAAGGGGGAGTCTGCAGCCTAAAATAGAAAGGTCACAGGCAGGGTTCAGGTCAAAAAAAAAAAAAAAGGGTTAAAACCCCCCCCTTTAAAGGGTTGAAGCCCCCCCCCCCCCTTCTCTCTCTTCTCTTCCCCCCCCCCCCCTCACTATGCTCCCCCCCCCCCCCCCCAAAAAAAAAAAAAGGAGGAAAAGAGTATGTAAAAACAATGAGTAAATTTTGGGTAAGTTATCCCTGTGGGCTTTTCAAAGGTAGAAACTGATTCACAGGAAATTTTTGGGAAAAGAAAAAAAAACTTTTCCATGCAAGACCATACACACATCTGCTTTTTTGGTTTTTTTTTTTTTTCATTTTTTTTTTAAAAGTTATTTTATTTCCCCCACCCCAAAGTCAGATTGCTGACCCTGACTTGTGGGTGTTAATGGTAGCACAATGTTTTTTGGCTCATGTGAAGAAAAAATAGTTGCCCAAATCTGAGCCTTTGAGAAAATTTCAGTTAATGTGTAAAACCTGCCTAGGGCTACTTGAAACTGTAGTTATGCATAGAGTGTGTAAGTTAGGGATACCACCTTCAGGCTTCACTCTTATTTATAGGAGGGGAAAAAAAACCCCTGAGCTGGAGTATGGTGAAAAATTAATGGCGTACATTATGCAGACTTCTTATTTTGTGTACTTTTTAAAAACTCACAGTGATCCCGGTTGGATGAAAAGAGATGTGCATAGCTGTATGGACCCCTGGGTTTTTAAAACGGGGGAAAATCCTCACCACCAACTTCAATGCATTTTTGCTTTTAAATCCCGTTGCTTTCTTTTGATTGGGTTGAGGGTGACCTTTTGGTTGTTGACTTCCCCCAGAACTTTTTTATTTCTCATCGTTAAAATTTAATATTTTTTTTTTTTTCTTAAAATTTTTGTGTGTGCATTTTTCCTTCAGTCAAAAAAAAAAGTTTTATTGTAAATTAATTTCTAGTTTGGTGGGATCTTGTGACATTTTTTAATGAATGTGCTTTTTTTGAGTTAAAAAAAAAAAAAATTCAAAAATTTTAATGGTGATAAAGCAAAGTTTGATGGTTTTTTATTTGGAAATTTTTTTTTTTTTTATCGAAAGTTTGTGCAAGGACAAGAAGTTTCAAATTTTTTGGGGGAAAAATTTTTGAAAATTCACCCGGTTTTGTAATGAATTTAAGCTGGGTGATGTGAAGTGAAAGCTTTTTTTTGTGTTTTGGGTTTTTCCCAGTAGAGCTTGAGGTTTTACCAAAGGTGCGATTTTTTCATAATTATGTGATCATTCACTCCCCCCCCCCCCCCCCCCCCCCCCCCCCCCCCCCCCCCCCCCCCCCCCCCCCTTTCCTTTCCCTCCCCCCCCACCATTTAGATAGCTGCATTCAGATTTCGGGAATGGTGTCTAAACATGACACCTGTGTGCATGTGTTTTTGGAAAATTCTCATCGGCTCCTACTGGCACGCAATCGCTCTTCTAAGAGGCGGAGCATGTTTTTGAGGAATGTGCAAGATGTTCTGCATGCATTTGCACACAGGGCCTCGGTTTATAGTCTCATATGAAGAACTTCAAAAATCAGTTCATTTAAAAAAAATCAAAATGGGAAGAAAGGGCAAGGTTGGGGAATTGAACTCAGAACCTCATGGCTGGCTTGTTAGGCAGGTGAATATCTTAAATCGTTCTACCACCTTTCTTCTTAAGTGATAGCTTGTGAGATCGACTGCAGGGTTGTGAATTTTTGTGGCTGATAGTTTCAGTGGCAGAGTGAGGTAACTCTTCAGTAGAATGTCTTGCTGATACTGTTGTGCTTTCTTGACAGGGTCAGGACAGAGGAGCCCTACGGCACTGGTAGAGATGCTGGCATCAGACGGGCAGAGGGAGCTTTGAACGGTAACAGGGGGCTGGGTGAACTGTTTGAGAGGTAAGTGGTCAACTAGTGTCAGTAACAGGTGCCAGAGTCAGAGCAAGTGTATGACCGACATTGTAGCCGAGTGGTTATGAGGTTCATGAAGTCGTGGGTTCGAATTTTGGTGGCGGCTTCTGGTGAATTAAGGGTGGAGATTTTTTACAATCACCCAGGTCAACAAATTGCATATCTGCTAGTGCCTTCATTTCTTCTTTGTGTATATATCATGGGTGATTTTCCTTCCGTTTTAAAAGGAATTCCGTATTTGCTATTTTCGGATTAAAAATAAATAAATTGAGGAATATTGGAATAGATCCAAGTCCTTGAATCCTTTAGAAAATGACCTAATGACAATCTGTGATAAATACCACCTAGAAAACCCTTGAAAGTCGTGGCTTGTCTATTGAAAGTATTCTCATTAAGGATGATGATAAACTAAAGCTACATTTCTGTGCGAAAAAATAAATTAAGGTTCAAATACATGTGAGGGTGTGGATGAAATGAACAAGGACTAGCAGACATCAAAGTCTCCAAGAGGTTAAAGTTAATTTGGTGGAAACAGTTGTGAGTCTTTGGAAGTCATCTATTGATTACTAAGTTGGATAGATTTTTGTCATTCAGAGTTCAAAACGACAGAGCAAGGCCAAAACTATGCATTGAATCCTGTGTGTAATAGATGAAGGCAGAGCTTGGAGACTATGTTAACGAAGTAGTAACAAAGGAAACAAGCCTTTTTGCTGTATATGTGATAAAACAGATTGGTCTGCAAAGGGGGGAAGAGTTCAGAGCTGAAGCCAACTTCCAAGAGCAGATTTGAACACTTTGTTTGAACTCAATTTGCTATGAAACGGATACAAGGTAATGAATTTTGACACAAGTGGCTCAAGCCAAAATTAAATGAGGAAGGAGAGGTAGTGAAGGTGGTGATGTTCATTGGTGATAAATTGAGAACAGACATGTGAAATGAATGCCTGACAGAAGTGTGTGTGTGTGTGGTTTTATTCTTCCATTTCAAGGATAGTGGATAAGCACTTGTGTGCTTTTTTTTTTTTTTTTACATCTAGTCCCCATGTGCACATGGTTTCAAAAATTTTGTTACCTGTTTCCACTGGCACACAATAGCCCACTCTTCGAAAAGATGGAACAGGTTTTAACCTGTGCGCATGGTGTGTGTGTGTGTTTGTGTGAATAAGGTTTTTGGGGGAGAGGAGGGGAATCATAGTATAGTTGATTTTGTAGAAGAGGTACTAAAGGGAAACTGATAATTGGAAAGAGAAGGTAGGTTATGTGTGGCTAGGTTATTGGATATAGAATTAAAAGGCTAGCAAACGAAATAGCGTGTTTTTTTTGTTTATGGTTTATTTTGGGCTAATTCCTTAGTTTTATCTACTAGGCCTTTTGTCAATTTGGAGAAAGGGGGAGGATATGTATGGCTAGGTAAGTGGAAATATAAAAAAAACCAAACTGAAGCTAGCACATAAAAGAGCAGGTTTTTCTCATGTGGTTTTATCTTTGTTTATCAATTCATCTTGGGTTCTTTTGGAAATGGACATGATTTAAAAAAAATACAGTAGACCGGAAATTGCAGATTTCAAAACTGTAAAATTGTAATTGAATAATTGTGAAGTGCAAGAAATAAGTAAGAAATTACCATACCTTTGGGTTTGTTCCTCCATTTATCTACTTAATTTTGGTTCTTTTGAAAACACCCACAGCCTATTTGAAAACAAAGGTGGGCTGCTGGAGACCACTGAGCTGATCCCAGAACTGGAAAATCGTCATAAAAATTCCAATTACTGAAGTAACAAAAACAACCCTGGCTTGTTGATAGGACGGGTTATTTGTGATTTCAAGAAAACTTCCAACCATTGTATCAAAAGCTGTGTACCATTGTGTCTATGTGCCATTGTGTCCACATGCATGCATGCATACAGGCTGACAAGCCATCTGACAGACAGCCCTTTCCCAGAACTGACTAATGTTAATTGCTAATGCTAACCTTTACACTAACCATTATTTCTTAACCTGGCCCCACATGTGGACACAAAGGCAGGTGGATATTATGATACAAATACATTTGGTGACAGGAAAAGAAAAAAAAAAGGGTGGTGCTGCTCTTGTGGCGACGTGCTCTCCCCGGGGAGAGCAGCCTGGATTTCATGCAGAGAAATCTGCTGTGATTTAAAGTGGTGTAAATAAATAGAGAAATAAATAAATCAGTCAATAAAATAGATAAACACAAGATATATAACACAGGAACAAACCTTATTTGCTTCTTGCGTTTTTAGGTGTGGAGGAGTATAGGGCTGTTTTTAGGGAAAAAGGATGTTAGGAGTGGGATGGATAGCTTTATGTGGAAAGGGGCATAAGTGAAATTATCGCGAAGTCGTCTGTGTAGGTGAGAGTGAGAGCAAGAATAGGGAATGTCAAACATTATTTTTTTTAAGTGAGGAGGGATAATGTTTTAGCAAAATATATACTTATTTAAATGTAAAAAGGAAGAGTTAAGTGGGGAATGGAGTTACCAAGATGATTATTTGTGTGTGTGTGTGTGCTTGAGAGAGAAATAG
Source organism: Rapana venosa (assembly GCA_028751875.1). Lineage (NCBI taxonomy): Eukaryota > Metazoa > Mollusca > Gastropoda > Neogastropoda > Muricidae > Rapana > Rapana venosa. The sequence goes on along the minus strand of CM054140.1, from coordinate 63,520,682 downwards.
TATGCATTTCAACATACATGCTTGGATGCATGAAAGGACGGAAGAGTGTGTATATATGTATTCCTTCATTCTTAATGTTTCCTTTTGTTAAGATCAGATGAACTGTTGGTTGGAAAAAAAAAGATTGAGAAGTATAAGAAAATGCAAAAAACCAAAAGAAACCAAAGAAATGGAAGTAGAAGGAACACTTAAAGGAAAAGTGCAGTAAGAACAAAGAAAAAAATAGGGATGGAAAAAGAAGAAAACCCAAAGAAGGCAGAAGAAGGTTAATAACAAGACAGAAAGTGGTAGCAACACAAGAACTGGCAAAAGCGGGAACCCCCCCCCACCCCCCCACCACAGAAAGAGCAAAATGAAGAAAAGGTGAACAAAACCAAAAAAAGGCAGCGCAGCAACAACAACAAAGAAATTAGAGACTGAAAAAGAAAAGTAGACAGAAAACAATAAAAAGGGGGAAAAAACAGAACAGAGGCAAGAAATGAAAAAGAAGAAAGAAAAGAAAAGGATGAAAAAGAAATGGATGATGGCATCGGTGATCTTCCTTCCATTTTGAACAGAATTCCGTATTGGCAATTTTATTTTTAGGATGAAATTAAAAACAACAACAACAGAAATACTAGATTAAAAATTTTGAATCCTGTTGAAAATGACCAAAATGACAACCTGTAACAAACACCCCCTTGAAAACCTTGAAAATCAAGGCTTGTCTATCAAAAGTATTCTCATTAATGATGACAGTAAACTGAGGATATGTTTTTGTGTGGAAAAAAAAAGTAGATAAAAGTTCAGCTGTGTGATGTGTGTGAGTACGTGGACAAAATGGACACGTGCTTCAGTCACATCTCTCCCTTAAGCTCATCCACTGTAATATCCCTCACTTTAAAAGGTTGGTTGCTTTGATCTGTTTTTTCATGTAGTGCGTATTTCAGGTATTCACTTATATATAGTCTTACACATCTTTGTTTGCTATGGTTATTTGATAGACTTTCATGTATGTGCTGGCTATGGTTAAAACAAAGGTTCAGTATTGGAAACATTTGTGAAAATCACCCATGATATATATATACACACACACACACGTATGAAGAAGATCAAATATGGGCATCAAAGATGCCATTATTCATGTCAGCGTTTGGTGGGTTACACAATCGTGAACATCCCCAGGATGCATACTGTGTATATAAAATATGTGCTTCTCTGCAGTTGGCATGTGTGGACAGGGGACAGTGGGCAGGCCTCATGCACAGTTACAAGCACAGAAGACTAGGCACTGCACCTCCTACCTACCCAATAGGGGAATGCAGAGGAAAGAACAGAGGTGTATGTTCTTAGGAATGGCAGGCTTCAGGGAGTGTAGGTAGCCTGACTACAGTGTATTTCGATTTGTTTGTTTTTTACAAGATTCAGCGCTATATAAATTCCATATATTATTATTATTATTTTAGCTTTTGGGCCCCATGTTGCTTTCTTTCTTTCTTTTGTTGTTGTTGCTGTGTTGCCTTATCTTTGACACACTGCTGACTTTTCCCCCCAATGCTGTTCATTCCCATCTTGCTGCATGCCCTAGCCTTACCCAGGCTTTCTCATGTCATATCTTCAGGGCCAGCATTCTGCAGGGAGCTTTCAGTTTTAGGCTGGTGTGAGGCCTTTTGGCTCTGCACTGTTGCTTGGTCACCTTGACTGTGGGGTGCCTGTTCTGATACAGCACCTCCTGACGGTGTTCAGTCAGTCATGGAAGCAGTCTGTGTGAGATGCCTACCTGTACTGGTGACCATCACAGTGTCCCACCTATGACCATCATCTGGATATAACCAAAACTGAGATTGCCAGCAGATTGGAGCATCAGGGGCTGGCAGATCAGAGGTAGGTTTTTTTTTAATGGTTTTTTTTTTTTTGCTGTCCTGTTGTTCCCACTCAGCTCGTTTTTTAGGACGTCCAGCAGTAAAAGAAATGTGACATTGATTTGAAGATAAAGTCTAGTTTAGGTTGTGTCAAATCATTTTGAGGATTCCTTGACAGTTTCATTCACGTGAAAATGCTACCTACTTATACAGCCTACTTACAGAAGGGAGATTATGCTTTATTCAGGCTGAACTGTGGTCCTGCCGTTTTTTTACGTTGTCATCAACGCAACTTCAAGGAGAATCAACTGTAAATCAGAAATGGAAAGAGAAAAAACCCAGCTTGATCTGCTTAAGGCTAGCAGACCCATACAACAGTACCATGAGTATGGAAATGACAAGTGCTCTAGACATCTTCAGTTTTGTTAGGAAGCTAATCTCTTTGCTTTTCAAAATCCTGCACAGCTTTACCATGGCTGAGGTTGCAAGGGCTAGTCTAATCTTTACTTTGACTTGAGAGCAGCCATCTTTGTTCAGTAGGGAGCCACGATATTTGAAAGAGTCTACTTCTTCAAGTTATTGACCATTCATGATGGAGGAAGCTGTACTGTTGACTTGCTCTTCTTTTGACTGGTATCCATACCATAAGCGCTAGCTTGTTCTTCAGGCTTGCTTGTAAGTTCTTGTAGTTCACTGTTACTGCCTCCACGTAGATCAGTGTCATCAGTAGACCACACATTACATATTTATTTTATTTATTTCTCCTTTTATTTTGAGGATAATGGAATTAGCACACATGTGCTTTTGAATCCAGTCCTGTGTGTTTGCAGTTTTGTAAATTTTGTCCAGTCCCCGTGTGCTTGCAGTTTTGTAAATTTTGTCATCTGTTCCACCTGGCACACAATGGCCTACCCTTCCGAAAAGCAGAACAGGTTTTAAAGTGCGCACAAGATGTTCGGCATGTGTTCGCACGCAGGACCTCGGGTTTATGGTCTCACAAGTGGATCAGCCAGCAAGAGATAAAAGTGGTGTTGCATTCAAGGAGTATATCTAGCATTATCTTGAAAAAGAGGCTGAACAAAGTAGGCAAGAGTCAGAAGCCCTGTTTGAGTCCTTCTGCTGTTTGAAAGAAAATCCCAACCTGGCTAAACATAAGGACTGCAGTCATGGCGTTGTTTTACAGTTCCTGAATAAACTGCACTGTCAATAGTGAAGAGAGCTTGTATTTAGTGACAGTAATCCTCCTTTTTGGTGCTCTTTCTTACCCTTTCCCCCTCTTGCCTTTCTGATTTACTCGAGTGTGTGTGTGTGTGTGTGTGTGTGTGTGTGTGTGTGTAATTCATATGAATGGATCCAAAAACAGTGGCATTGTTTCACACTTTAAAATTTTTTTAATCAACTATTACTATTATCAATAAGAAGACACATTTTCACTCGTTCGGTTATCAAACATAGAACTTAATTCTTACATGGATAATTGATCAGCACAGTGCTTAGATTTAAGGAAGAGGCAAAATTTGGTGCTGTGATTGAGGTAAAAGAGATTAAATCAACTTAATTTCTAAAAGCGAATAGAATTTCCTTAATTTCTAAAAGCAAATAGAATTTCCTTAATTTCTAAAAGCAAATAGAATTTCCTTAATTTCTAAAAGCAAATAGAATTTCCTTTTGGCGGTGTCACCCAATACAGTGCGGCAGTGATTGCTGTTGTGGATCAATCACACCTGTGAGTTTTGTAAGGCTTTGTTTAGTTTGGTGGCAGTTTTGGAATTCTTTGCACATTTTAGTCTTTTTTTCTCTCAGCTGCACAGGGAGCCATTGAGGCCTTACATTGAAGACTTCTCCACTAAATTCTTCCTTGTTGGTAGTGTGCCTAAGCTTGGATCCTTGCTCTTAGTGACCAACTGTAACACTTTCACTCATACAACTAAGAGCAGGATTGTTTTATGGAATCTGGTTTTGGTTTTATCTCATTTTATGTGTGGTTGATGTGGTTTTCCCTACAACGTGGGGCCCCTTCTAGGTTGACCCTCATGGTTGGCCAGGGCGTTGATGCAGAGAATGACATTAGAGTTGGTTTTATACCCTGTTTTAATCTGTATATAGTTGCACAGTTTTAATCTGAGATTTCAAATTTTATGAGGTGACAGCCCTGATATGGCCTCTGTGGTTGGCGGGGCTATAAACAACAGGACTGGATTGGATTGGAAGTGTAAGTCTCTGTAAATGGTATTTCTGTTCATTCTGGAAGCCAGTCTACAATTTATAATCTGTGATTTAATATATGGAATTTATATAGCGCTGAATCTTGTAGAAAACAAACAAATCGAAGCGCTTGCACTCAATCATTTACAGGCATGCAACTCTCCTTCAACAGATTTCAAATCCATGCGCGCGCACTACGCACGCACACGCACGCGCGCGCACACACACACACACACACACACACAGAACAACACTTAGAAGGTGAAAGATGTTGAAAATTAGGGACAGATATGTGGGGGGAAAGTCTCAGGTAGGAAATAAGTGTGTTTTGAGGCTGGATTTGAAGGAATCAAGTGAAGGCTTTTGACGAAGTGAAAGAGGGAGGTCATTCCAGGTGGATGGACCAGAAACAGAGAAGGAGCGACGGCCAACAGTGGTTTGTTTGAATCTGGGTGTTTGAAAGCACAAAGTATCTGCGGCTGAACGAAGGGAACGAGATGGAGTGTACAGGTGAAGACAGTTACAGAGATAAGAGGGTGCAGATTTGTGGAGACATTTGAAACAGAGGGTATTGATTTTATACTGCAGTCTTTGTGAGACAGGCAACCAGTGAAGAGATCGCAGAAGAGGAGTGATGTGTTCAGATTTTTTCTTTCTTAGGACCAGTCGAGCTGCAGAGTTTTGTATGCATTGAAGAGAGTGGATAGATGATGCTGGTAGGCCAGCCAAAAGAGAATTACAGTAGTCTAAACGTGAAAGAATGAGAGATGTGACAAGCTTAGAAGTTGCATCAGTGGACAGATACTTGCGAATCGCGCTTATGCGTCGTAATTGATAGTAGCAAGACTGGCAGGTCTGGGTGATGAATTTTTTCATGGAGAGTGTGTTGTCAAGAACTACTCCTAAATACTTCACAGAGTTGGACAAAGGAACTGACGTATTGCCGAATTCTATTGAAGTTTTTGTGATAGAGGAAAGTTTATGTTGGGTCCCTATGAGCATGGCTTCGGTTTTATCGGCATTAAGTTGTAACTTGTTCTGAGTCATCCAGTTTTGAATGTCTTGAAGGCAGTAGGACATATTTGTCAGGAGGGAAGGCAAGTTTTCAACAGTATCGCTGCACTGAAGCTGAGTATCATCGGCATAGAAATGATGATCAATAGGGTGGTTGTTTATTATTTATTTTATTAGATTTGCAGTCTGTGCTTTTTTTTTTTTTTTTTTGGGGGGGGGGGGGGGGGTCTGTGGCTGTCCTACCTCTTTGTCTTCTTATATAGTTTTAAATGGGAATAGTTTTAGCAAGGCCTTGGGATCTTGTTACAGGGCCATACCAACAGGCTTTTTCATCTTAACTTGATGTCAACAGATCTTCTTAAGTATAAAATGTGGGCGATTTTTTAGACTAGCAGATCTTTGTAGCTCTTGAATTTGACCAGCAGATATTTGTGTGGACAGGTCAATGAACAAACCGATGGTTTGGCACATGTGTCATTGGTGTTATTCTGAGTGATGTTGATGTAGGAACCAAATTTGTAAGGCTGAATGGCTTACTGTTTGGTAGTATCAAATCTAGTTCTCTGTGGTTAAAATCTGAGTAATGATGAAACATCTTAATGGCATTGCTGTCAGTGAGAGTGAGAGAGAGAGAGAGAGAGAGAGAGAGAGAGAGAGAGAGAGAAATGATGAGTTTAGAAACATCTTAATGGCACTGCTGTCAGAGAGAGAGAGAGAGAGAGAGAGAGAGAGAGAGAGAGCTCTGAACTCTGAAATGGTTTAATGTACATCGGTCTAATGCCACAATGCACTTTGAGGAGCAAAAATGGAAGAAGAAAAAAAATTCTCATAAGATTTGGTAAGATTTTGGCACAATACCTTGGCGTGCACTCAAAACTGTACATTTTTGAATATGCATGTTTCAAAATCATGACTAAATAAAGGCTGTTGTAGACCAAGAATCAAAACAAAACACAACTAAAAAAATCTCAGTTCACCATAACTGCTTCCCAAGATACCACAAAAAGATAATAGACCTGTGAACAAAGTTATTGATGGAAGTATACCTGATATGTTAATACCTTCTCACGTACAAAATACAAACATCAAGCACGTCATAAATCATAACAGTTGAAAGAGAGAGAGAGGGAGAGAGAGAGAGAGAGAGAGAGAGGAGAGAGAGAGAGAGAGAGAGAGAGAGAGAGAGAGACTGTGTGTGTGTGTGTGTGTACACATTGAGTTGGCTCCTGTTTTTATTGGTGTCTTTAGTTCCAAACTTTCCAAGTAGTAGGTTTTGTATTGGTGTCAGTGCTTCAAATGGTAGGTTTTCCATAGGTGTCTTTAAACAGGTGGCCCTGTATTTGTGTCCTAAGTATGAAATGTTTGAGATAGAAGGTATTGTATTGGTGTCTTTAGTTTCAAATTCTTCAAGTACTTTGTTTTGTTTTGATGTTTTTAGATCCTTATTCTTCAGATAGTAGGTTTTCCAGAGGTGTCTTTAGTGTTATCATTGTTAATGGTCTCTCATTGTGTCAGCAGTGTTAAATGGTTTCCCATATTGTGTCATCATGATTTTTTCTTGTGTAGCCTGTTTCTCATAGATGAATTCTTCCATGTAAATTTTGTCTTGTGTAGCCTGCTTCTCATACATGAATTCTTCCATGTAGATTTTGTCTTAGAATTCTTCCATGTAGATTTTGTCTAATTCTTCCATGTAGAGTTTATCTTAGCTCTCTGTAGTCTGTGTCTTCACTGTGTAGCCTGTATCAGTTCTGACCTCAGAAGAGAGAAATGCTGCTTTTTTCTGCCATTTTCTAGAAGCATGATCTGCCGAGGACAGTGGTAGTGATGTAGAGATAACTGTCAAGTTGAAAGCAGAGATCCATGCAGGATTCAAATTGAGTCTGAAGCCAGTGCTCTCATTAGACTTGACTTTTGAGAAGTTATTTGGGCGCTAGACTTGAAATTGAGATGACACAAAGTTTATTGTGCAGTGTATACTTGTTAAAGAATCCATGGCGATAATTATGAGTTTCCTTTTTTTTTCTTTAAAAAGTGAGTAGGAAAACTCATAAGTATTAGTATCAGTATTTTGTAACAGGTGTATTGTGGTGGTATGCTCTAAATTTGGGGAAGCAGCCCAATTTCTACTGTAGAGAAATTTGAATAGTTTAACGGCATAACACCCTACTCCATAGCTCTTCACTACACTACACTGCTATAACATACAGTAACATACACTCCAAAATGATACCACACTACACCACACCAGACACTGCACACCATTCCGCTCCATACCACGCTAGAGACTGTTCCATACAATTCATTGCAAAACAGACAGCGGCACTTCATCCATGGTATGACATACTGTACCATACTCTACATTACATCATACAACATTACACACAACACAGAACAGTGCACTATTATTGTGATGGTACCTCTCTGCACATCATGCTATACCACCACAAACTACAGTATTAAAAAAGAAAGTAAGGTAACTAGACTTCTCAGTGCTTTTTAATCAATGTTACATCTTGATATCAACAGTCAAGAAACCAGCTAAAGACTTGGGACAGAAACAAAACTGAAATATAACTAGTATACAGGAAGATGCTGTTTTGTGTGCTAGCATGGGTAGATGAATATACAGTGTAAACTGTTAGCATTGTAAAATGTTTTGTAATGTTAGGAAGGTGCCTTGTAGTTGATAACAGATCATAGTCTTGTGTGTTAAGATGATGAAACAGCCAGCCTGTTTAACTTGAAAAAATCAGTAAAAAACAGGTAGCTTCCGTGTGTTATAAACTAGGAATATGTGTGTACTGGTAGAGAGAATGTATAAGTGACATTGATATTTATGAGGATTAACCAGCAACAGTGACATTTTTATGCTTTAGAACCCCCTAGAAGTGAGGTAAGGGGAAGAGGTGGCTGAAAGCGTGTATGTGTGTGTGTGTGTGTGTGTGACTGTGTGTGATATCTCAGTGGCAACCTGGAGAATCATGTAAGTCAGGTGTGGGTGGTATGGAAAAAAACCAAAAGGTCAGGTCAGAGACCATGACATAGAACTTGAGCAGTTTTCCCAGGTGACCAACATTCAGGTTGTATCATTTTCCCAGCTGCCATTTATGTGCTGTATCTGAGAGAAAGAGAGGGAGACAGAGAGAGAGAGGGGAGGGAGAGAGAGGTGGAGGGGAGAGGGAGGGAGGAGAGAGAGAGGGGGGGAGGAAGGGGGGGAAGAAGGGGAGGAAGGGGGGGAAGAAAGAGAGGGGGGAGGAGAGGGAGAAAAGGGGGAGGGGAGGAGAGAGAGAGAAAGGGAAGGGAGGGGGAGAGAGGGGGGAAGGAGAGAGAGAGAGAGAGGGGGGGAGAGAGAGGGAGAAAAGGAGAGAGAGGGGGGGGGGGGGGGGGGGGGAGAAAGGGAGAGAGAGAGAGAGAAGGGGGTGGGCAGGGAGAGAAAGAGAGAGAGAGAGAGAGAGAGAGAGAGAGAGAGAGAGAGAGAGAGAGAGAATAACAATCATTGAATCAATCAAAATAATGCCATGCTGGTCTGTTGTTGTCACTCCAGTATGACCAAAGTCCCCCATGTTTAAAAAATGCTATCCTTACATGTTAGTGTTAAAAAAAAAAAAAGCACAATGAACTTATTTTAGGTTTTACCTTTTAAAAGAATTTATGTCTCATTTTAGTTGTATTTTCATCTGAGGCATCTGAAAAAGTACATAATTATGTATTGGTAATCTTTTATTTTAAAGTGTACCATTTATTTACTGCAACAGAGTGGTCATAGGTGGTTTTTGATGTTGTTTTTGATGTTGAATGGTTTTGATATTGGATGTATTTGATGTTGAGATTTTTAATGTTTTTGGGGGACATTTTTTTATGTTAAATATTTTTTATGTTGAATGTTCTGATTTTGAATGTTTTTGATTTTGAATGTTTTGATGCTGGATATCTTTTGATGCGAAGCGATTGATTCACCAAAAGCACTGTCCATTAGTCGAGGACTTAAGTACAGATGGTCTGAGAATGTATCATGTTTCAGTTTTAGGGTGGTTTATTTTGGGTGTGTTTTGTTTTGAGAGAGAGAGAGAGTGGTGTGTGTGTGTGTGTGTGTGTGTGTGTAGGCGCATGTGCATGCACTTCTTTCAAGGGCTGAATGTTAAAAAAAGTCTTGTACTTATTCTATTACTCTCAGAAAAAAAAAAGTTATCGTTATCGTTCATGTGTGTGTGTATGGTATTACATGTGTGCATGTCTAATTAAAAAAACATTTTTTGTGGTGGGGGATGGGGGTGGAGGAGGAATTCTTTGCATGTATGCTTTTGTTTGAGTGACTGTACATAATTATTTGCTACTGTTGCAAAAGCAAGTTCTGTATAAACTCACAGTATTGCATTATTTTGAATGTGAGAAAAAATAAAAATGATAGAAATGGGACAGAAACATGCCAGGTAAAAAAAAGAACAAAAACCCCAGTTCATTTGCTTTTTTAAAAAAACAAAACTTTTTTGGCTCATGGTCTGCCCCATTCCTATTGTTTTTAAACTTTGGTTTTTGAATGGGAGTTGAAATATTCCATTGACAGAAATGTTGTTCTGCATGAGCCAAGAGAATTATTAGACAGATTGTGTGTGTGGGTATGCCTGTGTATGCATGCATGTGCATTTCTTTTTGTGTGTGTATGTGCACTGGTATGTGTGTGTGTATGATTTTTTCTTTTTTCTTTTTGTTTCTTTTTTGAGGTTTGGTTTAGATGTATGTTTTTCTTTTTATAGTATAATAAGATTGACTTACTTCTGTGTGTATGTGTGTTTGCGCATGTGCATGTGTGCATGCACACTTGCTTTTGTCAAATGTTTGTAATTGTTAGTATGTTTGCATGTCTGATTATCACTTTTTTGGGTTTCATTTTGTCTTTATTGTTGTTGTTTTGTTGGATATGTGGTTGTATTTGATTGGCTGTACAAGACTTACTGTTCTAGCAAGATAAATGCTGTCTAAACTGCCATTATTATATTATTATTATTATTGTTATTATTATTATTATTATTTTAATGTGAACAACATAGACATGATACAAATGGGATTTATATGTACCAGCTCAAAAACATTTTGCCTTAAAGAAAAAAAGTTTTTAGAAAGTTTTGGGTTCTTATGTTTGGCAGTGGCATGTCTCATTCCTATTGTTTTTTTTTTCTTTTCATGCTTGGTTTTGAATGGGAGTTGAAATACTGCATTGACAGAAATGTTGTTCTGTATGAGCCAAGACAAAGAATAGAGACTGTTGGTTTTTTTTTGTATTGAGATATATATATATATATATATATATATATATATATATATATTATATATATATATATATTTAGAGAGAGAGAGAGAGAGAGAGAGACGGGAGAGGAAGGAAATGTGTGTGTGTGTGTGTTTGCATGTGTGCTTCTTTCGTGTGTGTGTGTGTTTGCGTGTGTGCTTCTTTCATGTGTGTGTGTGTGTGTGTGTGTGCGTGCCTGATTTTTAATTTTTTAAAACTTTTTTTGGTTTTTGGTCTTCTTCTAAAAGCTTTATTGGATATGACTTTATTTTATTGGCTGTACAAGACTTACTAGTCTTGCAAGATAAATGCTGTATAAACTGCCATTTTTGTATTGTTAATTTTTAGTTTGAACAATATAGAAATGGGATTTAAACATGCGATGAAAAAAAAATTTCTTTTGCTTTGCTTTTGTTGTTAGTCTTTTTATATATTTTGCATGTGCACTGTCTCATTCCTATCGTTATAAAAAAAATTTTTAAATGAAATTTGGAATTGGAGTTAAAATTATCCAGTCCAAGGGAGAGGGGAGGGGAGGAGAGTAAGTGGGGGAGTGAGTGAGAAAGAGATAGGGGGGGGGGTAGAGTTTTTTTATGGAGAGAGGAGGGAAAAAGGAAGGTCAAGGGAGAGAGAGGGGTGTTGGGGAGAGAGGAGAGGGAGGGGTGGGGGGAGGGAGGTAGGGGGTGGGGAGAGAAAGAGAGGGGAAGGAAGGAAATATGTGTGTGTCTGTGTGCATGCTTGCTTTCATGTTGTATAGGCCTATCTTAGTATGAGTGCATATCTGATACTCACTTTTCCCCCTGTTTTGTTTTGTGTTGTTGTTGCAATGTTTGGATGTATCTTTTTTTTTTTATTGGCTGTACAAGACTTACTGTTCTTGCAAGGTAAATGCTGTATAAACTGAGGAAGTGTGTGTGTGTGTGTGTGTGTGTGTGTGTGTGTGTGTGACAATGACAAATTATTTTATGACAGTGACAAATTCTTTTATTTCGAGGATAATGAATAAGCACCCATGTGCTTTTTTACAATCAGTCCCGCCCTTCGGGATATGTTATATGAGAGAGAGAGAGAGAGAGAGAGAGAGAGAGAGAGTGTGTGTGTGTGTGTTGGGGTGGAATTGAACCTAAGACTGTTCGAGTTTTCTGTCCACTTGTGTGTGTGTGTGTGTGTGTGTGTGTGTGTGTGTGTGTGTGGTGTGCATGCATCTAGGTGCGTGCTTTCTATATTTTGGTATGTTTGCATGGCTGATATTCACTTTTTGGGGGGTTTCATTTTTGTTTTTGTTGTTGTTGCTTTTGATGTATGGTTTTCATCACTCTTTCAAGTTAAGTGCTGTATAAACTGCTATTATTATATTGTTATTTTTTAACATGACCAACATAGAAATGATAGAAATGGGATTCACACATGCCAGGTAAAAAAACAACAGTTTATTTTCTTAGATTTTTTTCTCTCTCTCTCCATTATTTGGCAGGTGGCATGTCCCATTCCTATTGTTTTACAGTGTGGAATTTGAATGGGAGTTGAAATACCCCAATGACAGAAAAGTTGTTCTGTATGAGCCAAGAGAAAGAATACAGAGATGGGTTTTTTTGTATTGAGAGAGAGAGGGGGGGGGAGTGAGAGGGATTGTGTGTGGGGTGAGAGAGGAGAGAGAGAGGAGAGAGAGAGAGAGAGAGGAGAGTAAGAGAGTGAGGGAAAGGGGAGGGAGCAGAGGAGAAAGGAGAGAGAGAGAGAGGGGGGGGAGTGAGGGGGGTTTGTGTGTGTGAGTGAGAGGTGAGGGAAGGGGGAGGGAGGGAGGGAGGCAAAGAGAGAGAGAGAGAGAGAGGGGGGGGAGTGAGGGGGGTTTGTGTGTGTGAGTGAGAGGTGAGGGAAGGGGGAGGGAGGGAGGGAGGCAAAGAGGAGAGAGAGAGAGAGAGAGAGAGGTGGGGAGGGGGAGAGTGAGAGGGGGTTTGTGTGTGTGAGAGAGAGGGGAAGGAAGGTGAGGGAGGGAGGGAGGAGAGAGAGAGAGAGAGAGGGTGGGGAGGGGAGGAGAGTGAGAGGGTTTGTGTGTGTGAGAGAGGGGGGTGAGGGAAGGGGGGAGAGGGAGGAGAGAGAGAGGGAGAGGAGAGAGGTGGGGAGGGGGAGGAGTGAGAGGGGTTGTGTGTGTGAGAGGAGAGGGGAGGGGGGTGAGGGAGGGAGGGAGCAGAGAGGAGGGAGGGGGGAGAGTGAGATGGGTTGTGTGTGAGAGAGAGGGGGGAGGGGGGAGTGTAGGGGTTGTGTGAGAGGGAGAGAGAGGGAGGGGGGGGAGGCAGGAGAGGAGGTGGGGGGGGGGAGAGTGAAGAGAGAAGGAATGGGTGGGGGTGGGGTGGTGGGGTCTTGAGAGGGGGAGGTGAGAGTGTTTGTGTTTGAGTGGGGTGGGGGTGGGGTGGGGGGTTGGAGTGAAGCAGAGAGAGGGGTGGGGGGGGGGGGGGGATGGGGATGGGAGAATGATGTGTCTGTTTTTTTTTGGGGTGGGGGGGGAATGTGTGTGTTTGGTGGGGGTGGTGAGAGTGAACAGAAAGAGAGGAGACTGGTGGGAGGGTGAAGGATGTGTGTGTATGTATACTTTGATGTGGGGTTGGGTGTACATTAGTCATTGTGTGTGTGTGTGTGGGGGGGGGGGGGGGGGGGGGGAGAGGTGGGAATGTGTGGTAGGTGAATGGATGGATATGGATGTACCTGCATGGTTCTTTCACACATGTGTATGGTTTGGTTTGTGTGCATGTGTGATTTTTAGTTTTCAGTTTGTTTTGATTTTTGTTGTTGTTGCTTTGTTTGGATGCATGATTTGATTTGATTGGCTGTAGTAGAGTTTGTTCCCTTGCAAGTGCAATGCTTGTTTGTTCTCTTGCAAGTGTAATGCTAGTTTGTTCTCTTGCGATGCTTGTTTGTTCTCTTGCAAGTGTAATGCTAGTTTGTTCTCTTGCAAGTGTAATGCTAGTTTGTTCTCTTGCAAGTGTAATGCTAGTTTGTTCTCTTGCAAGTGTAATGCTAGTTTGTTCTCTTGCAAGTGTAATGCTAGTTTGTTCTCTTGCAAGTGTAATGCTTGTTTGTTCTCTTGCAAGTGTAATGCTTGTTTGTTCTCTTGCAAGTGTAATGCTAGTTTGTTCTCTTGCAAGTGTAATGCTAGTTTGTTCTCTTGCAAGTGTAATGCTTGTTTGTTCTCTTGCAATTGCAAGTGTAATGTTTGTTCTCTTGCAATTGCAAGTGTAATGCTAGTTCTCTTGCAAGTATAATGCTAGTTTGTTCTCTTGCAAGTGCAATGCTAGTTCTCTGCAAGTGCAATGCTAGTTTGTTCCCTTGCAAGTTTAATGCTTTATAAACTGCCATTATTGTATTTTTTATTGTCAAACGTGAACAAAAGGAAAATGATAGAAATGGGATGTACGTATGCCAGGTTTAAAAAAAAGAAGAAAAACAACAGACCGTTTATTGAGATGCTTTTTTTGTTTTTGTGTTTTTTATTTGATTTTTATTTGGCAGATTGCCTGTCCCATTCACATTGTTTTTAAAGTTTGGATTTTAAAATGGGATTTGAAATATTCCAGTGACAGAAATGTTGTTCTGTGTGAGCCATGAGAAATAATAATAATAATAATAATAATGTATAGAATTTATATAGCACTGAATCTTGTAAACAAATCAAAGTGCTTAAATATAAAAGACAGTTGTGTGTTTGTGTGTGCGTGCGTGTGTGTATGTGTGTGTGTGTGTGTGTGTGTGTGTGTGTGAATGAAGCATTTTTAAAATTTGTATCATGCAATTTGAAATCTGATTTTGGAATATGACGACAGAAATATTCACTTAGCAGAATAGAAGAGAGAGAGATGTACTTCATGCAGTTTTTCTTTGTCCTCCTCCCCTCCCCTCCCCCCTAAAAAAAAGAAAAAAGAAAGTGGAAAAAAAGAAAGTGGAAAGAAAAAAGGAAAAAAAAAAAAGAGAGAAGCAGAGAAAAAAATTAAGGAAAAAAACAAACAAGAAAAAGAAATGAAAAGCATACCAAAAAAAAAAAAAAGTGAAAAAAAAGGAGAAAAGAAAAGAGAAAAGCAGAGAAAGAAAAAAAAGAAAAAGAAAAGAAAAAAAAAACAAGAAAGAAAAAGAAATGAAAAGCATACCAAAAAAGAAAAGAAAAAGGAAAAAAAGACAAAAAGCTCCTTTTATCCCCCCCAGCAAAGAATCATATACAATGTGTATGAAATCTATACATGTGCATTATGTTTGCTTTCCAGTGTGTGCATGTGCATGAAAGTTTGTTTATTTATCTTATTTGAATAAGTACTCATTAGTATGTCATTTTTAGAGAGAGAGAGAGAGAGAGAGAGAGAGAGAGGAGAGAGAGAGAGACGAGAGAGAGAGATTGGGGTGAGGAGAGGGGAGGGAGGGGAGAGAGAGGGAGGGGGGGGGAGGAGAGTGGATGGAGGGAGAGAGTGTGTGAGGGGGTGGAGTGAGAGAAAGAGAGAGAGGGGGGGAAGGAGATGGGAAAGGAGGTATGAGAGAGATGGGATGGGGAGCTAGGAGGGAGAGAGAGGAAGGAAATTGTGTGCATGTGTGTGTGTGTGTGTGCATGCTTGTGTGTGTGTGTGTGTGTGGGGGGGGGGGGGTGTGCATGCATGTGTGGGTGTGTGTGGGGGTATGTGTGTGTGTGTGCATGCATGTATGTGTGTGTGCGTGCATGTGTGGGTGTGTATGCATGTGTGGGGGTGTGTGTGTATTTGTGTGTGTGTGTGTGCGTGCGGGCGTGTTAGCTAGCTTCTTTCATGTTTGTATGTGTTCATGTCTGATTTTTATGGTTTTTTCACTTGTTTGTTTTGTTTTAAAAACTTTTAAAAAAAAAGCTTTATTATGACTTAAATTGATTGCCTCTTCAAGACTTACTGGTCATGTAAGCTAAATGCTATATAAATTGCCATTATTATTATTATTTTTTTTTTAATGTGATCAGCATGAAAATGATAGAAATGGGATTCACACATGCCAGGTAAAAAAAAAAAAGCAACAGTTTATTTGCTTTGCTTAAGTTGTTATTCTTTTTTCTTTATTTGGCAGGAGCCCTGTCCCATTCCTATTGTTTTCTATTTTACTTTATTAAATATGGATTTGGAATGGGAGTTGAAGTGATCCAATTCAGGGGAGAGAGAGAGGGGATGTTGTGGGCGGAAGGTTGGGGGAGGGGAGGAGGGTGAGCGGGGGGGGGGGGGGGGGGGTGGTGTAGAGTTTAAACATTTTTAGAGAGAGGGGGGGGGGGGTGTTGGAGAGAGGAGAGAGGGTGAGGAGGGAGGTAGGGGAGAGAGAGAGAGGGGGGGGGGGGGGGGGAGGAAATATATTATATACATATGTGTGTGTGTATTTGTATAAATGTGCATGTGCATGCTTGCTTTCATGTTGTAGATCTTAGTGGAAGTGCATATCTGATATTCGTCTTTTTTTTTTTCATTTTGTTTTGTGTTATTGCTTTGTTTGGATGTATGATTTTCTTTTGATTGGCAGTACAAGACTTACTGCTCTTGCAAGACAAATGCTGTATAAACTGTCTTTATGTATTAAAAAATTAATGTGAACAAAATGAAAATGATAGAAATGGGATGCTGTATAAACTGTCTTTATGTATTAAAAAATTAATGTGAACAAAATGAAAATGATAGAAATGGGATGCTGTATAAACTGTCTTTATGTATTAAAAAATTAATGTGAACAAAATGAAAATGATAGAAATGGGATGCTGTATAAACTGTCTTTATGTATTAAAAAATTAATGTGAACAAAATGAAAATGATAGAAATGGGATGCTGTATAAACTGTCTTTATGTATTAAAAAATTAATGTGAACAAAATGAAAATGATAGAAATGGGATGCACACTTGCCAGCTCAAAAGACTTTTTATTTTTACCATTTACAAATTTTGTGGGTTTTTTTTTTTTTGGGGGGGGGGGGGGGGGGGGGGGTAGGGGCAGTGGTGTGTCCCATTCCTATTGTTTTTATAGTTTGTATTTTTGTATTTTGAATGTAAGTTGAAATACTCCATTGACAGAAATGTTGCTTTGCATGAGCTGAGAGAAAGATTTCTCTTTGTTAATTTTTTTGGGGGTATTTTGAGAGAGAGAGAGAGAGAAGGGGGTGGGAAGGATGGGGGAAGAGGGATTGAGATTAGGAGGGGTGAAGGAAGTGTGTGTGTGTGTGTGCACGAACTTCTTTTAAATGTATGTATGTACATCTTGGAATGTGAGAATGCCTCATTTTCACTTTTGTTTTTACTTTGTGTGTGTCAAAGTCAAAGTCAAACTTTTATTTTCAGATGGTACATTGAATAAGCAGTGCATTTTGCTTTTTTTCATCAAGCCATCTATCTAAAGAAAGAAAAAAAAAAGCGAGAAAAAAGATAATGTATATGCAGACATAGAATAAAAAACCTAATCTATGGTAAACTATACAAATCAAACAAAAAAACCAATAACATATGCATATGTGGAATTAAAACAAAACAAAAAACCAAGAAAAATATGAGACCATACAATTCAAATAATTCAAAAATCTTGAAAAAATATCCGTCATAACACAAACAAACAAGCAACAATGAAAAACCAAACCAAAACAAACAAAGAAGACAAAACAGAATAAAAAAAAAACCCACACCAACTGCTTCCTCTCCCTCCCCCCCCCCTCACACACACATATACACAAACCTTCAACATACAAACAACTGAATAAAACAACAACAAAATGAATCAACAAGAACAACCACAACAAGGAAATAAACAATCAAACAAACACAAATATACATACACAACAACAACAGCGACAATAACTAACATAGGACAAGAATAACAGCCAAGACAAATTAAGAACAATATAGAACTAACAAAAGACGAGAAAAAGAGTCCAAAATATCCCTCCCCTCCCCAAGAAAACCACCCTAAACCCAAAACAAACAAAAGGCAAAATAAACCAGAACCCCACCCCCACCACTACCAACAATAACAACAACAACAACCAAATGGATATAAACAGAGGAAACTGATGTATCATTTAAACATTACATACACATACACATCCTCACCCATATCCCCTTCACCACATAATATACTCATATATAAGAGTATAATGTGTGTGTGTGTGTGTGTGTATGTGTGTGATTTTGTGGTCTTTGTTTGGATGTATGATCTGATTTCATTTGATTGGCTGTATAAGACAAGAGAAATGCTGTATAAACTTAAAGTCTTGTATCATGTGAACATTTGAACGCTATAGAAATGATAGAAATGGGATTCACACATGCCAGGTACAAAAAAAGTTTATTTGCTCTGGTTTAAAAAAGAAATGTTGATTTTCATTTGGCACAATGGCAGGTGTCCCTATCCCACTCCTATTGTTTCTAAAGTTTGGATGAATAGACTTTAAAAAAAAATTGAGAGAGAGGGGGTAGGGGGAGAGTGAGAGGGGTTTGTGTGAGAGGGGGTAGGGGGAGGTTAGAGGGATTTGTGTGAGAGAGGGAAAGAAGGGGGGTGAGAGAGGAGAGTGTGGATGGGGAGGGGGAGAGTGAGAGGGGTTTGTGTGAGAGAGGAATGAGGGGGTGGGGGTGGGGGTCAGAGAGGGGGAGAGAGAGACACGGGGAGGGGAAGAGGGGTGGGATGGGGAGGGAGAGAGTGAGAGGATTTGTGTGAGAGAAGAGGGAAGGGGGGTGAGGGAGGCGAGAGAGAGAGGGGAGGGGAGGAAGAAGAGAGAGAGGAGAGGAGAGAGAGAGAGAGAGAGAGAGAGAGGAGAGAGAGTGAGTGAGGGTGGGTGGTGTGGGTGGGTGGGGAGGGGGAGAATGAAAGGGGTTTGTGTGAGAGAGAAGGAATGAAGGGGGGGAGAGGAGAGAGAGAGAGAGAGAGAGAGAAAGGAAGTGTGTGTGTGTGTGCTCTTTGGTGTGTGAATGGGTATATTATGTGGGTGGGGGGTGGGAAGGGATGGGTAGATGAGTGGATGGGTATGGATGTACATGCATGGTTCTTCATGTGATTTTCACTTTGGTTTTCAGTTTGTTGTTAAATTGGTTGTTGCTTTGTTCGGATGTATGGTTTGAATTGATTGGCTATAGAAGAGTTTCTTCTCTTGCAAGTTTAATGCTGTAAAAACTTCCATTATTTGTATTGTTATTGTTGAACGTGAACAAAACAATAATGATATAAATGGGATTCACACATGCCAGGTCTAAAAAACCCAAAATAACCCAACAGTTTTATTTGATTTGCGTTTTTTCTTTTTTTTTTTCTTTTTTTCTTCTGTTTGGCCGATGCCCTATCCTATTCCTATTGTTTTGAATGGGAGTCGACATACCCCAATGACAGAAGTGTGGTGTGTGTGTGTGTGTGTGTGTGTGTGTGTGTGTTTAATAGTAGTAGCAGTAGTAATAGTAGTAGTAATTTCTTTCATGTTTGTCTGGTGTTCATGACTGATTTGCATTTTTTTCTTCACTTTTTGTTTGTTTGTTTGTTTGTTTGGTGTGTGTGTGTGTGTGTGTGTGTGTGTGTGAGTGTGTGCATGCATTTGTGGTTTTTTGTTGTTGTTGTGTGTGTGTGTGTGTAATAGTAGTAGTAGTAGTAGTAGTAGTTTCTTTCATGTTTATCTGTGTACATGACTGATTTGCTTTTTTTCTTCTTCACTTTTTGCTTGTTTGTTTGTGTGTGTGTGTGAGTGTGTGCATGCATGTGTGGTTTTTTGTTGTTGTGTGTGTGTGTGTGTGTAGTTAGTAGTAGTAGTAGTAGTAGTTTCTTTCATGTTTATCTGTGTACATGACTGATTTGCTTTTTTTCCCTTCACTTTTTGCTTGTTTGTTTTTGTGTGTGTGTGAGTGTGTGTGTGAGTGAGTGAGTGAGTGTGCATGTGTGTTTTTGTTTTGGTTTTTTTTGTGTGTGTAATAGTAGTAGTGATAGTAGTTTCTTTCATGTTTGTCTGTGTACATGACTGATATGCATTTTTTTTCCACATTTTGATTGTTTTTTTGTGTGTGCTTTTTTGGATGCATGTTTTTATTTGATTGGCTGTACAAGACTTACTGGTCTTACAAGATAAATGCTGTATAAACTGCCATTATTGTATTGTTATTGTTGAATGTGAACAATGTAGAAATGATAGAAATGGGATTCACAATGCAGGTAAAAAAGAAGCAGTTCCACCCCAAAAAATTGGGGGGGGGGGGGGGGGGGGGGGGGGAAGAAATTTTTTTGGGGGGGGGGGGGGGGGGCTGTGGCATGTTCCTTCTATTTTTTTTAAATGTTTGTTTTCTGAATGGGAGTTGACATATCCATTGACAGAAATTTTTTGCATGAGTGAGAGAAAAAAAAAAAAAAAGAAAAAAAAAAAAGAAAAAAAAGAAGGGAAAAGAGGGGAAAAAAAGTAATAGAAAAAAAAAAAATATAAAAAAAGAAACGAAAAAAAAGGGCACCCCCCCCCAAAAAAAAAAAGGAAAAAAGAAAAGAAAATATTAAAAAAAAAAAAAAACCAAAAAAAAAAAAAAAAAAAGGAGCTCCTTTCCCCCCAGCAAAAAATCAATATAACATGTTTGAATCTATGTGCATTTTGCTTGCTTTCAGGTGTGCATGGGTTGGAATTTTTTATTTTTTTTATTTTTTTAATGAATTTTTGATGAAGAATTGTTGTGTAGCATGATGCTGTGAGGGGGTGCATATTTCCTGCTATGTTTTTGTCCCGTTTTGTGCTTAGGTATGGGTGCTGTTGGATTATATTGATGATTTAAAAACCCGGGTTTAAAGTAAAAAAGCACGTTGCGTAGGTGTTAGTAGTAGTTTCAGTTTTTAAAATGGTAGAAAGTTTTTTTAGTGTAATGTAGTAAAGTAATAGTGGTATGAGGTATTGTGGTAGGTTGGAGAATAAAAGCAGAAGTTTAATAGGGTAGAGGAGAAAATAGTGATAATAGTAGTGAATAATAGTATAGTGGGAGTAGTAGAAGTTAATAATAGTAGTTTAGTGTATGAAGTGTGTAATACAATAGTAGTAATGTAGTGGTAGAGATAAAATTTTTGGGGAGCGTTGTATGATTAAGTAGAAGAATAGTGGTGGTAGTAGAAGTAGAAAAAAAGAAGTTATACGCAGTAGTAGTAATACTAATAGTAGTAATAGTAGTAATCTTATAGTATAGGGTCATTGTAGGTAGCAGTTGTAGTGATTATAGTAGTAGAAGTACTAGTGAATGGTAGTGGAAGGTAGTAAAGATAGTAGAAGTTATGTAGTAGTAGATGTAGTTCTAAACGTAGTAGACTATTATAACAATCGATGTAGTGCTGATGTTTGAAGTAATAAACAATACTAATGATGACCATCTGATAATTTGGACAACTAATTAATGATAACACACAACATAATATTGATAATAATATAAAAAAGATACTTGCCTTATCAAAAAAAAGAAACTTTTTTTTTTATTTATTATGAGAGTAAAAACATGCCTTTAATAGATATCTCCTACTATTCCTGTTGTTTTGGTTATGGTAATAACTGAACCGCGATGTATGGCTCCATCAAACAAACTTCTCTGTGTGTGAAAGTTGGGCTGCTGTTCCAATGTAGAGCAGATATCACCACATGCAGTGCCTACCTGTTTCTTTCCCAGTCTGCATGTGTTTGTGTTTACCAATGGGATGTTGCTGTGCAACTTCACTGATGCAGGGAACTTTGCTCACACTTTGAACACATTTTGAAACTTTGGGAAATAGTTTTGGATATCAACAGGCAAACAGATTTGTTTGAAATAATCAAAACTATGCCAGAAAACTGTTGTCAAAAATTGGTTGAAATTAGCTGTTGCATTTTTGGTAAAACAAATCTCTGAGATCATTTAGTGACAAAAATTTTCGTGGAAAATTATGAGAAAGTTCTCCAGGAAGAACAACAGTGTCTGTCAGGTTGTTTCCTTTCCAGTGACATATGTTGTTGTGGTATCTATATGTTGTAGTTCTGTGGTATCAGTCAGTGTTTCCTTTCAGATGACACAGTATATGTTGTAGTGCAGTGGTATCTATCAATCAGTGTTTCCTTTCAGATAACACACTATATGTTGTAGTACAGTGGTATCTATCTATCAGTGTTTCCCTTCATATGACACATTATATGTTGTAGTGCAGTGGTATCTATCAGTGTTTCCCTTCAGATGACACACTATATGTTGTAGTGCAGTGGTATCTATCAGTGTTTCCCTTCGGATGACACAGTATATTTGATAGTGCAGTTGGTATCTATCTATCAGTGATTCCCTTCAGATGAACGTTTTATGTGTATTGCAGTGGTATCTTCAGTGTATTCCCTTCAGATGGACACCTATTGTTGTTAGTGCAGTGGTATCTGTCAGTGTTTCCCTTCAGATTGCACACTATTGTTTGTTGTGCAGTGGTATTCTATCGTATTTCCCTTTCAGATGACACATTATATGTTGTAGTGCAGTGGTATTTATCTATCAGTGTTTCCCTTCAGAGAACACATTATATGTTGTGTGCAGTGGTATCTATCTGTCAGTGTTCTCCTTCAGATGACACATATGTTGTATTGCAGTGGTATCTATCTATCAGTGTTTCCCTTCAGATGACACACTATATGTTGTATTGCAGTGATATCTATCTATCTATCTATATATCTATATATCTATATATCTATCAGTGTTCCTTCGATGCACATTATATGTTGTTTGTGTTAGTGCATTTTATCTATCTATCAGTGTTTCCCTTCCGATGACACGTCTATGTTGTTAACCGTGCGTGGTATCTATCTATCAGGGTTTTCCCTTCAGATGACACAGTATATGTTGTAGTGCAGTGGTATCTATCTATCAGTGTTTCCCTTCAGATGACACAGTATATGTTGTAGTGCAGTGGTATCTATCTATCAGGGTTTTCCCTTCAGATGACACATTATATGTTGTAGTGCAGTGGTATCTATCTATCAGTGTTTCCCTTCAGATGACACAGTATATGTTGAGTGCCCGTGGTATCTATCTATCAGGTTTTCCCTTCAGATGACACCTTATATGTTGTAGTGCAGTGGTATCTATCTATCAGTGTTTCCCTTCAGATGACACATTATATGTTGTAGTGCAGTGGTATCTATCTATCAGTGTTTTCCTTCAGATGACATGTTGTAGTGCAGTGGTATCTGTCAGTGTTTCCCTTCAGATGATAACAGTATATGCTGTAGTGCAGTGGTATCTATCTATCAGTGTTCTCCTTCAGATGACACATTATATGTTGTAGTGCAGTGGTATCTATCTATCAGTGTTTCCCTTCAGATGACACATTATATGTTGTAGTGCAGTGGTATCTATCTATCAGTATTTCCCTTCAGATGACATATTATATGTTGTAGTGCAGTGGTATCTATCAGTGTTTCCCTTCAGATGACACATTATATGTTGTAGTGCAGTGGTATCTATCAGTGTTTCCCTTCAGATGACACATTATATGTTGTAGTGCAGTGGTATCTATCAGTGTTTCCCTTCAGATGACACATTATATGTTGTAGTGCAGTGGTATCTATCAGTGTTTCCCTTCAGATGACACACTATATGTTATAGTGCAGTGGTATCTATCTATCAGTGTTTCTCTTCAGATGACACGGTATATGTTGAAGTGCAGTGGTATCTATCAGTGTTTCCCTTCAGATGACACACTATATGTTGTAGTGCAGTGGTATCTATCTATCAGTGTTTCCCTTCAGATGACACGGTATATGTTGTAGTGCAGTCATATCTGTCAGGCTGTTTTCCTTTTTCTCCTACTCTTTGGATTGGTACTTTACTACGGTTGAATGTGTAGGTCAATCTCCATTATAGATGCTTGTTAGCTGATGGTGCCCCATTCTATAGATACAACAGCAGGTAACTATACAGCCTCTCCACAGTAGCAGAGATGGTCATAAGCCACAGGTTTGAACTGCCGACCCAGAGGTTAAAAAATAAACTTTCACAACTGGGGCTATGGAGCTCCTGACTAGAGAACTTCTGTCTTCAGTAATTAATGAAATAGAAGAAATTAAAAAAATATCTTTCCTTACATCTCTGTAATTCTTAAATTATCCTCATTCTTTTTTCCAAATCCAAAATAAATTTTGCATTTACTCTTTTCCAAAATAATTTTTATGACATAATGGATTTTTTTTCTGTTTATGAGTGTGAATCTTGTAATGCACAACAAATCCTCACCTTTTTGAAAACTTCTTTTTATTTGATCTCTTCTTTACACCATATCCGTTCCTCCCCCTCTTCGTGAAAATTTTCTTTTGATATTTCAATCAAAACACCTTTTCTATCATTTAGCACATTTTCCCCAATTATTTACATTTATTTACACAAGATTTGATTTATCCTTTTACCAGCTGTCATTTCCCTTCACGTTTATTTACAACAATAATTATTCGCACACTTCATTTCTGAATGGTTTTATCCAAATTAAAAGATTAAGCGTTCAAGTTTTAAGCAAACACCTATTTAACTCAAGAGATTTCAACAACGAATTTTTAAGGAACAGCCACACAACTTTACCACTGACTCCTTCCCAGTGCAACCCCAGGTTGTTTGTACCTGTGACTAAAAACTAACAGGAATTAAACTTGAGATTCCACAACTCCAACTATGGCCTTGAGAAATAGTCCTTTAGTACAGAAACTAACCTGTTCCAAACAGCTGGAGAAGATGCCTCACAGAACTCAAGTCAGCCAACTCCATGCATCTGACAAACACATTGCCCTAGCTCTATGACAGTATTTTCGTAACTGACCCATGAAGACTTGCAGGACTGAATCAGTTGGTCACTAGGAACAAGGTTGTTATAAGGAATCTGGTTTTAGTTTTTATCTCTTTTTTTTAATGTGTGGTTGATGTGGGTTTTTTTCCCTATAACGTGGTGCCAGTCCTGGGTTGACCCTTAATGGTTGATCAGGGTGTTGAAACAGGGAGTGACGTTGGAGAGTTGGTTTTATACCCTGATTTAATCTGTATATAGTTGCAGTTTTTATTCATGAGGTTTAGAATTATATGAGGGTGCGGGCCCAATGTGGCCTATGTTTGTCCAGCGGGGTCTTACACACAGATTGGATTGGATTGGACTTGCAGCACTGAATTTACCCTCCAAGACTCCCTCCAAGGGGTGGGGGTGGGGGGGAGTGAGTGAGTGCCGACTCCTCAGTATGCTAGTTTTAAAAAAGAAGAAGAAAAAGAAAAATTGGTGTAGAATGATTCAGATCTGTGATTATGTCATAGTTGGTCACTAAGAACAAGGTTGTTTTAAAAGGAATCTGGCTTGGGTTTTATTTCATTTTACGTGTGGTTGATGTGGTTTTCCCCACAACTCAGTGACCGTCCTTGGTTGACCCTTATGGTTGGTCAAGGTGTTGATGCAAGGAAGGACAGCAGAGTTGATTTTAAAGGTGAGGGAAACTTTATGGTGTATGACATGTGATATGCTGGTAAATCTGGGCTTTTTTCCGTCTGATATGAGTGAAAGTGTCATAGTTGGTCACTAAGAACCAAGGTTGTTTTAAGGAATCTGGCTTGGGTTTTATTTCATTTTATGTTTGGTTGATGTGGTTTCTCCCACAATGCAGTGACCATCATGGGTTGACCCTTATGGTTGGCCAGGGTGTTGATACAAGGAATGATAGTAGAGTAAATTTTATACCCTGTTTTAATCTGTATATAGTTGAAGTTTTATTAATGAGGTTTAAAATGTTACGAGGTGACATCCTCGATATGGCGTGTGTGGTTGGCAGGGCTATAAACAGCTAGATTGGATTGGACTTGCAGCACTGAATTTACCTTTTCCCCAGGTGTAACACAAGATCTGCAAGAAAAATTTAACCAGTGTTTAAAAAACCCCTGTGCAGCAGATTCTTTTTTGACTACTGTCTCCTCACTAAGCTAGTTTTTTAAAAAAGAAAATAAAAATAGTGGAGAGTGATTCAGATTTGTGACAATCCTGGATTGACCCTTATGGTTGGCTAGGGTATTGATACAAGGTATGACAGTAGAGTTGGCTTTAAAGGTGAGGGAAACCTCATGGTGTGTGACTTGTGATGTGCGAATAACCAAGCATCTGCTTCTGGATTGTGGAGATGTCCAAGATATTAGGCACAAGTATTTTACGCAGACCTCTAAATATCTTTTCTGTGATGTTCCACTGGACAACATTTTTAACTTCCTGAGAGAAATGGGTTTTTTTCCCTGTCTTATATGAGTGAAGATGTCATGGTTAGTTACTAGGAACAAGTTTGCTTTAAGGAATCTGGGTTTGGTTTTCTCTCATTTTATGTCCTTTATGTGGTTTCTCCCACAATACTGTGACTGCCCTGAGTTGATCCTTATGGTGTGGACACAAGGAACAAGAGTAAAGTTGGTTTTAAACCCTGTTTTAAGCTTATATAGCTGCACCATTTTCATCTTCAGATATTAACAAGAATTGACAAGGCGACAGCCCTGAAATGGCCTCTGTGGTTGGCTTGGCTATATAAACAATAAGATTGGGTTGGGCAGCAGAATTAGTTTTAAACCCTGTTTTAAAATCTGTATAGTTGCACAGTTTTAATCTGAGAGTTAAATAATTGACAAGGTGACAGCCCTGATATGGCCTCTGTGGTTGGCAGGGCTATATAAACAATAAGATTGGATTGGATTGCCTCTGTTGTGCTCTGTCTTCTCTGAAACCTGCCTTTCCATCTTTGATGATCTCTTCAGCTTGTTGCTGCAGTCTATTCAGGAGGATTCTTCTTAGCATGACTTTGCTCAGATGGCTGATCAGGCTGATGGCACTATGATTTTGGCATAGTTGTACGTTTCCTTTCTCTGGGAGACTGATAATCAGGGACTGGGTCCAAGGTGTTGGCTTCTCCCCTTGTAATGGCACTCCTTTCACATGAAAAGGGTTTCCTCAATACACTTATTTCAATATGTAATGAATGACTTGACTTATTAATTACATGATTCTGTCCCAAATGTAAATACTTCATAAGTGTTTTAGATACTGTTTTCCCTTGGAAAACAGGATAAACATGAACACGGCGTGGGGTTTCTCGTTCACAAAGACACCGTGAACACCGTCATGAGCTGTCAGCTGTCAGCTGTCAGCCTGTGTCCAGCAGACATATTACCATCCGCCTGAGAGCAACCCCCTTTAACATAACTATAGTACAGGCATACGCCCCTACATCAGACTGCACAGATGAAGCCGTAGAAGAATTTTATGACCAGCTACAAGAGGTTCTGAATCAAACACCCAAGAAAACATCCTCGTTGTGCAAGGCGATGGAACGCCAAGGTAGGAGAAGATGCAGGGAAAAGACTGGAGGGCGTTTGTGGGCCACATTGTAAAAACCCAAATCAAATGAAAGAGGCTTGAGACCCCTGGAGTTTCCCAGTAACAACACCTCCAGCTAGTGAATACACTTGGCCCACACAAGAAATCCAGAAAATGGACATGGCATAGCCCAAATGGAGAACACCAAACCCAAATAGATTACATCATGGTGAAAAGACGGTTTCAGTCTAGCGTTAACATCGCACAGACACGAAGTTTTCCAGGAGCAGCCCATAGGGAGTGATCATGATCTTGTGATGATGACTTCCGACTAGTTCTAAGAAAAATCCACAAGCGGACAACTCGGATAAATTTGACCTCGAGAGTGAAGGCCCCGGGTATTAGAAATTTTTCAAGCAAGGATAGGTGGAAGTTTGCAGCACTCACTGTGATAGACTCGGGACATGATACATGACGAATAGTTTCAATACAGCAGTGACTGAAACAGCAAACGAGTTCTTGGCAAACGCGGACCAGTCAAAAAACCATGGGTCACACCTAACATCCTACAACTATGCGACAAGCGTAGAGAGTTGAAGAAAAAGAAAAATGAAACAAAAGAAAGAGCAAAACCCAATATAGGGCAGTCAACAAAAGAATCAGGAAGCCCATGACGGGGGGCAAAGAGGAAATGGATCGGTGGAAACAGTGCCAAGACATTGAAGAGAACATCAAGAAAAGCATAGAAAGAAAGCATATCAGCTGGTGAAAGACCTGACTAGCACGAAACAGAGAAAAGGTTTAACAACCCAAAGACAAAATGGGAAGTGTCTCACTGACGACCGGGGATTTTCTGAACAGATGGACAGAATATGCTCCGACCTTTTAAAAACTATAGAACCGCAGGAGATCCAGAAGCCCTTTATGTACCGAAAGCAAAGACACAGACGTCACCCTATCCTCCGAGAAGAGTGGAAACAGCAGTCAGATCGCTGAAAAAGGGGAAATCAGCAGGGGCTGACAACATTCCAGCTGAGTTGGTCCAAGCTGGAGGGGAAGCCATGATCAGGCCCCACTAGAATCTGCAACAAGATTGGGAGACAGGAAAATGGCCAACACCATGGACGCGTCGTCATCATCACCCTCCCCAAGAAAGGAAACCTACAACAATGCCATAATTACCGCACAATCAGCCTCATATGTCACCCAAGCAAGGTCATGCTGCAGATAATTATTGAATAGACTGAAAACCACAAGCATGAGGGACCATCATTGCTGAGGGAAAAAGCAGGTTTCCCAGCAGGGCGCAGCACAACAGAACAGATATTCAACCCCAGAATACTATGTGAGCGGTTTCCTTCAACATCAACAAGACCTAACCCCGTATTTATCGATTTTAAGAAGGCATTTGACAGGGTGTGGCATGCAGCTTTGTGGGCAACCCTGAACTTGTACAGCATCAATGCAAACCTGATCAGAGTCATCAAACGCTTTTACAGGGAGGCCACGTGCAGTGTACTACAACAACAACATTGGAGATGGTTTCGAACAACGTTGGGTAAGGCAGGGCTGTCTACTCTCACCCACCTTTTCAACATTTCCTTGAGAGGAATCATGGGCTGATGCACTGGAACATCATGAAGGATCAGTTTAGCATTGGTGGCAGAACGATCACCCAACCTCCGTTCGCAGATGACATTGATGGAATAGCAGGATCAGAAAAGAGCTTACCAGCCTAACAGAAACACTTGGATAAGGCCTCAAAACATACGGATGGAAATCTTGCAGAGAAGACAAATGATGATAATAAACACCAACGGCATTAGCACTGATATCAGGGGGTTTAATGACCAGAAGCTGGAAACGTTCAAGCTTCAAGTACTGGGAGCCATTGTATCCGCCCGGGATCCAAGCCAGAAGTAGTATGCGGACTGCACAGACAATAACGCTTTGTCAAAACTAAACCCCATCTGGAGAGATAAAAATATCTCACTTATCTCCCAAAATCAGACTAATGCGCTCCTTGTCATATCCATTTTTTCTGTATGCCTGTGAATCATGGACCCTGATGCAGATTTGGAGAGGAGAGTACAGGCAGTGGAGATGAGATGTTTCGGAGACTCCTTGGCATCTCTACAAAGACCACATAAGCAAAGAAAGCGTGCATAACAGAATCCAGCAAACCATTGGACCTATGAGAACCTTCTAACGATCGTGAAAAAGCGTAAACTTAAGTGGTAAGGGGCATGTCACAAGATCCCAGGAATTACAAAGACGTTTTTCAAGGCACTGTCCAAGGGGGGAAAAAGAAGAGGCAGACCAAGGAAGAGCTGGGAGGATAACATCAGTGAATGGACAGGCCTAGAACTCAACAAAACCCTGAGAAAGGCAGAACAGAGAGAAGAATGGAGGGAACTGGTTGCTGAGTCTTTGAGGGTGCCCCCACGGTCGTCAGACTACGGGACAGATAGATAGATAGATAGATAGATTTCCCTTGGAGATGAAAATGATTTTGTCTAACGCACACAGACATGCACACATGTTTGCGCACATGCACTCACATCACACATGCAGACAAAAATATGTGCGCATACACACCCACATGCACACACACACACACACTCACACATAACGCATGCACTCACATCACACATGCAGACAAAAATATGTGCACATACACACCCACATGCACACACACACACTCACACACATAACACACATGCACGCATGTGTATGCACATGCACACAAGCAGCCATATGCTCAAGGTACAAGTAGTAGGAAAATATCTTAACAGCAGCTTTTCCACTGTGCATTCACTGTAACAATGCATCCTTCGGATGAGACTATAAACCAAGGCCCCGTGTTCAAACGCATGCAGAACATCTTGCGCACACGTTAAATCCTGTTCCGCTTTTCGAAGAGTAGGCCATTGTGTGCTGGTGGAAACAGATGACAAAATTTAGAAAAACCGCATACACATGGGGACTGGATGTAAAAAAAGCACATGAGTGCTTATTCCATTATCCTCGATATAAAAGAATTAATAAATAAAAAATAAATAAAATATATCTCCCCCTCCCAGTCAGTTTACTCAGCATCACTGTTAGCCATTTTTTCTAAAACTAAAAATGACACCATGTATTATTACGTGACGCCAAAGACCATCATTCATCTATAATGAATATACACCAGAAAAGCTGCACAATATTCTTTTTTGTTATTTACTGTCTATTAAATTTTTTAAAGTCATTTATCTTCCAGGGCGTTGACACAGGGAATGACAGTAGAATTGGTTTTGTACCCTGTTTTAATGTGTATATAGTTGGCCTGTGTGGTCAGTGGAGCTATAAACAAGACGATTGGGTTGGATTGGAAACATAAATAACAGAACCCACCTGCACACAAGTACACACTCATCTTTAATATATCACAAGTATAATTTTTTCCAATTTCAAACATGAAAATGAGCCCAGGTTTTACTATGTATGTAACCGTAAACCACAATCTTTGAATAACAAAAAAAAATCTAGTGTGTTGACTAGGCCAAACCTGCAATATTTATGCCCCCATATAATTTTCCCACAACGCGGTGCCCATCCTGGGTTGACCATTGTGGTTGGCCAGGGCATTGATACAAGGAACAACAGTAGAGTTGGTTTTATACCGTTTTAATCTGTATGTAGTTGCACAGCTTTATTCTGAGGTTTAAATTTTTATGAGGTGACAGTCCTGATATGGCCTCTGTGGTCGGCGGGGCTATAAACAACAGGATTGGATTGGAAAGCATGTGCTATTACATGAAGCCAAAGACCATTATCCATCTGTAATTACTATACACAAGAAAAGCTTCACAATATCCTCCTTTTGTAATTAACCTTGTATTAAAAATGGTTTAATTCATTTATCATTCTTTTTGAAAAGACAGCATATGGCCTTTATGGTTGGTGGGGCTCTTAACAACTAGCTTGGATTGGATTGGATTCATAACTGACAGAATCCACTGCACCCAAGTACACACTCAATTGTAATATATGAAGTATTATACTTAAAAAAAATTCAAGCATGAAGAGGAGCCCAGGTTTTAACCAGAATCCTTGAATTATTAAAAAAAAAAAAAGGGTGTCACCAAGGCTACACCTGCAATATCTATGCCCCCCCCCCCCCCCCACCCCATATAATTGGCCAGGGCATTGACACAGGGAATGACAGTAGAGTTGGTTTTGTACCCTGTTTTAATCTGTATTTAGTGGCTCAGGTTTAATCTGAGATTTAAAATATTATGAGGTGACAGCCCTGATATGGCCTCTGTGGTTGGCAGGGCTATAAACAACAGGAGTGGATTGGACTGAATTGGCATATAATAATAAAATGATATTAATAATATAGACATCTTGTTTAATGTATTTCCTTACTCCACTTAAAAGGGACAGCATCCAAACCCAGGGATGCATGTACAATTCTGATGTAATGGGATGGATCGGCCTGACAAAGCGTAGGATTGGCTTATCTAAGTGAAGGAAAGATTCCCTGCTTCTTCTTGTCGCTTGTTAGTTATGTGGCATCAGCTCCGCTTGTGCTCATTCAGTTTGAATTTTGTTTTCTTAAATAAACGCCGGTAGCTGCAATTTTCATGTAAACGATTATAACGGAGAGAAAGCTGTGTTTGTGATTTTCCTCTTTGTCAAGTATCAGCCTTGTAAGTTCTTGTCAGGGTGTGAAGTATGGGATTATTTCAGAGCTGATTGTGAATCGTGTTTTTTTCCCGTCTGATATTAGTGAAGATGTCATAGTAAGTTACTAAGAACAAGGTTGCTGTAAGGAATCTGGTTTCATTTATTTATTTATTTATACCACTTTAAGTCACGAGATTTCTCTGCGTGAAATTCAGGCTGCTCTCCCCGGGGAGAGTACGTTGTCACAAGAGCAGCACCACCCTTTTTTTTTGGTCTGCAACTGTATTTCTTTCCCTATCAGAGTGGCTTTTTTCTAAGAATTTTGCCAGGGACAACTCTCTTGTTGCCGTGGGTTCTTTTACGTGCGCTGCATAATTTTCTGTAACACACGGGACCTCGGTTTATCGTCTCATCCAAAAGACTAGCGCCCAGACCACCACTCATGGTCTAATGGATGGGGGGAAAAGTTTTGGGCCCAGACGGGATACGAACCACGCACACTTCCGACCCGTACTTTTCGCTTTTTAGACAGGCGCGCGTTACCTCTAGGCCACCAATGGTTTTATCTCATTTTACGCGTGGTTGATGTGGTTTTTCCTACAATGCATCGCCCAACATGGGTTGACCTTTATGGTTGACCAAGATGTTGATGCAAGGAACGACAGTAGAGTTGGTTTTATACCTGGTTTTAATCAGTATATTGTTGCACAGATTTAATCTGAGATTAAAAATTTTATGAGGTGACAGCCCTGATATGGCCTCTGTGGTTGGCGGGGCTATAAACAACAGGATTGGATTGGATTGGTCATAATTACTTTCTTAATGGAGTTGCAGTGAAATGGATCCTACCATTTTGTGGTGATGCATGATTTTGGCTATATTTGAAAAATTCAGCAGATTTACCCAACATAAAACAGACATGCAAATTATACATCATTGAAAAGTTTATTGTGTCTGCTTTTGAGATTGTTATACAGTTTTTCAATAGATGACTGTAGTTATTTTTTACAAATTTTCAAAATATGTCACTGAATGCTGAAAAATAAAAAAGTTTTGAAAATTAGGGTTGCTTATCTTACATGGCTTGAACTGTTCATCAGCTAGTCCCCTTGAAGCAATGTGATGATTTTTCACCAAAGTAAAGTTCCCTGAAGTTGGCCGAATCTATCTGATGCTACTTTTTGCACTAAACAATTTTTGTTTTTAACATCATAACACCGGAGACCTCGAAATCCCCCAAAATATGCTTGTCAACATGGCAAAGAAAAGTAGCCAACACGAGCAAACTAGGCAAACTTATGGTCAAGGAAAGCAACTGCGTTAAGAAAAATGATTGCACTACAGGCCAGAGAGCTTTCCCTTGAGTTGAACATCGCTTAGTGTATTTTTTAAAAATTCGTAATTCTGCCGAATCTTAAGCTTCGGCACGTCACAGTGAAGGAGAGGAGTGCCGAAGATTAAGATTCGGCACAACTTCATTGAGTTAATCTGAATATAGTTGAACAGTTTTTTAATATGAGATTTCTAATTTTATGAGGTGACAGCCCTGATATGGCCTCTGTGGTTGGCGGGGTTATAAACAAGATTGGATTGGATTGGTCATCATTACTTTCTTAAGGGTTTCACGTGGCAGCAGACATACATGTACATGTTTGGTAGATCATTCTTTTATCTGTGTATATCATGATTGTCCTTTTAATACTGTATGTACAGTCCAGTCTGATAGGGGAAACAATTTGTATTTTCAAATCACAAGTTTTCTACACACACACACATATATCTTACCCACATTCACACATGTATGCACACACACATACATTACACACCACACAACACACAACACACAACCACAACACACACACACACACACTTTTTACCCACCCACCACACGCACACACACACACACACACACACACACACACACACACACAACACACACACACACAACAACACACAAACACACACACACACACACACTCTTACCACGCGCACACGCGCGCTCGCACGCACGCGCACACACACACACACACACACAGAGTCAGAAAAAGAAATGAAGGCGCTAAAATTATCCTTACAAAATGGGCTGTAATCTGGGTAGATAGATAAGAGATAGATAGGATTCGGCATGGCATGATATGAATGTTGAATGCCCTGCTGTCCCCTATCTGTGAACGCCCTGCACAGTTTTATTCTGAGATTTAACATTTTATGAGGTGACAGCCCTGATATGGCCTCTGTGGTTGGCGGGGCTATAAACAAGTTTGGATTGGATTGCGGTACGGTATAGCCTAGTGGTTAGAAAAGTGCGCTGGCAATCTAAAGACCCGGCTTCGATTCCCGTTCAAGGGGATATTTTCCCCCTGGAGTAACATCGGTGCAGACTCCACTCTCCCCCAAAGTCCTTCGGATGAGACTATAAACCGAGGTCCCATGTGCAAATGCACGCAGAGCATCTTGCGCACACGTTAAAATCCTGTTCCGATTTTCGTAAGAGTAGGCCACTGTGTGCTGGTGGGAACAGATGACAGAATTGACACAACCGCATACACACGGGGACCGGATGTAAAAAAGCACATAAGTGTTTATTCCATTATCCTCGATATAAAAGAATGAAATGTTAAAAAATGTTAAATGAAATACTGGAGGGGCCATGCCAAGGCAACCCCACACCCAGTAGACCTTCACCTTTAGGTTTGTAGCAGAGTACTGAAGGTCAGCCATGAAGCTGGAGCACGAAGGCACCAATGGAGAAGATGACCGGACGAAGGGAAAGGTTGTGGAAAAGAAAACCACAAACAGCAAATGCTCAGTTCATGTCCATCCCAATAGTAGTAGGAAAACCAAAGATTCCGACTTCAGTACTTCTTTGCCTATGTAGGAGATTTTGTGGCACCATAGTTGCTTATGGAGATTGGCACAGAGAAGAGCAAACCGTGGTAAACAGCACCAGTGATCGCAGTTAACATCGTCATGAATGGTCAACAACTTGAAGGGGTAGACTCCTTTAGATATCTTCAGAAAGCTTCAGAGCAACTTCAGAAAGCTTTAGAGCAACTTCAGAAAGCTTAGAGCAAATTCAGAAACTTTCAGAGCTACTTCAAAAAGCTTCAGAGCTATCATTGTCATCTGTTTCCTAGCAGCACAAAAATGGCCTACTTTTCAGAAAGGCAGAATATGTTCTAACGTATGTGCAAATGTTCTGCATGCATTCGCATGCAGGACCTCAGTTTATAGTCTCATCAGCATTGAGTTTGATTTTTTTTCACCAAACTGGGAAAGAAAGGGCAAAGCTGGTAATCGAACCCAGAACTTCATGATTTACTTGCTAGGCAGGTGATGTCTTAACCACCCTGCCACCTCCTTCTTATGTTGTGACTTTAACATAGATTCTTTGATTTCCTGTTTCAGATACGACAACCACCAAAAGCAGATGATGTGTTTGGGGCAGCATGAGAAAAGAGTAGAAGCAGGGGTGTATGTATGTGTGTGTGTGTCTCATAGTGTTGGTGTATAGGTATCGGTGGGTATGTTTTGTTACACTCTTGGTCAACAACATGTATGTCACACAAGGTGTGGTTCTCCCACAATACAGTGACCGTGCTGAGTGGACCCTTATGGTTGATACAAAGAATGTCAGTAGAACTGGTTTTAAATCCTGTTTTAATCTGAATGTAGTTAACACAGTTTAAATCTGAGAGTTAGAAAAAGTTACCAGGTGACAGCCCTGATATGGCTTCTGTGGTTGGTGGGGCTGTAAATAAAAGGATTGGGATAGATGGGTAATAAGCACCACCAGAAAGAAATATAGGGGAGGGGTATATATGTTAGTCTGTATTTTTCTTCAGCATACAGTTTTATCATTTTTCATTACCAAATTTGTTATAATTCTAGTTTTCATCACTTGCAGAATTTTGTGTATATATATTATACTATACCACAACTGCAAAGAACTTGACATAATTATTATTATACTTGCCCAGGGAATGTACTACTAAAACAAGTTAGGAAGTGTCACCACGTAAGGGACATTGTATAATAATATATGCCATATTACAACTACACAGAAATAACAATGTAGACTTGCACAAGGAGTTTTCAGTTAGAGGTGTTACCACACAAGGTACACTGTTTATTTGCTATACCACAGCTGTGAAGAAGTAACTGTACATTTGCACAGGGAATAGTTTTTAATGTAGAGATGGGTCTCCACATAAAAGAGCACATGCTGTACCACAGCTGTGAAGAAGAAATAAGACGTCAGCATGTATACTTTGCACAGGAAGTTAAGCACCTAAAACATTCGCTTTGTATTGGCGTCACCGTCACCATCGTTACCAATCCCTCAGATTCCAAATCCTTTGGGGCGCCTTAGAAGAAAAGGATTGTATTGGCATAGTGCATCAAAAGACTGAAAAATGACAGAAAAGAGCTTATAATGGCTGAAACATTAAGAACTGAAAAAGGATGGGATGGGGGAAGGGGGTGCTAGGATGAAGGAGAGTGGAGTTGGTTTTGGGGGGGGGGGGGGGGGGGGGGGAGATGTGGTGAACATTAGTGTTGTAGGCATTGTGTTTATATTCATATCTGTGTTTTCAGAGTTGGTGTATGGAGGCAGGAGAGGACATGGGAGAACTGTCAGGATTCTGGGTTGTGTAAGTATGCTCTGTGTGTTGTGTGTGTGTGTCTGTGTGCATCCAAGTGTGTGCATATGTTTGTGTGTGTGTGTGTGTGTGTAAGACAGGGGTGCATACATTATTCAAAAGAATTCTTAAAATTTTTTTTTCCCTGCCTCATCTTCTGTGACATTCCTTTCCTGTTGTCCTCCTATGAATCCTAGGGATTTGAACCCGCGACCCTCCAGCCCATACCCAAACATGCCACTGTGCCTTGGCAGTTGGTCTGTTATCATGGTGTGTGTTCTCACTCAGAGTTGATGTACCATACATAGCAGCTGAAGACATTGTATTGTATTCCGTTTTAAGTCATGGCAGATTTCCCTGCTACTGGAAATAACAGTAGAGTTGGTTTTATTCCCCTGTTTTAATCTGTATATAGGTGCATTGGAAATAACAGTAGAGTTGGTTTTATTCCCTGTTTTAATCTGCATATAGTTGCATTGGAAATTACAGTAGAGTTGGTTTTATTCCCTGTTTTAATCTGTATATAGTTGCAGCACAGTTTTATTCTGAGATTTAAAATTTTACGAGGTGACAGCCCCGATATGGCCTGTGTGGTTGGCAGGGCTATAAATAGTGAGATTTGATTGGATTGGAGGTTTCTATGCCTGAAATTTTGGCTGCTGTGTGTGTGTGTGTGGGAGCATGCGCGCGCGTATGTGTGTGCATGTGTGGGTGTACGTTTGAATTTGTCAACTTTTGTTAATTGGTATTGGTTGTATGTGTATGGGTGTGTTGTATGCAAGTGCTTTGATTTGGTTTTTGCAAGATACAGTGCTATATAAATTCCATTAATTATTATTTATTATTAAGAGTGTGTTGCCTCGAGAGCAGTGCCACCCATTATTTTTTTTATTATTTTCTTTTCCTGTCTGCAACTGTACTTACTTCCCTATCAGAGTGACTTTTTCCTACAGAATTTAGGCAGGGACAACTTTCTTGTTGCTATGGGTTCTTTTACGTGTGCTAACTAAATAGTTACGTGTAACTAACACACGTGACCTCGATTTATCATCTCATCTGAAAGACTAGCACCCAGACCACCACTGGATGGGTGAAAAGTTTCGGGCCCAAACTGGGATCGAACCACTGCACGCTTCCAACCTGGAGTTTTCACTTTTTAGGCAGGTGTGTTACCTCTAGACCACTGATCCTCTATGGGACGGGATATCCTAGTGGTTAAAACATTGCGCTCGCTATCTGACAACCCAGGTTCAATTCCTGTTCAAGGGGATATTTTCCCCTGGAGTTAACATCATTGCCGACTCCACTCTCCCCAAAAGTCCTTCGTAGGAGACTATAAACCGAGGCCCCATGTGCGAACGCACGCAGAACATCTTGCGCACACGTTAAACTCCTGTTCCGCTTTTCGTAAGAGTAGGCCATTGTGTGCCATGGGAATAGATGACAATTTACACAACCCCATACACACGGGGACTAGATGTAAATAAGCACATAAGTGCTTATTCCATTATCCTCAATATAAAAGAATAAAATGAAAATGAAAAAATGGGACATCTACAGAAGGACTGATGTGTGAAGGAATGTCAGCAGTCTGGCTTTTTCTTCAAGGTAAGGTTCCTTTCACTGTGTGTATGTCAAGTCAAAGTCAAACTTTTATGTTATGTATGTATATGTGTGTGTGTGTGTGTGTGTGTGAGATAATAGACACTGACACATAGTCAAAATGTTTTTTCATTTCTTGTTCAGAGTTGGTGTACCAGGACAGAGGGATGTTGGAAATGCTCAGGAGCTGTCTTCCCCTCTAGTTAAGTAGAGTGAGTGAGTGAGTGTGTGTGTGTGTGTGTGTGTGTGTGTGTGTGTGGTGTGTGTGTGTGAGAGAGAGAGATACTAATGATTTATTGTGACAAGGTAAATAAACCCCATATGCAGAGGGGGTGACTGAAATGCAAGAAAACCATTTTAAATTGTAAAAATACAACCTATATACGGCATAAGAGCTCTCCGGGAAAAATGTTATAAATCAAAGTATTCTAATTCATTTTGTTATAGGAAAATGGTCTTGTGTGATTTGTCCACTTGTCTCAGCAGTCCCAGTTGTGTCCAAACTACAGGACAAGGTTGTTTTAAGGAATGTGGTTTTGGTTTGATCTCGTTTTATGTGTCATTATTGTGGTGTCTCCCACAACGCGGTGCCCCCTGTCCTTAGTTTGACCCTTACGGTTGGCCAGGGCGTTGATACAAGGAATGACAGAAGAGTTGGTTTTAGTCTGTATATAGTTGCTCAGTTTTAATCTAAGGTTTCAAATTTTATGATGTGACAGCC
The DNA here is from genome assembly GCA_028751875.1 of Rapana venosa. Lineage (NCBI taxonomy): Eukaryota > Metazoa > Mollusca > Gastropoda > Neogastropoda > Muricidae > Rapana > Rapana venosa. The sequence continues at coordinate 63,482,405 of CM054140.1, read as the reverse complement.
CAGATATAGCCTCTGTGGTTGGCAGAGCACAAACACGAAGATTGGATTGGGTCAAATAGGATGGAGTGCTGCCAACATTTTCTTCTGAAACATCACTCTGGGGTTGCTGTTGGATATTCTCTTCTCTGTATGCAGTGACAGCTCGTGCCGTTTTGTTTTTTGCTAATTTTCTTGCCTGTGCCATAATTTCTGCTTAGGGCATGGCCTGTGGGTCTGGTCTACTACTAGTCTTTCTGAAATTGTCTTTTAAAAATTTAATTCTCCAAGCCTGTCTTGATTTTCAGAGAACGATTCTGTTGGGTTTGTCACAATAATTTATGTCCAGTTGTGTTGTCAGGGTTAGTATGTGCAGCAGTTTTAAAAAGTCTGTAGTTCAGTTTTGCTTCTTAAAAAGTCTTATTTTGCTCTCTGTGCTGTCCTTAAACTTAGCAAGTATAAAGTGAAAATATCATGCCAAGGGAAGTAAATCCACAACATATGCACACCCATTACACAGACTCATCAATAAACAAATTCTTTTTTTTTCTTACCAAATGCATAAAAGTGTTTAAAAAAAAAAAATTCCAAAGACATCACTTCACCCGTAATTGTGTTCTGTTTGTAGTAACTGGTATGGGAGGGAAAATAAATCACAGTAAGCAAGTAGAGGATCATTGTTCATAACTCGGTCATAGCTCATAACAAGGTTGTGTTTCACTTCAGACTTGTCTTACTTCAAAATGTCCGAGTGTAATTTAACTTCCCAGAACACGCTTACCCATCATTATTATGTCTTGAAATGAATTCAAGAAGTTTTAAAGGCTCACCATGCATCACTTTTCCTGCAAACAAAATTAAGAAAAAAGTTTTATTTTGAAAATGAACAGCAGCTAAAACTTCTTAGTCAACCCTCTTAAAGCAACATTCAAAATGGCATTGAAGGCCTTCTCTTCTGAAAGAGACCCCTGTTGCAATTGCGTTTTGGGATATGCAATAAGAATGAAAATGTATGGAATTTATGTAGTGCTGAATCTTGTAAAGCTACAAACAAATCAAAGCGCTTACATTCATGCTGTCGCGCATAAGTAGGATGAAGAGATACCAAATTAACACACACACACATTTACACACATATATGCACACACACACACACGTGCACACACACACACACACACACACACACACATGTTCACATAGCCTACATTAATACATACGCTCGTGCCCACAGCGCGCTTAGGCAGTGCTATGAAAGTTGTTGACCTAATACTGGCGGTTGGTCGTGGTTGATCTGGGATTTTCAGTTTGAAGCTGTATCGTTCGGTTGCAGTTGATATGGACAACAGTTGGTTACAAAGTGGTGTAGTTCAGTTTTTGCTCCACCTAGATACACTCAGGTCATTTTCATATCACTCACTTTTATTTGCTCAGATGCCAGGGAACCTTGCGGTATGTGACTTCTGATGTACAAATAGCCATCATGCATCTGCTTCTGGAGTGTCAAGATGTCACAGAATATTAGACACAAAGATCCTTTCTTTGTGATGTGCCACGGGACAATATTTTTAACTTCCTGAGAGAATCGGTCTTTTTCGGTCTGATATGAGTGAAAGTGTGATAGTTAATCACTAAGAACAAGGTTGTTTTAAGGAATCTGGTTGTGGTTTGATCTCGTGGTATGTGTGGCTGATGTGGTTTTTCCCCGCAATGCTGTGCCTGTCCTGGGTTGACCCTTATGGTGGACCAGGATGTTGATACAAGGAATGACAAAGAGTTGGTTTTATACCCTGTTTTAATCTGTATATAGCTGCACAGTTTTATTCTGAGATTTTAAATTTTACAAGGTGACAGCCCCGATATGGCTTCTTGGTCGGCAGGGCTATAAACAAGAATATTGGATTGGTTAGTTTTTGCTTCAGCAGTATCTTCATCAATATTAAAAAAGTCAGACATTTTGATGGACACTTTTTCATCAGTTGGAATTTCTTCCTGCTATGTTATTACTGATTGTGTGGCTGATCCGTGTCCGTTTTTCATCAGTTGGAATTTCTTCCTGCTATGTTATTACTGATTGTGTGGCTGATCCGTGTCCGTTTTTCATCAGTTGGAATTTCTTCCTGCTATGTTATTACTGATTGTGTGGCTGATCCGTGTCCGTTTTTCATCAGTTGGAATTTCTTCCTGCTATGTTATTACTGATTGTGTGGCTGATCCGTGTCCGTTTTTCATCAGTTGGAATTTCTTCCTGCTATGTTATTACTGATTGTGTGGCTGATCCGTGTCCGTTTTTCATCAGTTGGAATTTCTTCCCTATTTTTACTGATTTTTTGGCTGATCCTTCCCTTTTTTTTTCATATTAAATTTTTTCCCCCCGGATTTTTTTACTGATTGTTTGACCCGTGTCCGTTTTTCATCATTAAAATTTCTTCCTCAATGTTTTTACTGTTTGTGTGGCTACCCGGCCCTTTTTTTTATCATTGGGAATTTTTTCCTCATTTATTACTGATTTTTGGCGATCCAGTCCGTTTTTTTTACCCGGGGGCACTGTCACATTCACTGCAAGAAAAAAAAAAGAAACATGGGGGAAACAGGTCATGTAAACAATGTTTTCCTTGTTAGATTTTGGGATCATAGAAGTTTTGGCGGTGTTGAAAAAAACAAACCAAGGGAGTGATAATTGAATTCACCCCCTTTTGCTGCTGCTGCTGCTTTCTGTGGGGTGCCCCATTTTCACGTAATAACACAGACGTAATAACCTAAAAAAAACCGGGGCTGCCTGTATTGCAGATTCTTAGAGAAAGGGCAAAATAAGGAGAAGCTAAACCAAAAAGAGAGGGAAAAGGCTCATCAATGTAAAACCCCCTGGGGGAACATGAAAAAAAGGAAAGAAAAAAACAAGCAGTGAAACAAGCTCATAATCATCACATTTTTTGTATTGATCATTCCTTGTTGCTGAGGCATTTTTTGCTAAAGGCCAAAAAAATTCTAAGCAAATAGCAGTTGTGGAATCTAAAGAAAGAAAAGGGGGTTTAAAAGGAGATCTCCAAAGTAATTTTAAAAATTGTTTCATGGTGTCGAATAAATTTTTTTCCAGTTTAGTGTGTGGCTCCTGGGTTTAGACAAAGAAGGCCGGAGGAGAGAGAGAAGAAAAGTGAGAGAGAGAAGAGAAGAGGAGATTTTGAAAATAATTTTAAAATTTTGTTAACCAATAGGGGGGACAAAATAATACAAAGGTGCAAAAGCCAATCCGAAAGAAAAGTTTAAAAAATTTTCAACGACAATTAATTAACGTTTCTTTTCTCTTTCGCAACATACCAAACTACTGTACTTCCGCCAATAAAAACAGCGCATACCCTTACACAGGATCAAAACACCAACAAACAACACACCACATACAACACACACCAACACACTTTAATAATTTACATTTTAAAAAGAAACAAAATATCAATTCCTTTACAATAAAATCAGGACACAAGCTAATAACATTAATGTTAAAAATCGTTTAGTTTTTCCCCGGCATTTTGATACAAAATATTAAATCTACGAATTTAAAGATGACATCATCTTTTCGGCTGCTAAATATTTTTTCCCACGGGATATTATAGGGTATTTTCAGCCACGTGAGTTTTTTGACGGATATCTTTAATCAACAGAGAAAACCCTCACTTCATTTTCTACCATTTTTTAAACAGAATGGACAGTTTCTTTTCTCAGAAAATAACTGTATCAAAATTTTATAAAAATTAAATTTCCCGATACTCCAATTCGAAAACGCGCCAAAGCTACTATTATTATTGAAAGTAATTAGTAAATGTACCTTTCTCTCTCGAGACGCACTTATCTTCACATATAAACTAGGGTTACTTGGGTTAAAAAAAAAAAAAAACCACTCTTAAGAACACATCTTTAATCCTTTCTGAATTCCGTAATGAACGTTTTTTCATTCTCCTGCCAAGGCCAAACATACGAGAAACCCATTTAGGCCAGCAGATTAAGGAATATGTCACCCAATTGCCGACCCCGATTATGAAGCCCAACGCAGGGGTAAAACATTTAGAATACTTTGAGTTGTTTTGAAATTTAAACCCAAATTTGATGCCGTGGAGTTTTTGGGGGGAGGGGTTTTATTTTCCCAAAAATAATTTGTTTGGGGTTTTTGGTTTTTGGATTTTGATGAAGAAGGGTTTTTTAAAGGTTATATTTTGGTAAAAAATTTTGGATGGGGGTAACAGGTTGGTTTTTGAAAAAATTTTTTTAAAAAAATTTGAGGTTAAAGATTTAAAAAGGTTAAAAATTTTTAGATTTTTTTGGGTTATTGATTATGTAAGTCAGCTTTTTGGGGGAAATTTATAAAATTGTGGTTTAAATTTAATTTTTATTTAAAGCCAGTTCTCTTTTGATGCAAAAACCCCCCTTTTCTGAACACCTTTATTTACTTTTTTTCCAATTTATTTCAAGCCTACCCTCTCTGGTGAAAAAAACACGGGTTGAGTTGGTTCTGTAACCAATAAAAAGTATGACTTAAGACAATATCTTTTGGCAAAAATCATAATGAACAACTTTTGTTTCAGTTGGTGAAAAAGCGTATTGATACCTTTTTCCCCCTTTACTTAATATTTCAGTGCCATTCTTAAAAAGAAAAGAAAAGGTATTGGTGAAGCAACACAACCTTTTTTAACCTTTACACATTTAAAAAAAATAAATATTCATTACCGTTTCTACACACACTTGACGTTCTACATGTTCTTAAAATGTTTTAAACACTTTACCCGTTCCCTGCTCTGGTAAACGACCACAAAACAGGGCGTTAAATCTATCATATACTTTTTCAAAAAACCAAAAAGCCACATAATTTTTTCATTTTTTAAAAACGTTTTTAACAAACATTAGGGGAACAATGACCCCTGTTGAGATTTTTTAATCCCCTGGGTTTCACCTTCTTTTTGTTGCTTTGCCCATTTTACAATCTTTTTTTAAGAATGGACGAAAAAATTGGGATAGTGAGCTAACCAAAGATATTCCCCAAATTACCGGTATAGTTTTTTCCCTTTTTTTGTGGAGTGGCACAATTTTAGACTTGGGACATTCAAAGGGGTAAAACCTGTGTCGAGCAACATTTAAAATCCTAAGGGGGAAAGGCAGATAGCACCCCCCGATCTTTAAGCATTTTTTGAGAATCCATCAGGCCCGTGGCTTCCCCAAACCCAGATTCAACTGTGTTTTTATCTCTTCTTTTGTTTGACCCTGCCAGAAAAAAGGGCCCCCCCTCCTTTTCCCGCTATAACATTGTTACCCCGCCCTCTTTTTCCCCAGCCCCTGCATTAAAAAGCACATTAAAGTGTTCAGCCATTTTTCTGTCGTTTTTATTACAGGACCCCCCTTATCGTGATTTCCTGATTGAGACCAAAATAGTTTTAGATATTCAGTGGTTCATGAATGCCTCAAGTTGGATCTTTTTTTAATCTTTTGGGCTTTATGTTTAAGCATATTTTTTTTAGCTTTTCTTCTTTTCCGAAACATTGTTTGCCTCCTTTTTCTACTTTTCTTTTACTTCCCTTGTTCCTTCTAGCAAACCTTTTTTTTCCCCACATTTTTGGGCGTACCATGGGGAAAATCTTTGGGCATCCAGCTTTCCCCCCGATATTTTTAATCATTCCCCCGGCGATATTTATAATGCGTAAATACTTCAAGTCCTGATTATGTCTACTGTGGGGAGCTGCACAGCCCCTTGCACTTTGTTTTGGAATTCTGCAGAATCATATATTTCCAAAACCCCCCTTTTGTCTTCATTCCCGATGAATTTACTTACCGACTTCCTTCTTTGTGATTCTCTGTTTTTTGTTGTTTTAAGCACAAAAATTTAAATGGATGTGGATATTCTATTCTTTCCCCCACACGTAAACATTAATGTCAGTAGATGACAAGCAATATACAATAAACTACAACACTGTTGCCCAGGGCATAGTCAGTATACTTACTTTTATTCAGGCATTCTTTAACCGTTCAAGATTTTTAAATCAAAAAATAAACAAAAGTCAAGAAGAGCAGTACCAAACCATTTAGGGCATACGACACTTGTCCATGAAACATCAATTCATCCGTCTTTTGGGTTTTGTTGGGGTTTATCTGGTTTGCGTGGTTTTCCTGGGAATCTTCAGTCCTTGCATTTAGTCCCCAACAAAAAACATCACCACCTCTTGCCCTCCATTTTTCACCAATATAATTTTCCCAAACATGTAAATAACAAGCAGAACCAATTCTTTGGTATAAAGGGTCCCACTAGGGGGGATGTAGGTGTATCAGCAAAATCATGATTCCACCCTACAGTGATTTCGACAGTCTTAGTATTATCAAATGATCGTTTGAAGGTAACTGTTGTAATGTTGGGCAATGTTTTTCTTAACATACACAGAATACCCCGAACAAGCCCCATGGAAGTTTTAGAGGGGACCTACTTCCATGAGAACACGTACTTTACATTTATAAAGGATAAAACAAGTCAAACAGTTGTCCAGGAAAGTTTCCACAGGGCCCCACACCCAAATCCCTCACATATTTATAAAATTTACTGTCACCCACTGACTCGCAAGCCCCCCAATGTTCCAAACTAAAAAGGTAAATTATTCCTTATTCGTTTGGTCACTAGAATTTCTGTTAAATTTTTCATCTTTTACTAACTTTTTGATACTGAACCGTCATCAACCTTTTATTATTGCTATCACCACCCCCTGCTAAACCTCATCTGCTCTCAATAAAGCTACCTCATAGTCACTAATCATCCCCAACCCTTTCCCCCCTTTATCATCATCCCCCCCTTTTACCACAATCATTCCCTCATAATTCCCCCTTTTCCCCCTTTTCCATAAAATGTTCTACAAAAAAAAACCATCACTGCTATTAAAATTATTCAGATTATTTACAACATTTATTTCTGAACTGGGAAGATTTTCATGTGTAGCCCTGATTTGATCTGCATCAGAAGACTGGGGCCGGCCGACATCCTATCTCCAGCGTGTGGCTGGCGATGTCTTCCCTCTGCCAAACCCCCGTGGCTGCCCCGTGGTATTGTGGCCTTCACGTCTGCTGCTGTTGACACCACGCCCTCCTCTCTGGTTTTGCCTTGCTCTGGCTGCAGGTGCTGATCGTCTGCCCTCAGTACTGTCTGTTTCTGTCTGCACGTACTTTCTGGTTGTGGCAGCGCCACTATCGTTTGATTTCTGCTGATGACCTGCTGCTGGTAATCCGGAACTGGGCCTTGAGGTGCCTGCATCATGTTTGTGTCTGGGCTGCTGTACGATGGTGTGGTTATATGTGTTGTAACTGTACACTGTATCTTCACACACGACTTTGTCCATTTTTAGGTATGCCTTTTTGCCGTCTTTCCGCAAAGAATCAAGAAGAGGTTGGAGATGTTTTCTTTTGTTTCTTACATTGTGGGAGAAATCTTCTTTCACAAATAGATGCGGTAATTTAAGCTTCTTTGCACTTTTCAAAATCTGTTCTTTCTGTTTTACAGATTGAAATCTGACCAAAATGGCCTTACCTACTCTGGTTGCAAATTAATAATAATATAATAATATATGGAATTTATAGAGCACTATATCTTGCAATTACAAATCAGAGCGCTTCCATTCAATCCGCTCCCACACAAACAACCAACAATGATTAACAATATTCTAACAAATTCAAATGTACACACACACACAACACACACACACACACACACACACACACACACACACACACAGAGGTTGTACATTTCAGCAGGGTGATGGAATATTGGCTTTCAAAGGCAGGGACAGACATGAGATGAAAGAAGAGGGAAAAATCTTAGGTTTGAAATAGGTATGTTTTGAGGCTGGATTTAAAGCTGTCATAAGTAGGCTTTTCACGAAGGGAGAGAGGGAGGTCGTTCCAGATTGATGGACCAGAAATAGAGAAAGAGCGACGGCCAACAGTGGATTGGTTGAATCTAGGTATTTGTAAGCACAAGGTATCTGCAGCAGAGCGGAGGGAACGAGAAGGAGTGTACAGGTGAGGACATTCACAGAGGTAGGAGGGTGCTGTTTTGTGGAGACATTTGTAACAGAGGGTACTGATCTTGTACTTTACTCTCTGTGGCACAGGCAACCAGTGGAGAGATTGCAGGAGTGGAGTAATATGCTCAGATTTGTTCTTTTTGAGGACTAATCGAGCTGCAGAGTTTTGTATGCGTTGAAGGGAGTGGATAGATGATGCTGGCAGACCAGCCAAAAGAGAATTACAATAGTCCAGACATGAAAGAATAAGAGATGTGACAAGTTTGGATGTTGCATCAGTGGACAGGTACTTTCGGATTGCACTTATACGTCATAATTGGTAGTAGCAGGACTGGCAGGCCTGGGTGATGAACTTTTGCATAGAGAGTGTGTTGTCAATAACAACACCTAGATACTTAACTGCACTGGATAGCGGAACTGATGTACTGCCAAATTCTATTGAATCTGTTGTGATGGAAGAGAGTTTGTGTTTGGTCCCTATAATCATGGCTTCGGTTTTATCTGCATTTGGCTGTAACTTGTTTTGTATCATCCAGTTTTGAATGTCCTGAAGGCAAAGTGACATATTTGTCAAGAGAGAAGGCAGATTTTCAGGAGTGTCACTGCTTTGAATCTGAGAGTCATCAGCGTAGAAATGATGGTTGATCTGGTGACGGTTTATTATGTATGAGAGTGGAACAGTGTAGAGAGTGAACAGGACAGGGCCCAGAACTGATCCTTGTGGGACTCCACATTCTAGTTTTACAGGAATTGATTGAATTTTGTTTACTGAGACTGTCTGGAATCGATCAGTGAGGTATGAACTAAACCAGGTAAGGGCTGTGCCAGTAACACTGAACGTTTTTTGGAGACGGGAGAGAAGGATAGAGTGATCTATAGTGTCAAATGCTGCAGATAAGTCGAGAAGAGTGAGAAGAGAGATTTTCCCCGAGTCAGAAGCGTTTAGAAGCGTGTTTAACGTATGGACTAGGGTGGTTTCAGTACTGTGGTTGACGCAATAGGCAGACTGAAATGCGGGAAGGAGACTATTTGAATGAAGATGGCTGTTGAGTTGTTTCAGAACTACTTTTTCAAAGGCTTTGGAGATGAAAGGTAGGTTAGAAACAGGTCTGTAATTTTTCAGTATGTTAGGGTCAAGGTCGTGCTTTTTTAGTAGAGGTGTAACTATTGCAGTTTTGAGTTCTGAAGGAAAAATTCCCGAAAGAAGAGATGAGTTTACAATCTTCGTGATAGTTGGTATAAGCTGCGGAAGGCACTGCGTGAAAAGAGAAGCAGGCATAGGATCAAGATCACATGATTTTATGGTCATTTCATTTATAATTTTCCTGATTTCTTCCTCACTTTTTGGCTGAAAGGAGAGGAGAGGAGTGCCAGTGAATTGGGGATCAGGAGGTACAGGTTGGAAGGGAGTCTGATCCAGTCTGGAGCGAATGTTACGGACTTTGTCTAAAAACAACGAAGAAAATATATCAGGAAGTTCAGAGTGACTGTGAACAGTAGGCAGATCCAAGAAGAGTTGAAGTGAGGGGAAAAAGAGATTTCATGGATGTTGCATTGAGAACTTAAGCAGAGTAGTAGTTTGTCTTGGCTGAGTGGATTAAGGTTTTTACTTTGTTGGTTTGTTTTCGAAAGAGCTGTTTGTTTATTTCAGTTTTTGTTTTTCGCCACTGCCTGTTCTAGTTGTCGGCGTTTGCGCTTTGCCACCAGGATATCATGGGTGTACCATGGGGCGAAAGGCCTATCAGGAAGAATATGGTCAGTGGGAGGTGCATGCTCATCAAGCAGTTGGCTGAGAATAGTGTTATAGTGTTTAGAAGTGTCAGTGTCTTCAGGGGTTTGTGATAGGTGTTCAGCAGCTTGGGAAGAGAAAGTTTGAATGTCAATAGCCTTGAGGTTACGACGGGTGTTGCACTTCTTCTTTTTGATAGGTTTTGCAATGTTAAGGAAGAAAAGAATAGCAGAATGATCAGAAAGCAGTTGGTCAGTGATGGAGATAGAGGTGACAAGATCTTGTGAAACATCAGTGATGAGCCAGTCTAAGATATGACCTGATCTGTGTGTTGCTTCATTCACCAGCTGGGAAAGAGAGTGATTTGACAAAGAAAGAGAAAGACGCTTGACATCAGGAGAAGATTGGTTGTCGAAGTGAAAATTAAAGTCACCAAGAATGACAAGCTTCTTGGGAGAGAGGCTGTAGTGATCGAGGAGAGATTGAAATTCTTGATGGAAAACTGAAGATGTAAGTTTGTTCTTACGGCTGGGAGGTGGGCGGTAAAGGCAGCAGAAAGTAATAGAATGACCGGGTAAGGTGAGGTTGAGTTCACAGACTTCAAAAGATTCAGGTGAGATAGGTAAAGAGTGGCAGAAAGAAAGAGCTGGATGCAGTGGGCGGTAAAGGCAGCAGAAAGTAATAGAATGACCGGGTAAGGTGAGGTTGAGTTCACAGACTCAAATCACGGGAGATAGGTAAGGTGGCAGAAAGAAAAGATGATGCCAGTGTGCTTGTACATGGAATGCCACTCCTCACGGGCAGGTTCGGGAAAGAAAGTTGTTACCAGTGGTGTCATTGTTAATCTGAGTCTGACCTTGTGGGTTAAGCCAGGTTTCTGTGAGAAAGATTAGATCGATTTTCTGTTCAGATATAAAATCAGAAAGAAGGTCGGCTTTACCATCTGGGCAAACAGACTGCGCATTTAGAAAACATATGTGAAGAAGGTTTGAGGGAGGCAAAGTGGTTGAAGATGACTGTGGTGATTGAGGGTGACTATCAGAGAAAGAGGACGGGGATGATGGTTGAGATGTGTGCAGTGGAGGAGCAGACCAGAGTAGAGATGGCGAGTCAGGTATGGAAGATGGTGAAAGGACTGGTTTGATAGAGGGATTTATAGTCTGATGCACACTGTGATGCACATTACTGTTAGAACACAAATTAATAGAGTCACAGGCAGAGGATGGAGCATCTGAAGGACAAAGATGTGGAGTGCTGCGGCTGGTTGTGGTCGTTGTGGCAGTTACGTCAGAGGTGATGGGGGAGACGGATGTAATGGAAGCACGCTGCAGGCGATGACGTCTGCCTGCACGTGTTCCTTGTCGGGTTTTGCTGCGGTAAATTCCTAAGTTTGAAAGATGCTGTTTCAGTTCAGACTGTATAGGGAAGAGATCACGTGAGGACAATGCCTTTATGTCTGCAGCAGTTGATGTCATAGTAGTGGAGTGGGAACACTGGGGGGTGGTGATGGGGGAGATTTGAGTTCGTGGATCACGTGAAAAAGTTCAGGCTGTGGCAGGGTCAGAGTACATTGGGTCACAAGGACCAGCACAAACAGGTGAATACAAATCATCAAACTAAATTTTTGAAGAATAAATCGAAAGATGAAAATTTTGAATTAAAATATTTTGAAGAGCAGATAATATTGAAGAAAATGGTTCTGAACATACAAATCTGGGTGCCGACACGAACACAAGGATGTAAAATTTTCCCGGAAGGACACAGGAGAAACACAACAACTTGACATTCAAACACAGACACACACACCATGCAGCCGCCAGGCGTAAAGGTGATGATCTTCCTTATAACTTCATCTGCTATTTTCAGTTCGTTTCTAATAGCGTCACGTACCTTTGCTTCACAGTCAGTCCAAAGTTCTGCAGCTTTCCGAGGAATGCTAAAAACCAGCAGGTTGTTTCGCCGATTTTGACTTTCTGATGTTTCCATTCTTTCTTCAAGGCTGTTGATCTTTTCCAACAAGGCAGCATTCTCTTCCTTCATGTCGCAGCATACGTCGTGCATGGCGTCTACATCACACTGTAGAGTGTCACATTTGTCAGAGAGCTGGCTTACTTGTTCCACCATTCTCTTTTCCAGTTCTCCTAGTCTGGCATCGATGTGGGACAACAAGGTTTGCTGTTCTGTTTGTAGCTGTTTCACTGCTTTTGCCAGTCCCTCCACCGCCTCTGTCAGTCTGTCTTCTCCGCTTGCTCTCGTTGGACTGCAGTGTGGGAATCTCTCCTCCCCAGCCATCACAGAAGTGTCACACTGTCTCACACTGCCTCTGTCACTCCTCTTGCTGGCTGTGACCAGTGTTGACTGAACTGGACCAGGGTTGGGTTCAACACCGGCCATCAGCAAAAAGGCGAGCAAAGAACTCACTGTCAACAGGCCTGCCATATTATGAAGTTTTAAACCCCGGATTCTTTTTGCTGCAATAGTGGCATATCTTGTCAAAATTTTCATCAAAATTGCCACAAAATGTCCAATGGATGTACGATACTGCTGCTGTCACATCCCATAATGTTTGTTAATTAATTAACACCACAAATATTAAATTAATCAAGGAAAATTCAGAGACCTCAGAAAATGCGTCTTCACTCTTATGAGATCAACTCCACCCCCCCCCCCCCCCCCCCCACCCCCCCGAGAGAGGGGGGGGGGGGGGGGGACAAATGATAAATGAAAACTGTTTTATTGAACATCAGCCTTGGGCCACAATTCAAAACAAAGTTGGAGGTGGGGTGAATGTGATGTATGTAAAGCATCTGCAACATTTCAAATAAAACAAAAATACACACTCGATAATGGCAACTTGGCTTTACACTGAAAGCATGGCTGTCTGTTAGTGTACATCAGTTCTGCTATGACCATTCTTCTTCAAACTGCATGGAATAAGAACTTTGCTAGCTGCAATGAGCAATGTGACCACGTGCCTGAAGAGAAAAAGGCATAGGCAACTAAAGAAAATCTTTCAGATAACTTACTCGAAGAGTTGTATATAATGAACAGACATATATGAAATGGTACTCATCTTCAATAAAATTTCTGCACCAAAAGACCCAGTTTTTTCTGGGTAGTTGTTGCTGTATCTGTTAAGATTATTATTCTGTGGAAGAATATTAAATCTGGCATGTGACAGTGCAACTCTGAAGCAATAAATCTCAATCCTAGAAAGATACAAAAAAAGTCTTCAAAGATCCATATGTTGCATACTTGTTACTCTCTCTCATGACACCAGACCACTCCGGATCTTCAGTTTTTCTAGACTTCCTAAAAATTCTTAATGTCTGTTGACTTTTGATTTTGAATAAGAACTTTGCTAGCTGCAATGAGCAATGCGGACTGCTATGACCATTCTTCTTCAAACTGTATGAAATAGAACTTTGCTAGCTGCAATGAGCAATGTTGAATATGTGCCTGAAGAGAAAAAGGCATAGGCAACTGAAGAAAATCTTTCAGATAACTTACTCAAAGAGCTGTATATAACAAACAGACATATATGAAATGGTGCTCATCTTCAATAAAATTTCTGCACCAAAAAAACAGTTTTTTCTTGGTAGTTGCTGCTGTATCTATTAAGATTATTATTCTGTGGAAGAACATTTAAATCTGGCCTGTGACAGTGCAACTCGGAAGCAAGAAATCTCGATTCTAGAAATATACGAAAAAGTCTTAAAAGATCCATATGTTGCATACCTGTTACTCTCTCTCATGACACCAGACCACTCCTGATCTTCAGTTTTTCTAGACTTCCTAAAAATTCTTAATGTCTGTTGACTTTTGATTTTGGCTTGTTGGCATTCGTAATCAAACCATATACACGATTTCTTTGCTGCATTAGGATAAACTGTCTTCAGTGTACAACTACTAGCAGCAGCAGCAGCAGGAGAAAGAGAGAGAGAGAGAGAACTCAGAACTCAGAAATTTAATGTATCTCGGCCTTAGGCCATAATACATGGTTGGCGTAGGAGAAATTGACAATGCCACAGAGTGGGCAAAAACCGGATAACATACACAATACCAAGCTCACTTTCAGTGAAAGAAATAATGAAGACAATGCACAAATGCATAAAAATACATATGTATCAAACACAATTCACTATTTTGATCTAAGTGTACCTTCCTTATGTCTGGAAAAAATCAATATACATATAGTTTCTCAAAATCATAACAAAACAATAACCGTATCTTCAATTGTGATGTAAATATCTTAATACAACAAGCTTTTTCTCTTATTGATGGCATGGAATATAATCTAGACAGGCAGTGATTTTTGCTACTGTTTTCTGCTTTAAGTAGATCATGCAAAGGTGTATCAACACAATCCCTTAAAAATTTAATTCTTAAATCATGATACACAAAACATTCATACAGGAAATGCTTTTCATCTTCAACTTTGGGTTTACAAAATGGACATTGTTTCTTCTGATTCTGTGCACTATATCGATGTACATTGTTGTTGAGTGGTAAAACATTACATCTCACCTGTGACACAGCAACTCTAAAGCAGTAAGTGTAGAAGATATTCTTCTTTAACAAATATTGTTTTGAAACACCTGTAACTGTCGTATCTGTCTTGGTCTCTGATTGTACTATACCATTCCTGGATAAACATATCAACTAGTCTTTGCTTAAACAGGTGTAAGAATACCTTGACGTCACCAACAGAGAGAGAGAGAGAGAGAGAACTTCGAACTCTGAAATGGGTTGATGTACATCTGCCTTTGGCCACACTACATTTCAAGGGGCAAGAATAGAAAGATAAAAAAAAGAAGAAGAAAGAAATGTAACTTCTCACAAGCTTTGATAAGACCTTGGCATATACATCTTGACATGTACCCCAAAATGTATTCGTACGTATTCTAAATTCATGAATAAAGTGCTGGTAAAAAAAAGAAGAAGAATAAAACACATCTCAAAAGTCTTGGTTCTTATACCTTGCTCCGTAGAATACTACCTGAATATAATAGACTTGGAAACAAAAGTTAATAATGAAGTTATGCTTGACAATGTTAACACCTTATGTACAAAATATGAACATCGGGTAACTCGTACATCATGGAAGCTTGAAATCAGTTATACTCACAAGTTATTGTATTTTCAGAACAGTTGCCATACTAGACAACTGATACAACTAAAATATAGTTATGCCTATCTTAAATTGCTACAATGTAAACATGAGTGCTGCTGTATGCAAAAACATGGTATAACATTTTGCTCATTCTTGGCATATAGCATTTGATGCCACGAGAAGAGAAAATGGGGTCAGAATTTAAAACATTGCAAGGCATCATTTCAGAAACAGTAGCCACTCATTCCCTGCGCAATGGATTCAGTAATGTCCTGAGAGAGAGAGAGACAACGACAATGACAAATTATTTTATTTCGAGGATAATGAATAAGCACTCGTGTGCTTTTTTACATCCAGTCCCCGCCTGTAGGGATACATCTTAATAATAACCCAATACTTACACTCTCATGCAGTAGAAACAAAGGGAAATAACCCTTTTCAAAACACCCCCCCCCCCCCCAAAAAAAAAAAACCACAAAAAAACCAACGAACAAATAAAAGACCCCCCCCCCTCACGCCCCCCCCCAAAAAAAAAAAAAAACCCACAAAAAAACAAAATCAAAAACAAAAAAAAACAAACAAATGAAAACAAACAAAAGAAAAAGAAAAAACAAACCAACAAAAGAAGAAAAAAAGAAAAACAAACAACAACAAAACACAACACAAACAAGAAAATATAACAACAACCAAACTTAATAAGTCATAAAAATAAAAACATCTACACATTGTCAAATGGTACACATACTTGTTACATATAACAATACGATATTGAAATATGGCATTCATTAAAACTTAAGTACAGTAAAACTTAAGTACAGCCGACAAGCCCAATAACGTATTGAAAATATAAAGTATGAATCCTTCATCAGGATACACTATAACTATAAGCAAAACAGTAAAAGGTGAGAGAGAGAGAGAGAGAGTATATAAAAGCAAGCCCATAGGCTGGTCTACCACTGGTATATCATTCCTGGATCGCACTGCAGTGCAAAGAAAATAAATCAGTTGGATTCAAGGCTTGTATTTTATTATTATTATAATTTCTTTTTCCAAAGTTAAGAATTTTTCCTCCATACTTTTAGGATGAGATCATTGTATAAGTTTTAGTAAGTGTGTGTGTGTGTGTGTGTAGTAAGATGGTGTGTGTGTGTGAGAGAGAGAGAGAGAAGATTGTGGTAGCGAGGAGGGGACATTGGTTTGGTAAGAGGTATTAAGGGTAGGAGGGGGTGGGATACACGTTGGGATCACTTGGGATAGGCAGAAAAGAGGGCTGGCTGATACAGATTTTTTCTCACCAGTTTTTTCTTTGGTGTGATGCTTAAAAAAAAAAAATGACATGAATTTCTTTTTGTTGGGTTTAATCTTGAAATTTTTATAACATTTTTTTTTTTTGGAAACTGTCCTTTGACCTGAAATGATCAAAGTGGTCACAGAACTCACGATTTGCAATTAAAAATCTGGACACTGAGGTCCAACAAATAATGTTAGTTGCTGATAGGACTGGAAATTTATAATGTAAAGAAAGATCTTCACGGTTGTGTCTACACCTACATACCATGGTGTCTGTGTGCTCTTTGTGTCCACATGCATTCAGACAGGCAGGCAGCCAACTGACTGACAACCCTTGCCCTTATGCTAACTATTAATACTAACACTAACCCTAACTAACCGTTACCCTAACCCTGGCCCCTCATGTGGACACAGAGGGCAGATGGATAACATGGTGCATGCTGACACCATGGCAAAACTCTTTATTTTTCTTGGGCGGTGGGTGAGTTGTAAAATTTTTGGGAAAGAGATGCTAGAAAGGGAGGAGGGAAGGTTAGGATGGTTTGGTGTGTGTGAATGGGTATGATGACTGAATGTCCTTCGGTTGAGACTATAAACCGAGGCCCCGTGTGCGAAAGCATGCAGAACATCTTGCGCACACGTTAAATCCTGTTCCGCTTTTCGAAAGAGTAGGCCATTGTGTGCCGGTGGGAACAGATGACAAAACTTACAAAACCGCATACACATGGGGACTGGATGTAAAAAAAAGCACATGAGTGCTTATTCCATTGTCCTCGATTTAAAAAAAAAAAAGCACTTTGATTTGTTGCTTTACAAGATTCAGCTCTATATAAATTCCATACATTATTATTATTATTATTAATAATGTGTGTGAGTGTGGATAGGGAGCAGGAAGTTATCTTTGTAATTAAGTTCGGGTGGTGGAATGGGGTTGGGGGGGGGGGGATGGGGGGAGTGGCATTAGAAAAAAAAGTATTTACAAAGGAAAAAAAGGGGTATTTAAAGAAAAAGTATTTGCAAACCTAAATAGAGAGCATTAATCTTTAGGAAATAGTATATACAAGCAAAACTAAGGGGTGCTGGTTGCAGAATGCAGGATTGAATAATCATTGGAAGTGGAGGAATAGTAGAAAAGTGTGTGTATGTGTGTGCGTGCAAGCAAGTTGAGTATGAATGAAGAAAGAAGATTGGTTGTGTGTGTGCGAGTGAGTTAAAGAAAGGGGACTGATGTATGTGTGTTTGAACTCTGAACTCTGAACATGTTTAATATGTACATTGGCCTTAGGCCACAATACATGGAGTGCGGGGGAGGGCGGAAGCAAAACTACTGATGTCGTGCTGAATTCCCTGTAACAAGAAAAACAACCTGTGGAGCATGATCACAATGACTACATCTTGAACAGGCCTGGAACGTGATAAACACACCTTATACTGCATCAACATTGTTGGAATCAAACATCAAAATCACTATGTCAAAATGCAATATTTCATTTCAGGATAACCGCGACAGTACTTGTAAAACATATCTTATTACGCACACCAAGAACTCAAATACTATTTTGATATAACAAATTCTTCCTTCTATTAATGGAGTGAAAAACGTATCTGGATAGGTAATGAGTGCGTTCTCTATTTAATGATTTTATTAAATCTGGTAGAGGTATATCAATACACTCAGTTAAAAACTTTTCCCTTAAATCAGAGTACTTTAGCATCAGAAAAATTGTCTTTTTTCATTTTTTTTTTACAAAACGGGGAAAACCATTTTTTTTTCCCTGATCTTTTTAGTATTCTAAAGTTTGTTTTAAAGGGGGAAAAAGCATTTAACCTAACTTGTGTCACAGCAACCCGGGAAACAGTAAGTTCCAAAAATCGATGTATTTTTTTTTTTTCAAAAATTTTTGAATATCTGTTTTTTTTTTCATAATATCTCCTTATCTTTATGGTTCCATGCCCCTTGGGTAAACAGGGCAACAAATCTCTGCTAATATACGAAAAAAAGGTTTTTTACTCCCAACCCCCTTTTCAGCCTATTTTAATTAATCCAGGTAGCACAGAATTTCCCTTATTTTCGATGCCCAGTTTTCTCTTCCATTTTTCAACTCCCAACATTTGGTGGGCTAATATGGTACCGTTTGATATTTGTAATATTTAAACCCATATCTAAGAGCATTGTGAAAAATTGATAAAAAGCGGGGTATCTACCCATTCCCCCATAACATTTTATTCGGTGTTTTTTACTGGTACCCTGAAATTTTTTACAGCAATCGGTAAACTTTTCAATATTTCCATTCACATATTCTGGCATATAACAATTTGGGCTGAATTTTAACTCAAACCCCTTTGAAAAATGTGCTTGTTTCATCTTTTTAATTCTATTGAAAGCTTTTTTTTTAACAAATTTACTGCTTTTTTCCTTTATAACTGGTCTCATCCCCAATTTTGGTACAAATCTTTTCAAAAGGAAAACCCTAAATAGCAATATTGTTTAATACTTCAATTTTATCACCCTTGTAAACCCTTGCTCTGTTTTCAAAAAACCCCCCTTTTTTTAAAAAACCTTTACTTTTTTTTTATCAATTTTTTACATTTAGCACATATATCACAGAAAGTTTCCCAGATTTTTATTTGTTGTTGAAACCCAAAGGGCGTCACTGAAAGAAGAGCCACACATCTGCAAATAAAAAAGGGAACACTAAAAAAATACAGTAGATCGGGATTCCATCCTGCTTTTCATTCATGGGGTTTAGTATGATAATGAAGTTTAAAATAATGTGGGGCTTAATACGCAGCCTTGTCAACCCCTATTGGACATCAAAAAACTCAATAATTTTTCAAACTCTTAAACAAAAGAAAGCCGATTTATACAAGAAATGAAGCAAAAAATTTTACCATTACCCCATGGGTTTTATACAGTCAAAAATTTATCTTCGGACTGAAACAAACGCTTCTGAAATCTAAAAAGCGAATATAACTTTTTTACCTTTCTTTGACAATATTTTTGACTAGCTAAAGTAAAAATCGGGAAAAAATAAGTATTTTTTTCCCAAATCCCGCTTGATTTTCACAAAAAGATTTTTCTCAGCCAGGCATCCCGCCTTTAATTTAGTGTTGACGTTAACATTTCGATAAAATATTTGCAAAGAAACACCCGTAATTATCTACATTATTGGATTTCCTTTTTTAAAAATTTGGGTTATGACAGCTTTTGACCAGACATGTGGGTATATACCTCTGTGAATAGGTATTGAAAAGCTTTTTAAAGGAAAAATTTTACCTCATTTCCACCCTTTTTCAAAATTTTTTGCAAAATCCCCAAATTTCCCCTGATTTCCCCCCTTTAATTTAGTTAGCTTTTCTTTTTTTCTTTTTCGTATTTCTTTTTTAAATTTATGTTCCTTTTTTCAGCAAATTGACCTGTACCTTGTCAAATGCGTTCATTGGGTTTGAAACAACTCTTTAAAATGATTCACCAGTCTGCGGCTTTATGTCATTTTTTGTGTACTTTATTACAAAACCCTACTTCTATTCTTTCCAGAAGATATGAGTAAAATGGGTGTAAGAGCTCTACTTTTTCTTTCGGATGTTTCTGTTTGGGTTTTTTTAACTTTTTTTTACTTTTTTTTAAATGTGAATAAACAATTCGTATTTTTCCCTTTTTTGTTTCCCCTAATATATTTAGGGTGTTTGGTTCTTTCTTTAAATTACAAAATCGCACAAAACCCTTCTGTTGCTTTTTCTTTCTCTACATTTTAGTTACCAAATTGCTGGTTTTTTAACATTTAACAAACAAATCTAAAAACCCTTGTCTTTAAACATTAACAACAAATCAAAACCTTTTGTATTGTCCCGAAAACAATGCTATTTAAATGATCTAAGGGAATCCTCTTTCTTATCATCTTTTTAAAAAATTTTTTCTATTTCATATTTTTACTGATCCTGTTCTTAAACCCAAATTCAGTTTTTAGCACTTCCGGCAATGACATAACAAATTGGGGGATAATCAATTCTGACATGCTTTTGAACCCACAACAATATTTTTAGTAAAACAGTTTACGGGAAAAACAAAATAATCAAAAGTGCGGCTCCCGAGGGGAGATTATTAAAGCCATATCAAAACTAGGGTTTACAAGCCCCTTCATATCATACAATAAACAATTTTCAAATTTTTAATAAGTTGCTTCCCAAAAACTTTGGATATTTTTGAGAATGTCTGAAAAATCATCATAAAGGATTGTAAACCCCAAAGTCAAAATGTCTAAACATGAATAGTTAACATTCGCACTTCTAGCATTAAAATCTCCAGTCAGCAGAAGGTAAGAATCATCATTTGAATCCTGCAAATCTAGAATACACTGTTCTAACATTGCCAGCCCATATCCATTATGTTGCAGTGTCCAGATCATCGAATCATAAGGTGGTATGTATGTACACACTAACAGTATATCTTTGTCAGTTAAGAAAAGATCCTTGTGAATTTTTATTACAATTGTATTATCATAATCAATATCAATCTTTTCAACCCAAACCATAAATTTCTTCCGTATCATGACAATCACCCCTCCAGAATACCTTCCCTGGTGGGATAGTTTTTTTGGCTTTTAAAGTAAAAATAACAAAATCAGTGAAAAATGATGAATCAAAATTATCTCCTACAAAGTTTCTGTTCAGCAAATAAAGTCATGCGTCAAAAGAAAATTGGTGAAATCTCTGTGATCTAGTTTTTTGAAACAAGCCATTGACATTGTAATTGAGAAAACAAACATGTGAGTTATTTACATTATATACAACAGGACTAGTGTCCTGATTGCTAATCCCCTCTTTGGGCACAAGCACACTCACAAGGAGGACTTTTAGGACCTCCTGTTTTCAATCCACCCATTGTGGCCCGGCCAGTGTCCTACTTGTTGGAGGCAGCGGCTCCCTTGGAGTGAGATTTCTGTTTTTCACAGATCCCTCCACTCTCTTTGGAGCGGTCATCTGCTGCCACCCTTTGGAGAGAGTCCAGGATGCTGGACTGGCTCACTGACCTACGTGACACTGCATGCGTGTTTTGTTCTGAGCCTGTTTGTTTCTGGGAGGCAGCACGCCTAGGTGGCCTAGCTTGCCTACCCGATGTTGACAAACGGGCATCACGAGATTTGCCCTGTTTTGCCACCCTTGACTCTGTGTTCCTCTTTTGTTGTTTTGGGGGGACATGGCTGCTGCCATTTGTGTCAGACTGTTCAGCTACTGATTCATCTTCTGCTGCATCACTTTTCGTTGTCACTGCTTCATGAGACTTACCAAGGGTAGTTGTGCACACCTCATGAACATTTACAGAATCTGTCAGAATGTCAGAGTCAGTGATGGTCCCTTCTGGTATTTCGTCATTAATTGTTTGGCTTTGATCCAAGTCAATGTTGTCATTCGCATACCTGTGAGTGTCACCCCTACTATCTGCCATTTCATAGACAGTTCCACCTTCACCAGAGTCACGGAGTTCTTCTTCACTGTCTTTCTCACACACAGATACTGTCTTTGTCCTGGTCATTTTTATTCTCTTCTGTTATGTCCTTTTTATCAGATTCTTTCTTTTCTACTCTGGCCCTCTCTGGCAATGTCCTGCACAGGAGAAGAACTGGTCTCTTGGGTCACACTGGGCTGATGCAGGTCCCCATGTATGGACAGCTCACTTTCTCTTCTGTGTTTGTTCCTGGTCCTTTTGTCTTTGATAAACACCAGCCTCCTGCTGTCTGGGACTGAGGAATTTCTTGTTGCCTCGCTGTAGGTGTAGTTGCCAGGGGCAACTGGCTTCAAGTTGTAATGGAGTGAGAGAGAGAGATTGAGAAATACTGCAGATAAATCTATGGCCTCTAATTATGCACCACTGATAGTCCATTCCCAAAAGATGCGAAACTGGCACAAAAAAATGTTGACTGACCTCTGCGTCAGTGGCTTAGGGTCGTGGCCAAGTGTTGACTGACCTCTGCGTCAGTGGCTTAGGGTCGTGGCCAAGTGTTGACTGACCTCTGCGTCAGTGGCTTAGGGTCGTGGCCAAGTGTTGACTGACCTCTGCGTCAGTGGCTTAGGGTCGTGGCCAAGTGTTGACTGACCTCTGCGTCAGTGGCTTAGGGTCGTGGCCAAGTGTTGACTGACCTCTGCGTCAGTGGCTTAGGGTCGTGGCCAAGTGTTGACTGACCTCTGCGTCAGTGGCTTAGGGTCGTCACAAAGTCAGACTTTCCCCATTCGCTACAACCCAGGTGTGTCCACTCTGATGACAACGTCCAGGTTCACCGACCTGTTTAACTTTATCCTTCAGCTTCTCTTGTACAGCTGTCAGGTAAGTTCGGCATGGCATCTTCATTGGAGCGATACTAGGTTCCTTTTGTAGTTGTCGTTTTCCTTCCCCTTCAAAGACATCATCATGTCTTGTGTGCATGTCCATTTGCGTTCATCTCCTGTGGTTTTGTGATCTACAGCTGTTTTCTTCATTGGTATATATAGTTGCTCAGTTTTAATCTGAGATATAAAATTTGACAAGGTGACAGCCTCGATATGGCCTCTATGGTCGGCAGGGCTATAAAACAGAAGATTGGATTGAGTTGGTTTCTTCATTGGTTGTCAGCAGCTTTTTCGCGATGTTCCACTGGGTAACATGTTTAACTTAGAGAATCAGGCTTTTCCTGTCTGATACGAGTGAAGATGTCATGGTTAGTTACTATGAGCAAGGTTAGTTTTAAGGAATCTGGTTTTGGTTTTATCTCAGTTTATGTGTGGTTGATGTGGTTTTCCCCACAACGCGGTGAACGTCCCAGGTTGACCCCTATGGTTGGCCTGGGCGTTGATACAAGGAACAATAGTAGAGTGGGTTTTATACCATGTTTTAATATGTATTTAGTTGCACGGTTTGATTCTGAGATGTAAAATGTTACGAGATGACAGCCCCTAAATGGCCTTTGTGGTTGGCAAGGCTATAAACAAGATTGGATTGGGTTGGACTTTTGATGGACAGAGCATATTTCATCTCCAGTACATGCTCTGAGACATCATGTTTGTTGTTGCAGCGAGGATTTTGAAGAATTTGTTACTTCAAAAAAGCTCCATTGAGTTCCATGAATATACTTCATAAACATGATATATAGCCCCCCTCACATGCTTGAACACACACACACACACACACACACACACACATTCGTCCTTAGGAACCTACAAAGAAATAGGAGTTCTGCCTTTGGATGAATATCGTGAATTGATGCTGGCAAAGTTCATTATAAGAAGCTCAACTACGGAAAACAATATCGAACATGAAATCTCTCTGAGATCGGATGAGCATTTTCCTAAAAGAGCCCAAAATATTTGTTCTCTTACAACAATTGGCACTTTCACAGCAGATCTTCTTGAAAAGTCAAAAGTTAATCCCAGAGAAACGAAATTGTCCAAACCTCATTTATCTCCTAGTCCTCCATGGGAAACTTCAAAGAGCTTCTTTTGATATTGATCTTCTACCTGTAAAAAGAAAAAAGGGAGTAACATTTTTCAGTATTCATGTGAAGGAGCGCATGATAAATAATTACCCTTCACATCTTAAAATCTACACTGATGGATCTCTTCTAAATAGCAGTAATGGAGGTGCAGCTTTCATCATTCCCTCCTTAAAGGTTGAAAAATTGTTCCATATTGGAAATAATCATTCTATTTTTACAGCAGAGTTAACTGCCATTCTGATGGCTTTACATTACTTAATTGACTTTCCCCGGGCTATTTTACAGGTTTTGTTATGTGTTGATTCAAAATCTGTGTTACAATCTCTTAAAAACTCTGGGTCTAATATTAAGCATGATCTTATAACTGAAATAAACCATCTTATACACTTTCTCATTTTAAGAGGAACCAGTGTCACCTTTTGCTGGATACCATCGCATTGTAATATCTTTTATAATGAAAAGGTTGACAGAGCAGCTAAAAATGCGGCAGCACACTCAAACTCTGCTGCTGTCTTGAATATACCAATATCAATTCATGAGAATTATAACTTGATAGAAAGTGCTGGCTGGAAGCATGTTATGAAAAAACAAGAAGAAGCGGGGTTTTCCCATGGTACTACTTCAATTTTTGACCTAAATTGCTTTCTCTCTTCTTGTTTTGGGTTAGAAATATCACGCCAAAGGCCAGTCATAAGTCTTATTAATAGACTGAAGTTAAATGCTTTCCATACAAAATTTTCTAGAAATGTGCATTGTGTGTGTGGTGGGACAATCTCAAACATTCATATTCTTTTCGAATGTCAAGTGTTAAAAAAGCACCTTCCCACCATTCGTGAGAGATCTTTGCATAAGGTTTTGAATAACTGTAAATTGCTCTGTGAAATTGCTTTGCTGTTGAAAGAAAGTTGTGTCAGTAATTTGCTATAGCACAAGTAAATATGTCATTTATTGATTTGAAGCAGAGGCATTCTACCCATCATGGTATAGTTTTTGAAATTGTTACCTTTTTCCCCAGTGTTCTTTTGGCGTGGAATATATGACGTATATTTTTTTATCTATTGTAGTTTAATTAGTTATACAGTTATTCACAAGGTAAATTCATTTCTTTCATTGTATTATGGTTACAGTAGTTAGACAGTTCCTTAACCGTTTTTTGTGTGTGATTTGTTTGCCTTTTTGTGTCTAATATCACCTAATGTGTATAGACGTTAAAATTGAAGAACACACACACACACACACACACACAAACCACACACACACACACACACACACACACACACACACACACACACACACTCTCTCTCTCTCTCTCTTGCTAAACACATATCAATTTTAACTTCAATGTACAGAGTATCCACAAACCCTGCACTTCTGTCAGGAATCAGTCTTACTAGCATCTTGTTAATAATGAGAATTTTCCTGTGTATATTTCTCTCCTTTTTGATGGTTTTGCCGTTGATTTTGAGAACTTTATCTTTGTTTCTGCACCTGACTCTTGTTCCTTCAGTGTATGTATTTCTGATTCTCTCGCAACATGGTGACCGTCCTGGGTTGACCCTTATGGTTTGGCCAGGGTGTTGTTGATACAAGGAATATCTTTAGGGTTGGTTTTAAAACCCCGTTTTAATCTGTATACAGTTGCACCGTTTCAGTCTGTTTTTTAAAGTTCTACACAGTGACAGGCCCGATATGGCCTCTGCGGTTGGCAGGACTCATAAACAAGAAGATTGGATTGGATCTAATTCTTGAGGTCTTCTGGTTGTTGCTTGGGCGTTCTGCGTCATGAAGCAAAAGTGATGAATGGCCCGGTAAGTTTTGTGTCTTTTTCATGAATGTTGGGCATCTCTTTTCCTCTTGGGATGGTTTCCACGACAATCAATATTCACATGTCTTTCTGGCCTGTGGATTGTTTCCTATGACGCTTTGTTTTGCTGGTTTCTTTTCTTGAAAAGCTTAGTGTTCTGTTGTATCCTTTGTCTTTCTTATCTGAATGGTTTTATTATAAAATGATAAGAATAATTAGATGATGATAATGATGGTGATAACATATAATATTTAATAATAAAGATATGCAAAATCTAATTGATACAAAAGCCCTAGGTTTTAACAAAGTAACCATTCGCTCATATTTTTTAAATTTTTTGTTGTTGTGAACAGCATTTTTAACTTCCTGAGAGAATCTGGCATTTTCTATCTGACATGATAAACTATGTAACAGTTATTAAGAACAGGGTTGTTTTTAGGAATGTGGTTTTGGTTTTATGTCCTATGCATGGTTGATGTGGTTTTTTCCACAACGCGGTGCCTGTCCTGGGTTGATCCTGATGGTTGGCCATGGCTTTAATACAAGGAACGACAGTAGAGTTGGTTTTATACCCTGTTTTAATCTGTATATAGCTGCACAGTTTTATTCTGAGATTTAGAAGTTGACGAGGTGACAGTCCTGATAAACAACAGGATGGAATTGGTGTGTGTGTGGGGGGGGGGCACGGGTTCTGTGTGTGTGTGTGTGCGTGCGCGCACACATGCGTGCATGTGTGTGTGTGTGCACATTATGAACAGTGCATTTATGATCATGTTGCGTGTTCTCAGAGTTGGTGCAGTGTGAAAGGTGAAGGCAACTGCAGAAGGACAGTCAACAGCCTGGCTTATCTTTGAAGGTAGGGTTAATTCTAATTACACAAATCTTCATGTCCCCCCGCCCCCACAAGTGCATCTTGGCTTGGAGGCTGAGCTAACTGAAACATTCTCTCCTTGGAATTCTGTCATGCTAAGTCATGGAGCTCAGACAATGGATGGGCTTGAGTAACGGTTTGATCTTGCAACGGGCAACAAAGAAAGATACCTGTTTCGTTATTCACGTATCCCGTAATATAAATAAGTTTATAATGTAAGTTTTGAACAAGTACTGTAACACTAGCCACACTCTGAAAGCTGAACTTGGTGACATAGAAGAAAAACTGTCAGTAGCATCACCGCAACCATGTGACTACTGGCTACTTCAAAAACACTTTCCTTGAGTTACAACGATAGTATTTCTCTTTCAATGTTACAGTGGCGTATGTCAAAATGACATCCGCATTAGCAAAACACAATGATGAATAATGACACTTGCCTAATGAAGAACGCTGTTTTAATCCCCCAAAATAGGGTGAGCAGCATTGACTGCTTCTCACAACTGGGACACTAGTTCTGTGTCAAAATGGCTATCGGAAATGGGTCTAGATCCCTACGCATTCTTTCTGGACTGTTAAAATTGTTTGAATATTCACAAATTTTCATTAAAAAACCCAGAAAACTTAATAAGCTAAACGTAAAATATGAACAAGGTCTAACATGCCATTTTGTTGTTGTTATCTTAAACAGATGTAGGTTTTTGGGACTATTTTAATTTGCGTTAGGATTTCAAAAGGTATGCACTCTAGTTACAGGTATCCTTTTTTTAAAAATTAATTTCTGATCTACCCAAATTTTTTTCTCTTCCTTGGACAAAACTTTTTTTGAGAGTTTCATCAAACACAGTAGTATAGTTCATTCTGACAATCATGATTTTCTGTTACAACCAGTGATATCAAAGAATGATGTCACCCCGTAGTGGAATGAACTGTAAATAATAATAAGAATGATAATAATGATAAATGGAATTTGTATAGTGCTATGTCTTGCAAAGACAAATCAGAGCGCTTGCACTCATCATATTCTTAGAGTCATGCAGCCAGTAACTATTAAAAGCTTAAACAAAATTCAAATGTACGCACCTAGACATGCACACACACACACACACACACACACACACACACACACACACACACACACACACACACACATATAAAGACATATTTCAAATACTTTTCTGTGTTGATTCCAGGTCAGTCTTACTTGCCCTGAGAAACTTCAGTTCAAAAGTGAGACAAGATTTCATAACTGAGATTAGTCATCTAATTCATTTTCTGATGATACGAGGTACTGGTGTTACATTTTGCTGGATTCCCTCGCACTGTGGTATTTACTTTAATGAAAAAGTTGACAGAAAAGCAAAATGTGGAGCTGAGCATATCGATGGGTCTTGCAGCATAAGTGTTCCTCTATCCATCCATGAGGGCTATAGCATGTTACAAAATGCATGTTGGAAACACTTTAAAAGAAACTACAAAGTACCGGTTATTCCTGGAGTGATGATGTAGCCCATGTATTATCTTTTGATAAGATCAAATATCGTAATTTACATGAATATAGAAATGTTGTATCTCTTATATACAGGTTTAAGCTCAATGCTTTTAGAACGAAATTTTTTAAAAAAGCAACATGTATCTGTGGTGAAAATCTTACCAATGATCACATTCTTTTACGATGCAGAGATCTGAAAAACATCTTACCTGCCTTCCCAGTCCGTAGCTTGCAGCAAGTTCTTAAAGACATTCCATTAATGAAAGAAATTGTATTGTCATTAAGCCATACTCCTATGTTCAGACTCTCTGATATAAGGATAGCTTCAAGTTATATGAATTGGAAAGTTGGTATTTTTGCTGTTTGATGTTTTTGGGGTTGGTTATCTTTTTTTTTTTTTTTTTTTTTTTTTCCCCCTCCTCCCGAATTCTTGTTTATGCTTGTTTCATAATAGTTGTTTATTGCGATTGATTAGTTATATGCATACCCCTCCCCCCTACACACACACACACAAGCACGTGCGCACGCACACACACACACACGGGCACACACGCACACACACATACACACACTTTCCTGTCTGATATCACTATTTAGTGGAAGGACGTTAAACTGAAGAACTACTACACACATATAAATGTATCATAAGTAGGCTTTTGTCGAAGAGAGAGAGGATGGTCGTTCCAGGTTGATGGACCAGAAATAGAGGAAGAGCGACGACCAACAGTGGATTGGTTGAATCTATGTATTCGCAAGCACAAGGTATCTGCAGCAGAGCGGAGGGAACGAGAAGGAGTGTACAGGTGAAGACATTCACAGAGAGAGGAGGGTGCTGTTTTGTGGAGACATTTGTAACAGAGGGTACTGATCTTATAGTTTACTCTCTGTGGCACAGGCAACCAGTGGAGAGATCACAAGAGAGGAGTAATGTGTGCAGATTTTTTCTTTCTGAGGACAAGTCGAGCTGCAGAGTTTTGTATGCGTTGAAGGGATTGGATAGATGTTGCTGGCAGACCAGCTGAAAGAGAATTGCAATAGTCCAGACGTGAGAGAATGAGAGACGCAACAAAGTTTGGATGTTGCGTCAGTGGACAGGTACTTTCAAATTGCACTAATACGCCGTAATTGATAGTAGCATGACTGGCAGGTCTGGGTGATGAATATTTGCATAGACAGTGTGTTGTCGATAACAAGTCCTAGATACTTCACAGCAGTGGATAGAGGGACTCAAAAAAAATCAAATTCAAATTCAAAAGCTTTATTATCTCAAAGACAGAGAAATTCCGGTGGGTTACTCGCCATACATAAAAACAATAAACATTTAAACATAATATTTAAAACACACACACACTGTCCAATATCAGCACGCACCCATCATGAGATAAAAAGCATCCACAAATCAGCAATATCTCAGCCAGCCACAAACCCACCCCAACAAAAATCACTTTACTCATGTGCGCACAAGTAAACCTGTACGTCCGCACATTCACAGTCACTCGCGCATGCGCTCGCACGCTTGCACATTGTAAACATTTGTACCCATGCTCACGCATTTTGATAATATGTCAAATTGTTATAACATGTTGTTGAGCGCTTTCATTTGTTGCTTTACAAGATTCAGCGCTATATAAATTCCATACATTATTATTATTATAAGACAAATATCAATTAAATTAATACTATGTTCTATTAAGAAGAGGAAAATTGTATAACATGTATGATAAGACAAATATCAGTGAAGTTAATACTCTATTCTATTAGAAATTGAACACAGTTTACACTAATAAAAGGTAGCCTTTAGTCTCTCTCTCTCTCTCTCTCTCTCTCTCTCTCTCTCTCTCTCTCGCTCTCTGTCGTGGGCTTTAGTTCAATTCAGATTTATTGTCATACATTTATTAAGCAGCAGAATTGAGGTTGGAATAAAACTATTTTTAAATCGCAGGGTTCTAGACTTGGGTACTCTGTAGCGCTTTTGAGAAGGCAGGAGTTCAAAATATTTTGCAAGCACATGTGTGTCATCACTCACAATCTGTCTCGCTCTGTCTCACACGGCATTCATACAAGTCATTCAGTTTCATTTGCTCACAGCCCACAATTTTGCCACATCTGGTTACAATTTTGTTTACTGTGTTTTTGTTTTTAACAGTCAGGCCCCCATATCAACAAACTAAGGAAAATGAAAGGACAGACTCAATAAAGCATCAGTAGAAATTTTGTAAAACTTTTACATTCACTCCAGAGTTTTTGAAGGAAAAAGATGCGTGAGTGGCATTTTCTATTTACAAGATCTGTATTAGCATTAAAGTTTAGTTTATCATCAATAATAGTACCTAGATATTTGTATTGGTGTACACGCTCTACCTTTACACCATCAATGTAAAGATTTGGTATGGGCTGGGGGTCCCTGCGAAAATCAATCAACATTTCCTTAGTCTTTTTAACATTAAGGGCAAGACAGTTCTGTTTGCACCAGGAGGAGAACTCCTCAACTTGTTTAAAATACATGACATGGGAATTTGACAGATCTTCCAGAGCAGAATCATCAGAATATTTGATTAACGGTATAAGATCAGAGCCAGTGCAGTCATTAGTGTAAAGGGTGAAAAGGATGGGGGACAGAACAGTGCCTTGGGGAGAACCAGTGGAAGTTGATCTTTGAGTGGATATGGCTTTTTGAAATCGAACAAACTGTGTCCGGTGTGTCAAAAAGCTCCTTATCCAGAGAATTAACTGAGGACAGACATTTATTGAGAGCAGTTTGAGAGCTAATAGATGGGGCTGAATGGTATTAAAGGCAGAGGAGAAGTCAATGAAAAGTATACGAACAAAGGAGTCGGGTTTTTCTAGGTGGGAATAAACATTATGCAGCAAGGTAATTGTAGCATCATTTGTGCTTCTGTTGGCTTTGTATGCAAACTGATCTAGATATGAAGAAGTAGAGAAAAGAAGCTGTTTGAGAACGATTCGTTCAAAACATTTCAGTACTATTGGAGTGAGAGCTACTGGTCTATAGTCATTGAAAGATTTGGGGTGATTATTTTTTGGAACAGGACAAATTATGGATTTTTTCCAGAGACTTAGAACATGGCATGCTTTCAAAGGCAGAGAAAACAAATCACTAAAAACATGACACAGCTGCTCTGCACAAGATTTTAAAAGCTGACCACGAATACCATCCACACCCACAGCCTTCCTCACATGCAATGCTTTAAATACTGATTTAACATCTGTAGCATGAACATTAAAATCTTCATCATCTGAATCATTATCACAGACATTTTGTTGCAGGTTAGAAAGAACAGATTGAAGCTCATGTTTATGATCTTCACGCTCAAAGCGGCATTAGAAATCATTCAGTTCATCAGCAAAAGCTTTTTGTTCCTCTAGTGGCATTGACTGTGCTGACATTTTTGAGTTTGCTTGCCCTGAAAGTATCTTTAAACCCTTCCACGCATTAGCCAAATGACCCCTCTGAAATTGTTCTTCAACTTTCTCTTTATAAGGTCTTTTACACTCTCAAATTTCTTTTTGAAGTTTCTTTTGAATTGTTCTGCAGGCCATTCTATCGCCGCTCTGAAACGCTACTTTCTTTTTGTTTAGAGAGGATTTTAGTGTTTTTGTCACCCAAGGTTTATTGTTGGGAAATATCTTTACAGTTTTTTTGTGGAATAATAAGATTTTCACAAAAAGAAATATATGCATGCACAACATCAGTCGCTTCATCAACATTGTCACTCGAGTCAAGAAACACACTCCAGTCAGTACACTCAAAACAACCTTTCAACTCTTCCACACTCTCTTGCGTCCACACTTTTCACTTGTTTTTTCACATTAGGGTCAGTTTTTATTTTGGGTTTATATGCAGGTATGAGGAAAATTGTGTTGTGATCTGAGGTACCAAGAAGTGGCAAAGCAACAGACTTATAAGCATGTGAAATGTTCCCAAAACATTTGTCAAGAATTTTGTGTTGACGGGTAAAAGAAGTCACATATTGTTTGAAAGAAGGAAGAGCATGGTTTAAATCACAGTGGTTAAAATCGCCCAGCACAAAACAGGGCGAGTCAGGAGCATTCAGCTGCAGTTGGTGTACTGTGTCAGAGATCTGGGAGGCGGCACGTGCAGCACAGGCAGAGGGAGGCACATAGCACACTGTCACAAACACTTGGCCAAACTCCCTTGGCAGGTATTTAGGACGGAGGGACACTGACAACAATTCAACATCTGCAGTACACACTTGCTTTCTGACCTTGACATTCGCTCTTGCACACCAACTTTCATTCACGTACAGGCACACGCCACCACCTTGTGTTTTTCTGCTCTCATCTTTCTCTCTGTCCATTTGATACGGCACACCAAAACCATTCAAAGCCACACTCTCATCACTAATAAACATGATTTTTTATATTCAGATAAAAACTGTATGTTTGCTTGAAGTTCATCAAAATTAAAATTGGGTCAAATTGATCGCACACATAGAGGGTAATGCATGTTGAAATTTGAACCGTCTCAAACGTCTTTTCACTCCTTCTCTACGGCCTCTTTTTCGACGATGAGTGGGTTCCAGAGTTCTGGCATTCAAAGCGTAACTCAGGAGGAATGTCATATAAACAAGAATCAGAGCTAAAAGCAGATTTAATTTCTAAAAGTTTCTCTCTTGAATAAAATATATGTAGGGTGCCTGTACCTGTGTTAACATGGCTGTCGTTTTCGAAATCGAAGGCAGGTACACATAAAATATTCCACACACTAATATACCACCACCACAATAAAAACAATCGGCACACATCCATCACTGGTATAGCTGACACTTATACTCTCACATGCAACACAATCACGGTCAAATTCTTCCTTCTTTGCATCAAAATACAGGAAAAACATCAGAGCTCGTAACCCTGCGGCCGCCCAGCTGTGAAGCTGTATTGCCGAGTTCTATTGAAATTGTTGTAATGGAAGAGAGTTTGTGTTTGGTCCCTACAAGCATGGCTTCGGTTTTATCTGCGTTTAACTGTAACTTGTTTTGTATCATCCAGTTTTGGATATCTGGAAAGCAGTAGGCCATATTTGTCAAGAGAGAAGGCAGATTTTCAGGTGTAACACTGCTTTGAATCTGAGAGTCATCTGCATAAAAATGATAGTTGATATGATGATGGTTTATTATATGTGAGAGTGGAGCAGTATAGAGAGTGAAAAGAACAGGGCCCAGAACTGATCCCTGCGGGACACCACATTCCAGTTTGACAGGTTTTGATTATATCTTGTTTACTGCGACTGTCTGGAATCGGTCAGTGAGGTATGAACTGAACCAGGAGAGGGCTGTGCCAGTAACACCGAATGTTTTTTGAAGACGGGAGAGAAGAATTGAATGGTCAATAGTGTCGAAAGCTGCAGATAAGTCGAGTAGAGTGAGAAGGGAGATTTTCCCTGGGTCAGAAGCAAGTAGAAGTGTATTTAAGGTATGGACTAGGGTAGTTTCAGTACTATGGTTGACGCGATAGGCAGACTGACACTCAGGAAGAAGACTGTTGGAGAGAAGGTGGTTATTGAGCTGTTTTAGAACTACTTTTTCAAGGACTTCAGATATGAACGGTAGGTTGGAAACAGGTCTATAATTCTTCAGAATGTTAGGGTCAAGGTCATGCTTTTTGAGTAGAGGTGTAACTATTGCAGTTTTGAGAGATGATGGAACATTTCCTGAAACAAGAGATGAGTTCACTATTTTTGTGATAGTGGGTATAAGTTGTGGTAGGCACTGTACGAAAAGAGAAGCAGGTATGGGATCGAGGTCACATGATTTTATAGTCATTCCTTTCAGAATTGTGATTTCTTTCTCACTTGTTGGAGGAAAGAAAAGGAGAGGAGTACCAGAGATTTGGGGATCAGGAAGTCCAGGCTGGAAAGGAGTCTGATCCAATCTGGAACGGATGTTACGGATTTTGTCAGAAAAGAATGCAGGAAATATAGAAGGAAGTTCAGAGTGGTTGTGGATAGAAGAATTAAAGATTTGACTATATCTGTTTTTGGAAGAGCTGCTTATTAATTTCCGTTTTTGATTTTCGCCACTGCCGCTCTAGTTGCCTGCGTTTGCGCTTTGCAACCAGGATGTCATGGGTGTACCATGGTGCACAGGGCCTGTCAGGCAGGAGACGGTCAGTGGGAGGTGCATGCTCATCAAGCAGTTGGCTGAGAACAGTATTGTAGTGTTTCGAGGGGTCAGTGTTGTCAGAGGTTAGTGATAGGCGTTCAGCAGCTTGTGTAGAGAAAGTTTCAATGTCTATGGCCTTGAGATTGCGACGGGTGACACATTTCTTCTTTCTGATAGGTTTTGCAATGTTGAGGGAGAAAAGAACAGCGGAATGATCAGAAAGTAGTTCATCAGTGATAGATACAGATGAGACCAATCTTGTGAAACATCGGTAATGAGCCAGTATAAGATATGTCCTGATCTGTGTGTTGCTTCATTTACCAGCTGTGAAAGAGAGTGGTTGGACAAAGAAAGGAAAGATGTTTGACATCAGGAGAAGACTGGTTGTGGAAGTTAAAGTCGCCGAGAATAATAAGCTTTCTGGGAGAGAGGCTGTAGTGATCTAGGAGTGACTGATACTCTTGATAGATGATAGATGATGTCAGATTATTCTTACGGCTTGGAGGTGGACGGTAAAGATAGCAGAAAGTAATCGAGTGGCCAGGTGTGTTGAGGTTGAGTTCACAGACTTCTAAGGATTCAGGTGAGAAAGGAAGGGAGTGACAGAAAGAAAGAGCAGGTTCAAGTGTATCTTTATAAATGACGGCAATGCCACCTCCACGGGAGGGTCGGGGAAGAGAAAGAGTTTTAAAACCAGGTGGTGTCAGTTGTTTTATCTTTGGTTCGTGACTGTGTTATTTTAACCAGGTTTCTGTGAGAAAGGTGATATCAATATTCCAGTCAGAGATGAAGTCAGAAATTAGGTCAGCTTTACCTTCTGGACAGACAGATTGCACATTGAACAAGCACATATGCAGATTTGTGGGAGGCAGAGAGGTTGAAGATGACTGTGGTGAGTTAGAATAACTGTCAGAGGAAGAGGATGAAAGTGATAGTAGGGATGTGGAGAGTGGTAGAGCAGACAAAAGTTTGGATTGAGAGTCAGGTGTAGAAGTTGGTGAAAGAACTGGGCCAGTTTTAGCATTTGCAGTGTCATGCATACCATGGTCCACATTGCAATCAGAACACGTTGTGTCAGAGTCATAAACAAAAGCAGAGGCATCAGAGGGAAGCGAAGCGGTGTTGTCGTTGGTTACAGTGGTAGCGGCGGCAGTGATGTCAGAAGTGAGGGCAGAGACGGAACCATGGGACCGCAGGCGATGGTGTCTGCCGGCATGTGTACCTCGTCTGGTTTTGCGGCGGTTAATTCCTAAGGTTGGAATATGTTTTTTGAGTCTGTTTGGTATGGGGTAAAACCCATGTAGGAGCAAAGCTCTTGTGTCTGCATCTGTTATTGTGATTTCAGTGGAAGAAAGAATTCTGGGTGGTTGAGGTGGGGAAGGTTTGATTTCGTGTTTCACGTGCAATTGTTGATGCGGCAGCAGGGATACACTGAAATGGGTCACCAGGACCAGCACAGTCAGTTGAACACAAGGCATGAAGACAATAAAATTTTGAAAAATGTATCCGAAAATGAAAAATTATATATTAAAGTAATTCAAAAGTTAAATAATATCAAGGAAAACTATTGTAACCAGTCAAAGCACAGTGAAACCACAAACACGTAGATGTAAAACTTATCTTGCAGAATGGAAGAAAAACACACACAAAATGCTCTAACTCAGAGGAACGCACTGTGCTGCCGTCAGGCACTAAGGCTTTCACTCATTCATTCAAGAGTTAAACCTCCCTCCCCTTCCCACCTACCACACTCTGAATTTGGACAGCACAAAAGCAAGCCAGAATCAGTCTTTTGAATATTATTTCACTTTCGTACACCATTTACTCAAATATAAAGGACAGGATCCGTTCACACACAACTACATTCTGACTCTGCAGATACCACTTTCAATTTCAGTATTGAAAATAAACACAAATTGTACTCAAATATCTTCACAACGGTATCTCAAATTGGAAATAATTATACCTGCTCACACTGGCAATTTTCCCTTACTCACAGTAATCCTTTCTTTCACATATCTCTCATTATCACACACATAATTTTTGAAACAGCTGTTTATTTCAGTTTTTGTTTTTTGCCACTGTCTAGAGCTCATTGTTGGCTCTTGTGCTTTGCGACCAAGGTATCATGGGTGTACCATGGGGTGCAGGGCCTTTCAGGCAGGAGATGGTCAGTGAGAGGTGCGTGCTCATCAGGCAGTTGGCTGAGAACAGTGTTGTAGAATTTAGATGGGTCAGTGTGGTCAAGGGTTTGTGATAGACGTTCAGCAGCTTGTGAAGAGAAAGTGGCCATGATATTTCAACAGGTGACACTTTTCTTCTTTCCGATAGTCTTTGCAGTGTTGAGGAGGAAAAAGAATGGCAGAATAATCAGAAAGCTGTTCATCAGTGACAGATATAGATGTGACTAGATCTTGTGAAACATCGGTAATGAGTCAGTCTAAAGTATGACCTGATATGTACATTGGTCCGTTTACCAGCTGGGATAGAAAGTGGTTTGATAGAGAAAGACGCCTGACATCGGGAGAAGACTGGTTGTCAGAGTAGAGAAGTCACCGAGAATTATAAGCTTTCTGGGAGAGAAGCTATAGTGATCAAGGAGTGAATGGAACTCTTAAAGAAAAACTGAAGATGTCCGATTGTTCTTACAGCTGGGCAATGGGCGGTAAAGGCAACAGAAAGTAATATAGTGGCCAGGTAAGTTCGGAAACTTCAAAAGGTTCATGTGAGAAGGCAAGGTTGTGAAGCTGGCTCTAGCTTTTCTTTGTAAATGATGGCAATGCCACCTCCAAGGAAAAGTCGAGGGGGAAAGAAAGAGTTTTATAGGCAGGTGGTGTTAGCTGTTTTTTCTTAAGGCTTATGGCCTTGTGGTTTTAACCATGTTTCTGTCAGAAAAGTTAAATCTGTGTTTTGTTCAGAGGTAAATCCGAAAGAAAAGTCAGCCTTTTCATCTGGGCAAGCAGATTGTACATTGTACAGACATATGTGGAGAAGATTTGAAGGAGGCAGAGAAGAAGAAGAGACAAGTGGCGAGTTAGGGACAAGAATCAGAGAAAGAAGATGAAGGCGATGATAGAGATGTGGACTTTGGGAAAACACAGCAAGAGTTTGGATGGTGATTTGGATGCAAAGGGTGGTTAAAGAACTGGGTCAGGCAGGGGATTTGTATCTTTGCACACAGCATAAAACACATTCACAATGTAAAGGTGTCCCATAACCTATGTGATTGTAGGGGAGTGAGGCATCAGAGACCTCAACTTCTCCAGGGGCCAGCATATTGAGGGCTGGCGCCTATCTCCTCTCCCTCGCTGCTGTACCTTCCCTGACCCTAAAGAGGGCAGGTACCCATTTAAAACACATTGCAGTCAGGGAAAATATTTCTAGAGTCGCACACGGAGGAGGAATCAACAGCTGAGGGAAGCATGTCACGTATGTTATACAAATTAGACCGGTTGTGTGGGTTGATGTTATGTACAGCATTGACACAGTCAGAGGCTTCATTGCGTAAATCCTTTAGTTCATCAGTACGAGTTTGATGGCGTGTTTGGAGACACACAGAAGTGTTAGTGTGACATAGCAGTAGTAGTAGAAGGGTGAGTGGAAGTGTAGAATAAGGCAGTATTTTTTATTTTTTAAATTTTATTCTTTTATATCGAGAATAATGGAATGAGCACTTACGTGCTTTTTAAAATCTAGTCCATGTGTGTATGCGGTTTTGTAAATTCTGTCATCTGTTCCCACCGGCACACAATGGCCTTCTCTTAAAAGTGGAACAGGATTTAACGTATGCGCAAGATGTTCTGCATGTGTTAGCACACAGGACCTCGGTTTATAGTCTCATCCGGAGAACTTTAGGGGAGAGTGGAGTCTGCACTGATGTTAACTCCAGGAGGAAAATATCGCCCTTGAACAAGAATCGAACCCGGGTCGTCAGATTGCGAGCGCAGTGTTCTGACCACTAGGCTATCCCGTCCCTCCTTATACAGGTGTCAGAAGCAGCTGGACAAGAAGAAGGTAAGACAGTGTGGTCAGTGGTTGCGGCGGTCATTATGGAAGTGACGTCAGAGGGGGGGGGGGGGGGAGGGGGAGACAGGTGGAGGCTGTGCACACCACACATGATGACGTCTGCCTGCAGGTGTTCCTCTTTTGGTTTTTCGACGATTGATGCCCAGGTTTGAAACGTGCTGTTTTGTATCTGCATCAAGTCTGTTCTGGTTGTAGCTTATAGTATAGAGTTGCTCACTTTTATTCTGAGATTTAAAATGTTACGAGGTGACAGCCCCGATATGGCCTGTGTAGTTGGCAGGGCTATAAACAAGAAGGTTGGATTGGATTGGATTGTTTGTGGCCTAATTCAGATTGGATTGGATTGTTTGTGGCCTAATTCAGATTGGATTGGATTGTTTGTGGCCTCATTCGCGTAAGAAGAATATTCTCGTATCTACAGCGGTGCATGTCATTGCATTGGAGTGAGGAAAACTGGATGTTGGTGGTGGTGGAGGTGGTTGAAGTTTGTGAAACGTGTGCAGGTTATCATGCTGCAGCAGGGTCAGGGTAGAGAGAGTCACAAGTGTCGGCACAATAACGTAAAGGCAGATCGTGTCTCCGTTCTTTTTTTTAAACAAAAATAGTCAAAAGATTAACCCCCAAAAATTGAAATATTTCAGAAAATAAGCAATATCGAGGAAAACTGTTCTGACCGCTAGATTCCTGAGAAAAGCACAAACATGATGATATAAAACTGTCTTCGCACGATGACGGGGAAAATACACAAATTGCCCACTTCTACACAGAGCTATACACCATGCTGCCACCTGGTGCAGTGGTGAACAATCTACCAATCTGGTTTTGATTTGATCTCATTTTATGTGTCGGTTATGTGGTTTTCCCACAATGCGGTGACTGTCTGGGGTTGACCTTTATGGTTGGCCAGGGCATTGATGTAAGGAAGGACAGTAGAGTTGGTTTTGAAGCCTGTTTTAATCTGTATGTAGTTGCACAGTTTTTGATCTTGAGAGTTAGAAATGTTACAGGGTGACAGCCCTGCTATGGCCTCTGTGTTTGTCTGGGCTATAAACAAGGTGATTGGATAGGATTGGAACCCATTTCAAGCTTAGTTTTGGAATCTCTTTTAATACTGTATTCTAGAATTGATGACAATGTCAGCCACTTTATTAGATAACCGTGATTCAGAAAAGCCCCAAACATGAAAGTGGTCATTTGAATTTGATGAGAGAAAAGAAAGGTCAGCTTTTGCTGAGAAAAGGATGACCACTGGGAGCACTATCCTGTTCTTTAGGAGAGAGCCTGCATTTGCCATGTTAGTGTCATCAGAACTTAATGCTGAGGCTGGGGGAGAGCTTGCTTGAAGGTAACAGGCAGCTGGGCTGTTCCTCTTGTGCTAGGATGAGTGCTGTCCCTATAGAGAGTTTTACGAGGAATGCCATTTAGGGTGACAAAAAGTGCTATAATTGTCTGCCTGTAAGTTCATGTGTCAGATGACACGGCCGTATTATTTAACTAGTGTTTTTTTACGTGCCAGAATGATAGAGCTAAAAGCAACATATGCATTAGGAGAACAGTTTTTGTGCAAAGTATCTCTGTCGTAGTTGAAACATGCCCACCTGAACAGTCGTGTATTCCTGCATGCACTATGACAGTGTTCATTTTTTCTTGTTTGTATTCAAGTACTGCAACCAGTTGAACAGATCTGACACAGTTTACTCAGGAATGCAGATTTTGAATAGTGGATCATTAGTTGTTCCAAGCCTTTTGGGATCTGTGTACCTGATGAGGCTCTGGTTTGGATGGTTGTTTCTTTCAAGGTCAGTTGGGAAGTGTGCCTTTGTTCAGTGTAAAGTTGTGTGGTTGAATGACTGGGATTAGACTGAACTTTAGGAACAGTAGAATGAATCGGTGCTAGGAGAAAAGGTCTCATTCCTCTTAGCTTCAGGTTGTCCCTGATCCTGACTGTGTTAGAAAGCAGCTCATAATGGTTTTTGACTGGTAAAGTGATGTCAGATCTACTGACTTGATGCTGAATCTCAGGACTGATTATTGCACAAACCTCTACGCTGTCATTTGCAACTAGGGGGTGAATAGAAAAGTTGTCGTTTACAATAG
The DNA here is from genome assembly GCA_028751875.1 of Rapana venosa. Classification (NCBI taxonomy): domain Eukaryota; kingdom Metazoa; phylum Mollusca; class Gastropoda; order Neogastropoda; family Muricidae; genus Rapana; species Rapana venosa. The sequence continues at coordinate 63,442,356 of CM054140.1, read as the reverse complement.
TGTGAACAGGTGGTGGAGAGAAAATAATAATAATGATAAATGGAATTTATAGAGCGCTATATCTTGCAATTACAAATCAGAGCTCTTCCATTCAATCTGCTCCTACACATGCAACCAACAATGATTAACAATATTCTAACAAATTCAAATGCACACACACACACAACACACACACACAGAGTTTTGAGGCTGGATTTAAAGCTGTTGTAAGTAGGCTTTTCACGAAAGGAGAGAGGGAAGTCATTCCAGATTGATTGACCAGAAATAGAGAAAGAGCGACGGCCAACAGTGGATTGGTTGAATCTAGGTATTCGTAAGCCCAGGGTATCTGCAGCAGAGCGGAGGGAACAAGAAGGAGTGTACAGGTGAAGACATTCACAGAGATAGGAGGGTGCTGTTTTGTGTAGGCATTTGTAACAGAGGGTACTGATCTTGTACTTTACTCTCTATGGCACAGGCAACCAGAAAAGAGGGTTATCAGGAAGGGCTGCCCATGTACTTTTGTCTTCGTCACATTCCTCTGTTTCACAACCAACTGACAAGAAAGGTGGAGCGATGGTTCAGACATTCACCTGCCTAACAAGAAATCTGCAGGGTCTTGGGTTCCATTCCCAGCCCTACCCTTTCTTCCGAGTTTGACAGGAAAATCAAACTGAATGTCAACGTCCTTCAGATGAGATTACAAATTCACACCCCATCTACTAATGCACGCAGAAACTCTTGCATACACACAAATACGTTCCATTTATTATTATTATTATTAAATACGTTAAATCCTGTTCCGCTTTTCGGAAGAGTAGGCCATTGTGTGCCGGTGGAAACAGATGACAGAACTTACAAAAACGCATGCACACGGGAACTGGATGTAAAAAAGCACATGAGTGCTTATTCCATTATCCTCGATGTAAAAGAATAAATAAATAAAAACAAATAACCCGTTGTGCCTTTTGGAAGAGAGGGCCAAGAAGATTGGATTGGATTGGAAGTGTCGGCAGATACTTCTTAAAGTTGTCCAGATCACAGTCATCTGTTAATCTTTTGGTGTATAAGTTCCTATGATATGTTTTGGTTTCTTCAAGAACATCCCCTGAGTCAGTTAAGACAGATTCTTGTTCTGTTACTAATTTCAACATTTGTTTGCCTAACAAAGTTTCTTTTCTCCAGAGAGAAGAAATATTTGGTTATCTTTTCTCCCTGAGTAGGTCACCTTGCACGTATATAGCTTGCTCACCTGTATAAAGTTGCACAGTTTTACTCTGGGATTTAAAATTTTACAAGGTGACAGCCCTTTTATGGCCTCTGTGGTCGGCGGGGCTATAAACAACAGGATTGGATTGGATTTCTGTTTTGTTTTGCAAATTATTCTATTGCCGCTTTGAATTGCTATTTTCATTTCATTGAGAAATGACTTTAGTAATTATGTCACCCAAGGCTTGTTACTGTTTTTTGTGGAACACTCAGATCTTTACAGAAAGAAATATAAGCATGTACAACATCAGTCACTTCATGTGTAATGTCATTCGCATCAAGAAATGCATCCCATTTTCTGCACTCAAAACAACCTTTCAACTCTTCCATGCACTCATTTGTCCACACTTTCACTCACTTTTTTCACAACAGGGTCCGTTTTGCTTAAAAGCTGGCATTATTCAGTAGATTGTGTTGTGGTCTGATGTACTAAGAGGTGGGAAAGCAACAGATTTGTGTGCACTAAGAAATATTTCTGAAACATTAATTTAAAATTTGATTTTGATGAGTCACAGTGGTTAAAATCGCCCAGCACTAAACACTGCGAGTCAAGTCAAGTCAAGTCAAGTCAGAAACACTTTAATCATCAATACATGAACTGCAGCTGAAAGCTCCAGTTTCATGGCGCTGCTCGTGTGGCGACACACTCGACTGACAGGCAATTGTTTTTATCTTGTTTTCATTTAAATTGTACGTGTATCGGTGTCAAATGCTGCATAGTTCTGTCTGAGGTGTTTGCAATGCATGTGACAGTGTTTGGTAGAGTTGTATCCACTCTCTTTGGTCAGTATTGTGTCGAGGCGATTTCAGGTGGGGGGGGGGGGGGGGGGGGGGGGGGGGGGGGGATGGGCATATGCATATGTCACAAAATACTTGTCCAAACTGTTAAACATTTTACAAGAGTGACAGCCCTGATATGGCCTCTGTGGTCGGCAGGGCTATAAACAACAGGATTGGATTGGATTGGACTTGTCCAAACACTCTGGGTATGTGTCTGGGTTGCAACGACACTGACAACATCTCAACATCTGCGCTACACATTCGCTTTCTCACCGTAACACTCTCTTGCCCACCAATTTTCAGTTCACATACAGGTAACCACCTCCTTGTTTCTTCCCACTCTTCTTTCTGTCTTCTTGTCATCTGTATGGCAGACCAAAATACTTCAAAGCCCACTTTCATCACTTATCTGATAATTTTAACCTATTTTCTGTAAAACCAAGTAAGCAAGAATTCTTATATTCAGATTAAAGATTGTATTTTCGCTTACGATCCGCTCCCTAGTCAGTATGGGCGATCACCTGCAGGAGGTTCAGGGCTTTCTGACAGGAAATTCTCAAGTGTTGGATGTGTTTTTGATATTCAGGTCTCTGATCAAAACATCCCTAGGAATTTGGCTCAGCTTTCGGTCATAAGCATTTTACTGAAAGACTCCTGAAGATCCTTTTTCGTGATGTTCCACGACACCCTTTTTAATTCCTGGAGAATTAGGCTTTTCGTTCCGATATGGGAAAGTGTTGACAGTTGGTCAAAGAACAGGATTGTTTTTAAGGAATCTGGTTTTGGTTTATCTCTTTTTGTGTGTGGTTGATGAGGTTTTCCCACAATGATTTTCCCCCAAACCTGGGTTTTTCCCCTTTTGGTTGATAAAGGGCGTTGCTCAAGGAAAAAGACAAAAAAGTTTGGGTTTTTGACCCCCTTTTTTAATTTGTTTTCTAGTTGAATTTTTAAAAACGGGGATTTTAAATTTTTACAAGGTGACGGCCCTGTTTTTGGCCTCCCTTTTCAGCGGGGCTATAAACAACCGGGCTGGATTGGGAAAGGGACTCCTTTTTTATGCACCCCACTTCAGCACCCTTTAATAGCACGGTTTTAAAAAAGCCCTTTTTAAAACAGGTTGTAAAAACCCGCGGCTTGCCCCGTGAAGCGCCTCAGCTATAGCAAAAACGGGAAAAGGGGAAAAAGCAGCCCCAAAACATTTTCAAAAAAAACTACCCAAACATGGGCAAATACATATTCAAAAAAAGGTTAAAAGGTTTTGGGCCCATTTAAACCTATTTAAAGGGCGTTGGGGGCGGGCCCTCAAAAGGAAACCCCCTTCCTTGGGGCCGAATTTTTGGGGGGCGGCACCCCTCTTCTCCCTCGCTGCTTTTCCTTCCCTGACCCTAAAGGGGGACAAAGGGACCCCATTTACAAAAATGGGGGGGAAATGTTTTTTTTTTGGGAAAAAAACCAAGGGCGCAAAAAGGCCCAACCCCTTTCCCAAATGGTAACCACGCTCGACGCTGCTTAACCTTTGGGTGGGGGGGAAAGCGGGGGGCTACCACTGAAACTAAAACCCCTTCCCCTGCATTCCCGAAAAAAAACCCGAAAATTTTATTTTTTTTTTTTTTTGTTTTTAATGTCCATTTTTTTTACTTTGGGATTTAAAGGGAAAACCCCCCATTTTAAACCCAAAATAAACCTCTCCCCTCTCTCTCTTTTCTCTCTCTCTCTTCTCTCTTCCCCTCTCCTCTCTTCTCTCTAAATTTGTATATTTTATTCTAAAAATATTTAAATAGAGGTTTTTTCTTTGGGGAAAAATATATAACCCTCAGCAAAAAAAAATGTTTTTATGAAATGCTTTAGAGTCATATAAACTTCTTGGAAAAGTGGCTATTTTTTTTATGAATATCCTTTTTCCCCTCCCTTTAAAACGGGGCAGTTAGGATTGGGCAATAAAAAAATAGATGGTGGATTGAAAGAGATTGAGAACAGCAACATGTCATATTTTTAGAGGTATTTGGTGTTCCATGTTTTTTAGCCTCATTTTTATTATATTAAAATTTCTACTTTCCGTGAGCAAGACATGTTTTCAAATTGTGTTTTCTTCATTTTGGAATGTATACAATTCGATCAATTTAGCATTAATTCAATGCGAGGACAATGCGAGATTGGAACCAAACGTTTCAATGTTGCAATCAGAGGCACCTTCTTTTCCTAAAGAATCAACCAACTCATTCCAATAGATTCCACAGTGAGAAGGGACCCAGAAAAAAGTTATGTGTATGCCTCTGCTTGCAATACAATGTATCAAGAATTTAATCTCAAATACAATATCTTTCCTTATATTCCCATGCCAGTACTTAGTGCCATCAATACTGCTTTTTGAGTCAACGCAAAAAGAATGTGGTTAATGTCAAGCGCAGTATTTGGCAAAAAATTCAAGGCCATAAGGATTGCAAACAATTCACACATAAAAATAGAAAAATGTTTTCCTAAATGAAATGATTTTTGTACTTTAAAAACAGGAATCACAAATGCTGCCCCATTTCTTCCTGATTCCAGAACAGATCCATCAGTATACACTTTTAAATGATTAGAATAATTACTTTCAATGTGACTTTTTACATCAATGGTGAGCAAATTTTGATCTTCATTCTTTTTTTACATCCGTGTTGTCATTGTCAAAGTTAGCTGATATATGTTCCCAAGGAGGCATTTGAGGAACCATCGGAAAAATTGCAATTGTTGTTAGGTCAATACCAATGTCTTTCATTAATGAATCTGTATAATTTTTAATTGGCAGAAGAAATGAAATATTGCTTGCTCGTTTTGGATAGTCAGTGTCTTGATTCTTAAAAAATTCATCTTTTACTGAATTTGGAACAGAGAGACTTCGAATTCTTTATACTGTGTTTCGGCCAGTCTTCGGTTGATCAGAAAGAGAGAGTACTGTGCTTCTTTTTAGTATTATTTTATGTTAGCATGGATGGAACACCAAGTGCTTTTTTTATGGCTTTACTGTCTAAACTTAAGTAGATAATCTGCAGCAAAAAAATTTTAAACTTCTTGTCCTTAGTTAATTTGAGCATATAAAGATTGAGCCAAATGTTTCAGTGTCTTGGTATCTTGGCTCCATGCCTGAAAAGTTATTATTTTAAAAAGTTAAGTTTTTTTTCTAGCCTCAGTTATTAACTGGTTAATGTGCATCTTCCAGCTCAACTTTTAGTTAAGGTTACACCTAAGAATTTGAATCTGGTTTTACTTTAAGCACTGTTCCTTCTAATTTCAGGATTGGTAATTTTGAGGGGTTTTTTTACCTTATTAAAAAGCCCCAGACATGCTTTTTCTGCAGATAATTCAAACTTATTCTCATTTCATAAAGCTACAGAATTTATTTAGCTTATTTTGATATAGTTTTCAACATGATTGATAACTCTTTTTGTGGTTTTTTTCCCGGGAACTGAAGTATTTATCCATATGCGATATCTTCAGCATATGAACAATTGTGTATCAGTTGTCAAACAACTAGGAAGGTCATGTACAAAAATAGAGAACAAAATTGGGGCAAGCACTGATCCTCGGAATCCCTAAATCAGTAGACTTAAACGATGGGTAGACTGAACCCAGTTTAGTACAATTGATCTATAGATAAAAATTTTGTTTAGATATTTATATAACATTCCATTGATACCAATGTGCTTAAATTTTTATGCAACAATTGTTCATGACAGACTCTGTCACAAGCTTTCTTCACGTCAAAGAATGTGGCTAATACGTTTTTTCTTCTGGAAAATTGTTTTTTAACTTGATGGGTTAATTTAATAAGTGATCAAAAGTACATTTCCCTTTCGAAAGCCACCTTATGGTCGGGATAACTAAATTCTTTTACAAATAATGAAAACGGGAACTCTTATGTAAAATTTTTTCTCCATCACTTAACCCACTTGGGAAGTAAGAGCAAATTGCTCTATAACTCCCTTTATGATGACTGCATCTTCCCTTTTTAGGATTGGAACTACTATCGACTGCCTCCAGATATTAGGAAGAGTGCCATTTGTCCAACATTTTTGGAAAAATGAAAAAGTAGCCTTTTCCTTTTTAAAGGCATATGGGTCAACATTTGATAAGACATACCATCGGGACCAACTGCCGTCTTGTTATGTGTAAAACGAATCTAATGTTTCAATAAATTCGTCATATTGAAAGGGAGGATTCAAATAATCGGCATTATACTTCATAGTTGATTTTAAATCGTCTTCTAATCTGTTTACAGATGGACAGTTTTGTTCTGAGATTGAAAAAAAAAGATGACGAGGTGACAGCCCTGATATGGCCTCTGTGGTTGGCGGGGCTATAAACAAGAGGATTGGATTGGATTGGTGCTACAAAGAGGCAACTGCATTGCCATCAGTTATCCTTTGACTTCTGCTGAGGTGGGGACAGATTTCCCAGTGACACCTCTTACTCCAGGCCAAAAACGCCTAGCAAGGAAAGACCAGGCATGGTCTCCTTTTCCCATCTTTGCCTCTGTCTGCGTCCATCTGACTAATGGCACACCTGTTGTTTATGCTCAGGCCAGTGAGTTTACATTCACCCTTCTCTCGTCTGGTTCGCTGTTATAACCTCCAACACTACTCACTGCATCACAAATGTCCACCGTTTAGGATTAAAAATTCTTTTTCTATCTCTTTTGATACAGAGAGTGTGACCAACTTGTGTGCACAGTTTTAATCTGATATTTAAAAACAAAAAAATTGACAAGGTGACAGCCCTGATATGGCCTCTGTGGTCGGTAGGGCTATCACCAAGAAGATTGGATTGGATTGGTGTGTGCACATAATATTAATAATAATAAATGGAATTTATATAGCGTTATATCTTGCAGAGACAAATCAAAGCGCTTGCACTCAACTCATTCTTACACAGTCATACAACCAGTAACAAGTAATAGTTCCATCGAGTCCAAATGTGCACACACGCACACACGCGCGCGTGCACACACACACACACACACATGCACGCACACACACACAGAGGTTACACACCCTGGCAGGGCAATAGAATCTTGGCTGTTGAAGGCAGGAAAAAACTATGAGATGAAGCAGGAGAGGAAAATCTTAGGTTTGAAAAAATTTTGTCTTGAGGACTGGATTTTAAAGTGTCAAAAGAAGGCTTTTGGTGGAGAGAGAGAGGGAGATCATTCCCATCATGGACCAGAAATTGAGAAAGAGCGACGGCCAATGGTGGGATTGGTTGAATCTAGGTATTCGTAAGGCAAGGTATCTACAGCAGAGCGGAGAGGAACGAGGAGGAGTGTGTACAAGTGAAGACATTCACAGAGGTAGGGGGTGCTGTTTTTTGGAGACATTTGTAAAGGGGGTTTACTGATTTTTATAGTTTACTCTCTGTGGCACAGGCAGCCAGTGGAGAGTTTGCAAGGAAGGGTAGTATGCTCAAGATTTTTTCTTTTCTGAGGATTAGTCAAGCTGCAGAGTTTTGTTACGTTGAAGGGATTGGATTGTTGATGCTGGCAGCCCAGCCAACAAAAAAATTGCAATAGTCCAGACGTGAAAAAATGAGAGACGCAACAAGTTTGGATGTTGCATCGGTGGACAGGTACTTTCGAATTGCATTTTACGCCGTAATTGATAGTAGCAGGACTGGCAGGTCTGGGTGATGAATTTTTGCATAGAGAGTGTGTTGTCAATAATGACCCTAGATACTTCACAGCAGTGGATAAAGGGACTGATGCATTGCCAAGTTGTATTGAAGCTGTTGTGATGGAAGAGAGTTTGTGTTTGGTCCTTACAGCATGGTTTCGTTTTATCTGCATTTAGCTGTAATTTGTTCTGTATCATACAATTTTGGATATTTGAAAGCGGGGGGCCATATTTGTAAAGAAGGGGGAAGGGAGATTTTCAGGAGTGTCGCTGCTTAGAATTGAGAGTCATCTGCATAAAAATGATGGTTGTTTGATGGTGGTTAATTATATGTGACAGTGGAGCTTTTGTAGAGGGCGAAAAGAACGGGGCCCCAGAACAGATCCCTGTGGAACTCCACATTCCAGTCTTGCAGGTACTGACTGAATCTTGTTTACTGTGACTGTATGGAATCGGTCAGTAGGTATGAACTAAACCAGGTAAGGGCTGTACCATTTAACACCAAATGTTTTTTTGAAGACGGGAGAGAAGAATAGAGTGGTCAATAGTGTCAAAGGCTGCAGATAAGTCGAGTAGAGTAAGAAGAGAGATTTTCCCTGAGTCAGAAACGAGTAGAAGTGTGTTTAAGGTGTGGGCAAGGGTTTCAGTGCTGTGGTTGACACGATAGGCAGACTAAAATGCAGGAAGGAGACTGTTGGAGAGAAGGTGGTGGTTGAGCTGTTTTAGAACTACTTTTTCAAGGACTTTAGAGATAAAAGGTAGGTTGGAAACAGGTCTATAGTTCTTCAGAATGTTGGGGTCAAGGTCATGCTTTTTGAGTAGAGGTGTGACTATAGCAGTTTTTAGAGCTGAAGGAACATTTCCAGAGACAAGAGATAAGTTTACTATTTTCGTAATAGTGGGAATAAGTTGTGGCAGGCACTTAACAAAAAGAGAAACAGGTATGGGGTCAAGATCACATGATTTTATAGTCATTCCTTTCAGAATTATCTCAATTTCTTTCTCGCTTGCGGGATGAAAGGAAAGGAGAGGAGTACCAGAGAATTGGGGATCAGAAGTTGCAGGCTGGAAAGGAGTCTGATCCAAACTGGGAGCAAATGTTTCGGACTTTGTCAGAGAAGAATGCAGAAATATAGAAGGAAGTTCAGAGTGGTCGTGAATAGAAGGCAGAGGATAGCCCTTTTCAGATCCAAGAAACGTGGATGTGAGAGAAAAAGAGAGATTTCATAGAAAAGTGGCATCAAGAACTGGAGAAGAGTTTAATACTTTGTTTTAGCTGAATGAATTACGGTTTTAACTTTGTTGATTTGTTTACGAAGAAGCTGTTTGTTTTTTTTCGGTTTTTGTTTTTCGCCATTTCCGCTCAAGTTGCCGGTGTTTGGTTTTGCGACCAGGATATCCGGTTGGGACCTGGTGCACATGGCCTATCAGGCGGAGATGGTCAGTAGGAGGAGCATGCTCATCAAGGAGTTGGCTGAGGACGGTATTGTAGTGCTTAGAAGGGTCAGAATGGTCAGGGGTTTGTGATAAGTGTTTAACAGCTTGGGAAAGGAAAGTTTGAATATCTGTGGCCTTGAGGTTGCGACGGGTAATGCACTTCTTGTTTCTGATAGGCTTTGCAATGTTGAGAAAGAAAACAATGGCAGAATGATCGGAGAGCAGTTCGTCAGTGACAGATACAGACTGAGATGTGACTAGACCTTGTGAAACATCGGTGATAAGCCAGTCTAAAATGTGGCCTGATCTGTGTGTTGGTTCGTTTACCAGCTGGGAAAGAGTGATTTGACAAAGAAAGAGAAAGACGCTTGACATCAGGAGATGACTGGTTGTCAAAGCGGTAGTTAAAGTCCCCAAGAATGATAAGTTTTTTGGGAGAGAGGCTGTAATGGTCAAGGAGTGACTGAAACTCTTGGTGGAAAACTGAAGATGTCAGATTGTTTCTATGGTTGGGAGGCGGACGGTAAAGGCACAGAAAGTAACAGAGTGGCCAGGTAAGGTGAGGCTGAGTTCACAGACCTTCGAAAGATTCGGGTGAAAACGGAAGGGAGTGACAGATAGACAGAGCTGGATGCAGAGTGTCTTTGTAGATGATGGCAATGCCACCTCCACGGGAGAGTCGGGGGAAAGAGTTTTGTAGCCAGGTGGTGTCAGTTGTTTTATTTTTGGTTGGTGGCCTAGTGGTTTTAGCCAAGTTTCTGTAAGAAAAGTTAGATCTATGCTGTGTTCAGAAATAAAATCAGAAATGAAGTCAGCTTTGCCATCAGGGCAGACAGATTGCGCGTTTAGTAGACACATATGGAGAAGGTTTGAGGGAGGCAGGAGGGTTGGAGGGAAAACGTGGTGAGTGACTATGATAGCTGAGGAACAGGATGAGGGTGATGGTAGAGAGGTGTACGTTTGGGAAAAGCAGAGAGTTTGGATTGTGAGTCAGGTGTGGGGAAAAAGGTGAAAAAAACTGGAAGCAGTCGGGGATTTAGAGTCTCTTGCAGATCTGACACACGTTAGGGATAGAACCCATGTAGTCGAGTCACCACACAAATGTTGAAACAGGTGGAGGACCAGAAAGCGAGGCAGTGTTGTGGCTGGTAACAGGTTGTGTTTCGGTAGTGCCGTCAGAAGTGAGGGGGGAGGCAGATGTCAGGGAATCACGCTTTCAGTCGATGAAGTTTTGCCCGCACGTGTTCCTCTTCTGGTTTTGCGGGAGTGAATTCCAAGGTTTAGAATGTGCTCCGGAGTCGATTTTGCATGTGGGGGAAACCACGTGAGGAAAAGCTTTCAAGTCTGTTACAGTTAGAGTCATTGCAGTGGAGTGAGGAAAAACAGGCAGTGGTGGAGGGGGGTGGTGTTGGATCGTGAATCGCGTGAAAATTTTCACGCTGCGGCAGGGGCAGGGTATGAAGGGGTTGCAAAGACAACCAAATCCAGTAAACACCCAAAACATTTAGTCAATGAAAAATTTTTAAAATAAATATCAAATGAAGAAAAATTTATAAATTGGGAAAAATTTCAAATGTCAAAACAATGCCAAAGAAAACTGTTCTAAACCGTCGATTTCGGGTGTTGCAACAAACCACAAAATATAAAATTTCCTGGGAAAGAACGTTGGAGAAAACAATAATCACACACTCAAAACACAGAGACCGCGCCATGCAGCTGCCAGGCGCAAAGGTGAACTTACATTCACATGATCAAAATTATGCTCAGAAGATTAAACTCTCTTTGGAAGCTGTACCAGTGATTGAGACGGGAGCAAGGCTGTCTGTTTGAAGTTGATGTGACCGGATGTGCATTGTCTTACGGTTACTTTGATCATGAGTAGTGTCTGCTTGAAAATCCCTTGTCTCCACTGAATCTGAAGACAAAAGAGAAAAGTCTCCCATAGGGTCTAGTAGGCTTCCCTCATGAGGTGACTGTTCTGGTGTCAATAACAGTAGGAGGGGAAGACACAAGAGGGGGAGTAATTGTATACTAGGTGCAGGTTGGTGGTGACTGTTAGGTACTTTCAGTTTTTTTTGACAGAAAGGTCGGTGGAAGTGAAAGTGTTTAGTCCTTAAATGCATGTGGGTCTTTATCATGACAGTATTCCAATACAGCATCTTTTCACTTACAACAGGGGGAGTAATTGTACACTGGGTGCAGGTTGGTGGCAGTAAGGTACTTCCATTTTCTGACAGAAACGTCAGCAGAAATGACCATCGAGCATCTGCTTCTGGAGTGTCGAGATGTCCAGGATATTAGGCACAACCATTTTACTGCAGACTCCCTGAAAATCCTTTTTCCGGATGTTCCATCAGACACCATTTTTAACTTCCAGAGAGAATTGGGCTTTTCCCGTTTGATATGAGTGAAAGTGTTGCAGTTGGTCACTAAGAACAAGGTTGTTTTAAGGAATCTGGTTTTGGTTTTATCTCCTTTCATGTGTGGTTGATGTGGTTTTCCCACAACGCGGTGCTCGCCTGGGTTGATTCTTATGGTTGGCCCCTGTTTTAATCTGTACATATTTGAAAATTTCTAATTTGAGATTTAAAATTGGATGAGATGACAGCCCTGATATGGCCTCTGTGGTTGGCGGGGCTATAGACAACAGGATTGGATTGGATTGGCAGTAACAGTAAGGTACTTTTGTTTTCTGACATTACCATCAACGGAAGTGAAAGTTTTGGTCTTTAAAGGGTGTGGGTCTTCCCACGCAGTATGGGTTTAAAAAAGGGTTTTTAAAAAAA
>CM054140.1:63412929-63429960 GCA_028751875.1 Rapana venosa | reverse complement strand
TCCTCTCCCCCTCCTCTCTCCCGGGGCTTCTTTTTTAACAAATGACCACACACTAACCGGAAAAATACTGCTGATTCAATCAGCCATGATTCATTTTCCGAAACTTACCATGTGAGATTCTTAAAAACCTTTTCTCTTCTTGGGCTTCCACACGTATTTGCTTAGGGAACTTTGTTGCTGCCTTTAGACAAAAACTTTCATCAGAAACATGAATATCATATACAAACAGTTACAGATATATGACTTGTGTCAGAAAAAATGGAATGATCATATACAAACTAGTTACAGATATATGAGCTTGTGTCAGAAACAATGGAATGATCATATACAAACTAGTGACAGATATATGAGCTTGTGTACTGTCTGTGTTCTTCTTCTTCTTCCTTTTTTGTCATGTTTCTCCCAGGGGAGGTTCGACATTGATGAGCCTTCTCCATCTCTCTCTGTTTTGAGCTTCCTCCTTATTTACGCCCCTTTCTCTAAGATCAAAGAAAAGAAACAGGAACTGCAAGCATGCTACTGGGACAAAAACCGGGCAGTAAAGAGAAATGCAAGAAGAGACAAGAGAAAATTCATTGAGGAACTGACTCAGGAAGCAGAGACTGCAGCAGGCCAAAGAAATATGAAGAGACTGTACGAATCACGAGAACCTCTAAAGGAAAAAAAAACAAACCTAGCTCCCCTGTCAAAGATAAGAATGGAAATACCATTCCAGGTGAGAGGACCAGAGAGCAAGATGGGCAAGCACTTCAAAGAAACGCTCAAAAGACCTACACCACCCATGCCGCCTGACATCCCCCACCTACTGAAACCCTTTGGCATCAACACCGGCCCCCCTACCAAGAATGAGATCACCAAAGCCATCAAGTCACTCAAATCACAAAGCAGCAGGCCCAGACGGTATACCACCTGAAGCACTAAAGGGCGGACATCCAAACTTCCACTGAGTGTTATACCCACTCCTATACAAGATCTGGGAGCAAGAAGTGTCCCAGAGACTGGAAAAAGGCCATCTCGTTAAGCTGCCAAAAAAAGGGGGACCTGTCCTCCTGCAACAACTGAGAGGAATCATGCTACTGTCCATCCCAGGGGAAAATACTGACAAGGATCATGCTAGACAGACTGAAGACAGCCAGGACAAGACACTTCGGGATGAACAGGCAGCTTTAGGCAAACAGATCATGCACAGATCAAATCGCCACAATCGCATCATCATTGAGCATCCCTGGAGTGGCAGACCCCCCCATATTCATCTTTGTCGACTTCCAGAAGGGATTTGACAGCGTCGACAGAGATGTCATTTGGAAACTGATGCATCACAAAGGGTTTCCACCAAAGTTCATCACCATCATCCAGCAGCTATATGAAGATGCCACCTGTCAAGTCATCCATGAAGGGAAACTGACGGAAGCCTTCTCCGTACAGACCGGTGTTCGTCAGGGCTGTCTGTTGTCGCCAACCATCTTCCTGTTGGTGGTTGACTGGATAATGCGGCAAGCCACAGCAGCAGGAGAACCGGCATACAGTGGACCCTCATGAAGCAGCTGGAAGACCTGGACTTCGCAGATGACATCAGCCTTCTCTCCCACAGGCAACAAGACGCACAAGAGAAGCTTTGTCGTGTTGCTGACGAAGCTGAAAAGACTGGCCTCCAAATCAACACTGGGAAGACGGAGATCATGAGGGTGAACAACAAAACACATGACCCAGTGCGACTGCAGCAAGAAACCATCAAAGAAGTCAGCAAGTTTATTTACCTGGGCAGTGTCGTCAGTAAAGATGGGGGAACAGATGAAGACATCAAGTGCCGAATCAACAAAGCCCGTCACGCCTTCAACACCCTTCGGCCAATTTGGAGGTCAACAGCCCTCTCATTTCAAAATAAGCTTCGGATCTACAACACCAATGTCAAATCGGTCCTACTTTATGGCTCAGAAACCTGGCGGGTAACAAAAACCAACACCCACAAACTCCATCTTTTACCAACAAATGCCTCAGGTACATCCTCAACATCAGGTGGCCGGAAGTCATATCCAACAAACAACTGTGGACAGGACCAGACAAACCCCAATTGAGTCCACCATTAAACAAAGGAAGTGGGGATGGATCGGCCATACACTCCGCAAGCCTGCGTCAAATGTCACCAGACAGGCCCTTGACTGGAATCCACAAGGGAAGCGGAAAGTTGGTCGACCAAAGCAGACCTGGCGCAGAAGTGTTGACGAAGAAACAAAGGCAGCCGGAATGACATGGGCCGAGCTGAAGAGGATCTCCCAAAACCGAGTTCGTTGGAGGGGTGTTGTTGCAGCCCTATGTTCCCCAAGGAACCAAGAGGCATAAGTCAAGTAAGTCAAGTCTCTAAGATCATCTGCAATACAGGCAGCCCAGGTTTTGCTAGGTTATGTACTGTCTGTGTTGTGACGTCAAAACTGAGGCACCCCACAGAAAGCAGCAGCAGCAGCAGCAACAGGTTGGTGAATTCAATCTATCCACTCCCTCTGGTTTGTTTTTTCCTAACACCTCCCAAAAAGTTGTTCAAAGACCCAAACTCTAACAAGGAAAACATTTTTTCACTGAAGGGTTTTCCCTCACTGCTCAATTCTTTTTTTTTTCTTGCAGGAATGTGACAGATCCCGGAAAAAGAAAACGGACACAATCCCAGAGTGAACACACAATCAGAATAACAAGCGGGGAAGAAATGCAGAAAGACTTTCCCAACGACAAAAAAAGTCAACAAAATGCGACTTTTAAATTTGTGAAATACTGTGACATTTATAAGAAAAAATCTTACCAACCCAATCTTCTGTTTAAACCCGCCAACCGGGGGGCCAATGGGGGGGGGGCGTCACCCATAAAATTTAAAATCTCAAATAAAAACGTGCCTAATACAGATTAAAACGGGTAAAAACCAACCTTTTTGTCATTCCTTTATCAACATCCGGGTCAACCAAAGATCAACCCGGGGACAACACAGCATGCAAAAAAAACCAATCAGCCACACATACCAAGGATAAAACCCCAAAACCCAAATCCTTAAAAAAACCCTTTGTTTATGTTTAAACACACACTTTCACCAACAACCAAAAAAGCCCGTTCTCCGGGAAGTTAAAAATTTGCCCGGGGCTCCAAAAAAGGGACTTTGTGTCTAATATTCTGTCATCTTGAACTCCAAAAGCAGAGCATGAGGGTATTTGTACATCAAATCACATACCGCGGGGTTCCCTGGAAAGGACAAATAAAATGATGAAAAAAAAATGACCGAGGTATCAGGGGACAAAACTGAACACCCACTTGTAACCAACTCTGTCCATATCACTGGGACCAAATATACAGCTTCAAACTAAAACCCCCAGATAAACCCCCACGAAAAACCGCCAGTATTACCCCAACAACTTTCATAGCACGCCAAGCACGCTGGGGGCATGGCTATTTTTTTAATTAGGAAAGTCAGAAAATGGGGCCATCTGGTAACTGAAACCTAGTACTGCAACATGGACACTACTAACAATTGAAACCCCCCGAGCGGAAGAGTTACCTTTCCCTTTTTACTGATACGCTATAAGCAATGACCCAGAAAGAAAAGATGCAAAAACAGTGAGGTTTATATTTTTGATGTTCTTGTTTTTTATTTTAGAAATTTCAAAAAAATTTTTTTTACTTTTCAGAAAAAAATCTTTTTTTCTGGGGTTTGCAAAGCTTTTTCTCACTTTTTTATTTTTAAAAGTAACCTGAAAAAGGCTTAGAATCAGAGCTCAACGTCAAGTGATGTACCTTAATGTGGGGAATGTGGAACACAGGAAGAGGGTAGTGGGAAAATGTTTCCCTTTTTCCCCGACAGAGTTTTCCACATTTTCCCCCACAGGAAAACCAAAACGAACACCATATGGTAATAATTTCATTCATAACAAATCCAATGGGGTTTTTTAATCCATAAATTCAGGCAAACAAAAACAGCTACAAAAACAAAAAAAACAATTTTTTTCAGACATATCTTGTACTGTTTCTTTGGCTTCATTCTCTCTCTCTCTCTCTCCTCTCTCTCTCTCTCTCCTCTTCCCCCTCTTTTCCCCCCTCTCTTCTGTCTCTCGTAATTCTAAAACAGTCTCAATTTTTTTCCCTTAAAAGAGGGGATGCCTGAAACATCGTGGGGCCCCCTTTTGCAGTAAGGGGATGAATGGGCTTTTGTTGCTGACTTTTTAAAGGTTCCCGTGACCCCAATGAAAAGACGTCTTTATGGCCGTAAAAATGATGAAAAAACTAAAGGGGAATTATATTAGTTTTGGGAAAAAATGGAACCACTTCTTTAGGGTGACAGATTTTTTTTTGGGGGATCACTAGGGCAAGGGGGAGTCACGGGTTACAAGCGCGAAAGAATGGGTTCCCCCATGTATTTAAATTTAAAAAGACAAACAACAGGGGAGGAAAAATTGGGTGAATCTTTTTTTCCCCCCACAAACCCGAGATTGCTCTGGGCCGAGCCAGAGCCACACACAGGGAAGAGCACAAGGATTTAACAAAAAGGGTTTGACGCTTTTTTGGACTTTCTGGGGAAACATCATTGATCAGCACGGCCCCATGCATGCCACTTCAATAAATTTAAAATGGACGAAAGTGCCGTTCCACTGGCAGAGAAAACCCCCAAAAGTCCCCCAGAAAAGGCAAGCAACCAGTGGGGGCCACGACCAGGGTGAAAGGGGACAAACACTACCGTGTCTGCTGTCAAGTGCATAGGGGGCCATTTCCTACCTCCACTCATCCTCTTCAAAAGGCAAAAAAAAGAATTCTGCAAACTCAAAGATGGCCCCACCCGGTAGCTGGGCGCTGGAAAGACTCTTGGAAGGGGGTGGATGGGAAAAAAGATACATTTTGTTTTATGGGGTTCTCTTTCCCTCAGTACCGTCAAACCAACACAAAAAAGAAGGTTTTACCAGGACACAATTCCAAACAAAAAGCCCTTCAACATGAACATGGCCAAAGAGGAAGGGGTCATTATGTTTTTCACTTTCCCCCGCACAAAACGCATAAAATTGCAACCCCTTACATGGGATTTTTTTCCCACCCCTCAGACTTTTACTTTCAAAGCGCAGGGAGACAGACGAGAACAAACCAAAAGCAAAACCAATTTTCCCAAACCGGAGCTGTTCAAGATTGCATACCAGAAGGCTGCATCTATGAGCAACGCAGTCCATGGGTTTGCCAAGTGTGGGATTTGGCCCTGCAGCAGAGATGTCTTTACAGACGCCGACATCATTGCAGCCCCCGTGGGACTCCCGGGGTATGCTTGCAAAGCGAGCATCGCAGGAATAGGATCTCTTCCCTCCAATCAGGCATGTCGTAAAAGGCGACTAAAGTGGAACCCTTCCCCCAGGTAGGGGGTTAGACACAGGGCTACCTGGGGTTAGACACAGGGCTAACAAACCTGTTCTGTAAAAAAAAACGTTTGTTAAAGAAACGGCAACGCAAGAAATCAACACTACTGGGTGTGACAGGCTTCCAGAGTCATCAGAAGATACTCGCATGAATGACAGTGGTGAAAGCCGAAAGGAAGCCACTGACAGGAAGATGGAAGTCTTAAGCGCCAAAAATAAGTCGAAACAGAGCTGAAGACCTTTCCAACATACCTGGGGGAACCATTCGGAAGCTGGCCCAGGACAGACAGGAGTGGAGAACATTTGTTGCTGCCCTACGTGCCAATAAGGCACAAAGGCATTGATGATGATGACTTCGTTGCAGCTGCTCCCATTCGCCCACGCTGCTCCACGGAATCTTTGGCCCTCCCCACTGTGCCTCGTCAGCTGACATGACATGTCTACTTCCTGACCCACTGCCACTCTCCCAGGACCCGGTGAATGGTTCCTGTCCACCCAGTGTGCCATCACATTCCCCATCAAGCTGAAGAAGCTACTGTCCCAGCATTCAGAGCATCCTGACATTTCTCTGACGATGATGCCTACAACCCAGGTTCTCTCTGAACCCCCCCAACAAGCAAAACAGCTGTTGAGTCCTCCCTGTGTGCCAGCCAGCATTACCCAGGCAGGCTGACAGCTCACCTTCTCCATTACCTCCACGTAAGCCTGCTTTGAATGGAAGCCAGCGTAGCCCAACAAGCGGTCAGTCAGTCAGACTTTTCCCAACTAACTGTCAAGTTGTTGCAACCAACCCTGATGGCAGATGTTTCTTCAGGAGTTTGGCTATTGCTGACATTTCCAAAGGCACCGAGGGTCGGAATTTGGTCCATTGCGGGGATCCTGATTTACAAGGCTTGAATCCTGTAAAGCGGATTTAACGATCACAGACTGTGCTGTACTGATGGCGCATGCCAACGATTTTGAACACATTGAAGCAGCACGCAACACCGATATGCCCACTGGTACACATTCTGGGTCACTCTACGACAGAATTTCTGCAATGGCCCCCCTCCCAAATGAACCCGTAGGAGAAATAGAAATTTCTTCAGCAAGTGAAGTTCTCAAAAAGCCAATATACTATGTTCTGAATGCCCACAGTGGACATGTGCTGAAATACACAAAAAGAAAAGTTTTCCAACGCTTGCACCACTCAACGTCCTGTTCACTCCAGTGGGGAACAGTATTACGACTGTTTAATTTCCAAATTTGTGCACGTGCATGAACGTTCTCCTCTGCCAGTGCAACCACAACTGGAAAAGACCAAAAGAAGTGCCAACAAAACACAGTCACAAATCCTTACTTCTTCGCCATAACACACAGAAAAACTGACAGCATCCCTCTTCAACCAAAAGCCAGCGCAGAAGAAAAAAAAGTTCGCTTCAGTCAGAATCAGGAGGGAAAACAGCAATCCACCAAACATTGCAGAGAGAGGCAAGAGGACGAAGGACACTCCATCCATCCATCAGCCACTGTCAGCCAGTGATGAAGCATGGTACTACTTCATGTGTGCCAGCAGTACACAGGAAGATATGATGATCAAGTGTCAGCGCTGTGGACAGTGGGCTCATGAGCACTGTGCTGGGACCAGAGAAAGGGCAGCCCCTTTCCCCTGTGACCACTGCAGCTCTTAAACGACTTGCTCTCTCTCTATATTGCAGAAGATGCATTATTTAGTTTTATTTTGCACAGGATACATGCTTTTAGTTTTAAAGTGCAGAGGTTCTTTAATTTTTATGGCACAGGATACATGCTTTTAGTTTCATTGCAGGAGGATAATATTATGTTCTTTTAGTATTACACCAAAAAAAATCAAAGTTGTATCAGAAATAGTGGCATTGTTTATTTCAGCTTGAGGTCGGGTTTTGTTTGATGTCAGAAGACACATGGGTTTTCTCTCTCTTTTTTTTTTAAAAACACTTACAAAACAGAGGTTTGTTCAAATCTGGGGGAGTCCCGCATTTTGTTTTACAAGACTGTAATGGTAAAACATTTATTAAAAGTGTGTTTGAAAGTTGTTGGGGTTTTTTTTTCTTTGGGTTATGAGTCTTGTTCTTGGGCTTCTTTGCCCTGAACTGCAACTCGGGTGTAGTGGTATTTAAAACTACTTTGCCCATAAGGATACGTTTGGCTTTTTTTCTAGAGAAGAGTTGGGAAGTTTTGTTCCTCGGTTTTTAAAATTTTAATGAGACTGTGTGAAAGTTCGGTCTGCTTAGAATCCACTTTTGATCTTGTTCGGTGCTTGGGGGTTTCATGTTCTGCAGCGACTGACTTCAAAAAAAGACGTTGTTACCGCATGTCTGTTTCCTGTTTTTTGGGTTTTTTAAAATTCTTTTTAGGGGTTTCCTTCGTGGGGGAAAGGATTTAAGGGGGTTGGGGGCTTTTGGGAAACCCCTTTTGGTCTTGTTTTTGGGGGGATGCTTTTTGGGGAAAATTTTCCGGGTTTTTTTCGGGTAGGGGTTAAAACCCTAAAGGGGGTTTTTTCCGATGGCTTCCCGGGTTTTTGTGTTGTTTTTAAATTGGGGGTTTAGGGGGGTTTAGGGTTTTAGGGGGCCCTGGGTTTTTGGGGCAAATTGGGAAATTACATTCCCTGGGGGCATGGTTTTGGCCCCGTTAAAGGTTTGTCCCTCGGGGCTTTTGGGCCTTGGGGGGCCTTGGGTTTAGGGGGCGGGGTGTTTCTGTTTCGGATTTTGGGGGGGTGGTTGAGGGTGGGGGGGGTTTTGGGGGGGCCTTTTTAGGTTGTCCCTTATTGCAACTTGGGGGGTAGGGCTGGGGGGGTTTTTTTTGGGGCATGTTATCATTTTTTTTTAAAGGGGGCGGGGTCGGGGGCCTTTTTTTTCGGGGGTTTTCATTTTGGTTAGGGGTGGGGTTTGGGTTATTTTTTGTTGGGGGGCCCCCTTTAGGTAAGGGTTGGGAGGGTTTGGGTTTTTGAAATTTTTCTTACTCTTTTACCCCAAAAAGAAATTCAAAGGGGTCCCCTTTTGGGGAAGGAAAAAGGGCCCCTTAAATGTTTTTGGGAAAAATGTTCCCTTTTAAGGGGTTTGGGACTAAAAAGTTTTAGTTGTGTTTTTTTCCCAAAAAAAAACTTTTTTTAATTTTGTTTGAGGAAAAAAGTGATGCATGGTGAACCTTTAAAATTCTAAATTATTTCGAGACATATTGAGGGGAAAAAGCTTTTTGTTTTGGGAATTTAAAATTTAAACACTGGGGACATTTTAAAGAAAGGGAAATCAAAGGGTTAAACAAAAACCCTTTAGTTATGAGCTAGCCCAAGTTTAAAACAAGGGATCCTTTACTTGTCACTTTGATTTTTTTTCCCTCCATCCCCGTTACTACAAACAAAACCACAATTAGGGTGAAGTGATGTTTTTGGGAAATTTTTTTTTTTTTAAACATTTTATGTTTTTGGGGAAAAGAAAAAAAAGAATTTGTTTATTGATGAGCCCTTTTGTAAGGGTTTTCTTTATGTTTTGGATTTATTTCCCCTTGGAAATGATTTTTTTCACTTTATACTTGCAAAGGGTTTAAGGACAGACAGAGACCCCAAAAAGATTTTTTTAAAAACCCAAAAATGAACAAAAGATTTTTTAAAACTGCTGCAAAAACAAACCCCTGACAACACAATTGGAAAAAAATTTTTGTGAAAAACCCCAACCAAAATGGGTTCTTTAAAATCAAGACGGGCTTGGGAATAATTTTTTAAAAAGCAATTTCAAAAAGATTTAGTAGTAGACCAGCCCCACAGGCCATGCCCTAAGCAAAATTTTTATGGCACGGGCAAAAAAAATTACCCAAAAAAAAAAAACGGCACGTGCTGTCACTGCATACAAAAGAAGAGAAAAATCCAACAGAAACCCCCCGAGTGATGTTTCAGAAGAAAATGTTGGCAGACCCCACCCTATTTGACCCAATCCAATCTTCTGTTTTTTGCTCTCCCAAACCACGGGGGGAGGCATTTTGGGGGTTTGTACATCAAAAAAATTTAAAACTTAGTTTAAAAACGGACCCAACTATTTTAAGTTTAAAAAACGGGGTTTTTTAAAAAAACCCTCTTTGTCTTTCCTTGTACCCAACGCCCTGGCCACCCCAAAAAGGGGTAAAATTTTAAAACAGGCAACCGGTTGTGGGAAAAAACCCACTTTCAACCACACAAAAAATGAGAAAAAACCCAAAAACCTTTCCTTTTAAAACAACCTTGTCCTGTGGGTTTGGACAAAAAATTTGGGTTTTGCTGAGACAAGGGGGAAAAATTCACACGGGCTTTTTTTTCCTAAAAACAAAAGGGAATTGGGAATTTCTTTGTTTTTAAAACCAATTTTTCCGGAGAGTTTTTTATCCCGTTTTATAAGTTGTTTTTTTTGCAATTTAAAAGGGTTTTTTTTTGAAATTTTCAGTCCCCCTCTGTTAGGGGGTTTATTTCCCTTTGTACAATAAACCATTAGTATCTCTTTTCTCTCAACACACAACACATTACCACTCACTTTATTTAAACCTAGAGGGGAAGCCGTCCTGAGCTTTCCCAAACCCCCCCTTTTGCCCGGGTACCCCAACTTGAACAGAAATAAAAAAAATTTTTGACTATGTGTCGTGTCTTTTATCTCTCACACACCCCAAAAACCCCACACCCCACACACACACACTTTATACATACATAACATAAAAGTTTGTTTTTGATTTGACTTAAACCACAGTAAAAATAAACCCTTTTCCCTTGAAAAAAAAACCAGACGGGCCTGCATTCCTTCACCATCGGGCCCTTTTCCTGTAGAGGCCCTTTTTTTTCCATTTTCATTTTATTCTTTTATACGAGGATAAGGGAAATTTAAAGCCCTTTGTGCTTTTTTTACATCGGGTCCTGTGTATGGGGTTGTGTAAATTGTATCAAAACCCCTTGGAAAACCCCAATGGCCACTTTTTTCGAAAAGGGGAAACAGGAGTTAACTTTGGTGCGCAAGATATTCTGCGTGCTTTTCGCACAGGGGGGCCTCGGTTTTTTAGTTTTCCTTACGAAGGACTTTTGGGGAGGTGGGGGTCGGCACTGTTTTTAACTCCGGGGGGAAAATACCCCCTGAACGGAATTAAAACCGGGGGTTTTTAAGATAGCTTAGCGCAATTTTTTAAACCCCACTAGGTTTATCCCGCCCCATAGGGGGATCAGGGGTTCTAGAGGTAAAAAAAAAAACCTGCCAAAAAAGTGAAAACCCCAGGTTGGAAGCGTGCATTTGGTTCGTCCCAGTTTGGGCCCAAAAACTTTTCCCACCGGGGTTTTTTGGTCTGGGTGCTGGGTTTTCGGGTGAGTTTTTTAAATCGGGGTTTCCGGGTTTGTTATTTAAACAGGAATATTTAGTTAGACATTTAAAAAAAACCATAGCAAAAAGAAAGTTGCCCTCCCTAAATTCTGTAGGAAAAGTCACTCGGGATGGGGAAAAGAAGTACAGTTGCAGACAGGAAAAGAAAATAAAAAAAAAAAATAATGGGTTTGGCATGCTCTCGAGGAAACCACATTTAAAAATTAAATAATAATAATTAAGGGGAATTTATAAAAGGCTGTATCTTGAAAAAACCCAAAATTTAAAAGCGCTTGCATACAACACCCCCAAAAAATTTAAACCAATCCCAATTAAAAAATGGTTGAAAAAATTAAAAATGTTTTTCCCCATTTGCGTGGTCACATACACACGAAACAGCACCCAAAAATTTCTTTGAAAAGGAAAACCCTCCAATCCAACCCAAATTCACAAATTTACAGCACTGCCAACCACACGGGGCCAAATGGGGGCTGGCACCTCGAAAATTTTTTAAAATCTAAAATTAAAACTGTGCTGCCAAATTTTTTCAAAATTTAAAACGGGGGAAAAAACCCAAAAACTTGTTTGTAATTTCAGTAGCGGGAAAAAAATGTGTGCGATTAAAATGGAATAAAAAATTACTGTCTTCAGTTTGCTATGAGGGTTTACATAAACTTAAAGTGAAAATTTCCCACCACCCTTTGATAAAACCAATTCCCAAAGGCACAGTGGCCATTTTGGGGGTTTGGTGGAGGGTCGGGGGTTCAAATCCCTAGGATTATAGGAAAAACGGGGGAACAGGAATGTAAAAGGAAGATAGGCAGGAAAAAAAAAAAATTT
The DNA here is from genome assembly GCA_028751875.1 of Rapana venosa. Classification (NCBI taxonomy): domain Eukaryota; kingdom Metazoa; phylum Mollusca; class Gastropoda; order Neogastropoda; family Muricidae; genus Rapana; species Rapana venosa. The sequence goes on along the minus strand of CM054140.1, from coordinate 63,418,427 downwards.
TTAAAAATTTTTGTTTTGAATAATGTATGCCCCCCTGCCTTAAAACCACACCCCAACATAAAAATGCCCCCTTTGGATACAAAAAAGACAACACAAAACACACCCATACTTACACAACCCAGAATCCTGACAGTTCTCCCCTTTTCCCCTTCCCGTTTAAAACACCAACTCTGAAAAAAACAGATACGAAAATTTAAAAACAATGGGAAAACATAAAAGTTCACTAACTAAATTCCCCCCCCCCACCCCCCCCCAAACCCCAAACCCCCTCTCCTTAAACCTAGCACCCCCCCCCCCCATCCCCCTCCTTTTTCAGTTTTAATGGTTAGCCCCTTTAAAATTTAAAAAATCTTGTATTTATACAAACCCTTTTTTTTTAAAGGGGCCCCAAAGGGTTTTGGAATCTGAGGGGGGCTTTGGGAAAAGATGGTGATGGTGACGCCAATAAAAACGAATGGTTTTTTGTGCTTAATTCCTGTGCAATGTATACATGCTGACTTTAAATTTTTTCTTCCGTTTTGGTTTCAGCATGTGCTTTTTTGTTTTTGACCCAACTCTTCTTAAAAAACCCATTTTCCCCGGTTTCAAGTTTTACACTGTTATTTTATGCAGCGTGGTTTGCATATAAAAAAAGTATCCCCCATGTGGTAACCCTCTAACTTTAAAATTTTCCCTTTTGCAAATTACATTGCTATTTTTATTTCAGTTGTAATTTTTGCATTTCCATTAATGTTCCTTACATGGTGAACTTTAATTGTTTTTTTGTAATTTAAATTTCCCGGGCAAGTATAATAATAATTATGTCAAGTTCTTTTCAGTTGGGGGTATAGTATAATATATATATATATACACAAAAAATTTTGCAAGTAATTAAAACTAGACATTTTTTTAAAAAAATAAAAAAAGAAAAATTTATTTAAAAAGTAAGCTGAAGAAAAAAAACAGAAATAACATATTTTACCCCCTTTTCCCCCATAATTTTTTTTTTGAGTTTTTCCTAGTGGTTTCCCCATTACAAAATTATTCCAATCCCTTTTTTTTACAAACCCCCCCCAGCCAAATAGGGGCCCTATCTGGGGGGAACCCTTTAAACTTTTCTAACTCTTTAGATTTAAAAAATGGGGTTAACTTCCTTTTAGATTAAAACAGGGGTTTTTTAAAACCCGTTCTATGAATTCTTTGTATAACCCAAACGTTAAAGGGTTTTCCCCTCAGCCCCGGTCACTGCATTGTGGGGGAAACCCCAAACCCATGTGGGCATACCCTGTTGGTTTACCCAAAGGGTTTTTAACAAAACATACCCCCCGATAACCCCATACACCAACACATGCACACAATTATATACACATTTCACCCCGCTTTACTTTTTTTCTCATTTCTGCCCAAAACATCATTTTGCTTTTTTTGGTGTCGTTTTTCTAAAAAAAAAAAAAAAAAAAAAATCTTGTTAAAGTCAAACATAAGAAGGAAAATGGGAGGGGCGTTAGGACATTCACCTGCCTAGGAAGTAAATTTTTGAGGTTCGGGGTTCAATGACCAGCCTTGGGCCCCTTTTTTCCCATTTTGGTGAAAAAAATCAAATCAAAAAGTGATGAGACTTTTAAACTGAAATCCTGCGTGAGGAAAGCCGGGAGAACATTTCACATACGTTAGAAAAAATGTTCCCGCCTTTTGAAAAAATAGGCCATTTTGTGCTGCTTTGGGAAAAGATGGGGCAATGTATTTTGAAGCTTTTTGAAGTAGCTCGGGAAAATTTTTTTTTTTGAAATTGCTCTGAAGCTTTTTAGGTTGCTCTGAAGCTTTCTGAGCTTGCTTGAAGCTTTTGAAGAATTTTAAGAAGTTACCCCTTAAAATTGTTGACCATTATGACGAATTAACTGTGATCATGGTGCTGTTTTCCCTGGTTTTTCGTCTCTTTTGCCAAACTCCTTAAAACAACTAGGGGGCCCCAAAATCTCTTTAAAAGGCAAAGGGAGTTCTGAAGCGGGAATCTTTGGGGGTTTTCCCCCTAAAATTGGGATGGACATGAACTGAGCATTTGTGTTTGGGGGTTTTCTTTTCACAACCCTTTTCCCTTTTTGGTCATTTTTCCCATTGGTGCCTTTTGTGTTCCGTTTTTGGCTGCCTTCAGTTTTCCCGCCCAAAACCTAAAGGTGAAGGTTTTAAGGGTGTGGAGTTGCCCTTGGGAATGGCCCCCCCAGTTTTCATTTTTCATTTTTTTTAAAATTTCATTTTTGATTTAACGAGGATAATGGAATAAACACTTTTGTGTTTTTTACATCCAGTCCCCTGTGTATGCGGGTTTTGTCAATTCTGTCATTTTTGTTCCCCCCGGCCCACAGTTTGGCCTTTTTTACGAAAATCAGAAAAGGATTTAAGTTTTTTTGGGCAAAATGTTCTGCCAGGGACCTCGGTTTTTAGTTCAAACTGAAAAAACTTTTGCAGAGAGTGGGTCTGCCCCCAATGTTAATACAGGGAAAAATCCCCTTTAAAGGGGAACGAGCTGGGGCTTTTGATTGCCCGGCATTTCAACCACTTTGGCTAACCCGTCCCGCAATCCCAAACCAAAATTGTTTTGCCCCGCCAACACAAAAGGTCATTTTCAGGGGGTGTTAAACCCCATAAAAAAGTTAAATTCAGAAAAAAAACTGTTTCAGGGCATTCACTGACGGGGACGGGGGGATTCAACATTCCCCATCATATCAAAATGCCCAATTTCCCATCTTCTCTTTTTTCTTCTTTCAGAATTTCAGCCCCTTCTGTGGGATAATTTCAGCGCCCTTTTTTCTTTTTTTGAACCCCTGTATGTGTGTGTGCGCGTGTGCATGGCATGGGTGGGTGGGTGGGTAAGAGTTGTGTGTGTGTGTGTGTGTGTGTGTTGTGCGCGCAATTTGGGTTTAAGGGGTGTTTGGGGGTGTTTGTGTGTGGGGCGTTGGGGTTTCGTGTGGTGGGTGGGGAGTAAAAGTGTATGTGGTGTGTTGTTGTGTAAAAGTATGTGTTTTGTGCATTTCTTTTGTGAATGTGGGGAAAGGGTATATGTGTGTAGAAAATTTGTGATTTTGAAAATACCAAATTTTTTCCCCTTGGTCAACTGGACTGTACATAAAAGTATTAAAGGGACAATGGGATATACAAAAATTTAAAAGGGAAAGATCTACCAAACATGTTCCTGTATGGGCTGTGCCAGTTTAAAAACCCCTTTTCCCTTTTTTGTTGGATTTACCCGACTAAAATGCCTGTAGATTTTGGGAAATTTTTTGAAAGGGTTTTTTACCTTTCCTCTTTACTTAATTTATCCTAAGACAATTTTGTGTGTGCCCTGACAAGTTATCAAGCTAAATTTTGGGCACCAAACTAGGTTTTTTTTTTATTGCATTTTTGGCCAAGTTTATGTGTTTTGGTCACCAGATGTCTTGTCATTGTCACCCTTTTTTTGTACCAATAAAGGTTAAAAAAATGGTATATTGATAAAAAAGCAAGTCCTGCATGGATTTGACAATTTGTTCAAGAAAGTTTTGGTCGAAAAAAAGGAAAGTGATACCCCGTGATGTGTTTACCAAAGGTTATGTGCCCAAAAGTACTTCAAAATTTTGTCCCCAATGTCCCCATAGCACCTGTTGTTTTATTTTATGTCTTTAGGAAACAGAAAATTTTTTTTAATATTTTTTTTCTTTTTAAAACAAAATCATTTAATCAACAGTTTACCCTTTTTACTTTTACTTCATTAAACTGGGATGTGCAACATGTTTGTTAAGTGTCCCGAAGTGTAATATTGTACAAGTGTACACTGTCACCAGTGGGCACGCACAGGTGTGACAAATTCAAAAAAAAACACAGAACTTCGAACCCTACAAAATTTTAATTTTTGGTAGTCTCTAAAGTAAATGTTTTTGGGGGTGGCCAGGGTCACCTCACATCACAAAAAACACAATTTTGGATGTGTGTGGTGTGTGGGGGGGGGGGGGGGGGGGGGGGGTGTACCCCTTGCTTCACCCGTGAACCCTTTGGGAGCGGGGAAAACCTATTTTCTTTTCCTTCTTGCTTTTTTTCTTTATCGCATATCTGTTTTTTTCTGCCATTGCGTTTCAAAGCAAAGTGTGGTAATAATGAGGGAAAAAAGTCAAAAAAGGGATCGGTTTTTAGGCGTCTATGCCGCCCGGGCTGGCCCGGAGGTCAAAATTTTTCCAGTCGTGTGTTGGGGCAAAGGGCAGGAAATGTTTGGGGTAGCCCATTTTTTTTAGGTCACTCTTCTCCCCAACTGCAGCATTTCCCTTTTCCCCCCTTCCTCGTAAGCGTTTAATATCGGACCCCTTAACAATTCTCGTTCAAATGTTTCTACTTTCCAAAACAATAAAATTCAAATTTTTCATCTCGCTAATAGATGAATTGTTTTGCTATAAAGAAAAGCGAAATTTTTTTCCCCCACGATGCACCATTGGGAAAAAAGTTCCGGGCGCTTAACTGTTTTTTCTTCCTTCCCCCCCCCCTCACGCATGTTAGTGTCTAAATTTACACTGGCCCCGTCTGACACCCTCCCTGCATCACCTCACCAATTTTCAGACACACAGTGTGAAAACCACGAGGTCTGTGTGTGATGGAAAAGTACTGCCCACGTGGGCAGCACCAACTGTCGGCTGCGGTCGTATTGGAATCTAGCGGCAGCCTCCGTTACTGTCGGCTGCGGCCGGATCGGGGACTAAAGGGTTAAGAAAGTAACGATGACCAATCCAATCCAACCTTGTTTACAACCCCGCCAACCACAAAGGCCATATCAGGGCTGTCACCTCATAAAATTAAAAATCTCAGATTAAAACTGTTCAACTATATACAGATTAACTCCTCTCCTTCAATGTGACGTGCCGAAGCTTAAGATTCGGCAGAATTACGAATTTTAAAAAAAATACACTTAGTGATGTTCAACTCAAGGGAAAGTTCTCTGGCCTGTAGGGCAATCATTTTTCTAAACAAAGTTGCTTTCCTTGACCATAAGTTTGCCTAGTTTGCTTGTGTTGGCTACTTTTCTTTGACATGTTGACAAGCGTATTCTTTGGGATTTCGAGCTCTCCAGTGTTATGATTTTAAAAACAAAAAATGTATAGTGCAATAAGTGACATCAGATGGATTCAGCCAACTTCAGGGAACTTTACTTTGGTGAAAAATCATCACACTGCTGCTTCAAGGGGACTAGTTGATGAGCAGTTCAAGCCATGTAAGATAAGCAACCCTAATTTTCAAAACTTTTTTATTTTTCAGCATTCAGTGACATATTTTGAAAATTTGTTTAAAAAAAATTACAGTCATCTAATGAAAATCTGTATAACAATCTCAAAAGTAGATACAATAAACTTTTCAATGATGTATAATCTGCATGTCTGTTTTATGTTGGGTAAATCTGCTGAATTTTTCAAATATAGCCAAAATCACGCGTCACAACAAAATGTCAGGATCCATTTTACTGCGACTCATTGAGTTAAGAAAGTAATGTGACCATCCAATCG
>CM054140.1:63410699-63412429 GCA_028751875.1 Rapana venosa | reverse complement strand
TTACATTTGGCGAAATAAACATACATACATATATACATTACATAAAACATACATACAAATACATACATACAACATACATACATACATATTTTACATACAAACATACAACATACATACCACACAAACATACATACATGTATACTACATACATACATCGAACTTTACATACAGTAAAACATACATACAGTATCCCTACATACATACATGTATACATACATACATAAAAATTTCATACATACATACTACTACATACAACATACATGCATACAATACCATACAACAGCAATACAACTACAACAACAACATCATACAACATACATACAAAACAACATACATGTTACATACAACATACATACAACATCATACATACATACATGCAACCTACCAAACACACAACATCATACAACTTAAAACCACAAACACACACACACACCACACACACACACACCACACACAACCACGCACGCCACACACGAGAGATGAGAGAGAGAGAGAGAGAGAGGAGAAGAGAGAGAGAGAGAGAGAAGAAGAGAGAAGAGGGGAGAGGGGAAAAAGGAGAAGAGGGAAAAAACAGACAGAAGACAACAACAACAACAGAAGGAAGAAAAAAAAAAAAATTTTCAACAGTAAAGCGCGAGAGAGAGAGAAGGAGAGAGAGAGAGAGAGGGGGAAGAGAGAGAGGGGGAAGAGGGGAGAGGAGGAGAAGAGAGAGAAGGAGAGAGAGAGAGAGAAGAGAGAGAGAGACGACAGACAGACAACACAGATAGACAACAACAGGCAGACACACCAGAGGAACGAGAGAAAAACGAAAAGGGACACACCCACAAAACACACACACACACACCCCAAAACAAAAAAAAACCCCAACAACACACAACACACAGAAATCATTGCAAAAATCGAACATTACCCTTTTAAAATACCGTAGTAAAAAAAACTTTAAACTTTTTTGCCATCCTCTTCAAATCTGGTTAAAGGGCTTCTGATCAATCACACACTTTACTATCCTGCCTATCCTGTTACCTACCCTTTATCAAAATCATCACTGAAACCAAAAAACATTTCATACTAGCAACGTGCTGTGGGGTGGGTTTTCTACGTCTTCTGTCTGTCCACTATCACTATCTGTCTATGTATATGGATGGATGGAGGGATTAGGGGTGTAGGGTGGATGGATGGATGTATGTATGTATGGAGGGGTGGATTAGGGATGGGTGGATGGATGTAGGGGATGTATTGGTGTAGTATGTATGGCCTTCTGTATTATCTATCTATCTATCTACTACTTCATCTACTACTATCTACTTCTATCTATCTGTCTGCTGTCTGTCTGTCTTCTTTGCTTCTGTCTGTCTATCTACATCTATTGTTCTATCTATCTACCTACCCCTTTTTTCTATGTGTGCTATCTATCTATCTACTATCTATCTATCTATCTATCTATCTATCTATCTATCATCTACTATCTATCTTCACACCCACACCAAAATTCTTTGTTAAAGGGTGGGGGGTGTGTGCGCGCCGCGCGTGTGTGTGTGTGCGTGCGTTGTGTTTTTTCCCCCACTCTCTCCCCCCCCCCCCCCCCCCCCCTTTTTCCTCCCTTCCCTCCCTTTCCCTCTCTCCTTCCCCCTCCCTTCCTTCCCCCCCCGTTTTCTCTCCCTCCCTTCTCCTTTCCTCACTCTCAGACTCTCATTTCCTTAACCAAAATGAATACGAGACTTTTTTTTTTT
>CM054140.1:63390699-63395699 GCA_028751875.1 Rapana venosa | reverse complement strand
AGACGGAGTGAGGGCGATCGTTCGGTGAGATTGGAGATTGTGAGAGACGCGGAGAAGAGAGGATGCGTGAGTAGTGGGATGAGAGAGATCGAGATGGAGTCTGGTTTCGGATAAGGGAAGTCGGATAGAGTTTTGTGAGAAGGATCAATTTTGAGAGAGAGCGATGGATTGAGGAGACTGAGTGGATGGAGAGGAGAGTGAGACGAGAGAGAGACAGACTAGACAGACTGAAATACACAAAGGGGAAACACACAAAGACAGACTAATATGTGATATCATTGGTCTCTATTTTTCAAAAACCCTCCAATATTTTAATCAGGAAGAGAAATATATAGTATAAACATACAGCATCGCCTGCCACAATCCCCACATTTAACAATACCTGCTGAAACTAAAGCTTAGGCAAGCAGAAACTTGTTTTTTTTTTTTTTTTTTTTTTTGGGTTTTTTAATCCAATTTTGGTGGTAGGTGACATTTACTTGGAACACACATACTCATTTAAAATATCGATTTCCCCAAGCTTTAAGTTATAGCACAGCAACGAGCGAGGTGACCACTTTGATGTGGTGACCATTTTTTTGCGGCTTTGGCTTAAGTTCAGGTCCCCAGTTCAACCTAGCTGTAAATTATTGGGTACTCTGCCTCTTTAAGGTCAGGGAAAGGTAAAGCAGCGAGGGTGAGAGGAGATGGGCGCCGCCCTCAATATGCTGGCCCCGGAAAGAAGGTGAGGTCTTCTGATGCCTCAAGCTCGCCTAACGACCTTATAAGGTTATGGGACACTTGAACTTTTACGTTTTTGATGTTGTTGCGAGAGTGTTTGTTTTGGTTTTTTTTTTTAGTTTGCGTGTGTCCTTTTTTTTTTTAAAAGGATTGGCCAAGGATACCATTTTTAGCGTGAAATACTTTTAAGTCGTTCCTGAGAAAAAAATCGACAAAATGGGGCACTCACACACAAAAAAAAGCAGGGAAAATCTGCGTGTGTGTGTGTTTGCGCTGCGCGCGCGTTCGCGTGTGTGTGTATTGTGTGTGGGTGGGTGTGTTCTGGATATATCGTGTGGGCGTGTGGTATGTGGGTAATGATAGTTAATATATAAAAGCCTCGTTTTATATCAACCCCTTTTATATCAACCCTACCCGCTCCACGTCGAAATATGAGCCACACTTCATAAGTGGGTTACATGGTTTATCTATTAATTTCTTTTTTTAGATTCCTTCTTTCTCTTCTTTCTTATCCTTCCACCCCACCACCCCCCCCAACCACCACAATATAAAATAAACGGACAAAAACAAAATTAACAATACCCCCCCCCCCCCAACACACACACACACATCTTGTTTCTGTGACTCTGAAGGAATAAGCTTATCAGTATGTTGGCTTCCAATTACGCACGCAAAATAAAAAAAGGGAGCAATATTCACAAGATCAAAGGAGGTCAGAACAAACATTTTGAAAAAAGTCAAAAAAGTAATTACTCCTGGGTTGAGGACAAACCCCCCCTCCACCCCCACTCCCCCTGCTTCCCCTCCCCTCCCTTCCGCTGTCCACCATCCCTCCGCCCTTCAACACACACACACACACACACACACACACACACACACACACACCCACACCACAAGAGTAACCTAGTTCGTTACCCCCCCTTGTCCTTTCCCCCTTCCCCCTTTCTAAAAATAATAAATCAGTCAAATGATTTAGATTCAGGATGATGCGCGCGCACGCACGCACACACGCTACGCACGCGCGCGCCGCGCGCGCGCCACATACCACCCAACACACCCCACACGCGCGCAATACGCATGCACATAAACGCGCGTCGTATACTCACGCACCACAACACATACTACGCATTGCACACACGCGCGTAAAACACACACCAAACACACACATTCGCCATCACTCATACATACACCAGTCTTACAGTGCTCGCACACACACAAACACACACACCCACACACGCGCGCGCGCGCGCACAACACGCACAACATACACATACACGCACACAGTCACACCACACATACACGCACAGTCACAACACACACACCACACACACACACACACACACAACACACTCAACCACACACACACACACAAACACACACAAAACACCGTGAGTGGCAAAGTTGTAAATATATAGTGTGGCTTTTTGATGGGTAATCCTTTTTAGATTATTTGTTTTTCTTCTTTTTGATTAAAATAGTAGATTTCTTTTTTGGGGGGGCGCACCAATTTTTGACTGAAAAAGTTAGAGTTGTCAAAACAACTCGGCACGCACGTGTACATACACGTACATGTGTGAAGAAAAAGGTTTTGATAAGAAATGTATAAAGATAAATGGACCTGGATGAAGTATTACTGCTTGATACAGTGACGCCAAACTTACCCTACCACCTCTTACTCCTCCTCCTCTGCAGAGAGGGAGGGAGGGACGGAGAGAGGAGAGAGAGAGAGGACGAGAGACGAGAGAGAGAGAGAAGAGAGAGAGAGAATTGAAGCTTCAGAGATGGAGAGTGAGAGAGAGAGAGAGTTAGAGTGAGGGGAGAGTGACGAGAGAGAGAGCGGAGATTTAAAAAGAGAAAGAAAGAATGAGAGAGGAGAGGGGCGGTGGAGGGAGAGGGGAGGGATGAGAAGAGAGGGAGAAGGACGAGAGAGAGAGAGAGTGAGAGATGATGAGGAGAGAGATAGATGAGATGATTGCGACGTCCAGAGTAGAGAGAGAGAGAGAGAGAGAGAGAAAGTGAGTGAGAGAGAGAGATTGACGAGAGAGATTGAATGATTTATATTTTTCGTTATATGATAGACAACTGTAGTTGCTGTCTGAGCGTTCGGTCGATGACGACGAACGGCGACGGACGACGGACCGCGAAGAAGAAGAAGAGAAGAGAAGAAGGAAGAAGACGAGGAGGGAGGGAAGAGGAGCAAGGAAAGGAAGAAGAATGGAAGAAAGAAGAAAGGAGAAGAAGAAGAAGCAGAAAGAAGAAGAAGTCGATGAAGAAGATGAAGACGAAAGAAGAAAGAAGAAGAGGAAGAAGCAGAAGCAGAAGAAGAAGAAAGACAAGAAAAATGCAAAGAAGCAGCAAGAAGAAGAGAAGAAAGAAGAGAAGAGAAGAAAAAGAAGAAGAAGAAGACGAAGACGACAAAGAAGAAAAAAACAACAACCCTTTAACCTTCATCCCCAAGGTCCGTTTTTTAGCTAACAACTACCACTCACACTCTTGGGAATTCTTCCTTCACTATGACGCGCCCAAAAATAATCAGATCTGTGACCTCTGTTTCTGTCCACTCCATTACTGAGAGAGAGAGGAGAGATGAGAGTTAGAGGATTTGAGATCGATGATGAGGGGGAGAGATGGAGAGATGGAGAGAGGAGAGAGAGAGAGGAGAGAGAGTTGGGGAAAGGACAGAACAGGACAGTACAAGGCAGGACGGGGCAGGACAAGGAGAGGACGAGTGTGGCAGGAAAGGACAGGACAGAGGACAGGGAACAGGGACAAGCGGACAGGATATGGAGGGAGCAGGACCAGAACAGACAGAGGACAGGACAGGATTGAGGCAGGCCAGTGACAGAGACAGGACAAGGCAGGACAGGAGAGGGCAGGGAAGGGCAGGGAAGAATCAGGGCAGGACAGAGGACAAGGGACCAGACAGGACAGAGACAGGACTGGACCATGAGGAGGGCAGGACAGGAGAGGGCTCAGGACAGAACAGGACAGACAGGGCTGTAGGACATGAGTGCGACAGAATAGGACAGAGACAGGGACAGGACATGATTTGAGGGCAGGTAAGGACAGGAGGGCAGGACAGATAATAGGAGACAGGCCAGCAGTCAAGACAGGGATTAGGACAGGGTCAGGATCAGCAGAACAGGTTTAGGGCAGGACAGGCAGAGACAAGGACAGGACAAGACAGGACGGACAGAACAGAGACAGGATTACTGAGGAAGGACTTTAGGACCAGGACAGAACAGGATAGGACAGGGCAGACAGGACAGAACAGGATTGGGCAGGAGAGGGGATAGGAAGACAGGACAGGACAGGGCAAGACAGGAGAGGGCAGGGGACGGACAGAACAGTGGCAGGACAGGAAGGACAGGACCGAGACATGAGAGGGAGTGACAGGACAGGCCAGAGAAGGAAGGACAGAGACAGGATAGATCGAGAGGGCAGGACACGGGACAGAGACCTGGACAGGACAGAGACATGACAGAGATCAGGGCCAAGGAGGACAGGACAGGACTGACCAGGACAGGGCAGGAGACAGAGGATCAGAAGGACCAGAGGACAGGACAGACAGGGCAGGACAGAGACAGGACAGACAGGACAGGACAGACGGGGTCAGTGACAGGGCAGGAGACAGGACAGGACAGGACAGAGACAGGACAGGACAGCAGGAACAGGACAGGGCAGGAGACAGTGACAGGACAGGACAGAGACAGGCGGAAAGGAAAGACAGAGACAGGGACATGAGAGGAAAGAAGGACAGGACAAGATAGGACAGAGACAGGGCAGGACAGGAAGAACAGGACATTGCAGAGACAGGAGAGGGACAGTACAGGACAGAGACAAGACAGGGGCATGGAGGGGGGCAGGAAAGGGGGGCAGGGCAGGAGAGGCAGGCCAGGAAGGGGAAGGAGAGGGCGGCAGGAAAGGGGACAGGAGGGGAGGGCAGGAGGAAGGAAAGGGGGAAAGGGCAGGGGAGGAAGGCAGAAAAGGGCAGGACAGAGACAGGGGTAGGGTATGACTAACAGGGCAGAACGGAAGGGGCAGGACAGGCAGGACAGGACAGAACAAGCCCGAACAGGATGAGGAAGGACGGGACAGGAAGGACGGGCAGGGACAGAGACTGACTCTCGCATGTGAGAACTGGCCAGTAACATTTGTGTTTGTCGGGGAATAAAATACACCAGTTTCTTACTGACTAGTTTGAAAGATGGAAGGGTGGGGTGGGGGTGTGGGGGGGTTAACCCAACCCCCCCCCCCCCCCCCCCCCCCCCCCCCCCCCC
>CM054140.1:63345521-63390199 GCA_028751875.1 Rapana venosa | reverse complement strand
CCTGGAAAGGCAGAACAGAGAGAAGATGGGGAAAATGGTTGCTGGTCTTTGAGGGTGCCCCCCGGTGTCAACTCGGGACAGATAGATAGATGATAGATAGATTTCCTTGGAGATAAAAAATGATTTTGTCTAACGCACACAGACATGCACACATGTTTGCGCCCATCCCACTCCACTTCACACATGCAGACAAAATATGTGCGCATACACACCCACATGCACACACACACACACACTCACACATACGCATGCACTACACACACACATGCAGACAAAATATGTGCACATACACACCCACATGCACACACACACACTCACACACACATAACACACATGCACGCATGTGTATGCACATGCACACAAGCAGCCATAGCTCAAGGTACAAGTAGTGGGAAAAATATCTTAACAGCAGCTTTTCCACTGTGCATTCACTGTAACAATGCACCCTTCGGATTGAGACTATAAACCAAGGCCCCCGTGTTCAACGCATGCAGAACATCTTGCGCACACGTTAAATCCTGTTCCGCTTTTCGAAGAGTAGGCCATTGTGTGCTGGTGGAAACAGATGACAAAATTTAGAAAAACCGCATACACATGGGGACTGGATGTAAAAAAAGCACATGAGTGCTTATTCCATTATCCTCGATATAAAAGAATTAATAAATAAAAATTAAATAAAATAATCTCCCCCTCCAGTCAGTTTTCTCAGCATCACTGTTACCCAATTTTTCTAAAACAAAAAATGACACCATTTTATTATTACGTGACGCCAAAGACATCATTCATCTATAATGATATACACCAGAAAGCTGCACAATATTCTTTTTTGTTATTACTGTCTATTAAATTTTTTAAAGTCATTTATCTTCCAGGCGTTGACACAGGGAATTGACAGTAGAATTGGTTTTGGGACCCTGTTTTAATGTGTATATAGTTGGCTGTGTGGTCAGTGGAGCTATAAAAAAAGACGATTGGGTTGGATTGGAAACATAATAACAGAACCCACCTGCACACAAGTACACACTCATCTTTAATATATCACAAGTATAATTTTTTCCAATTTCAAAAATGAAAAAGAGCCCAGGTTTTACTATGTTGTAACCTTTAAAACCCCAATCTTTGAATAACAAAAAAAAATTAGTGTGTTGACTAGGCCAAACCTGCAATATTTATGCCCCATATAATTTTCCACAACGCGGTGCCCATCCTGGGTTGACCATGTGGTTGGCCAGGGCATTGATACAAGGAAAAAAACAGTAGAGTTGGTTTTATACCGTTTTAATCTGTATGTAGTTGCACAGCTTTATTCTGAGGTTTAAATTTTTATGAGGTGGGCATCTGATATGGGCCCCTGTGGTCGGCGGGGCTATAAACAACAGGATTGGATTGGAAAGCATGTGCTATTACATGAAGCCCAAAAAACCATTATCCATCTGTAATTACTATACACAAGAAAAGCTTCACAATATCCTCCTTTTGTAATTAACCTTGTATTAAAAATGGTTTAATTCATTTTTTCATTCTTTTTGAAAAGCAGCATATGGCCTTTATGGTTGGTGGGGCTCTTAACAACTAGCTTGGATTGGATTGGATTATAACTGACAGAATCCACTGCACCAAGTACACACTCAATTGTAATATATGAAGTATTATACTTAAAAAAATTCAAGCATGAGAGGAGCCCAGGTTTTAACCAGAATCCTTGAATTATTAAAAAAAAAAAAAGGGTGTCACCAAGGCTACACCTGCAATATCTATGCCCCCCCCCCCCCCCCCCCCACCCCCATATAATTGGCGGGGCATTGACACAGGGAATGACAGTAGAGTTGGTTTTGTACCCTGTTTTAATCTGTTTTTTGTGGCTCAGGTTTAATCTGAGATTTAAAATATTATGGGGTGACAGCCCTGATTTGGCTCTGTGGTTGGCAGGGCTATAAACAACGGAGTGGATTGGACGAATTGGCATAATAATAATAAAATGATATTAATAATATAGACATTTGTTTAATGTATTTCCTTACTCCACTTAAAAAGGGACGCATCCAAAAACCCCGGGATGCATGTACAATTCTGATGTAATGGGATGGATCGGCCTGACAAAGCGTAGGATTGGCTTATCTAAGTGAAAGGGAAAAATTCCCTGCTTCTTCTTGTCGCTTGTTAGTTATGTGGCATCAGCTCCGCTTGTGCTCATTCAGTTTGAAATTTTTTTTTCTTAAATAAACGCCGGTAGCTGCAATTTTCATGTAAACGATTTAACGGGGAGAAAAACTGTGTTTGTGATTTTTCCTCTTTGTCAAGTATCAGCCTTGTAAGTTTTGTCAGGGTGTGAAGTATGGGATTATTTCAGAGCTGTTGTGAATCGTGTTTTTTTCCCGTCTGATATTAGTGAAGATGTCATTTGTAAATTACTAAGAACAAGGTTGCTGTAAGGAATTGGTTTCATTTATTTATTTTTTTATAAAACTTTTAGTCACGAGATTTCTCTGCGTGAAATTCAGGCTGCTCTCCCCGGGGAGAGTACGTTGTCACAAGAGCAGCACCACCTTTTTTTTTGGTCTGCAACTGTATTTCTTTCCCTTCAGAGTGGCTTTTTCTAAGAATTTTTCCAGGGACAACTCTCTTGTTGCCGTGGGTTCTTTTACGTGCGCTGCATAATTTTCTGTAACACACGGGACCTCGGGTTTTTCGTCTCATCCAAAAAACTAGCGCCCAGACCACCACTCATGGTCTAATGGATGGGGGGGAAAAGTTTTGGGCCCAGACGGGATACGAACCACGCACACTTCCGACCCGTACTTTTCGCTTTTTAACAGGGGGCCGTAACCTCTGGGCCCACCAAGGGTTTTTTATTCATTTTACGCGTGGTTGATGTGGTTTTTCCCACAATGATGCCCCAAAAGGGTTGACCCCTTTATGGTTGACCAAGATGTTGATGCAAGGAACGAAGAGGTTGGTTTTTATACCTGGGTTTTTAAACATATATTGTTCACGATTTTTCTGGATTAAAATTTTTGAGGGGCAGCCCCGATATGGCCCCTTTTGGTTGGCGGGGGTATAAAACAACAGGATTGGATTGGATTGGGTTTAAATTTCTTTCTTAAGGAGTTCAGTGAAAAAAGGACCTACCATTTTGTGGTGATCATATTTTGGCTAATTTGAAAAATTCACAGATTTACCCAAAATAAAACAGACATGAAATTATACATCATTGAAAAGTTTATTGGTTGCTTTTGAGTTGTTATAAGTTTTTCAATAGATGATGTAGTATTTTTAAAATTTTCAAAATATGTCCTGAATGCTGAAAAAAAAAAGTTTAAAAATTGGGGTTTGTTTTTAAATGGCTTAAATGTTCTCGTGTCCCCTTGAAGCAATGTGTGTTTTTTCCCCAAAAGAAAAGTTCCCAAATTGGGCCCGAATTATCTGATGTACTTTTTGCACTAACAATTTTTTTTTTTTAACATCTAACCCGGGCCTCAAACCCCCCCAAAATTTGTTGAAACAGGCAAAGAAAAGTAAACCGAGCAAATAGAAAAACTTATGGTAAAAAAAGCAACTGCTTTAAAAAAAAGATTGCACACGGGCCAGAGAGCTTTCCCCTTGAGTTGAACATGCTTAGTGTATTTTTTAAAATTCGTATTCTGCCGAATTTTAATTCGGCACGTCCAGTGAAGGGAGGAGTGCCGAAGATTAAGTTTCGGACAACTTCATTGATTTAATCTGATAAGTTAAACTTTTTTTTAATAGAGATTTCTAATTTTAAAGGGGGTGCCCCCTGTAGGGCCTTTTGGGGTTTGGCGGGGTTTTAAAAAAAGATTGGTTTTGATTGGTCATCATTACTTTTTTTAAGGGGTTTCACGTGGCGCAGAAAACTTACTGTTTGGTAGTCATTTTTTTATCGTGTATACTGATTGTCCTTTAATACTGATGTCAGCCCGTCTGTAGGGGAAAACAAATTTTTATTTTCAAATCACAAATTTTCTACCCCCACACATAATTTTTTACCCAATTTACAAAGTATGCCACACACATACATTACACAACAACACACCACACACACACCACCCCACAACCCACCTTTTACCCACCCACCCCACGCACACACACACAACCCACACACACACCCACACACAACACACAACAACAAACACACAACCACACCAAAACACACAACCTTTTCCCCGCGCAACCCGCGCCTCGCACGCCGCCACACACACACCACACACCAGGTCAGAAAAAAGAAATGAAGGGGGCCCAAAATTTTTCCTTACAAAGGGCTGTAAATTTGGGTAGATGTAAGAGAAAAATAGGGTTCGGCAGGGATGAATGAAGTTAATGCCCCGCTGTCCCCTTTCTGGAACGCCGCACAGTTTTATTCTGAGATTTAAAATTTTATGAGGTGACAGCCCTGATTTGGCCTCTGTGGGTTTGGGGGGGGCTATAAAAAAGTTTGGATTGGATTGCGGTCGGTATAGCCCAGTGGTTAGAAAGTGCGTGGCAATCTAAAGACCCGGCTTCGATTCCCGTTCAAGGGGAATTTTCCCCCTTTGGAGTAACATCGGTGCAGACTCCACTCTCCCCCAAATCCTTCGGATGAGACTATAAACCGAGGTCCCATGTGCAAATGCACGCAGAGCATCTTGCGCACCCCGTTAAAATCCTGTTCCGATTTTCGTAAGAGTAGGCCACTGGGTGCTGGTGGGAAAAAGATGACAGAATTGACACAAAACCCCATACACACGGGGACCGGATGTAAAAAAGCACATAAGTGTTTATTCCATTTATCCTCGATATAAAGAATGAAATGTTAAAAAAAAGTTAAATGAAATCTGGAGGGGCCCCTGCCCAAGGCAACCCAACACCCAGTAGACCTTCACCTTTAGGTTTGTAGGGAGAGTACTGAAGGTCAGCCATGAAGCTGGAGCACAAGGCACCAATGGAGAAGATGACCGGACGAAGGGAAAGGTTGTGGAAAAGAAAACCACAAACAGCAAATGCTCAGTTCATGTCCATCCCAATAGTAGTAGGAAAACCAAAGATTCCGACTTCAGTACTTCTTTGCCTATGTAGGAGATTTTGTGGCACCATAGTTGCTTATGGAGATTGGCACAGAGAAGAGCAAACCGTGGTAAACAGCACCAGTGATCGCAGTTAACATCGTCATGAATGGTCAACAACTTGAAGGGGTAGACTCCTTTAGATATCTTCAGAAAGCTTCAGAGCAACTTCAGAAAGCTTTAGAGCAACTTCAGAAAGCTTCAGAGCAAATTCAGAAACTTTCAGAGCTACTTCAAAAAGCTTCAGAGCTATCATTGTCATCTGTTCCTAGCAGCACAAAATGGCCTACTTTTCAGAAAGGCAGAATATGTTTCTAACGTATGTGCAAGATGTTCTGCATGCATTCGCATGCAGGACCTCAGTTTATAGTCTCATCAGCATTGAGTTTGATTTTTTTCACCAAACTGGGAAGAAAGGGCAAAGCTGGTAATCGAACCCAGAACTTCATGATTTACTTGCTAGGCAGGTGGATGTCTTAACCACCCTGCCACCTTCCTTCTTATGTTGTGACTTTAACATAGATTCTTTGATTTCCTGTTTCAGATACGACAACCACCAAAAGCAGATGATGTGTTTGGGGCAGCATGAGAAAAGAGTAGAAGCAGGGGTGTATGTATGTGTGTGTGTGTCTCATAGTGTTGGTGTATAGGTATCGGTGGGTATGTTTTGTTACACTCTTGGTCAACAACATGTATGTCACACAAGGTGTGGTTCTCCCACAATACAGTGACCGTGCTGAGTGGACCCTTATGGTTGATACAAAGAATGTCAGTAGAACTGGTTTTAAATCCTGTTTTAATCTGAATGTAGTTAACACAGTTTAAATCTGAGAGTTAGAAAAAGTTACCAGGTGACAGCCCTGATATGGCTTCTGTGGTGGTGGGGCTGTAAATAAAAGGATTGGGATAGATGGGTAATAAGCACCACCAGAAAGAAATATAGGGGAGGGGTATATATGTTAGTCTGTATTTTTCTTCAGCATACAGTTTTATCATTTTTCATTACCAAATTTGTGTTATAATTCTAGTTTTCATCACTTGCAGAATTTTGTGTATAATATATTATACTATACCACAACTGCAAGAACTTGACATAATTATTATTTATACTTGCCCAGGGAATGTACTACTAAACAAGTTAGGAAGTGTCACCCGTAAGGGACATTGTATAATAATATATGCCATATTACAACTACACAGAAATAACAATGTAGACTTGCACAAGGAGTTTTCAGTTAGAGGTGTTACCACACAAGGTACATGTTTATTTGCTATACCACAGCTGTGAAGAAGTAACTGTACATTTGCACAGGGAATAGTTTTTAATGTAGAGATGGGTCTCCACATAAAGAGCACATGCTGTACCACAGCTGTGAAGAAGAAATAAGACGTCAGCATGTATACTTTGCACAGGAAGTTAAGCACCTAAAACATTCGCTTTGTATTGGCGTCACCGCCCCATCGTTCCCAAACCTCGATTAAAAACCTTTTGGGGGGCGCCTTAGAAAAAATTTTGTTTTTGGATAGTGCATCAAAAGACTAAAAAATGCAGAAAAGAGCTTTAAGGCTAAAACAAAGAACTAAAAAAGGATGGGATGGGGAAAGGGGGGGTGCTGGGATAAGGAGAGTGGATTTGGGTTTTGGGGGGGGGGGGGGGGGGGGGGGGGGGGGGGGGGGGTGTGGTGAACATTAGTTTGTGGCATTTTGTTTATATTCTATCTGTGTTTTCAGAGTTGGTGTATGGAGGCAGGAGGGACGGGGAGAACTGTCAGGATTCGGGGTTGTGTAAGTATGCTCTGTGTGTTGTGTGTGTGTGTCTGTGTGCATCCAAGTGTGTGCATATGTTTGTGTGTGTGTGTGTGGTTGTAAGACAGGGGTGCATACATTATTCAAAAAAATTTTTAAAATTTTTTTTTCCCTGCCTCATCTTCTGTGACATTCCTTTCCTGTTGTCCTCCTATGAATCCTAGGGATTTGAACCCGCGCCCTCCAGCCCATACCAAACATGCCACTGTGCCTTGGCAGTTGGTCTGTTATCATGGTGTGTGTTTCTCACTCAGAGTTGATGTACCATACATAGCAGCTGAAGACATTGTATTGTATTCCGTTTTAAGTCATGGCAGATTTCCCTGCTACTGGAAATAACAGTAGAGTTGGTTTTATTCCCCTGTTTTATCTGTATATAGGTGCATTGGAAATAACAGTAGAGTTGGTTTTATTCCCTGTTTTAATCTGCATATAGTTGCATTGGAAATTACGTAGGGTTGGTTTTATTCCCTGTTTTAATCTGTATATAGTTGCAGCACAGTTTTATTCTGAGATTTAAAATTTTACGAGGTGACAGCCCGATATGGCCTGTGTGGTTGGCAGGGCTATAAATAGTGAGATTTGTTTGGGATTGGAGGTTTCTATGCCTGAATTTGGCTGCTTGTGTGTGTGTGGGGGAGCATGCGCGCGCGTATGTGTGTGCATGTGTGGGTGTACGTTTGAATTTGTCAACTTTTGTTAATTGGTATTGGTTGTATGTGTTGGGTGTGTTGTATGCAAGTGCTTTGATTTGGTTTTTGCAAGATACAGTGCTATAATAAATTCCATTAATTATTATTTATTATTAAGAGTGTGTTGCCTCGAGAGCAGTGCCACCCTTTTTTTTTTATTATTTTTTTTTTCCTGTCTGCAACTGTACTTACTTCCCTATCAGAGTGACTTTTTCCCACAGAATTTAGGCAGGGACAACTTTCTTGTTGCTATGGGTTCTTTTACGTGTGCTAACTAAATAGTTACGTGTAACTAACACACGTGACCTCGATTTATCATCTCATCTGAAAGCTAGCACCCAGGCCACCACTGGATGGGTGAAAAGTTTCGGGCCCAAACTGGGATCGAACCACTGCACGCTTCCAACCTGGGGTTTTCACTTTTAGGCAGGTGTGTTACCTCTGACCACTGATCCTCTATGGGACGGGATATCCTAGTGGTTAAAACATTGCGCTCGCTATCTGACAACCCCGGTTCAATTCCCGTTCAAGGGAATTTTCCCCTGGAGTTAACATCATTGCCGACTCCACTCTCCCCAAAAGTCCTTCGTAGGAGACTATAAACCCAGGGCCCCATGTGCGAACGCACGCAGAACATCTTGCGCAACACGTTAAACTCCTGTTCCGCTTTTGTAAGAGTTGGCCATTGTGTGCCATGGGAATAGATGACAATTTACACAACCCCATACACACGGGGACTAGATGTAAAAAAGACATAAGTGCTTATTCCATTATCCTCAATATAAAAGAATAAAATGAAAATGAAAAAATGGGACATCTACAGAAGGACTGATGTGTGAAGGAATGTCAGCAGTCTGGCTTTTTCTTCAAGGTAAGGTTCCTTTCACTGGTGTATGTCAAGTCAAGTCAAACTTTATGTTATGTATGTATATGTGTGTGTGGTGTGTGTGTGTGTGAGTAATAGACACTGACACATAGTCAAAATGTTTTTTCATTTTTTGTTCAGAGTTGGTGTACCAGGACAGAGGGATGTTGGAAATGCTAGGAGCTGTCTTCCCCTCTAGTTTAAGTAGAGGTGAGTGATGAGTGTGTGGGGTGTGTGTGTTGTGTGTGGTGTGTGTGTGGTTTTGTGTGTGAGAGAGAGAGATCTAATGATTTTTTGTGACAGGTAATAAACCCCATATTTCAGAGGGGTGACTGAAATGCAAGAAAACCCTTTAAATTGTAAAAATACAACCTATTACGGCATAGAGCTTCCGGGAAAAATGTTATAAATCAAAGTATTCTAATTCATTTTGTTATAGGAAAATGGTCTTGTGTGATTTGTCCACTTGTCTCAGCAGTCCCAGTTTGTGTCCAAACAAAAGGACAAGGTTTTTTTTAAGGATGTGGTTTTGGGTTTTTATCTCGTTTTATGTGTCATTATTGTGGTGTCTCCCACAACGCGGTGCCCCCTGTCCTTTGTTTGACCCTTCGGTTGGCCAGGGCGTTTGATACTAGGAAATGAACAGAAGAGTTGGTTTTAGTCTGTTATAGTTGCTCAGTTTTAATCTAAGGTTTCAAATTTTATGATGTGACAGCCCCGATATAGCCTCTGTGGTTGGCAGAGCCATAAACACGAAGATTGGATTGGGTCAAATAGGATGGAGTGCTGCCAACATTTTTCTTTTGAAACATCACTTTTGGGGTTGCTGTTGGATATTCTCTTCTCTGTATGCAGTGACAGCTCGTGCCGTTTTGTTTTTTGCTAATTTTCTTGCCTGTGCCATAATTTCTGCTTAGGGCATGGCCTGTGGGTTTTGGTCTACTACTAGTCTTTCTGAAATTGTCTTTTAAAAATTTAAATTTTCCAAGCCGTCTTGATTTTCAGAGAACGATTCTGTTTGGGTTTGTCACAAAAATTTATGTCCAGTTGTGTTGTCAGGGTTAGTATGTGCAGCAGTTTTAAAAAGTCTGTAGTTCAGTTTTGCTTCTTAAAAAGTCTTATTTTGCTCTCTGTGCTGTCCTTAAATTAGCAAGTTATAAAGTGAAAATATCTCCCAAGGGAAGTAAATCCCAACATATGCACCCCCATTACACAGATCATAAATAAACAAAATTCTTTTTTTTCTTACCAAATGCATAAAAGTTTTTTTAAAAAAAAAAATTCCAAAGACATCACTTCACCCGTAATTGCTGTTCTGTTTGTAGTAATGGTATGGGAGGGAAAATAAATCACAGTAAGCAAGTAGAGGAAACATTGTTCATAACTCGGTCATAGCTCATAACAAGGTTGTGTTTCACTTCAGACTTGTCTTACTTCAAAATGTCCCAGTGTAATTTAACTTCCCAGAACACGCTTACCATCATTATTATGTCTTGAAATGAATTCAAGAAGTTTTAAAGGCTCCCCATGCATCACTTTTCCTGAAAAACAAAATAAGAAAAAAGTTTTATTTTGAAAATGAACAGCAGCTAAAATTTCTTAGTCAACCCTCTTAAAGCAACATTCAAATTGGCATTGAAGGCCTTCTCTTCTGAAAGAGACCCCTGTTGCAATGCGTTTTGGGTTATGCAATAAGAATGAAAATGTATGGAATTTATGTAGTGCTGAATCTTGTAAAGTACAAACAAATCAAAGCGCTTACATTCATGCTGTCGCGCATAAGTAGGATGAAGAGGATACCAAATTAACACACACACACTTTTAAACACACATATTGCACACACCCCACACGTGCACACACACACACACAACACACCACACACATGTTCACAAGCCTACATTAATACATTCGCTCGTCCCCACAGCGCGCTTAGGCAGTGCTATGAAAGTTGTTGACCTAATACTGGCGGTTGGTCGTGGTTGATCTGGGTTTTTTCAGTTTGAAGCTGTATCGTTCGGTTGCAGTTGATATGGGACAACAGTTGGTTACAAAGTGGTGTAGTTCAGTTTTTTGCCCACCTAGATAAAACTCAGGTCATTTTCATATCACTCACTTTTATTTGCTCAGATCCCAGGGAACCTTGCGGTATGTGACTTTCTGATGTACAAATAGCCATCATGCATTGCTTCTGGAGTGTCAAGATGTCACAGAATATTAGACAAAAGATCCTTTCTTTGTGATGTGCCCCGGGACAATATTTTTAACTTCCTGAGAGAATCGGTCTTTTTCGGTCTGATATGAGTGAAAGTGTGATTAGTTAATCACTAAGAACAAGGTTGTTTTAAGGAATTCTGGTTGTGGTTTGATCTCGTGGTATGTGTGGTGATGTGGTTTTTCCCCGCAATTGCTGTGCCTGTCCTGGGTTGACCCTTATGGTGGACCAGGATGTTGATACAAGGAATGACAAAGAGTTGGTTTTATACCCTGTTTTAATCTGTATATAGCTGCACAGTTTTATTCTGAGATTTTAAATTTTCAAGGTGACAGCCCCGATATGGCTTCTTGGTCGGCAGGGCTATAAACAAGAATATTGGATTGGTTAGTTTTTGCTTCAGCAGTATCTTCATCAATATTAAAAAGTCAGACATTTTGATGGACACTTTTTCATCAGTTGGAATTTCTTCCTGCTATGTTATTACTGATTGTGTGGCTGATCCGTGTCCGTTTTTCATCAGTTGGAATTTCTTCCTGCTATGTTATTATGATTGTGTGGGTGATCCGTGTCCGTTTTTCATCAGTTGGAATTTCTTCCTGCTATGTTATTACTGATTGTGTGGCTGATCCGTGTCCGTTTTTCATCAGTTGGAATTTCTTCCTGCTATGTTATTACTGATTGTGTGGCTGATCCGTGTCCGTTTTTCATCAGTTGGAATTTCTTCCTGCTATGTTATTACTGATTGTGTGGTGATTCCGTGTCCCGTTTTTTCATCAGTTGGAATTTCTTTCCGCTATGTTTATTAACTTGATGGTGTCGTCTGATTCCGTCGTCCAGTTTTTCAATCAGTTGGGAATTTCTTTCCTGTACGATGTTATGACTGATATGTGATGGCTGCATCCGTGGTCCGTTTTTCATCAGTTGGAAATTGCTTCCTGCTATGTTATTATGATTGTGTGGCTGCTCCGAGTCGTTTTTCAACAGTTGGAATTCTCCTGCTTCTTTTCATTACTGATTGTGTGGGTGATCCATGTCGTTTTCTTTTATTCTCCGGGCATACATCGTGGGCATCTACCCGTCACATTCACTGCATGAAAAAAAAAAGAAGAATTGAGCAGTGAAGGGAAACAGTGTCAGTGTAAACTTGTTTTCCTTGTAGAGTTCTGGATCTTAGAACGTTTTGGGAAATGGTGTTGGAAATAACAAACCAGGGGGTGTTGCGCATAGATTCTTTGATATGAATTCACCAACCTGTTGCTTGCTGCTTCTGCATTCTGTGGGGTTGCCTCAAGTTTATCACGTTAATAACACAGACAGTACATAACCTAGCCAAACCTGGGCTGCTGTTTTATGCAGTTATGATCTTTAGAGAAAGGGCATAACATTAAGGAGGAAGCTCAACACAGAAGAGCTGGAAAAGGCTATTCAATGTCAAACCTCCCCTGGGAAGGAACTGACATAAAAGGAAGAAGAGAGACCATCACAGACAGTGCACAAAAGCTCATCTATCTTTCACTAGTCCTTGTATATGATCTCATTCCCATTGTTGCTGATGGCAGTTATTTGTACCTAAAGGAGCAACAAAGGTCCATAAGCAAATAGCTCGTTGTGGAAGTTCTCAAGGAGAAGAATGGTTTATAAGGGCTGATCTCCACATGAGTAGTTTCAGGAAAATGAATCATTGGCTGATCTGACATCAGCAGTATTTTTATAGCTGTGTAGTAGTGTGGCTCCATCTGGTTTAGACAAGACGAAGCCTCGGGAGGAGAGAGAAGAGGAGAGAGAGAGAGAGAGAGAGAGAGAGAGAGAACGAGAGACTTCTCGAAAACCTCGACTTATTAATTGTCTAAGGCCAATAGGGTGTGGACATAAGATGAATACGAAAGGATGCATCTGAGCACCAAATCCACCACGAATTAGAAAAGTATACGCACATTTCACGACATTACATTAAACAGTTTCAAATTTCATCATGCTTTCGCACTCATACGCAACACCTCACATGTACTCTAGCGCACACTACACACTAATACTATGCGACATTACCACAATATACACTACGCGCATTGCACGACACTCACAAACACCACACACACACATACTGTACAACACACACACACCCACTTTAGATACAGCTGTTATCAATCATAGAAAGAGAAAACAAACCATATCAATTCCGGTTTAAAATGAATCAGGAACAAGTAATTAACATTTAATGTTGGAACATCGTTTTTAGTATGTTTTCCCGGCATTTCTTGATACATATAATATATAAATCTAGTGATATGAAAGATTAAAAGATGACATATATTCGCTGGCTGAATATGTTTGCCAGCTGGCTATTATATGGTACGTTTTTCAGCCACGCTGCGATGTTTTCTGACGGATATCTTTATATGATCATACCAGGACAGAGAAACATCACATGCACTTCATTCTCTTTCTAACACGTTTTTTTTACGAATGGACAGTTTCTTTTCTCGGCAATAGACGGTGTATCTAAATTTATGAAAATTACATTTCCGATACTCCAATTCGAAAACGCGCCAGAGCTACTAATAGATGTATTGAAAGTAATAGATGTCACTGATACTTTCTCTCTCGGACAGCACTTATTTCACTTTTATAAACTACGGTTACCATTTGGTTTCCAAAAAAAGAAAAGCCAAACCATCTTGACAGAACGCCATCTTTTTATTCTATCTGAATTCCGGTAATGAAAACGTTTTTTCATAGCCTCACTGTCCAAATGGTCACACATACGAGAGAGAATATCCATCTTTAGGCACAGCAGATTTACGGATATATGGTCCCCACTTGGCCAGACCCCCGATTATGAAGTTTAAACAGCATGTATGTTATGCACATTATAGAATACTTTGTAGTAGTCTGTTTCAGATAGCTGAACCCAATATTTGATGCAGCTTGCTGGCGAGTTTATTATGTACTGAGGGCTGTTTCCTAGTTTTCCACTACACTAATTGTTTGGCGCTCTTATTGAGATTTTCGGAATCTCTGTGCATGCAAGCAAGTGTAACTTTTTCTAATGCATATATTATTTGTGTACCCAAACTTTCGGTCGTTAGAGATAACATAGGGTCGGACTTGTGCGCATCAAACATTTTAAAGCCAAACTTTGGCAGAGTTCAACGCATTAGGAAAGGCACACTTCCAAAATGTCTGAGACTGCTTTCTTTGCTCGGCTTATCTGTTCATTCACTGCTAATAGTCCAGCTCTTTTGGTGGAAAATGGTTATATCAAATGATTGTAGGCCATCACAATTCTAATTTTTCATTTCCATAGAACCAGTTTCTCTTTTGATGTAAAAAAAACCCTCCCTTTTCTGAACACCATTCTTTAACTTTTTTCCAGATTTACTTTCAAGCTCGCCTCTCTTGGTGAGGAAAACAGCAGGCTTGAGTTTGGTTCGGCTAAGCCAATAACAGAGTTATGAATTAAGACAATTATACGTCGGCAAACATCATTAATGAATCTACTTTGTTTTTCAGTTGGTGATCAAAGCGTATTAGCATACTTCCTTTGGATCCACTATTTCATGTGCCAGTTCATTATTAATAAGAAAAGTAAAGGAGTATTGGTGAAGCAACAAACCTTTGTTTTAGACTTTGGCACATTTAAAGAGAGAACTCAGAATATTCATTCCGTTTCTTAACACCACATTTGACAGTATCAAAACTATGCTCTCTTAAAATGTTAAAAATCTTCTTACCGTGTATCCCTGCTTCTGAGTAAAAAACAGACCACCCAAACACAGGACGTTGAATACTATATATACTTTACAAAAATCCATATAAGCACATACAAGTTTTGATTATTCAAAAACTGGTTTCTGTATACCAAACATGTAGGGTGAAACTCATGATCCCCTGATTGAGTAATGTCTTTGTAATCCTGCCTGGCTTTCACCTTTATTTTATAGTTGCTTTCTGCCCATTCATACAATCTTTTGTTCAAGAATGGACGTCAAACTTGGCATAGTGAGCTAAACCAAAGGATATTTCCTATAATTACCTGGGTCATCTAGTTTTTTTCCCTTTTTGTGGAGTGGCACAAATTTATAGACTTGTGGTAACATTCAATGGGGTAAACGACCTGTGTCGGAGCATACTATTAAACATTCCTAAGGAGGAATAGCATGGATAGCACCCTAACGATGTTTAAGCATTCCTTGTAGAATGCCCCATAGGTCCAGTGGCTTTCCGTAATTTACCTAGATGTCTAACTGGGTTTTTCATCTCTTCTTCTGTTATGACCTGGTCCAGAACCTGGTCCCCCTTTCCTCTCCCCTGCTATAACATTGTTACCCTGCCCTCTTGTTTCCCGGGCCTGAATTCAATTTAGAAATCAGACATTAAAGTTTTCACGCCATTACTACTGTCGTTATTTAACTCTTAAGGAGCCGCATGTATGTGCTTTCCTGATTGATGACGCAAAATAGTTTGTAGGATCATTCATGAGTTTCATGTGTTGCCTCAAGTTGGATCTTTTTATAATCTTTTGCCTTTATGTTTAAGCATAATTTTTTTAGTCTTTTCTTCTTTCCTGATACATTGTTCTGTCCTCCTCTTTTTACCTGTTCTTATACTTCCTTAGGTTGCCTATCTAGCACAGCCTTCACACGGCACTTTTACACATTCTTGGTTCGTACCATTGGAGAAAAATACTTTTGAGAATCCCAGCTTTTCCCCCCGAATGATTTTATAAGCATTCTCGAGCTGCATATTTCATTAATGCTGATAATATACTCCCTCAAGTGCCTGATCTCTATGTGCTACTGTGGTGAGCTGCAAGCCTCTGCATTTTGTTTTGGAATTCTGCAGATTATCCTCATAATATTTCACAAAATCCTCTTCTTGTCTTTTCATTCCAGATGAATTTATTTCTTTACTTAACGATTCTTCCTTCTTTGTGATTTCTCTGTTTCTTGTAGTTGTATTTAAGCACAATGTTAAGTGGCATGTGGGATGATTCTTATTCTTTCTCCACACGGTAAATCATTATACTGTCATCTAGATGCAAGCAGAAATACAATAACTGCTACAACATGTTGCCTGCGGGCATTGTCAGGTTATATGTAGCTGTGATTCAGGTACATTACATAGAACGTTCTAAGATTTTTTAAATCAAAAGATAAACAACAGTCAGAAGAGCAGTATCCATAACCCATTTAGGGACTCATCTGACACTTGTCCATGAAACCTCAATTCATCACTGTCTTTCAGGTTTTGTGTGAATTTTTATATAAGGTTTGCTGTGTGTTTACCTGGTCATTGCAAGTTCCTTGCATGCAAGTCCCAACAAGAACCATCCACAAACTCTTGACCTCCATTATATTCACAAATATCATTACCATATCATGTAAATAACAAGCAGAAACCCATTCTTTGGTCGTATGGGACTTACACCCTCTAGGTGGGATGTCGGTAGGTATCAGACATAACATCATTTGATTCCACATACAGAGATTTCGACAGTCATAGTATTTATCCATGATAGGGGTTTGAAGAGTCAAACTGTTAGTACTTGTTGGGCAATGTTTTTTCCTTAATCTTCCACAGAACTACCCCTGAAACAAAGACCTGATGGGGAGAGTTTGATAGCAGGAGACACTTTACTTCACATGAGCGACACGTACGTCACATGATTGATAAAGTGGATAGTCAGTCAAAGCGCTTGTCCAGGAATGTTTTTTTCCACTCTAGGCACACTACATCCACAGTACTCACATATTTCTTAAAAATCGCTGTCACCAGTGACTCGCAAGCCCCCAATTGTTTCAAACTAAAAAGGTAATATTATGTCCATTATTGTCTGTTTGGTCACTAAGAATTTTGCTTAACTATTTTCATCATGTTACCTCGTTAACTGGTTCGATTACTGAACCGTCATTCAAACATCCTTCATTAATTTGACTATCACACCACTGCTACCATCATCTGTCCTTCAATAACGCTACCCATCATAGTCCATATCATCATCTCCCACCATTTTCCCCTTTCTATACCTCTTCCTTATATACCACAATCATCACTCTTCCTAATTTACCATTTCCCCTGTTACCATAAAATGTTCTACTAGATACACCTTCACTGTATTAAGCTTTATTCAGATTATGATATCACACACTAGCATTTCTGAACTGGGAAGATTTTCATGTGTAGCCCTGATTTGATTCTGCATCAGAAGATGGGGCCCGGCCGACAGTTTTTTCCTGATCCTTCCAGCGTGTGGTGGCGAAGTATTCCCTCTGCCAAACCCCCCCCCATGGCTCGCCCCGTGGATATTGTTTGTGGCCCTTCCACGTCTGATGCTGTTGTACACTCGCCCTCTCTCTGGTGTTGCTATTGCTCTGGCTGCATGGTCTGATCGTCTGCCATCGAGGTACCTGTTCTGTTTCTGTCTGCACGTTACTTTCTGGTTTGTTGGCCTAGCGCACTATCGTTTGATTTCTGCTGATGACCTGGCTGCTGGTTAATCCGGAACTGGGCCTTGAGGTGCCTGCATTCATGTTTGGTGTCTGGGCTGCTGTCCGAATGGAGTGGTTATAGGTCTTTTTTCTTAAGTGTTGTAACTGTACCACTGTATCTTCAACACAGACTTTGTCCATTTTTTGGTATGCTTATTGCCGTCTTTCCGCAAAAGAATCAAGAAGAGGTTGAGATGTTTTCTTTTTGTTTCTTGCATTGTGGGAGAACATCTTCTTTCACAAATTGATGCGGTAATTTAAGCTTCTTTCACTTTTTTCAAAAATCTGTTCTTCTGTTTTACAGATTGAATCTGACCAAAAGGGCCTTACTACACTCTCGGTTGAACTTAATAATTAATATAATATATATATGGAATTTATAGAGAACTAATAAAATTCTTGCATTAACATCAGAGCGTTCCCATTCAATATTTTTCTCAATCCGCTCCCACAACAACAACCAAACAATGGTTAACAACTATTTAAACCAAATTCAAAATGTACACAACACAACCCACACATACACAACCAACACCACACACACAAACAGTAACACTAGAGGTAGTACATTTCAGCAGGGTGATGGGGGCAATGATTGGCTTTCAAAGGCCAGGGATCCAGACATGAGATGTGGAAAGAAGAGGGAAAAGTCTTAGTTTGAAATAGTATGTTTTGAGGGCTGAGGAATTTTTAAAGCTGTCTTAAGTATTTTTTTTTTTTTTGGCTTCTTTTCACGTAAGGGAGAGAGGGAGGGTGGTCCAGATAGATGGACCAGAAATAGAGAAAGAGCGAAACGGCCAACAGTGGATTTGGTTGATATCTAGGATTTGTAAGCACAAGGTATCTGCAGAGAGCGGAGGGAACGAGGAAGGAGCTTTGTACACAGAGTGAGGACATTACAGAGGTTAGGAGGGTCTGTTTTGTGCGAGACATTTGTAAACAGAGGGTACTCGATCATGTACTTTTTACTCTCAGGTGGGCACAGCGCAACCCAGTGGAGAGAGATGTGCAGGAGAGGGTGATAATTATACGTGCTCTGATTTGTTCTTTTTGTGGGACTACTCGAGCTGCAGAGTTTTGGTAATGCGTTGAAGGAGTGGATTAGTTGATGTGGTGGGCAGACCAGCCAAAACGAGAAATTTCCAATAGTCCAGACAAGAAAGAATAGAGATGTGACAAGTTGGGATGTCTGCATCAGTAACGACCGGTACTTTCGGATTGCACTTATACGTCATAATTGGAGTTTAAGAGGGACTGAGGCCTGGTGATGAACTTTTGGCATTAGAGAGTGTGTTGTCAATAAACAAACATAGATACATTAATATGCATCTGGATAGCGGAACTGGAATGTATGCCAAAAATTCTTTGGTATCTGTTGTGATGGAAGAGAGTTCGGGTTTCGTTCCCTATATCCTGGCTTCGGTTTTATCTGCATTTTGGCTGTAATTGTTTTGTATTTTCATCCAGTTGTTGAAATGTCTGAAGGCAAAGTGAATATTTGTCAAGAGAGGAGAGAAGGCAGCTTTTCAGGAGTGTCACTGCTTTAGAATCTGAAGATGTCATCAGGTAGAATGATGGTTGATTGGTGACGGTTTCTTATGTATCGAGAGTTGGTATCAGTTGTTAGAGAGTGAACAGGACATGCCAGAAAACTGATATCCTTGTTGGGACCTCCATTTAGGTTTTACCGGTATTGATTGCATTTTGTTTACTGAGACTGTTGGACTTCGATCAGTGAGGTATGATACTATACCTAAAACAGGTAAGGGGCTGTAGCCAGTAACACTGAACGTTTTTTTTTGCGAGACTGGGAGGGGAGAGATGAAGATTAGAGTGAATCTATTGTGTCAAAATGGCTTGCAGATAAGTCGCGACGCAAGAGTGAGAATGATAATTTGTCCCCGAGTCTGAAAGCGTTTAGAAGCGTGTTTAACGTATGGACTAGGGTGGTTTCAGTACTGTGGTTGACGCAGTAGGCAGAGTGAATGCGGGTAAGGCGACTATTTTTTGAATGAGACATGGCTGTTGAGATGTTTCAGAAACTCCCTTTTTCACAAAAGGCTTTGGAGATGAAAGGTAGGTTAGAAACGGTCTGTACTTTTAAGTATGTTAGGGTCAAGGTCGTGCTTTTTTAGTAGCGGTGTAACTATTGCAGTTTTGAGATTCTGAAGGAAAAATTCCCGAAAGAAGAGATGAGTTTTACAATCTTCGTGATAGTTGGTATAAGCTGCGGAAGACATGGTTGAAAAAACAAAACCAAAAGCGAAGCAGGCATTAGGATCAAGATCACCTGATTTTATGGTCATTTCATTTTAATTTTCTGATTTCTTCTCACTTTTTTGGCTGAACGGAGAGGAGAGGAGTGCAGTGATTTGGGGATCATGGATTGGTAAGTGTTGGAAGGGAGTTATTCTACTGATCCAGTTGGAGCGAATGTACGGACTTGCTGTCTAAAAACAAGCAGAAAATATATCAGAAGTTCAGAGAGACTCAGATATGTGATCGCTAGGCAGATCCAAGAAGAGTTTGAAGGATGAGGTGGAAAAAAAAGAGATTTCATGGCTGTTTGCATTGAGAACTTAACCAGAGTAGTAGTTTGTCTTGGCTGCGTGGATAAAGGTTTTTACTTTGTTGGTTTGTTTTCCGAAAGAGCAGTTGGTTTATTTCAGTTTTTGTTTTTCGCACTGCGAGTTCTAGTTGTCGGCGTTTGCGCTTTGCTCCTAGGATATCATGGGTGTTACCAAGGGGCGAAAGGCCTATCAGAAGGAATCATTGGTCCAGTGGGAGGTGGCATTGCTCATCAAGCAGTTGGTACTGGAGAATGTGTAATAGTTGTTTAGAAGTGTCCGTGGGCTTCAGGGGTTTGTGATTGTGGTGTTCAGCAGCTTGGGAAGAGAGAAAGTTTGAATGTCATTGCCTTGAGGTTACGAACGGGTGTATGCACTTCTTTTTTTGATAGGTTTTGCAATGATAAGGAAGAATAGAATAGCAGAATGATCAGAAGCAGTAGGTCGTGATGGAGGGATAGAGGTGGACAAGATTTGTGCAAATCCAGTGATGAGCCAGTCTAAGATATGACTGATTGTGTGTTGATTCATTCACCAGTCTGGGAAAGAGAGTTGTGAGTTTGACAAAGAAAAGAGAAGACGTTGCATCAGGAGATGATTGGTTGTCGAAGTGAAAATTAAAGTCCACCAAGAATGACCAGCCTTCTTGGGAGAGAGGCTAGTAGTGATCTGAGGAGAGATTGAAATTCTTGATGGAAAAACTGAAGAGGAAAGTTTTTTGTTCTTACGGCTGGGAGGTGGTGCTAGGTAAAAGGCACAGCAGAAAGTAATAGAGTGACGGGTAAGGTGCGGGTTTTGAGTTCACAGACTTCAAAAAGATCAGGTGAGATAGGTTAAAGAGTGGCAGAAAGAAAGAGCTGGGATGCTGTTGGGCGGTTAAAGGCAGGCCACGAAAGTTAATAGATATGACCGGGTAAGAATGTAGGTTGAGGATTGGAGTTCACAGACTTAATAAGATTAAGGTGAGATAGGTACAAGAGTGGCAGAATGAACAGAGCTTGGATGCGTGCTGTCCTCTTGTCTAACTTTATGGCAATGCCACTCCCCTGCCCGGGAAGGTCGGGGGGAAAAGTAAAGAGTTTGTATAGGGGGGGGGGGGGGCCCAGGGGTGGTGTCCAAGTTGGTTAATCTTAGGTTCATGAACTTGTGGGTTAAGCCAGGTTTTCTGTGAGATAAGATTAGATCGATTTTCTGTTCGAAATAAATCAGAAAGAAGGACCGGCTTTACCATCTGGGCAAACAGACTGCGACATTTTTAGAAAACATCTGTTGAAAGAAGGTTTGAGGGAGGACAAAGTGGTTTGTTTGATGATTGACTCTGTGTGATTGAGGGTGACTATCAGAGTTAAGAGGACGGGGCTGATGGTAGAGATGTGTGCCCAGTGGAGGAGCAGCCCCGAGTAGCGAGGGAAGTAGGTATGGAGATGGTTGCAAATGGGCACTGGTTTGATAGAAGGGCATTTATATCTGTGCCACATGTGATGCACATTCCTGTTAGAACACAATTTCACATAGAAGTCAAAGGCAGAGGAAGGAGACCATATGAAGGACAAAGATGTGGAGTGCTGCGGCTGGCTGTGGTATCGTTGTGGCAGTATACGGTCCAGAGGTATGGGGGAGACGGATGTAATGGAAGCTCGCTGCAGGCGATGAAGTCTGCTGACGCTGTTCCTATGATGAGGTTTTGCTGCGCGTAAATTCCTAAGTTTGTAAGATGCTGTTTCAGTTCAGTCAGACTGTATAGGGAAGAGATCACGTGTGGACTAATGCCTTTAAGTCTGCTAGTCAGTTGATGTCATAGTAGTGGAGTGGGAAACTGGGTGTTCTGGTGATGGGGGGAGATTTGAGTTCGGGATCACTGTGTTTTTTTGAAAAAGTTAGGCTTGTGGCTCGGGTCAGGTACATTGGGTCACAATGACCAAGCACCCAAACAGGTGAAAACAAATCATCACAACTAAAATTTTGAAGAATACATCGAAAGCTGAAAAATTTTGAATTTTAAAACTATTTTGAAGAGCAGATAATATTTGAAAGAAAATGGTTTGAAAACATACAAAAATTGGGTGACGCACGTAACACAAGGATGTAATAATTTTTCCCCGGAAGGACAACAGGTGAGAACCACACCAACTTGACATTCAAATAGCCACACACACATGCAGCCGCAGGCGTTAGAGAAGGTGATGATCTTCTTTTTAACTTCAATGCTATTTTCCAGTTGTTTATAGATCGTCAACGTACCGTTGCTTCACAGTCAGTCCAAAGTTCTGCAGCTTTCCGAGGATATGCTAAATAACCACAGGTTGTTTCGCCGATATTTTGACTTTTGATGTTGCCTTTCCTTTCTTCAAGGCTGTTGATCTTTTCTAAAAGGCAGCATCTCTTCCTTCACTGGTGCAGCATACAGTCGTGTCCATGGCGTGTACATTCACACTTGTAGAGATTCACACTTGATCAGAGAGCTGGCTTACTTGTTCCGCCATTTCTCTGTTCAGTTCTCCTAGTCTGGCATCGATGTGGGACACAGAAGGTTCTGCTGTTCTGTTTGGTAGTGTTTCACTGCTTATTGCCAGGTCCTCTCACGCCTCTTTCAGTCTTTCTTCTCCGTTGCTCTTCGTTGGACTGCCAGTTGCGGGAACTCTCTCTCCCAGCATCACCGAAGATGTCACACTGTCTCACACTGCCTCTGTCCCTCCTTTGTGGCTGAGTCCATTGTTGACGTGAACTGGACCCGGGTTTGGGTTCAAACACGGCCTAATATTTACCAGCACAAAAGGCGAGCAACGGAACTCCACTGTCAACAGCCATTCAAAATATGAGTTATCAAACCCCGGATTCTTTCGCTGCATAGTGATCTCTTGTCAAAAGTTTCATCAAAAATTGCACAAATGTCAAAGGATGTACCGATATGCTGCTATGTCCAAATCCCATACATGTTTGTTAATATAATTAACACCACAAATATTAAATTAATCAAGGAAATATTCAGGCGACCTCAGAAAAATGGTCTTACTCCTTTGTGAGTTGGACAACTCCACCCCCCCCCACCCCCACCCCCCCCCCGAGATGAGGGGGGGGGGGACAAATACTACAGGAAAACTGTTTTATGTGAACAACAGCCTTGGGCCCCCTCAACTATCACCACAAGTTGGATTGGTGGGGAGTGAATGTGATGTATGTAGCATCTGCACATTTCAAATAAACAACAAAATAACTTCGCCACCTGGCAGCCTTGGCTTTACACTGACGCAAGGCTGTCTGATAGATGTACATCAGATGCTGCTAATAGAACCCATTCTTCTCACACTGCATGGAATACGAACCTTTGCTAGCTGCAATGAGCATGTTGACCACGTGCTGAACGAGAACCAGGCATAGGCCAACTAACAGAAAATCATTCAGCTAACATTACTCGAAGAGGTTGTCTTAATGAACAGAATATATATGCATTGTGCTCATCTTCCATAAAAATTATGCACCAAAAACCCAGTTTTTTTTGGTAGCTCGATGCTGTATTATGAGATTAATTTTTGTGGAAGAAGAACATTAAATCTGGCTGTGAACAGTGCAATTGAAGATCCATATGAAACGAAAGAAACCCAAAAAAAGTCTTCCAAGATCCCATATGTTGCAGACTTGTTAACTCTCTCATACACCAGGACCCTCTCTGGATCTTATGTATTTCTAGACTTCCTACAAAATTCTTAATGATCTGTTGACTTTTGATTTGGAATAAGAACTTTGCTAGCTGCCCCTGCGCAATGGGACTGTCTGACCATTCTCTTCAACCTGTATGAAATAGAACTTTGCTAGCTGCAATGAGCACTGTTTATATGTGCTGAAGAGCAAAAGGATAGGCAATGAAGAAAATCTTTCAGATAACTTACTCAAAGAGCTGTATATAAAACAGACATATATGATATGGTGCTCATTTCAATAAATTTCTGCACCCAAATAAAAAAAAAAACAGTTTTTTTTTGGTGTTGCTGCCTGATCTATTCAATGTGGGGGCCCCCCACCCACCCCTGGGGCTATTATTCTGTGGACGAACCATTTAACATTGGCCTCTGTGACAGTGCAACTCGGAAGCAAGAAATTCGATTCTGAAATCATACCGAAAATGTCTTACAGATCATATGTTGCTACCTGTTTCTCAGTCTCTCATGACACCAGACCTCCTGATCTTCAGTTTTTCTAGGACTTCCTAAAAATTCTTAATGGCTGTTGACTTTTGATTTTGGCTCTTGTTGGCTTCATAATCCCAACATATAACGATTTCTTTGCTGCAATAGGATAAACTTTCTTCCAGTGTACAACTATGCAGCAGCAGCAGGAGAAAGAGAGAGAGAGAGAGAAACTCAGAACTCAGAAATTTAATTTTATCTCGGGCCTTAGGCCCTAATACATGTTGGGTTTGGAGAAATTGACCAATGCCACAGAGTGGGGGAAAAACCCGGGTAACATACACAATTTCAAGCTCACTTTCAGTGAAAGAAATTTAATGAAGACAATGACCAAATGCATAAAATACATATGTTCAAACACAATTCACTATTTTGATCTAAGTGTACCTTCTTATGTCTGGAAAAAATCAATATACATTTTAGTTTCTCAAAATCATAACAAAACATAACCGTATCTTCATTTGTGATGTAAAATTTTTAATACAAAAAGCTTTTTCTCTTATTGATGGCATGGAATATAATTAGACAGGCAGTGATTTTTGCTACTGTTTTCTGCTTTAATGCATGCAAAGGTTATCAACCAACCCCTTAAAAATTTTTTCTTTTTTTACACAAAACATTCAAAGGGAAATGCTTTTATCTTCAAACTTTGGGTTTTTACAAAATGGAATTGTTTTTTTGATTTGTGAATATTCGAATGAAATTGGGTTTTTGGTGGTAAAAATTTTTTCCCCCCCTTTGTGAACAGAACTCTAAAGCAGAAAAGGGTGTAGAGATATTTTTTTTAAAAAAATTTTTTTTGAAAAAACCTGAAACTGCCCTATTTTTGGTCTTGTTTGTACTTCCCATTCCTGGAAAAAACATATCAACTAGTCTTTGCTTTAAACGGGTGTAAGAATACTTGACGTCCCAAAAAGAGAGAAAAGAGAGAGAGCTTAAAACTCTGAAATGGGTGATTTTTCATTCCCTTTGGCAACTATTTAAAAGGGGAAAAGAATGAAAGATAAAAAAAAAGAGGAAAGAATGTAACTTCTCAAAAGCTTTGATAAGCTTGGCTATACATTTTAAATGTACCCCAAAATGTATTGTTTTCTAAATTCTGAATAAAGTTGGTAAAAAAAAAAAAAAAAAAAACACATTCAAAGTCTTGGGGTTTTTATACCTTGCCCGTAGAATACTCCTGAATATTAGATTGGAAAAAAAAAGTTAAAATAAAGTTTGCTTGCAATTT
Source organism: Rapana venosa (assembly GCA_028751875.1). Classification (NCBI taxonomy): domain Eukaryota; kingdom Metazoa; phylum Mollusca; class Gastropoda; order Neogastropoda; family Muricidae; genus Rapana; species Rapana venosa. The sequence continues at coordinate 63,365,093 of CM054140.1, read as the reverse complement.
TTTTCCCCTTTGTAAAAATATGAAATCGGGTAATCGTAACATGGAACTTTGAAATCAGTTATATCACAGTTATTGTTTTTCAAACAGTTCCTATAGCAACTGTACAATAAAATAGTTATGCATTTTAAAAATTTGTCCAATAAAAACATGGGGTGCTGTATGAAAAAACTGGAAAAATTTTTTTTTGGCTTTAGCTTTTTTTGCCCGGAAGAGAAAATGGGGCAAAATTTTAAACATTCCCCGGCATCATTTCAAAAACGTACCACTATTCCTGCGAAATGATTCAAAAGCCCTGAGAGAGAGAGGACAATGACAATTTTTTATTTCGAGGATAATGTATAGGCATTCCTGTGCTTTTTTACATCAGTCCCCCGTAGGGATAAACCATTTTAAAATTAATAAACAATACTTTACAAAAAAAATCTCTCATGCAAAAGTAAAAAAGAAAAAAAGGGACATTAAATAATTTTCAACAAACCCCCGTACCCCCAAAAAAAAAAAAAAACAACCAAAACACACGTACAAAACTTAAAAAGAACCCAATCGCCTTAAAAACGCCCCAAAAAAAAAAACCACAAAAAACATCAAGGAACTTAAAGTGGAACACAACAAACATTAAAACAAACAAAGGAAAAATAAAATAACCAAACATAAGCAAAAAAGAATTAAACAACAAAGGAAAGAAACATAAACAAACCAAGAAATACAAAACCGAACTTAATCGTTAAAAAAAAAACTTACCAATTGTCAATGGTCAATATTGTAAATATAAAAAGTAAATTACAACTATAGCATTATTAAACTTGTCCCTAAATTAAGTACAGTCGAAACCCATATAATGTATAAATAGTGAGTATGAATCTTCATAGGTTTTAAAATTTAAAGAAAACCTAAGGTTGGAGAGAGAGAAGAAGAGTTTAAAGCAAGCCATGGGGTTACTGGTATACGTATCATGGATGATGGGGGTCAAAGAAATACCCAGTTGGATTCAAGTTTGTATTTTATTATTTTATAATTTTTTTTTCCAAAGTTGAAATTTTCCCCATCATATTTTGGAGGGAAGAGAAATGGGGATAAGTTTGGACGTTAATTGTTGTTTTGTTAGTGAAGATGTGTTGTGTTGAGGAAGAGAGCAGGAGATTTACAAGCGAGGTAAACGGGGAATTGGTTAAAAGCAAGGTTATTTAAGGTTAAAAAAGGGGGATAACTTTGGATCACTTGGGATAGGCAAAGAACAGAGGCTGCTGTACAATTTTTTCCTCCAGTTTTCTTTGGTGTATGCTTAAAAAAAAAATGACATGAATTTCTTTTGTTGGGTTTAATCTTGAAATTTTTATAAACATTTTTTTTTGAAAATTCCCTTTGACTGAAATAATCAAAGTGATCACAAAAACTCAATTTGCAATTAAATATCTGGACATGAGGCCCAACAATAAGTTAGTTGCTGATGGACTGGAAATTTATAATGTTAAAGAAGATACTTCACGGTTTTGTGTCTACACCCTTACATACATGGTGTTCTTGTGCTCTTTGTGTCCAAAAGCATTCGGGACAGGCAGGCAGCCAAGACTGAACACCCTTGCCCTTTGCTTACTTTTGTAATGCAACAACCAATCCTAACTACGTTACACCCGGCCCATTCATGTGGACACAGAGGGCAGATGGAAAACATGGAGTGCATGCTGACCCCATGAAAACTTTTTTTTTCTTGGGCGGTGGGGTGAGTTGAAAAATTTTGGGAAGGAGGTGGAAAGGGAGGAGGTTGGTAGGTAATTAGGGATGGTTTGGTTTTTGAATGGGTTGGATGATGGAATAATAGTCTTCGGTAAGACTGATAAAATTTTACCGAGGGTTGGAAAGCTTTTCAGAAATTTGGAAACGTTAAATTGTTCATATCGAAAATAGGATTGTGTGCGGTGGGTTTACAAGAGAAAAACATTTAAAAAGATACAAGGGACTGGATGTTAAACAAAAGACAGCAGGCATCATGCCTGCATTTAAAAAAAAACAAAGCACTTTATTTGGTTACCCTTTTAAACAAGACCTCATTAAACAACAAGGATATTATTTATAATTTTTGGGGGTTGTGTGAGTTTTGGATTGGGCAAGGAAGGTTATATCTTTTTGTAATAAAAGGGGGTGGGGTTTGGTGGTTGGGGGGGAAGTGGGGAGTGGCAATAAAAAAAGTTTTACAAGGAAAAAAATAGGTGTGGTTTTAAAAGAAAAATTTTTTAAACCAAAATAGGGGAGCATTAACCCTTTAGGAATTTTATATACAAGCAAAACTAAGGGTTGCGGGTTGAAAGATGCAGGATTGAATAATAAATTGGAGATGGAGGAATAGTAGAAAAGTGTGTGTATGTGGTGTGGTCAAGAAAGTTGGTATGAATGAAGAAAGAAGTTTGGGTTTTGTGGTGGTGGTGAGTTAAAGAAAGGGACTGATGATTGTGTTTGAACTCTGAACTTAAAATTTTTAATATGTACTTTGGGCCCTTAGGCCCAAATACATGGAGTGCGGGGGAGGGCGGAAGCAAAACAAATGTTTGTCGTGCTGAATTCCTGTAACAAGAAAAAACTGTGGGCATGTAAACAATGACTACATCTTAAAACACCCTGGAACAGTGATAAACCCCTAACTGCATCAAATTGTTGAACACTCAAAATCACTGTCAAAATGAAATTTTTCCCCATTTCAGGATAACCGGACAGTACTGTAAAACATATCTTATTACGCACACCAAGAATAAATATATTTTGATATAACAATTTTTCCTTCTTTAATGGAGTGAAAAACGTATCTGGATAGGTAATGAGTGCTTCCTATTTAATGATTTTATAAAATTGTTTAGGGTATATCAATACTCAGTTAAAAACTTTTCCTTAAATCAGTAAAATTGAGATTCTAGCAAAATGTACTTTTTTCTTTTTGTTTACAAAAAGGAACTTTTTTTCCCTTGATCTTTTTTTAGTATATCTGAAAGCATGTTTAAGGGGTTAAAGCATTTAACTAACTTGTGTCAGCAACCTTGAACGTAAGTGTCCTTAAAAGTCGATGTTTTTTTCCCTTTTCAAAGATTTTTGAGATCTGTAGTTTTCATTTTCCCCTTACTGTTATGGGTTCCATGCCATCTTGGGAAAAACATTTTCAATATTCTGTTTAAAAATTTTCGTTAAAAGGTTTTTTTATTCCAATTTGTTCAGCCCAACTTTGAATCCAGTTACCCAAATTTCCCCCTTAATCTTCGATGCCCAGTATTCTTTCCACTTTTATCAAGTTTCTAACCAACATTTGGTTTGGCATAATATGGTTAACCCGTTTGGACTCTTTGTAATAGCTTAAACCAGTATCTAGAGCATTAGTGTAAGAATTGATATAAAGCGGGGATCTACCCAATTCCCCATATACCATTTTATTCGGTGTTCTTACTGGTACTCCTAGAAATTCTTTTACATGCAATCAGGTGAACTTTTTCAATATGTTCCATTTCTAATTTTCTGAGCATATAACAAAGTTGGCTGAACTTAACATCAAACACCTTGAAAAATGTGCTTGCATTCATCTCTTTAAAATCTATTGAAAGCTTTGTTTAACTGAATTACTGCTTTTTTCCCTTTTATAACTAGGTTCTCAGTGCCCAACTTGTACGAATCTTTGTCGTAAAGTGAAACCTAAATAGCATATTGATTAACTACTTCAATCTTATCCCTTGTAGAAACCCCTTTCTCGTGTTTTGCAAGAAACCCACCTTTTCTAAAACCATTCTTTAGTTTTATCAATATTTACATTTAGCAGCTTTCTATCACAGGGAAAATTTGCAGTATTTAATTGTTGTTGCAATCCCAAATTTGGGTCACGAAAAGGAGAGCCCATCATCTGAAATAACAAATGAAAAAGCTAAAAAAAATCAGGTAGCATTGGATTCATGCCTGCCGTTTTATTCATGTGGTTAGCTAGCTGATTAATGAAGTTGTAAATAATGTAGGGCTTAATACGCAGCCTTGTCTAACACCTATTGGAACTCAAAAAACTCAATAATTTATCATTAACTCTTAACACAAAAAAGCAAGACTTATAATAGCTGTAATGAAGCAAAAAATTTACCACTTAACCCATGGGTTTTGATCAGTCAAGAAGTTTATCATTGTCGGACTGAATCAAAGCTTTCTTGAAGTCTACAAAGCGACATATAACTTTTTACCTTTCTTAGAATATATTTTTTGAGTATGGGTTTAAGGTAAAAATCTGGTCAACAGTAGAGTATTTTTCCTAAATCCGCTTTATTTTCACAAATAAGATTTTTCTTAGCCCGGCCATACAGCCTTGAATTTAGTGTTGAGTGTAAACATTTCGATAAAATACTTAGCAAAGAAACACCCTGTAATTATCTACATTATTTGGATTTCCTTTCTTAAAAATTGGGATTTTTGACGCTTTCGACCAGACATGTTTTGGGTATTTACTCTGCTGAATATGGTATTGAAAAGCTTGTTAAGGAACATTTCACTCATTGCCACCATTTTTCAACATTTCAGCAGAAATCCCTCAATTCCACTTGATTTCCCACCTTTAATTTTTAGTATAGCTTTACTTATTTCTTTTTAGATATTTCTTTGTTTAAATTTATGTTCACTTTCTTAGACAAATTGACATCTGTACGTGCATGCTGATCAAGTGAGGTTCATTGCTTTGAACAACTCTTTAAAATGATTCATCCAGTCTGCGGTCTTTTGTCATTTTTTTTTTAGTGTATCTTTATTATTACAACCCTACTTCGAGTTCTTTCCAGAAGAGTGATGGTTAGAAATGTTTGTGTAAGAGACCCTTTCTTTTTGCTTTCTGAATGTTTGCGTTTGGATTTTAATAACTTTTTGTACTTTTTTCAAGATGTGAATAAACAATTCTGTCATTTTCCTTTTTGTTCTCTAAATATATTTAAGGCTGTTCGAGTCTCTTTCTTAATTGACAACACTCAGCATCAAACCATTTGATTGCTTTTTTTTCTCTTAACATTTTTAAATTACATGCATTGACTGGATTCCTTTAAACATTGAACAAACAAATCTAACCTTGTCAAAATCATTTATCAAGCAAATTTAATAGCATTTTGTTTGTCCCGAATCAAGTTGCTTTAAGTGATCTAAGGAAATCCTCTTTTTATCATCTTTTCAAACAATTTTTTCTATTTCAATATTGACTGATCGCCTGTTCTTCAAACCCAACTTCAGTTAATTAGCACTTTCCCCCGGGCAATGACATAAAATGGCGGTTTTGATCAGATTCTGACATGCTTTTGATATTCACAGCAAAAAATATTTATAGTTAAAACAGTTTACAGGATATAACAAAATAATCAACAGTGCTGGCTCTGAGGAGAGTATATGTAAAGCCCCTATCAAAACTAGGTTGACACAGGCCCATTCAGTATCATACAATCAAAAATATTTCAAATTTCAATAAGTTGTCTTCAAAGACGTTTGTGATAGTTCTTGAGAATGTCTAGAAAAAATTTCCCTCAACAGGATTGTTACACCCCCAAAGTCAAATCGTCATCACAACATGAATAGTTAAACTTCGCAGTTCTAGCATTAAATCTCCAGTCAGCAGAAGGTAAGAATCATCAATTTTTAATCCTGCAAATCTAGAAATACATGTTCTACATTGCCAGCCCATATCCATTATGTTGCCAGTGTCCAGATCATCGAATCATAAGGTGGTATGTATGTACACACTAACGTATATTTTTTGTCAGTTAAAAAAAGATCCTTGGATTTTTTATTACAATTGTATTTTCATAATCAATATCAATCTTTTCAACCCAAACCATAAATTTCTTCCGTATCATGGGCAATCACCCCTCCAGAATACCTTCCCTGGTGGGAAGTTTTTTTGGCTTTTAAAGTAAAAATAACAAATCAGTGAAAAATGATGAATCAAAATTTCTCCTCAAAAGTTTCTGTTCAGCAATAAAGTCAGCGTCAAAAGAAAATTGGTGAAATCTCTGTGATCTAGTTTTTTGAAACAAGCCATTTTACATTGTAATTGAGGAAAACAAAATGTGAGTTTTTTTACATTATATACAACAGGATAGTGTTGATTGCTAATCCCCTCTTGGGCACAAGCACACTCACAAGGGGGACTTTTAGGACCCTGTTTCAATCCACCCATTGTGGCCGGCCAGTGTCCTACTTGTTGGAGGCAGCGGCTCCCCTTTGGGGTGAGATTTTTTTTTACAGACCCCCACTCTCTTTGGCGGTCATTGCTGCCCCCTTTGGGAGAGTCCGGATGTGGACTGGTCTGACCCACGTGACACTGATGGTGTTTTGTTCTGAGCCTGTTTGTTTCGGGAGGCGCAGCCCAGGGGGCCCAGCTTGCCTACCCGATGTTGAAAAGGCATACGGATTTGCCCCGTTTGCCCCTTGACTCTGTGTTCCCCTTTTGTTGTTTTGGGGGGGGCTGGCTGCTGCCATTGTGTAGACTGTTCGTACTGATTCATTTTGTGCATCACTTTTTTGTTTTCACTTTCAGAGATTCCCAAAGGGGGTTGTGCACACCTCATGAAATTTAAGAAATTTTCAGAAGTCAGAGTAGTGTTGGGCCCCTTTGGTTTTTTTGTATTAATGTTTGGTTTTTACAAGTCAATGGTTTTTTTTTGCTACCTGGAGTGTCACCCCTACATCTGCCTTTTTTATGACGTTCCACTTCCCAGATCCGGAGTTCTTTTTTCACTGTCTTTCTAAACCCGATATGTCTTTGTCCCGGCATTTTTATTTTCTTTGTTATGTCCTTTTTTACGATTCTTTTTTTTCTACTCTGGCCTCTTGGCAATGTCCTGCCGGAGAAGAATGGCTTTGGGCAAACTGGGATGCAGGGCCCCCCGTTGGACGCCCCTTTCTTTCTGTGTTTTTCCTGGTCCTTTTTGTCTTTGATAAACACCCGCCTCGTGTCTGGGGGCTGAGGAAATTTTTGTTGCCTGTGTGGTGTAGTTGCCCGGGGCATGGTTCAGTTGTAATGGAAATGAGAAGGGGGGGATTGAGAAAAACTGCAGATAAATCTTGGCTTATTATGCACCCCTGATAGTTTCCCCAAAGATGGAAACTGGACAAAAAAAATTTTTATGACCTTGCGTCTGCTTGGGGGTGGCCAATGTTGACTGCCCCTGGTCGTGGTTAGGGTCGTGGAAGTGTTGACTACCTTGCGTCGGGGTTTGGGGTCGTTTGGGCCAAGTGTTTTTATGCCCCTTTCGTCAGTGGCTTAGGGTCGTTTGGCCAGTGTTGACTGCCTCTGGTCGTGGCTTGGGTGTGGCCAAGTGTTGAGCTCTGGTCGTGGTTAGGGCGTGGCCAAGTGTTTATGACCTTGGTCAGTGGCTTGGGGGCACAAATCGCTTTCCCCTTCGCTAAACCCCGGTGTGTCACTCTGATTGAAAACGTCCAGGTTCACCGACTGCTTTGTTGTAACTTTATATTCAGCTTCTTTTGTACAGCTGCTTCGTGTAAGTCTGGGCCTTGGCCTCTTTCTTGGAGCGTACTCGGTTCCTTTTGTAGTTGTTCGTTTTCCGTCCCTTCAAAAGACATCATCTGGTACTTAGTATTGCATGTCATTTTGGTTAATTCTGTGGTATTGTGGATTACAGCTGTTAATATATTCTTATGGTATATCTAGTTGCTAGGTTTATATTGGATATAAAATTTAAATGTGACAGCTCGCTTCGGTCTATGGTCGGCAGGGCTATACAAAAAGAAGATAGGATTGGACGTTGGTTTTTTCAAGGTTGTCAGCAGCTTTATTTCGTGCTGTTCCATGGGTAACATGTATAATTAGAGGATCAGGCTTTTGCTGGTTGCTGATAGAAGTGAAGAATGTCATGGTTAGTTATATGGGAGCACGGTTCGTTTTAAGGAATTGGTTTTGGTTTTATCAATAGTTTCCGTGTGGTTGATGTGGTTTTTTCCCACAACGCTGGTGAACGTCCTGTTGATCCCTTGGTTGGCTGAGGCGTTGATACAAGGAACATTAGTAGAGTGGGTTTTTACCTGTTTTTAATAATGTATTTAGTTGCACGGTTTGATTCTGAGTATGTTAAATGATCGAGATGGTACAGACCTACATCTGGCCCTTTGTGGATGGAAGGCTATAAAAAGATTGGGATTCGGTTGGTACTTTGATGGACAGGTAGATTTTTTCTCCTCGCGTATGTGGAAGAACATCATGTTTGTTGTTTGCAAAGCGAAGGACTTTGGACTCATTTGTTACTTACAAAAAAGTCCTTGAGTACATGAAATACTTTCATAAACATGATATTAGCCCCCTAATTGCTTGAACATCAACACAACAACACACAACTTCGTCTTAGGTAACTACAAGAAATGGAGTTTGGATTTTGGTTAATGAATATCGAGAATTGATGTGGACACACTTTCATTTATAAGATAGCTAACTACGGAAAAACAATTATCGAACATAGAAAAGTCTCTGAGAATGGCTGGATGCATTTTCGAAAAGAGCCAAAATATTTGTTCTTCTACAACAATTGGCAACTTTAAGACAGATTTTTTGAAAGTCAAAGTTAATGCCGAGGAAACGAAATTTGTCCAACCTCTTTTATTTCTCGTCTATGGGAACTTCAAAGAGTTTGTTTTGATATTGATCCCTTTATTGTATAAAAAGAAAAACAAGGGTAGTTAAATTTCAGTATTCATGTGAAGGAGGCGTTTAAGATATAAATTACCTTTCTGCTTTTTAAAATGTATCTGATGGATCTCTTTACTTGAGCGTAATGGAGGTAGCAGGGCTTATCATCTTTTCTCCTTAAAGAGTTGAAAATTTGTTCCTATTGGAAATAATCATTCTTATTTTTACGCAGAGTTAACTGCATTCTGATGGCTTTAATTTATTAATTGACTTTCGGGTATTTTATAGGTTTTGGGTTATGTGTTGCTTCAAAAATCTGTAGTTTACAGAACTTTAAAAATCGGGTTAATATATATGCATGATCTATAATGAAATAAACCAATCTTATACACTTTCTCATTTTAGAGGAAAACCAGTGTCATCTTTTGAGGATACATGCGAAGTTGTAATTCTTTTTATAATGAGAAGGGTTGACGAGCAGCTAAAGATGAGGGAGCAGACTAAGAATTGTGTGGTGTTCGTTGGCTATACAATTATTTCATGAAGGGACTTTATCACTTGATAGAAATTGTGGCTGGAAGATGTTATGAAACAACCCGAAGACCGGGGGTTATTTCATGCGGTCATCTACATCAATTTTATTGCCCTAAATTGCTTTCTTCTCTTCTTGTTTTGGTTTATATAATATACGCCAAAGGCCAGTCATAAGTCTTATTAAATAGGATGCAGTTAAAATTGTTCCATACAAATTTTCTAGAAATGTGCATTTGTGTGTGTTGGTGGGACAATCTCAAAACATTATATTCTTTCTCGGATTTGTCAAGTGTTAAAAAAGCATTCACCCATTCGGAGAGACTCTTTGCATAAGGTTTTGAATAATATGTAATTGCTCTGTGAAAATTGCTTTCTGTTGACACGGAAGGTTGTGTCTTAAATTTTGCTATACGCACAAGTAAACTATGTTCATTTATTGATTTGGAAGCAGGGCATTCTACATCAATTGGATTAGCTTTTGAATTAGTTACTTTTTCCCTAGTGTTCTTTTTGGCGTGGATATCATGATTATATTTTTTTTTGATTTTTGTAGTTTAATTTAGTTATCAGATATTCACAAGGTACACCATTCTTTATCATTGTATATGGTTACAGTAGTTTAGAAGTTCGTAAGCGTTTTATGTGTGTGATCTTGTTTTTGCTTTTTGTGTCTTAATGTACCTACTGTGTATAAGAGTTAAAAATTGAAGAACACAACACCAAAACACACAAAACACACACACACACAACACTCAAAAAACACCACACAACATTTCTCTTTTTTTGTAACTAAATATCATCTTTAATTCAAATGTTCAGAGTATCAACCGAACCTGCACTCTCTGGCAGGAATCAGTTCTTTCGGCATCTTGTTAACTAAATGAGAATTTTCTGTGTATTTTTTCTTATTTGATGGTTTTGGTGCTTTATGAGGTAACTTTATCCTTATGTTTTGCATCTGATCTCTGTGTCCTTTAGTGTATGGTATTTATGATTTCTCGAAAACATGGTGAAGTCCTGGGTTGCTTATGGTTTGGTGGGGTTTTAAGTTATTGTTGTTGATACAAGGAAATTTTTTTAGGGTTGGATTATAAAACTCGTTTTATAATAACCAGTTGACCCGTTATCAGTTGTTTTTTTAACAGTTTACAGTGACCCGGTCGAATTATGGCTTTGGGTTGGTAGGATCAAAACAAGAGCAATTTTTTTTTTGGTGGGGAATTTTGGCTTAATTCTTATTCTTGAGGTCTTCTGGTAGTTGCTTGACGGTGTTGCGTTCATGAAGCAAAAAAGTGTGAATGGGGGTAAGTTTTGTGTCTTATTTGAATGTTGGGCATCTCATTTCCTTAGGGATGGTTCTTTCGAACAAATTCAATATTTCTACCATGTCTTTCTGGCGCTGTGGCTTTTTTATCTATGACGCTATTGTATTTGTCGTGGGTTTTTTTCTTGAAACGGTTCTTTAAGTTGTATTTTTGTCGTTTTTATTGCTGGTTTAAAATTTAAAATGATAAGCAATAATTAGATGATGATATGATGGGTTGTAACATATAACTAATGTTACTACTAAAAGATATGCACTAATCTCATAATTGATACAACAGCCTAGGTATTAAACAAATTCAAACATTCGACATATTTTTAACAATTTTTTGGTAGTTGTGAACCGCACATTTTTAAATTCTGAGAGAATCTGGCATAATTTCTATTGAATGATACAACTAATGGTTATCAGTGATTAAGAAACAGGTTGTTTATGGAATGTGGTTTTGGTAATACTGTCTATGCATGGCTTGATGTAGGGTTTTTTCCACAACGCGATCGGTGCTGTCTGCGGTTTTAGATACTTGATGGTTTGGCCATAGGCTATTAGAAGTACAAGGAAGACAGTAGCGATGGTTTTTTTACTTGTTTTAATCTGTATATCTAGTGCACAGTTTTATTCTGAGATTGTAGAATGTTGACAGGTGGTGGACAGTTCTCTGGATAAACTAAAGGATGGGAAAATTCGGTGTGTGGTGTGGGGGGGGGGACGGGTTTGGTTCTCGTGTGTATGTGCTGTCGTGCTGTGCTGACAATGGTGTATGTGGTGTGTGTGTGACATTATGAACAGTGATTTATGATCAAGTTGAGTGTTCTCATGAGTTGGTTGCAGTGTGAAAGGTGAAGGCAACTGAGAAGGCAGTCACAGTGGTTATTTTGAAGGTTAGGGTTAATTCTACATTACACAAATTTTTCATGTCCCCCGCCCACAAGTGATCTCTGGCATGTGAGGTGAGCTAAATGAAAATTCTTCCTTGGAATTTGTCATAGCTAAGTCATGGAAGCTAGGCTGGATGGTTGAGTAACGGTTTGATCTAGCAACGGGGAACAAAGAACAGTTAACCGTTTTCGTTTGATTACGTATTCCCTGTAATATATAATAAAGTTTATTATGTAAGTCTTGGAACAATGTACTGGTTAACATAGCCACATCTGAAGTGAAATTGGTGAATAGAAGAAAAATGTCAGTTCAGAGCATCACGACCATGTGGATTATGGCTACTCAAAACCTTTCCTGCGTTACACGATGTTATTTCTCTTTCAATGGCTTACCGTTGGCGTATGTCCAAAATGGAATAGATTAGCCAAACACAATGATGAATATGGAACACTTTGCCTAATGAAGAACGCATGTTTAATCCCCAACATAGGGTGAGAGCATTGGAAGTTTCTCAACTGGGAACTAGTTGTGTCAAACATGGTACTCGGACACTAAGTGTCATATCTACGCCAAATATCTGGATGTTTAAAAATTGTTTGAATATCACAATTTACATTAAAATAAACCCCCAGAGAAAACTTCAAATAAGTACAGTCAAATAGAAAAATGGTGTAACATGATTTTGATGTTGTTATAAAAAGATGTCGGTTTTTGGGACTATTTTTCATTTGGTTAGGATTTAAAGGTATGCATATAGTTTAAGGTATATTTATTACAAATTAATTTTCTGATCTACCCAAATTTTTTTTTTCTTGGCAAAAAACTTTATTTGAGGATTTTTTACAAACACAGTGAATAGTTCATATTGCACAAACAAGATTTTCTGTTAAACAGTGATATCAAGAATGATTTTAACGTAGTGGATGGAAAGTGTGAAATACTGTTAATAAGCTATGCTAATAAGATAACTGGAATTTGTATAGTGCTATGTTTGCAAAGAAAATCAGATCGTTGGATCATATAATCTGTCGGAGTCCTGCAGCAGTAATATTAAAAGTTTAAAACAAATTCAAATGTAGCGCTCTGACAATGGCTCACACAACACACAACACCTCACCAAACACAACACAACACCAACACACCCATATTAACGGGAACATATTTCAATATTTTCTGTGTGATTCCAGGTCAGTCTTACTTGCCCTGAGAAACTTAAGTCAGAACAGTGATGACAAGAGTTCATACTGGAGATTAGTACATTAATTTCATTTTGATGTACGAGGTAACTGGTGTTACATTTTGCTGGATTCCTACGCGACTGTGGTATTTACTTTAAATGAAAAAGTTGACGAGAAAGCGCTAATCAAGAAATGTGGAGTTGAGCATATCGATGGGTCGTGCTGCATAAGTGGTCCGTTATTTCCATCATGAGGGCGTAATAGCCTGTACAAAATGAAGTTGGACACTCTTTAAAAAGACAACTAACAAAGTACCCGGTTATTCCTTGAGTGCTGATGTGCAGTATTATCTTTTTGATAAGATAATATCGTAATTTTATGATTATAGAAATGTTATATTTTAATATACAGGTTTAAGCTCAATTGGCTTTTTGAAGAAATGTTTGTTTTTTAAAATAAGAAATGTATATGTGGTGAAAATCTTACAATGATAATTCTTTTACGAGCAGAGATTTGAAAAACATCTTATGCCTTCCAGTCGTTAGCTTGCAGCAGTTCTTAACGAATTCCATTTTAATGAAAGAAATTGTATTGTCATTAAGCCAAATCTATGTTCAGATTCTGATATAAGGATAGCTTCAAGTTATTGAATTGGAAAGTTGGTATTTTGCTGTTTGATGTTTTTTGGGGTTGGTTATCGTTTTTTTTGTTTTTTTTTTTTTATTTTTTTCCCTCTCTCCAGAAATTAGTTTTATGCTTGTTTCATAATATAGTTGTTTTTATTGGAATATGATCATAGTTATATTGCGACCTTCCCCCTAACACACACACACAAGGCAATTGTGCGCAGCAACACACACAAACCCCCCAGGGCACACACGACAAACTGACACAACTTTCTGTTGATATACGTTTTTAGTGGATGGACGTCAATGAAGAATAAGGTAGCCACACTTTATAAATGTATCATAAAGTAGGCTTGTGTCGAAGAGAGAGGAGGGATGGGTCGTTCCAGGTTGGATGGGACAGAAATAGAGGAAGAGGACGACCAAACAGTGGATTGGTTTGACTTATCTGATTGACAAGAACCAAGGATCTGCAGAGAGAGTGGAGGGAACGAGAATAGGCGTGTACAGGTGAAGACAATTCACAAGGATGAGGAGGGTGCTGGTTTGGGAGTCTTTGTAACAGAGGGTAACTGATTTATAGTTACTCATCTGTCGGGCACAGGCAACAGTGGAGAGATCACAGAGAGGGAGTAATGTGGCAGATTTTTTTTCTTTCTGAGGACAAGTCGCGTGCAAGAGTTTTGTATGCGTTGAAGGGAATTGGATAGATGTTCTGGGCAGACAGTGAAAGGAAATTGCAATCGTCAGAGCGAAGATGAGAATGAGAGATTGAACAAAGTTTGGATGTTGCGTCAGTGGAAGGTACTTACAAAATTGCATAATACGTCGTAATTGATGTAGCCTGGATGGCAGTTTGAGGGTGATGAACTTATTTGAATAGACAGTGTGTTGTCGGTTAAACCAAGTCCAAGATAACTTGCTCAAGCAGTGGATAGAGGGATACAAAAAAATCAAAAATTCAATTCAAACGCTTTCTATTAATCTCAAGACAAGAAATTTCGGGGGTTATGAACCATATACTAAAAACAATTAAACATTTAATACATAATATTTAAAAACACCCACATGGTCCATCTAGCGACATCTGAGATAAAAAAGCATCCAAATCAGCAAATATTCTATGCCGAAAAACCACCACACAACAAAAAACACTTTATCCTGGTGTCGACAAGTACAACCTGTAGTCCGCCACATTCACACGTAAACTCGCGCATGCGTCGCACGCTTTAGACAATTGTTACCCCATTTTGTACCATATGCTCAGCATTTTGATTATGTCAAATTTGTTATAACATGTTGTTGAGCGGTTTCATTTGTGGCTTTACAGATTCAGCGCTTATACTAAAATTCCTTTCGATTATTATTCATTATAAGAAAAAATATCAATTAAAATAACTACTATGTTATATTAAGAAGAGGAAAATTGTCTAAATGTAGGATGAAGCAAATAGCCGTGAAGTTAATACTTCTTTTTTCTATCTAGAAAATGAACAAGTTTACACTAATAATAAGGTAGCTTTAGTCTTCTCTCTCTCTCTTTCTCTTCTCTCTCTCTCTCTCTCTCACGCTTATGTGTGGGCTTTGTTCCATTCAAGATTTATTGGTCCTATAACATTTATTAAGGCAGCAGGAATTGATGGTTGGAATTAAAACACTATTTTTTAAAATCGAAGGGTTCTAGACTTGAGTTAAATTGATTAGCGCTTTTGAGAAGGTCAGGAGTTTTAAAATATTTTGCACGCACATTGTGTGTCATGATCACAGATATTGTCTCGTTGTCTTACACGGCAATCATACAAGGTCATTCAGTTTCATTTGCTACCAGCCCAAATTTTGCCATGGGTTACCAATTTTGTGTATGTGTTTAGTTTTTAAACAGTACAGGCCCCCATCAAGCAAATAAGGAAAAAATGAAAGGCGACTACTTAAGCATCAGTGGAAATTTTGTAAAACTATTTTACATTCATCCAGAGTTTTTGAAGGAAAAAGATGCGTAGATGGCAATTTTCTATTTACAAAGATCTGTATTAGCATTAAAGTTTTGTTTCAATTTAATACCTAGTACTAGATATTTGTATAGGTGTAAGGCTTACTTATTAACCATCATGTAAAAGATTTGGTATGGGTGGGGTGTCCTGCGCCAATCATCAAATTTCCTTAGTCTTTTAAACTTTAAGGGCTAAGACATTTTTGTTTGCACCTGGAGGACGAAACTCTCAAACTGGTATTAAACAACTAATTGAAATGGGAATTTGGGACAGATCTTCCAGAGCAGTATCCTCAGAATATTTGATTATGGTATAAGATCAGCGCAGTTGCAGTCATTATGTAACGGGTTTGAAAAGGATTTGTGGGGACAGAAACAGTGCTTGGGAGAGACCCCGGGAGATGATCTATGAGTGGATATGGCTTGTATTATGACAAACAAACTGTCGTCCGGTGTGTCAAAAGCTCTTATCCGAAGAATTAATGCGGACAGCCCATATTGAGAGCAGTTTGAGCGTAATAGACTGTGCGGTGAATGGATATTAAAGGAGAGGAGAAGTCCAATGAAAAGTATACGAACAAAGGAGTCGGGTTTTTCTAGGTGGGAATAAACATATATGCAGCAAGGTAATTGTATAGCATCATTTGTGTTCTAGTTGGCTTTGTATGCAAACTGCGTAGTATGGAAGAAGTAGAGAAACGAAGTGTTTGAGAAAGATTCGTTCACAACATTACGAAGCTATTTTGGATGTGAGAGGCTATGTTCTAATAGTCATTGAAAGATTTGGGGTGATTTGATTTCTTTTGGAAAGGAAAATTATGGGGATTATTTCAGAGGGCCTACTAGAACTGGCTTGCTTTCAAAGGCAGAGAAACTCAAAATCACTAAAAACATGCAAGTGCTCTGCAAAGATTTTAAAAAGCTGACCACGAATTAACATTCCACAACCACAGCTTCTCAACATTGCAACTGCTGTAATATGATTTTAAATTCTGTAGCTATGAACATTAAAGATTCTTTCATCATCTGATATCATTAATCACAGACATTTTGTTGCAGGTTAGGAAAGAACAGGGATTGAAGCTCATGTTTTATGTTCTTCACGTCAAAGAGGCATTAGAAATCATTCAGGGTTCATCAGCAAATTGATTTTGTTGTTACAACTCTAGTGGCATTGGATGTGCTGACTATTTTTGAGTTTGTTGCTGAATTATTTTTTAAACCCTTACCACGCCTTAGCAAATCGACCCCTTGAAATTGTTCTTCAACTTTCTCTTTATTAAGGTCTTTTACACTCTCAAATTTCTTTTTGGAGTTTTTTTGAATTGTTGGCAGGCATTTATGCGCTTGAAACGCACTTTCTTTTTGTTTAGAGAGGATTTTAGGGTTTGTGTCACCCCATGGTTTATTGTTAGGGAAAACTATCTTTACAGATTTTTTTTTATTGTGGGAATAATAAGATTTTACAAAAAGAAATATATGATTGCACAAATCGTAGGCTTTCTATCCATCATTGTCAATCAGAGGTCAAGGACAACCACACTCAGTCAGGATAACTCAACATATTCAAATCTTCCAAACTCTTTGGTAAATTGTTTCACTTGTTTTATTAACATTAGTGGTCAGTTTTTATTTTGGGTTGATATATTTGAGGTAATGAGGAAATTTGTGTTGTGAATCTGAGTGTACCAATGGAAGTGGCAAAGCAATCAGGACCTTTATAGCATGTGAAATGTTTCAAACATTTGTCAAGATATTTTGTGTTGAGGGTAAAAAGAAGTTCACATTGTGTTTGAACGAAGGAAGAGATGGTTTAAATTACAGGGTTTTTAAAAAGCCAGCACAAACAGCGGCGAGTCAGGAGATTTCAGCTGAGTTGGTGTATATGTATGTGTAGTAGATCTGGGAGGCGGTCACGTGCAGCAAGGGAGAGGGAGGCTATTGCACCCTGTCACAAAACACTTGGCAAACTCCTTGGGCAGGTATTTAGGCGGAGGGACATGAAACAATTTCAACATTGAGTAAACTTGCTTTCTGATTGGGAATTGCTTCTGGCACACAAACTATCATTCTGTACAGGCACACGACCACACTAGTGTTTTTCTGCTTTCTTCTTTTTTCTCTGGTTCAATTTGATACGGCAACCTAAAAACCATCAAAGGCCAACTTCTCATAATAAAACATTGATTTTTTATATTCAGATAATAATGTATGTTTTGCGTGGAAGTTCATCAAAAATTAAAAATTGGGTTCAAAAAGATTCGCACCATAGAGGGGTAATTGCTCTTGTTGAAAATTTTGAAAACCGTTCAACGATCTTTTCAACTTCTTACGGCCTCTTTTTGACGATGGTGGGTTCCAGAGTTTTTATTTTGGATTCAAAGGTAACTCGGGAGGAATGTATATTAAACAAGGGGAATCAGAGCTGAAAAAGCAGATTTAATTTTCTAAGGTTTCTCTCGTGAATAAAATATATGTAGGGTGCTGTTTCGTGTATAACTGGCTGTTCGTTTGAGAAATCGAAGGACGGTAACACAAAAAATCATTCACACATAATTTTTCAAGCATCCACAATAATAAAACAATGGTCACCACATTCATCACTGGTATAGTGAACTTATACTCCTCACAGCGAAACAACAATCACGGTTCACAAATTCCTTCCTTCCGCTTTGCATCAAAATACAGGAAAAAAAAAACATCAGAAGCTCGTAATGCGGCGCAGTTAGTTGAAGCTGTATTGCGGAGTTCTATTGAAATTGTGTGTATTGGAGAGTGTTTTGTGTTGCTTTGGTAATACATAGCATGCTTCGGTTTTCTCAGCGTTTAACTGAGTAAACTTGTTTTGTATTTCATCCAGTTTTGGAATATCTGGAAAGCAGTAGGCCTAATTTGTACGAGTGCGTGCAGATTCTTAGTTACAGTGCTTTGAATTGAGAGTATTGTAAAAATGATAAGTTTGATATTATGATGATGGTTATTATATTTGTAGAGTGGAGAGTATAGAGAGTGAAAAGACAGGGGCCAGTAAACTGGATCCCTGGGGACACCACCCGTTCCAGTTTTTTGACTGTTGTTGATTATTATCTTGTTTACTGCCGACTCGTTCTGAGACTATGGGTCGTGAGGTATGAACTGAACCAGGAGAGGGGGGCTGTGCAGTAACACCGAATGCTTTTTTGAAGAGGGAGAGAAAGAAATGAATGGTTTCAATTAAAACACCAAAATTTTTGTCGAAAGCTGCAGTAAGTCGGAGTAGAGTGAGAAGGGTGTATTTTTCCCTGGTCTGAAGCAAGTGAAAGTGTATTTATCAGGTTAAGGGGGACTAGGGTAGATTTGTGTGACTTGGTTGACGGATAGGCTACTGGCACTAGGAGAAGACTGATTGGAGAGAAGGCGGGTTATTGAAGCTGTTTTTGAAAAAAATACTTTTTCAAGGACTTCAGATGATATGAACGGTTAGGTTGGAAACAGGTCTATACATCTTAGATGTTGGTCGAAGGTCATGACTTTTTGGAGTAAGCAGGTTGTAATATTGCTGGTTTGAGAGATTTTGGTGGGGGGAATGGAACATTTCCTGAAAACAGGATGAGTTCATATTTTTGTGATAGTGGGGATAATTTGGGAGGACTTGTACGATAAGAGACGCTGGTATGGGATCGTGGTCACATGATTTTACTAGTCATTCTTCAGAATTGTGATTTCTTTTCTCATTGTTGGCGGGAAAGAAAAGGAGGGAGTACCAGAAGGATTTGGGGATAGGGAAGTCAGGCTGCGAAAGGAGTTGCTCCAATCTGGAAGGATGTTTATGATTTTGACAGAAAAGGATTGCAGGAAATATAGAAGGAAATTCAGGTTTTGATGGTGGTGGTGGATAGAAAGAAATTAAGATTTGATTATAATTGTTTTGGAAGAGCTTGCTTATTTATTTGTTTTTTAATTTTCGCCACTGCGCTCTAGTTGCCAGGTTGTCGCGCTGTTGCAACCAGGATGTCATGGGGGTGTGTACTTCAAGGTGCAACTGGGGCATGTCAGCAGGGAGCGGTCAGTGGGAGGTGTATGCAATCAAGGCAGTTGGTGAGAAAGTAATGTCGAGTTTCTAAGGGGGTAGTTGTTGTCAGAGGTTAGTTATAGGGTTCAGGCAGTGCAGAGAAAGTTTCAATGTTATGGCCTTGAGATTGCGATCGGGTTAGACCCATTTTTCTTTTGATAGTTTTGCAATGTTGAGGGAAGAAAAGAACAGGGAAAGATCAGAAAAGTAGTTATCATGATCGATACAGATGGACAATTCTTGTGATAAATAGGTAATGGAGTATTAGATTATTCTAGAATGTGTTGTTGCTTCATTTACCAGCTGTGAAAAGAGAGTGGTTTTGGGGACAAAAGAAAGGAACGATGTTTGCCTAGGATGA
>CM054140.1:63328021-63340521 GCA_028751875.1 Rapana venosa | reverse complement strand
CGTATGTGGAAGAACATCATGTTTGTTGTTTGCAAAGCGAAGGACTTTGGACTCATTTGTTACTTACAAAAAAGTCCTTGAGTACATGAAATACTTTCATAAACATGATATTAGCCCCCTAATTGCTTGAACATCAACACAACAACACACAACTTCGTCTTAGGTAACTACAAGAAATGGAGTTTGGATTTTGGTTAATGAATATCGAGAATTGATGTGGACACACTTTCATTTATAAGATAGCTAACTACGGAAAAACAATTATCGAACATAGAAAAGTCTCTGAGAATGGCTGGATGCATTTTCGAAAAGAGCCAAAATATTTGTTCTTCTACAACAATTGGCAACTTTAAGACAGATTTTTTGAAAGTCAAAGTTAATGCCGAGGAAACGAAATTTGTCCAACCTCTTTTATTTCTCGTCTATGGGAACTTCAAAGAGTTTGTTTTGATATTGATCCCTTTATTGTATAAAAAGAAAAACAAGGGTAGTTAAATTTCAGTATTCATGTGAAGGAGGCGTTTAAGATATAAATTACCTTTCTGCTTTTTAAAATGTATCTGATGGATCTCTTTACTTGAGCGTAATGGAGGTAGCAGGGCTTATCATCTTTTCTCCTTAAAGAGTTGAAAATTTGTTCCTATTGGAAATAATCATTCTTATTTTTACGCAGAGTTAACTGCATTCTGATGGCTTTAATTTATTAATTGACTTTCGGGTATTTTATAGGTTTTGGGTTATGTGTTGCTTCAAAAATCTGTAGTTTACAGAACTTTAAAAATCGGGTTAATATATATGCATGATCTATAATGAAATAAACCAATCTTATACACTTTCTCATTTTAGAGGAAAACCAGTGTCATCTTTTGAGGATACATGCGAAGTTGTAATTCTTTTTATAATGAGAAGGGTTGACGAGCAGCTAAAGATGAGGGAGCAGACTAAGAATTGTGTGGTGTTCGTTGGCTATACAATTATTTCATGAAGGGACTTTATCACTTGATAGAAATTGTGGCTGGAAGATGTTATGAAACAACCCGAAGACCGGGGGTTATTTCATGCGGTCATCTACATCAATTTTATTGCCCTAAATTGCTTTCTTCTCTTCTTGTTTTGGTTTATATAATATACGCCAAAGGCCAGTCATAAGTCTTATTAAATAGGATGCAGTTAAAATTGTTCCATACAAATTTTCTAGAAATGTGCATTTGTGTGTGTTGGTGGGACAATCTCAAAACATTATATTCTTTCTCGGATTTGTCAAGTGTTAAAAAAGCATTCACCCATTCGGAGAGACTCTTTGCATAAGGTTTTGAATAATATGTAATTGCTCTGTGAAAATTGCTTTCTGTTGACACGGAAGGTTGTGTCTTAAATTTTGCTATACGCACAAGTAAACTATGTTCATTTATTGATTTGGAAGCAGGGCATTCTACATCAATTGGATTAGCTTTTGAATTAGTTACTTTTTCCCTAGTGTTCTTTTTGGCGTGGATATCATGATTATATTTTTTTTTGATTTTTGTAGTTTAATTTAGTTATCAGATATTCACAAGGTACACCATTCTTTATCATTGTATATGGTTACAGTAGTTTAGAAGTTCGTAAGCGTTTTATGTGTGTGATCTTGTTTTTGCTTTTTGTGTCTTAATGTACCTACTGTGTATAAGAGTTAAAAATTGAAGAACACAACACCAAAACACACAAAACACACACACACACAACACTCAAAAAACACCACACAACATTTCTCTTTTTTTGTAACTAAATATCATCTTTAATTCAAATGTTCAGAGTATCAACCGAACCTGCACTCTCTGGCAGGAATCAGTTCTTTCGGCATCTTGTTAACTAAATGAGAATTTTCTGTGTATTTTTTCTTATTTGATGGTTTTGGTGCTTTATGAGGTAACTTTATCCTTATGTTTTGCATCTGATCTCTGTGTCCTTTAGTGTATGGTATTTATGATTTCTCGAAAACATGGTGAAGTCCTGGGTTGCTTATGGTTTGGTGGGGTTTTAAGTTATTGTTGTTGATACAAGGAAATTTTTTTAGGGTTGGATTATAAAACTCGTTTTATAATAACCAGTTGACCCGTTATCAGTTGTTTTTTTAACAGTTTACAGTGACCCGGTCGAATTATGGCTTTGGGTTGGTAGGATCAAAACAAGAGCAATTTTTTTTTTGGTGGGGAATTTTGGCTTAATTCTTATTCTTGAGGTCTTCTGGTAGTTGCTTGACGGTGTTGCGTTCATGAAGCAAAAAAGTGTGAATGGGGGTAAGTTTTGTGTCTTATTTGAATGTTGGGCATCTCATTTCCTTAGGGATGGTTCTTTCGAACAAATTCAATATTTCTACCATGTCTTTCTGGCGCTGTGGCTTTTTTATCTATGACGCTATTGTATTTGTCGTGGGTTTTTTTCTTGAAACGGTTCTTTAAGTTGTATTTTTGTCGTTTTTATTGCTGGTTTAAAATTTAAAATGATAAGCAATAATTAGATGATGATATGATGGGTTGTAACATATAACTAATGTTACTACTAAAAGATATGCACTAATCTCATAATTGATACAACAGCCTAGGTATTAAACAAATTCAAACATTCGACATATTTTTAACAATTTTTTGGTAGTTGTGAACCGCACATTTTTAAATTCTGAGAGAATCTGGCATAATTTCTATTGAATGATACAACTAATGGTTATCAGTGATTAAGAAACAGGTTGTTTATGGAATGTGGTTTTGGTAATACTGTCTATGCATGGCTTGATGTAGGGTTTTTTCCACAACGCGATCGGTGCTGTCTGCGGTTTTAGATACTTGATGGTTTGGCCATAGGCTATTAGAAGTACAAGGAAGACAGTAGCGATGGTTTTTTTACTTGTTTTAATCTGTATATCTAGTGCACAGTTTTATTCTGAGATTGTAGAATGTTGACAGGTGGTGGACAGTTCTCTGGATAAACTAAAGGATGGGAAAATTCGGTGTGTGGTGTGGGGGGGGGGACGGGTTTGGTTCTCGTGTGTATGTGCTGTCGTGCTGTGCTGACAATGGTGTATGTGGTGTGTGTGTGACATTATGAACAGTGATTTATGATCAAGTTGAGTGTTCTCATGAGTTGGTTGCAGTGTGAAAGGTGAAGGCAACTGAGAAGGCAGTCACAGTGGTTATTTTGAAGGTTAGGGTTAATTCTACATTACACAAATTTTTCATGTCCCCCGCCCACAAGTGATCTCTGGCATGTGAGGTGAGCTAAATGAAAATTCTTCCTTGGAATTTGTCATAGCTAAGTCATGGAAGCTAGGCTGGATGGTTGAGTAACGGTTTGATCTAGCAACGGGGAACAAAGAACAGTTAACCGTTTTCGTTTGATTACGTATTCCCTGTAATATATAATAAAGTTTATTATGTAAGTCTTGGAACAATGTACTGGTTAACATAGCCACATCTGAAGTGAAATTGGTGAATAGAAGAAAAATGTCAGTTCAGAGCATCACGACCATGTGGATTATGGCTACTCAAAACCTTTCCTGCGTTACACGATGTTATTTCTCTTTCAATGGCTTACCGTTGGCGTATGTCCAAAATGGAATAGATTAGCCAAACACAATGATGAATATGGAACACTTTGCCTAATGAAGAACGCATGTTTAATCCCCAACATAGGGTGAGAGCATTGGAAGTTTCTCAACTGGGAACTAGTTGTGTCAAACATGGTACTCGGACACTAAGTGTCATATCTACGCCAAATATCTGGATGTTTAAAAATTGTTTGAATATCACAATTTACATTAAAATAAACCCCCAGAGAAAACTTCAAATAAGTACAGTCAAATAGAAAAATGGTGTAACATGATTTTGATGTTGTTATAAAAAGATGTCGGTTTTTGGGACTATTTTTCATTTGGTTAGGATTTAAAGGTATGCATATAGTTTAAGGTATATTTATTACAAATTAATTTTCTGATCTACCCAAATTTTTTTTTTCTTGGCAAAAAACTTTATTTGAGGATTTTTTACAAACACAGTGAATAGTTCATATTGCACAAACAAGATTTTCTGTTAAACAGTGATATCAAGAATGATTTTAACGTAGTGGATGGAAAGTGTGAAATACTGTTAATAAGCTATGCTAATAAGATAACTGGAATTTGTATAGTGCTATGTTTGCAAAGAAAATCAGATCGTTGGATCATATAATCTGTCGGAGTCCTGCAGCAGTAATATTAAAAGTTTAAAACAAATTCAAATGTAGCGCTCTGACAATGGCTCACACAACACACAACACCTCACCAAACACAACACAACACCAACACACCCATATTAACGGGAACATATTTCAATATTTTCTGTGTGATTCCAGGTCAGTCTTACTTGCCCTGAGAAACTTAAGTCAGAACAGTGATGACAAGAGTTCATACTGGAGATTAGTACATTAATTTCATTTTGATGTACGAGGTAACTGGTGTTACATTTTGCTGGATTCCTACGCGACTGTGGTATTTACTTTAAATGAAAAAGTTGACGAGAAAGCGCTAATCAAGAAATGTGGAGTTGAGCATATCGATGGGTCGTGCTGCATAAGTGGTCCGTTATTTCCATCATGAGGGCGTAATAGCCTGTACAAAATGAAGTTGGACACTCTTTAAAAAGACAACTAACAAAGTACCCGGTTATTCCTTGAGTGCTGATGTGCAGTATTATCTTTTTGATAAGATAATATCGTAATTTTATGATTATAGAAATGTTATATTTTAATATACAGGTTTAAGCTCAATTGGCTTTTTGAAGAAATGTTTGTTTTTTAAAATAAGAAATGTATATGTGGTGAAAATCTTACAATGATAATTCTTTTACGAGCAGAGATTTGAAAAACATCTTATGCCTTCCAGTCGTTAGCTTGCAGCAGTTCTTAACGAATTCCATTTTAATGAAAGAAATTGTATTGTCATTAAGCCAAATCTATGTTCAGATTCTGATATAAGGATAGCTTCAAGTTATTGAATTGGAAAGTTGGTATTTTGCTGTTTGATGTTTTTTGGGGTTGGTTATCGTTTTTTTTGTTTTTTTTTTTTTATTTTTTTCCCTCTCTCCAGAAATTAGTTTTATGCTTGTTTCATAATATAGTTGTTTTTATTGGAATATGATCATAGTTATATTGCGACCTTCCCCCTAACACACACACACAAGGCAATTGTGCGCAGCAACACACACAAACCCCCCAGGGCACACACGACAAACTGACACAACTTTCTGTTGATATACGTTTTTAGTGGATGGACGTCAATGAAGAATAAGGTAGCCACACTTTATAAATGTATCATAAAGTAGGCTTGTGTCGAAGAGAGAGGAGGGATGGGTCGTTCCAGGTTGGATGGGACAGAAATAGAGGAAGAGGACGACCAAACAGTGGATTGGTTTGACTTATCTGATTGACAAGAACCAAGGATCTGCAGAGAGAGTGGAGGGAACGAGAATAGGCGTGTACAGGTGAAGACAATTCACAAGGATGAGGAGGGTGCTGGTTTGGGAGTCTTTGTAACAGAGGGTAACTGATTTATAGTTACTCATCTGTCGGGCACAGGCAACAGTGGAGAGATCACAGAGAGGGAGTAATGTGGCAGATTTTTTTTCTTTCTGAGGACAAGTCGCGTGCAAGAGTTTTGTATGCGTTGAAGGGAATTGGATAGATGTTCTGGGCAGACAGTGAAAGGAAATTGCAATCGTCAGAGCGAAGATGAGAATGAGAGATTGAACAAAGTTTGGATGTTGCGTCAGTGGAAGGTACTTACAAAATTGCATAATACGTCGTAATTGATGTAGCCTGGATGGCAGTTTGAGGGTGATGAACTTATTTGAATAGACAGTGTGTTGTCGGTTAAACCAAGTCCAAGATAACTTGCTCAAGCAGTGGATAGAGGGATACAAAAAAATCAAAAATTCAATTCAAACGCTTTCTATTAATCTCAAGACAAGAAATTTCGGGGGTTATGAACCATATACTAAAAACAATTAAACATTTAATACATAATATTTAAAAACACCCACATGGTCCATCTAGCGACATCTGAGATAAAAAAGCATCCAAATCAGCAAATATTCTATGCCGAAAAACCACCACACAACAAAAAACACTTTATCCTGGTGTCGACAAGTACAACCTGTAGTCCGCCACATTCACACGTAAACTCGCGCATGCGTCGCACGCTTTAGACAATTGTTACCCCATTTTGTACCATATGCTCAGCATTTTGATTATGTCAAATTTGTTATAACATGTTGTTGAGCGGTTTCATTTGTGGCTTTACAGATTCAGCGCTTATACTAAAATTCCTTTCGATTATTATTCATTATAAGAAAAAATATCAATTAAAATAACTACTATGTTATATTAAGAAGAGGAAAATTGTCTAAATGTAGGATGAAGCAAATAGCCGTGAAGTTAATACTTCTTTTTTCTATCTAGAAAATGAACAAGTTTACACTAATAATAAGGTAGCTTTAGTCTTCTCTCTCTCTCTTTCTCTTCTCTCTCTCTCTCTCTCTCACGCTTATGTGTGGGCTTTGTTCCATTCAAGATTTATTGGTCCTATAACATTTATTAAGGCAGCAGGAATTGATGGTTGGAATTAAAACACTATTTTTTAAAATCGAAGGGTTCTAGACTTGAGTTAAATTGATTAGCGCTTTTGAGAAGGTCAGGAGTTTTAAAATATTTTGCACGCACATTGTGTGTCATGATCACAGATATTGTCTCGTTGTCTTACACGGCAATCATACAAGGTCATTCAGTTTCATTTGCTACCAGCCCAAATTTTGCCATGGGTTACCAATTTTGTGTATGTGTTTAGTTTTTAAACAGTACAGGCCCCCATCAAGCAAATAAGGAAAAAATGAAAGGCGACTACTTAAGCATCAGTGGAAATTTTGTAAAACTATTTTACATTCATCCAGAGTTTTTGAAGGAAAAAGATGCGTAGATGGCAATTTTCTATTTACAAAGATCTGTATTAGCATTAAAGTTTTGTTTCAATTTAATACCTAGTACTAGATATTTGTATAGGTGTAAGGCTTACTTATTAACCATCATGTAAAAGATTTGGTATGGGTGGGGTGTCCTGCGCCAATCATCAAATTTCCTTAGTCTTTTAAACTTTAAGGGCTAAGACATTTTTGTTTGCACCTGGAGGACGAAACTCTCAAACTGGTATTAAACAACTAATTGAAATGGGAATTTGGGACAGATCTTCCAGAGCAGTATCCTCAGAATATTTGATTATGGTATAAGATCAGCGCAGTTGCAGTCATTATGTAACGGGTTTGAAAAGGATTTGTGGGGACAGAAACAGTGCTTGGGAGAGACCCCGGGAGATGATCTATGAGTGGATATGGCTTGTATTATGACAAACAAACTGTCGTCCGGTGTGTCAAAAGCTCTTATCCGAAGAATTAATGCGGACAGCCCATATTGAGAGCAGTTTGAGCGTAATAGACTGTGCGGTGAATGGATATTAAAGGAGAGGAGAAGTCCAATGAAAAGTATACGAACAAAGGAGTCGGGTTTTTCTAGGTGGGAATAAACATATATGCAGCAAGGTAATTGTATAGCATCATTTGTGTTCTAGTTGGCTTTGTATGCAAACTGCGTAGTATGGAAGAAGTAGAGAAACGAAGTGTTTGAGAAAGATTCGTTCACAACATTACGAAGCTATTTTGGATGTGAGAGGCTATGTTCTAATAGTCATTGAAAGATTTGGGGTGATTTGATTTCTTTTGGAAAGGAAAATTATGGGGATTATTTCAGAGGGCCTACTAGAACTGGCTTGCTTTCAAAGGCAGAGAAACTCAAAATCACTAAAAACATGCAAGTGCTCTGCAAAGATTTTAAAAAGCTGACCACGAATTAACATTCCACAACCACAGCTTCTCAACATTGCAACTGCTGTAATATGATTTTAAATTCTGTAGCTATGAACATTAAAGATTCTTTCATCATCTGATATCATTAATCACAGACATTTTGTTGCAGGTTAGGAAAGAACAGGGATTGAAGCTCATGTTTTATGTTCTTCACGTCAAAGAGGCATTAGAAATCATTCAGGGTTCATCAGCAAATTGATTTTGTTGTTACAACTCTAGTGGCATTGGATGTGCTGACTATTTTTGAGTTTGTTGCTGAATTATTTTTTAAACCCTTACCACGCCTTAGCAAATCGACCCCTTGAAATTGTTCTTCAACTTTCTCTTTATTAAGGTCTTTTACACTCTCAAATTTCTTTTTGGAGTTTTTTTGAATTGTTGGCAGGCATTTATGCGCTTGAAACGCACTTTCTTTTTGTTTAGAGAGGATTTTAGGGTTTGTGTCACCCCATGGTTTATTGTTAGGGAAAACTATCTTTACAGATTTTTTTTTATTGTGGGAATAATAAGATTTTACAAAAAGAAATATATGATTGCACAAATCGTAGGCTTTCTATCCATCATTGTCAATCAGAGGTCAAGGACAACCACACTCAGTCAGGATAACTCAACATATTCAAATCTTCCAAACTCTTTGGTAAATTGTTTCACTTGTTTTATTAACATTAGTGGTCAGTTTTTATTTTGGGTTGATATATTTGAGGTAATGAGGAAATTTGTGTTGTGAATCTGAGTGTACCAATGGAAGTGGCAAAGCAATCAGGACCTTTATAGCATGTGAAATGTTTCAAACATTTGTCAAGATATTTTGTGTTGAGGGTAAAAAGAAGTTCACATTGTGTTTGAACGAAGGAAGAGATGGTTTAAATTACAGGGTTTTTAAAAAGCCAGCACAAACAGCGGCGAGTCAGGAGATTTCAGCTGAGTTGGTGTATATGTATGTGTAGTAGATCTGGGAGGCGGTCACGTGCAGCAAGGGAGAGGGAGGCTATTGCACCCTGTCACAAAACACTTGGCAAACTCCTTGGGCAGGTATTTAGGCGGAGGGACATGAAACAATTTCAACATTGAGTAAACTTGCTTTCTGATTGGGAATTGCTTCTGGCACACAAACTATCATTCTGTACAGGCACACGACCACACTAGTGTTTTTCTGCTTTCTTCTTTTTTCTCTGGTTCAATTTGATACGGCAACCTAAAAACCATCAAAGGCCAACTTCTCATAATAAAACATTGATTTTTTATATTCAGATAATAATGTATGTTTTGCGTGGAAGTTCATCAAAAATTAAAAATTGGGTTCAAAAAGATTCGCACCATAGAGGGGTAATTGCTCTTGTTGAAAATTTTGAAAACCGTTCAACGATCTTTTCAACTTCTTACGGCCTCTTTTTGACGATGGTGGGTTCCAGAGTTTTTATTTTGGATTCAAAGGTAACTCGGGAGGAATGTATATTAAACAAGGGGAATCAGAGCTGAAAAAGCAGATTTAATTTTCTAAGGTTTCTCTCGTGAATAAAATATATGTAGGGTGCTGTTTCGTGTATAACTGGCTGTTCGTTTGAGAAATCGAAGGACGGTAACACAAAAAATCATTCACACATAATTTTTCAAGCATCCACAATAATAAAACAATGGTCACCACATTCATCACTGGTATAGTGAACTTATACTCCTCACAGCGAAACAACAATCACGGTTCACAAATTCCTTCCTTCCGCTTTGCATCAAAATACAGGAAAAAAAAAACATCAGAAGCTCGTAATGCGGCGCAGTTAGTTGAAGCTGTATTGCGGAGTTCTATTGAAATTGTGTGTATTGGAGAGTGTTTTGTGTTGCTTTGGTAATACATAGCATGCTTCGGTTTTCTCAGCGTTTAACTGAGTAAACTTGTTTTGTATTTCATCCAGTTTTGGAATATCTGGAAAGCAGTAGGCCTAATTTGTACGAGTGCGTGCAGATTCTTAGTTACAGTGCTTTGAATTGAGAGTATTGTAAAAATGATAAGTTTGATATTATGATGATGGTTATTATATTTGTAGAGTGGAGAGTATAGAGAGTGAAAAGACAGGGGCCAGTAAACTGGATCCCTGGGGACACCACCCGTTCCAGTTTTTTGACTGTTGTTGATTATTATCTTGTTTACTGCCGACTCGTTCTGAGACTATGGGTCGTGAGGTATGAACTGAACCAGGAGAGGGGGGCTGTGCAGTAACACCGAATGCTTTTTTGAAGAGGGAGAGAAAGAAATGAATGGTTTCAATTAAAACACCAAAATTTTTGTCGAAAGCTGCAGTAAGTCGGAGTAGAGTGAGAAGGGTGTATTTTTCCCTGGTCTGAAGCAAGTGAAAGTGTATTTATCAGGTTAAGGGGGACTAGGGTAGATTTGTGTGACTTGGTTGACGGATAGGCTACTGGCACTAGGAGAAGACTGATTGGAGAGAAGGCGGGTTATTGAAGCTGTTTTTGAAAAAAATACTTTTTCAAGGACTTCAGATGATATGAACGGTTAGGTTGGAAACAGGTCTATACATCTTAGATGTTGGTCGAAGGTCATGACTTTTTGGAGTAAGCAGGTTGTAATATTGCTGGTTTGAGAGATTTTGGTGGGGGGAATGGAACATTTCCTGAAAACAGGATGAGTTCATATTTTTGTGATAGTGGGGATAATTTGGGAGGACTTGTACGATAAGAGACGCTGGTATGGGATCGTGGTCACATGATTTTACTAGTCATTCTTCAGAATTGTGATTTCTTTTCTCATTGTTGGCGGGAAAGAAAAGGAGGGAGTACCAGAAGGATTTGGGGATAGGGAAGTCAGGCTGCGAAAGGAGTTGCTCCAATCTGGAAGGATGTTTATGATTTTGACAGAAAAGGATTGCAGGAAATATAGAAGGAAATTCAGGTTTTGATGGTGGTGGTGGATAGAAAGAAATTAAGATTTGATTATAATTGTTTTGGAAGAGCTTGCTTATTTATTTGTTTTTTAATTTTCGCCACTGCGCTCTAGTTGCCAGGTTGTCGCGCTGTTGCAACCAGGATGTCATGGGGGTGTGTACTTCAAGGTGCAACTGGGGCATGTCAGCAGGGAGCGGTCAGTGGGAGGTGTATGCAATCAAGGCAGTTGGTGAGAAAGTAATGTCGAGTTTCTAAGGGGGTAGTTGTTGTCAGAGGTTAGTTATAGGGTTCAGGCAGTGCAGAGAAAGTTTCAATGTTATGGCCTTGAGATTGCGATCGGGTTAGACCCATTTTTCTTTTGATAGTTTTGCAATGTTGAGGGAAGAAAAGAACAGGGAAAGATCAGAAAAGTAGTTATCATGATCGATACAGATGGACAATTCTTGTGATAAATAGGTAATGGAGTATTAGATTATTCTAGAATGTGTTGTTGCTTCATTTACCAGCTGTGAAAAGAGAGTGGTTTTGGGGACAAAAGAAAGGAACGATGTTTGCCTAGGATGAGATGGTGTGTGGAAGTTAAAGTAGTCGAGATAATAGCTTTCTGGGTGGAGAGGGTGTAGTGCTTAGGCTGTGACTGTACTCATGCTAGATGATAGATGATGACAGATTAATTCTTAGGTTGGAGGTGGAGGTAAAGATAGCAGAAAGTACTGATGGGTGGCAGGTGTGTTGATGTTGAGTTAAGGGACTTTAAGGATTCAGGTTGAGAAAGGAAGGGGGATTGACAGAACGAAAGAGCAGAGGTTTCATGTGGTATATTTCTAATGACGCTATGCCATCAGGGAGGGTCGGGGAGAGGGTAAGGTTTTAGAAAAAAGTGGTGTCAGTTGTTTTTATTTTGGTTCGTATGTTGTTTATTTTTAACCAGGTTTTCTAGTGAGAAAGGTTGAAATAATATTCAGATACCGAGAGGAATTCAGAAATTTAGGTCAGCTTTTACTTCTGGAGAAGAATTTGCACATTGAACAAAACTATGCAGATCTTGTGGGCGGGCAGAGCGTGTTGAAGATGACTGGGGTGAGTTAGAAATAATTGTCAGAGGAAGAGGTCAGAGGAAGAGGATGAAAGTGATAGTTAGGGTGTGGAGAGTGGTTATAGAGTATTTTTATAGAAGAGAAAAAGTTGGATTGGGAGTCAGGTGTAGAAGTTGGTGAAAGAATGGGCCCGTTTTAGATTTGAGTGTCATGGCATTCCCATGGTAAATTTGGCAATCAGAAACACAGTTGGTGTAGTGTCATAAACAAAGCAGAGGATAGAGGGAAGCGAAGCGGTGTTGTGTGGGTTAAAGTAGGTAGAGGCGGTCAGTGCTGTCAGAGGAGAGGGGAGAGGAGGGAAAATGGGACGAGGCGTGGTGTTGGCGGCGATGGTGTATGTGGTTTTGCGGCGGTTAATTCTAAGGTTTAGGAATATGTTTTTTTGAGTCTGTTTTGGTTGATGGGGTAAAAACCCTATGTAGGGGAGCAATAAGTCTTGTGTTGTCATTGTAATTGTGATTTCAGTGGAAGAAAGAATTCTGGGTGGTTGTAGGTGGGGAAGGTTTGATTTCGTGTTTTCAGTGCAATTTATGATGCTGGCCGCAGGGTTACACAGCACTGGTTACTGGCCCGGACAGTATTT
>CM054140.1:63280521-63323021 GCA_028751875.1 Rapana venosa | reverse complement strand
CATATTTGCACATTTCTAATTTGAGATTTAAAATTGGACGAGGTGATAGCCCTGATATGGCCTGAAAATAGGAGTATGGCTTAATGACAATACAATTTCTTTCATTAATGGAATGTCTTTTAGAATTTGCTGTAAGCTGCGAACTGGTAAGGCAGGTAAGATGTTTTTCGGATCTCTGCATCGTAAAAGAATGTGATCATTGGTAAGATTTTCACCACAGATACATGTTGCTTTTTTTGAAAATTTAGTTCTAAAAGCATTGAGCTTAAACCTGTAGATAAGAGAGAAAACATTTCTATATTCATGTAAATTACGATATTTGATCTTATCAAAAGATAATACATGGGTTACATCATCACTCCAGGAATAACTGGTACTTTGTAGTTTCTTTTTAAAGTGTTTCCAACATGCATTTTGTAACATGCTATAGCCCTCATGGATGGATAGAGGAACACTTATGCTGCAAGACCCATCGGTATGCTCAGCTCCACATTTTGCTTTTCTGTCAACTTTTTCATTAAAGTAGATACCAAAGTGCGAGGGTATCCAGCAAAAGGATAGCTTCAAGTTATATGAATTGGAAAGTTAGTATTTTAGCTGTTTGATGTTTTTTGTTTTGATTTTTTTTCTTTTTTTTTCTTCAGAATTCTCGTTTTTGCTTTTTTCATAATAATTGTTTATTGCGGTTGATTAGTTATGTGCATACCCCTCCCCCCTACACACATGCACACACATGCACGCGCGCGTGCACACACATACACACACACTTTCCCGACTGATATCACTATTTAGTGGAAGGACGTTAAACTGAAGAACTACTACTGATATGGCCTCTGTGGTTGGCGGGGCTATAAACAACAGGATTGGATTGGATTGGCAGTAACAGTAAGGTACTTTCGTTTTCTGACATAAACATCAACGGAAGTGGAAGTTTTTTGTCTTTAAATGCGTGTGGGTCTTCACCATGACAGTATTGGTTTAAACAGAGTTTATTCAAGAAAAGTGTCGCAAAAAAACCAAGCATACCTTGGTAGGACAACAAGTAAACTGATACTAAATAGTCCTGTCATAATTTACACACACATTTTGTGATGGATGACTTTGCATTACAACAGGTGGCTGATGCATATACTATCATTAGCAATTACATATATTTCGATAATTGAGTAAATGTAATGAACATTGTTTTAATTGGACATGCAGCATACCAACCTGGGCTGACCCTAATGGTTGGCCAGGGCTTTGATACAAGGAGTGACAGTAGAGTTGGTTGTATACCCTGTTTTAATCTGTATATAGTTGCACAGTTTTAATCTGAGATTTAAAATTTGACGAGGTGACAGCCCTGATATGGCCTTTGTGGTCGGCAGGGCTATAAACAACAGGATTGGATTGGATTGGGAGTAATTGTACACTGGTTGCAGGTTGGTGGCAGTAACAGTAAGGTACTTCGGTTTTCTGACAGAAACACCAGTGGAAGGGAAAGTACTTTGTCCTATGTGGGTCTTCATCATGACAGTGTTGGTTTAAACAGAATGTATTCAAGAAAAGTGTCGCAAAAATTACAAGCATACCTTAGTAGGACAAGTGAATTTGTAATACCGATAGTCCTGTCATAATTTACACACACACACACACGTTGTGATGGATGACTTTGCATTGCAACAGATGGCTGATTCATATACTATCGGTAGCAATTGCATATACTTCAATAATTGAGTAAACGTAATGAAAACAATCGTTGTAATTGGACGTGCGGCATACCAGCAAGTCAGCTGTTTGACTGCTGTCTGTTCGACAGTATTCCACTACAGCATCTTTTAACTGTTCACACTCCTCTTCCTCCCATTTAGCACAGAGTATGTCCTGAC
Source organism: Rapana venosa (assembly GCA_028751875.1). Taxonomy (NCBI): domain Eukaryota; kingdom Metazoa; phylum Mollusca; class Gastropoda; order Neogastropoda; family Muricidae; genus Rapana; species Rapana venosa. The sequence continues at coordinate 63,321,150 of CM054140.1, read as the reverse complement.
ACGGTAACCGTTCCTGTGGCCTGACATGTAAACATATAACGACACAGTAACACTCTTTCTGTCCTACAGGGAAAAGGACAATGACAATGAGAAATTCTTTTATTTCGAGGATAATGAATAAGCACTCATGTGCTTTTTTTACATCCAGTCCCCGCCCGTAGGGATACATCTTAATAATAACCCAATACTTATACTCTCACACAGTAGAAACAAAGGGAAATAATCTTTTTCAAAACAAAAAAAACACAACTAAAACCAAATACAAGAAAACCCTAAAAACACCACCCCCTCCCCCCAAATCCCCCAACCAAAACAAACAAACAAACAAAAGAAAGAAAAAACAAACCAACAAAAAGAAGAAAAAAAGAGAAAAAGAAACAAGAAGAATAACAACAAAACCAAGAAAAATAAACAACCAAATTAATAAGTCATAAAAATAAACATCTACACATTGTCAAATGGTACACATTCTTGTTACATATAACAATAAGATATTGAAATAGGGCAATCATTAAAACTTCTGTACAGCTGAAGCCCAATAAAGTATTGAAAATATAAAGTATGAATCCTTCATCAGGATACACAACTATAAGCAAAACGATAAAAGGTGAGAGAGAGACAGAGAGTGTGTGTGTGTTTCAGAGATAATATCAAATATATAATTCTCAAAACAGTACACGATCACCATCAACACTCATTTTTTATTATACTCGTTCAAATTATATGTCATGATAATGAAATAAACTCAATACCCATACATTCACAATAAAAAACAAGACACAAAAGAAACGAAGAAATAGGAGGGAGATAGAGAAAACGATAGGAAGACAACATCAGAGAGTGGACTGGCCTTGAGTGGAACGACTTGCTTACAGAAAGCTGAGAACTGGGAGGAGTGGAGGAAGCTGGTTGCAGAATCTTCAGTGGTGTCCCAAGGGTCTACTAGACTGCAGGATAGATGAAGCGAAGAAGGTGAGTGCACTTCGTTTATGGAACACACAAATAATCGACTTGGGCCAGGTGAAAGTGTATGGGTTCTTCAATTCATACTGGAAGGGAAAGAGAACAGTCTTTATAATCATAGTCAGATATTTTCAGCTGAGATAACGTCATCCATTATGAATGCATAGACGGTTTCTCCATGCAGGAAGTTCTTTGTCTGAGCATGAGAATCTTTTCTGAAGAGAATCTAGAGTAGTTTGTAATTTATTATCTTTTTATTGTTTTGTTTTTGTTTTGAGGATCCGATAATGGAATAAGCACGATCTAACCTAAACATCTTAAGAGTCTTAATAAGTTTTGTTAAGTTCGGGAGATTGGATTTTTAGTGGCTTTTTGGGGGGGCGAGAGGAAGGGTGTTGATTTTGGTCTTTACACGATTTACCTAACGTCATTTAGTTTTGGTAATAACGGAAGTTCACCTGGTGGATAATTATGATCATTTTAGGGTGACATGCTTGCGAACATCAGCCTTGACTTCTGCAATGTTAAGGGTGGTACACATTGACATGATGGTTCACCATGTTCACCAGGCACCATGTTCAGCTCCATCCGCTGAGAGGATGATCAGCAGAGATGGCAGACGTCACCACCAAGGACCGTGGGCCCACCTCACCGAGGACAGGTGTTGCAGCAACATCAGGTGCCAGAGATCACTGCACCAGGCACAAGAGGCAAGTTCTGCGCAAGTGGTCTGATGAATGGGTTGTGGCTATCCATACGCTTTATTAGCCTAGAGTTGCGGTATTGGTGCTTTTTTTTGTTTTGTGAGTGAGTAGTTTCTGGGTTGGTTTTTTTTTTACATTCTTTGGGAGGAAGTAGTTATTCTTAGGAAGGAAAGTTGTGTAATGAAATGATGTTTTTTTTTTCTTTTTTTTCTTTTTGTTTGTTTGTTGAAGTTTTCTGATTTTTTCCCCTACCATTCTTTTTTTAAAACCTTTTTCTTTTCACTCTTTTTGTCATTTCCTCCTTTTCTTTATATATATTTCCTTGTTTTTACTTGTTCTTTCACATTTTTGTCTAGTTTTCTTTTCTGTTGCTTTTCCTCCTGACCTTTCATTTACCTTCTTTGTATTACTCTTTTTGTTCTTTCTTCTTTCTTTTTATATATTTCCTTACTTTTCCTCATTCCTTCACATGAACCTTTCTGTAGTTTTCTTTTTGATGGCTTTTCCTTTTAAATCTTTCCGCTGTGTTTTCTCACACGGTGCTTCAGGGCCTGTGATCTGACTTAAGAGCTAAAGGTAGGCCACCCTCAGGGTGTTGTGGTTTTCTTCCTCTCTGTTTCTCAGGGCTGCTTTTTCTTCAGTGATGACGCTGATATGTGGCATGATAGAGCACTTTGTGGTGGTCAGCAGGTTTTGTCTAGGAAGCCAGATTTTGTCACTAAAGCTGTGCTCTTCCTTTCTTTCACCGAGTTCATGTTCTGGAATTATGGACTATTGGCAAGGAGAGTAGAGTAGTTTTTTTCAAAATATATATTTTGGTGGGTTTTTTTTAGGAGAGGAGAGTATGTGTAGATGGCTGTATGGGTATTCTGTTTAGGTGTGAGATCTAGACTTGGTATTTTATCAGTGCTATTGTATGGCCTGGCCCCACCTGTTTTTCTCGCATGCAAGATTTTTTATTGTTGAGATGGAACATTGATAATACAAACAGCACTGATATGGTTTTTGTAGCCAATGAGGCTGTAACAATCGTGATTGAACTGGATCGGCAAATCAGATTTCTGCTTTTGTGTACTACCACACTGTTAAGGTGTGTATGCACTAGACATCAGAGTTGTGGGGACAGGGAGTAGAGTACTACAGGACGACCTGTGTGGTCAGGAGGATTAGCTCAGGCTTTCCGCATGAGCCTTCTGCGAGATCAAGCAGACGGCACAGGGAACACCAGAGGAGACAGTTCAGGACGGTGGCTATTTCTTTTCCACAAGTCATTGCTAAGTGTGAAATTTGTTCGGACTTAAATACGAATTTCAAAAGCCTCCTGGCTGAGGGATTTTGGAACGTGGACGCATGTTTTCAGATCCTGTGGGGAGTTAGCTGCAGAACTGTAGAGGAAATCTTGGCTGCTGCTCCTGAAATGTGTCCTAGTCCGGACCTGGTGTCTCCTTGGTGTTGCTTAGTCCACAGAAGGGCTGGTGTGGGTGTTGGTGGTAGTTCTGATGGTAGAGGAAGAGTGTAGTGCATGTGTCTCTGGTATTGTGGACCTGACAAGGCCTGTGGTATTTTGTCGCTTCCACCACTTCAGCAGTCGGTCCGTCTTGACCTTGTTTTTGACCTTTAGAACAGCACGCAGGACAGTTTTATTTATTTATTCATTTATTTCTGTGTTTTTTACAATCCAGTCCATGTGTGCATGCGTTTTTGTAAAAAAATTTTTGATAACCTACTCTTCTGATAAACGGAGCAGGTTTTAATGCATGTGCAAGATGTCCTGCGTGCGTTTTCACACAGGGCCTCTGTTCACAGTCTCATCCAAAGGATTGTTGTGGGAAGTGGAGTCAGCACTGATGTTAAACTCCAAGGGAAAAAAAAAATCTCCTCGAACAGGGTTCGAACCTGGGTTGGTAGTCAGTCAGCGGCGCAATGCGCAACATTCTAACCACCAGGCTGTCCCGTCATGTTCGAATTGTGCAGTGTGTTTCCTCGCACAAACTGGGGTATCTTGTCTAAGCTGATTGTTTGGTGACAATGCACGTGGTGTTATCTTCATAGGTTGTGAGTGCTGAATGTTGTAAGATTCAGGGCATGAAGTTTGGGGGGGGGGGGGGGGGGGGGGGGGGGGGGAGGCAGGTGAAGTTTTTCAACTGTGTTGCAAGTTTATAAGTGTGTCCACCTTGACAAAGGGTTTGTTACTGGAGATGCTGTTTTGGTTGTAGTTGGAATTGTTTTTCACTGGAGGAGTTTATTTGGCTGTACATCCCTGTCATCAGAATGCGGCTATCGTTATGTTAGGCAAAAACGGGCGCGTATGCAAAAATCTCACCATTGGTGAACCTCAGAACTCTTGCCAAGGAATGGGAGGGGGGGGGCTGTACATTTTGAATTCTTTTGACGTAGGGACTGTGTTGCGTGCTTTCTTTCGTTTCTTGTTTTGTTATTATCTTTGTTTTGTTTTTGTAAAAAGATATTTTCATCTTTTTCTTTCTTTCTTCTTTATTATTTTATCTTTGGTTCCTTTTTTCTTGTTTTTTTTTTATCAAGTGGGTCAGATGGGGTAGGGAGTGAGAAAGGAAAGAACATTGTAATTTTCATGACGAAATGTTTATACTTTTATTATTATGATAGCAGGAGGGAGGAAGAGAACGCAGGGGCAAAGAGACTTGATTTTCGTGATAAGGTGTGTAAGGCATTTATTCCACTTTTATCATCATTACTATTTGTAGTAGTCTGTGTAGCAGAAGTAGTGGTAGTTGTGGCGGTAGTTGTAGTAGCAGTAATGGTGGTGGCAGATGTAGTAGCAGCAGGAGTGGTAATATTTGTAGCAGCAGCAGTAGTAAATGCAGCATTACTAGTAGCAGCTGCAGAAGTAGTAGCAGCAGCAGCAGCAGCAGTTGTAGTAGTAGTACCAGTAATAACAGTCACAGCAGCTGTACCAGTAGTGGTAGTAGTGGTAAGGACAGTAGTGGTAGTAATAGGGGGGGGGGTAGTAGTAGGAGTAGGGGTGGTAGTAGTAGTAGTAAGAGGGGTGGTAGAAGAAGAAGTAGTAGTAGGAGTGGTAGTAGTAGTAGGAGAGGGGTAGTAGTAGTAGTAGGAGATGGTGGTTAGTAGTAGTAGTAGGAGAGTGGTGTAGAGGAGATGTGTGTAGTAGGATAGGGTGGGTAGTAGTTGTAGTAGTATGAGCGGTAGTAATAGTAGTAGGAGAGGTAGTGTAGGAGAGGTAGGAGTAGGAGGGGTGGTAAGTAGTTTTCGTCGTAAGATGGGTGGTAGGAAGAAGTGTTGTAGGAGGAGGGGTGTAGTAGAGAGGTGGTAGTGTAGTAGGAGGTAGTCAATGTAGTAGGAGAGGTAGGGTTAGGATGGGGTAGTAGGAAGGGGTAGGTAGTAGGAGAAGGTCGTAGTAGGCGGAGGAGGTGTGGTAGTAGTAGTAGGAGAGGTAGTAACATGTAAGTAGGAGAGGTGGTAGAGTAGTGGCGATATGTTAATAGTAGTAGGAGAAGAGGTCTTAGTAGGAGGAAGGAGAGATTTATTAGTAGGAGAGGTATGTATTATTGTAAGAGAGGGTGGTAGTAGTAGAGGTGCTCGAGAGGTCGTGTGAGATGTGTAGAAGGAGGGGGAGTAGGGTAGGGGGTGGTAGGTGGTAGTTAGTGTATGAGTCGGGGTGGGTGTAGGGGTGGTAGTAGTATAGTAAGAGAGTGGTAGTAGTAGGAGGAGACGGTTCGTCGTAGGAGGGGGGTGGTAGTAGTAGTAGGAGAGGTGGTAGTGTAGTAGGAGAGTCGGTAGTAGTAGTAGGAGAGGTGTATAGTAGTAGTAGGAGAGGAGTGGGGTAGAAAGAGAAGTGTAGTAGGAGGAGGGTGTAGTTGGCAGGAAGCTTTGGTAGAGTTGGTAGTAGTTGGAGGGAGGGGTGGTGGTTGTAGTGTAGGAGAGTGGTAGTAGTCGGGGAGAGGTATTAGTAGTAGGAGAGGTGGTCGTAAGGTAGTGGAGAGGTGGTATTAGTAGTAGGAGAGGTCAGTAGTAGTAGGAGAGGTAGTAGTTAGTAGTAGGAGAGGTGGTAGTAGTAGAAGGAGGTGTTAGTAGTAGTAGGGAGAGGTAGTAGTAGTAGGAGAGGGGAGGGTAGTAGTAGTAGTAGGAGGGTGTAGTAGGGAGGTAGTAGTTGGAGAGTAGTAGTTAGAAGGGGTGGGGGGATGTTAGTAGTAGGAGAGGTTGTAGTGTAGCAGGGGGGGAAGATGTGAATGGGTTGGAAGAAAGTAGTAGGAGAGTGTCGTTTAGGAGAGGTGGTAAGTAGTTGTTAAAAGCGAGAGGTGTATTGAGTGAGAGGTGTTAATAGTAGTAGGAGAGGTAGGATTAGGAGGGGTAGTAGGAGGATTGTGGGTGGTAGAAGTAGGAGAGGTTTAGTAGTAGGAGGAGGAAGAGGTAGGTAGTGTAGGAGAAGCGGTAGTAGTAGGAGGAGGTGAGTTAGTGAGTAGTAGGAGAGTGGGGTAGGTGTAGTAGTAAGATATTGTTTGTTGTAGGTAGGAGGAGAGGTGGGTAGTAGGAGTAGTAGGAGGAGAGGTGTTAGTAGAAGGGAGGGGTAGTTCGAGGAGGGGTATTAGTGTAGTAGGAGGGGGGTAGTAGGAGGTGTGGTAAGTAGTAGGAGGGATTGGTAGTTGTAGTAGGAGGGTGGGGTGGTAGTTTAGTAGTCGGAGGGGTATTAGGAGGGTGGGTGCTAGCGGTAGTAGTATTAGAGGAGGTGGGTGGTGGGTTTAGGAGGTAGTAGGACTGGGGTGGTAGTAGTAGGAGGGGTGGAATTAAGTAGGAGGTGGTGGTAGTAGTAGTAGGAGGGTTGATAGTAGTAGGAGGGGTTGGTAGTAGATGGTGGGGTGGTAGGTAGGAAGGGGTGGTGTAGTAGGAGTGGTTTGGTAGTATTAGGAGGGGTGGTTCGTTTAGGAGGGTTGGTAGTAGTAGTATTAGGAATTGGTAGTAGGAATAGGAGGGTAGGTGGTATTAGTCGATGGGTGGTATAGTCGTTGTAGTAGTAAGATTGTTTTATTTATTCGAAGTATTATGGTACTACTGTGTTGTAGTAGTACTCTTTGTCTTATTGTTGTAAGTGTAGTCGTAATCTGGGAGGTTAGATATTAGATATTAGTAGGGGAATTTATATTATAAGTGGGGTGAAGTATTAGGAGGGGTCTGTGTAGTAAGTATTTGTATTAGTGGTTTTGGTATACTTATTATGACGTTGATAGGTAGTAGTAGGAGGGTTGTTTGGTAGTTCGAAAGTATTGTGTTTTAAGTCTATTCTAATTGTCCGATTGTGTAGTTCGTGTCGAAGTAGGAGTGTGTTGTAGAAGTAGTCGGGGCAGGGGTGTAGGTAGGAGAGGTGGTCGTTTAGTCTTTTGGAGTGGTTCGTAACTTCTACGTTGAGATTTTGGTAGAATTATAGAGTGTAGATATTTAAGTAGTATTAGTCTGCTGAGGCGGTAGAAGTTTAAGGCGAGGAGGGAAGTATAAGTAGTAGGAGAGGTTGTGTAGTATTCTTTGGGTGTTTGTAATTAGTAGGAGGATGGGTGGTAGTAGTTAGTCGGATGCGGGTTGGTAGACGTATTTGAGGGCGGTGTGTCTTTCTTAGTAGGAGGATGTTTGGTAGTAGTAGTCGGAGGAGGGTGAATGAATTAGTAGGAGGCGGGGATAGATAGTGGTAGGATAGTCGGGTCGTCAGTTAATTAGAACGAGTTTTGGTAGTAGTAGTATGAGTGTTAGAGTAGGAAGGAGGGTTAGACATTAGTCGATTGTGGTCGAGTGATTTAAGGGGTTTGTAGTAGTAGTAGTGGAGAGGGTGGTAGTATTAGGGAGGAGATCGTAGTAGTAGAGGAGAGGTTATTCGTAGGAGCTGGTAGTAGTATTTGGGTAGGGGTATTAGTAGGAGAGGTCGGACTTACTGTCGGAGATGTATGTCGTAGAATAAGTAGTATGGGTTGTAAGTATTTAGTGGCGTTTGTATTAGTAGTATGAGGAGAGGTGGTCGTAGTAGTAGGAGAGTGGTTTTAGTATGTTAGGAGGATGTGTTTAGTAGTCGTATGTAGGATGAGTTTGGTGTGAGTAGTAGTCAGATGGGTTGGTAAGTATAAGTAAGTATGATAGTTGTATATCGTCTTGTTTAGGAAGGGGTTTTCTTGTCTTCTAAGTAGAATGAGGTGGGTGGGGTAGTATAAGTATTAGATAGGTGGTAGTAGTAGTAGGATGATGAGGTAGTATTCTGTTTTCCGGGGGTGTGAGAGGTGGTAGTCGTATATGATTGTATTAGTAGTAGGAGGGTTATTTTGAATAGTATGTATTAGAGTTGATTATAAGTTTTCTACGATTATTATGTATTCTTATAAGGAGGATATGTGTACTAATTCTAATAATATATTATGGTTGGAATAAGTATATAATTATGAGAGTTTAGTATACTGCTCTGTTTATAGTTATTATAATAAAGATTGGGATGACGTCTACTTCTTAGTTGCTTTGGTAATTAGTAGTTCGTTTTTGGTAGTAGTAGTAAGGAAGAGATTTATTAGGGTGTATTTCCTACTTAGTATGATGATGATAGAAGTTCGACTCAGGTGTTTTAGAAGTATGATTATTCTTCGTCGGAGATTTTTTAGTATTAGTAGTCAGCATTACTAAAGTTAGTATAGGATCGTTAGAAGAATGTCTCTGAATTATACTGAGTAATGTATTATACTTATTACGAGTGGGTTGTAGAAGAAGTCGAAAATAACTATCTGAGTCTGTTTTCTTATAATGGACACTCTTTGTTGTCGTACTATTATTAGGTGATGCTGTATTAGGGAGACTTGAGGTTTTGGTGTAGGCTCTGATTTAGTTATGATAGTTTAGAATAGTAGTAGGAGAGCCAATGCATTATTAGGTAGGAAGAGGAGCTGTCGTATGAGATTGTAGGAGTATGATGGATGTGTAGGAGCTGGTCTTGTAGTGGCGCTTAATTCAAGTCTCAGTCGGCTATCTGGCTAATTAGGGTTATTTATTCTGATAGGTAGTTAAAATTATTTATGCGCTGTAGTAATTATCGTCTATTTATTAGTATATGGTGTATGAGACGGTAGTGTTGATGTCCTAGGAGGTAGTCTTAGTAAGATGAGTTGTTAGTAGTAGTAAGAGAGGTTTGGTAGTTTATGAGGAGGAGTTGTTAGTAGTATCGAAAGAGATGGTAGGTGAGTATAGGAGTCTAGTATTTATATTATTGGTATTTTAGTAAGAGAGTAAGGTAGAAGTAGTGGATATGTGGTTAAGTCGTAGTAGAGAGGTTGGTAGTATTCGGAGAGAGGTGTTAGAAGTAAGAAGGGGTTAGTAGACTGCGTATTCGTAGGGGTGTTCGTAGTAGTAGGTTAAGTATTAGTCGTAAGAGGGTTGTTTAACGTAGAAGTTAGTAGTACGGGCGAGGTTGATTTTATAAGAGGGGCTTCGGTTAGTAGTAGTAAGCGGGTTAGGTAGTAGTGTACGAGTGGTTGTATTAGTATAGGAGAGGTGGTGGTTGTGACGGATAGGAGGTTAGGTAGATAGTCGTAGAGGTTATTAGGCGATGGTATTAGATATTAGGCTAAGTTGGTAGTGTTGAAATAGTATTAGTAGGAGGAGGATGTAGTCGGATGGTTGGTATGTTTAGGAGCGTGTTAACTTAGAAGTAGGCGTTTAGTTGTATAGTTTTATTAGTAGGCGGATGAGGGTGGATTAAGTAGTTTTTAGACGTGGAGGAGGTAGGTGATGCTGAGTAGTTAGTCTACTTTCGGAGTAGGTGCAGGTAGTATATGTAGTAGTTTTATGCATTGTTGTTCGTATTAGTAGAAGGATGGGTTGTATAAGTAGTGTATTGTAGGATGGGTTGGCTTCGTTGTAGTAGTAGGTGGCTGATGTGGATGTAGTATTTGAAGTATTTTGAGGAGGGGTATCTGGCTACGTTGTAGTATTAGGAGGCGGCTGAGGAGTGAGTAGTCGTTGATGTTCGTAGGATGATGGGAGGGAGTATTTTTATTATAGTAGTCGGATGGGTTGGTAGTAGTGTGTAGGAGGGGTTTATTAGTATTTCTTATAGTCTTCGGTTTTGGAAGAGTATTCGTCTAGGGTATGGTAAGTTAGTTGTTAGTAGACAAATTATGGTAGGGAAGTTTAGAAGAGTCGTATGTGGTGGTCGATTAGTAGTAGTCGGAGGAGGAGGGGTGGGAGTAGTTGTTAGTACTAGGAGGAGGGGTGGAGTAGTTGAAGTAGTAGAGGAGGAGGGTGTGGGCAGCGATGTAGTAGTCGGAGGAGGTGTGGGAGTAGTTGTTAGTAGTAGTAGGAGGGTGGTAGTATTAGTAGTAGGGAGGGGTGGGAGTAGTGTAGTAGTAGAAGGATGGGTGGGTCGAAGTAGGAGGGGTAGGGAGTCTACGGGAGTAGTAGTTGTAGTAGTACTAGGAGGGTTGGGAGTAGTTGTAGTAGTAGTAGGGGGAGGGAGTAGTTAGTAGTAGGAGGGTGGGAGTAGTTGTTAGTAGGAGGGGTGGGAGTAGTTGTAGTAGTCATGGAGGGGTGGGATGTTGTAGTAGTTGTAGGAGGGGTTGGCGTAGTAGTAGTAGGAGGAGGGTGGGAGTAGTTGTAGTAGGAGGGGGGGGGAGTAGCTTGTAAGTAGGAGGGTTGGAGTTGTTAGTAGTGGAGGGGGTGGTGAGTAGTAGGAGGGTTGGGAGTAGGGGAGTTAGTAGTTGTTAGTAGGAGGTGGTGGGAGGGAGGGGTGGTTAGTAGTAGTAGTTAGGAGGGGTTTTGTAGTAGTAGTGATTAGGAGGCGGTGGTTGACTTCGGTGGTGGGTGGGGTTGTGTGGTTTGTTGGTGGGGTGATGGTGGTAAGGGGTGGGGGTGTGGATTAGGGGGTGGTGGGTGGTATTGTGTGGTTGGGGGGGGGGGTGGGGTGGTTTGGGTTGGCGGTTTTAGGTGTGTGTTTGTTAGGGGGGTTGGTGGGGGGGGTGGTAGGGTTGTGGAATTGGGGGGTTGTGGGTTGGTGTGGGATGGGGGTGGGTGTGTGGAGGTGGTTAGTAGTGTTGTAGGTGTGGTAGTGGGTGTCTGGGGTTGGGGGGGGGGATGGTAGTGTGTGTGTTGGGTGGTGGTTAGGTATTTGGGTTGTTGGTTTGGGTTTGGGGGGGAGGTTGGGTAGGTGGTGTGGTTTGGTAGTTCCCCCCCCCTGGTGGTAAGTGAGGGCGTGTTGGTTGGTGGTTGGTAGTCGGTTGGGGGGGTTGGTTTTGGTGTGAGGGAGTTCGTTGGGTAGGGTTTAGAGGTGGTGTGTTGGTGGTGGGGGAGGTTGGGTGTATTTGGTGTGAGGTGTGTGTGAGGTGGGGGGTTGGGTGGGTTGTAAGTGAGTGGTGATGGGTGTGGTAGTGGTGGTGTTTGGTTGAGTGGTTGGTATAGTTAGGGTTTGGGTTGGTATAGCGGTTGTGGTGTTGTGTGTGTGTTGGGTTGGTGAGTCTGGGTGGTGTTTTTTACGGGGGTGGTAGTGGTGTAAAGGGGTGGTCGTATCTGGTCGTGATATGTTGGTGGGGGTGGGTTGTGTTGGTAGTGGTTGAGGTGTAGGTTGGGGTGGGGTGGTGGTAGTTGAGTAGTAGTAGTAGGAGGGTAGGTAGTAGTAGTCAGTAGGAGGGGTGGGAGTAGTGTGTAGGAGGTGTGGAGTAGGTTTTGGGGTGGAGTAGTAGTAGTAGTCGGAGGGTGGTAAGTAGTAGGAGGAGTGTGTAGTGTTGTAGGAGGGGTGGGGTAGTTGTTAGTAGGAGGGGTGGGAGTAGGTTGTAGGGGTGGGAGTAGTCTGTCTGTAGGAGGGGTGGTGTAGTTGTAGGAGGAAGGGGGGTGGGTAGTAGTAGGAGGGGGTTTGTAGTAGTAGAGGGGTGTAGTAGTGTTAGTGGAGGGGTGTTGTAGTAGTAGTAGGGGGTTGGTAGTAGTAGAAGGGAGGGGTGGTATATGTAGTAGTAGGAGGGGTAGATGTAGTTGTAGGGAGGGGTAGGTAGTAGTAGTAGGGAGGGGGGGAGTAGTAGTAGTAAGTAATAGTGAGGGGTGGAGTAGGTGGAGGGGTGTATTAGTTGTGTAGTAGTAGGAGGGTTGGTGGTAGTTGTGGTGGGAGGTGGTGGGCTGTAGTAGTAGAAGGAGGTGGTGGGAGTAGTTGTAGTAGGAGGGGGGGAGTAGTTGTAGTAGGAGGGGTGGGAGTAGTAGTAGTAGGAGGGGGCGGGAGTAGTATTAGTAGTAGGAGGGGTGGTGTTAGTAGTTGTGAGGTAGTAGTAGTAGGGGTGGAGAAGTTGTAGTTGGAGGGGTGGGAGTAGTTGTAGTAGGAGGAGGGATGGGTGGTAGTAGTAGTGGGTTAGTAGGTCGAGTGTGCAGCAGCACACACATGACGATTAACACGCACCACAAAACGTAGGTCCAAGTAGTTTTCATTTATTTCAGTTCCGATAAACACTTACGTCACAGGAAATTGTCATTCTTAACGTAGTCTTTCATGAATCGGATGGTAGGGAGCAAAACTAACTAAATGACAAAAGCACCAAAAAACCAATATGGGCAGTATAATCCTTTTCCTAAGGATTAGTCGTACAGACATACTTTCCTTAACCCCCCACCGTAACATTTGTGTATATTGCGTATTGCATGGATTTAATAGTGTTGTATTTCCTACTTTTTAGTCGTGGCAGATTTCTGTATAGAAAATTCGGGTTGCTTTCCTGGGGAGCATCTATTTGCACAAGAGCAATGCACCCCAATTTTTTACACCAAAAATTCTGTCTGCATGTATATTGGTTTCCCTGTAAGAGATATTTTTGTACAGGGGAATTTTGAGTTTTGTGCCATGGGTTCTTTTGCATGCATTAAATGTGTCGCACTCAGGGACCTGAAGATCAATTGGATTTTGTGTGTGTGTTTTCAAATCGAGATTGAAACCTGGTAGCTTGGCCTTTAGTCTCGAAGGGGGGGGGCATTTACACTTACCAGTCATTATTAATACTGCAGTGACTAACCATAACATTTTTCGATGTTTGGCTGGATTCTATGCGAGTTTGCGCATCAACCTGCATTAAAACCAAACAAAAATTAAAGTAAAGACCCATTGCCATTTTTGCAAAATAGTGGTTGGGCATGGTGTATTGAGGCAGTTAAGATTACACAAAGGCACCCCTGCCCCCTCCTCCAGTCAAAACACTTCAAAAGATAAACTATAATTTTATGTAGTCAAAGCATTTTAAACAAAACAAGTGTGTGTCATGAATGTTGTGTGACAGTTATGTGTGTGAGACTTGTGAGTGTGTGCATGAATCTGTCTAAATTAACGTAGCAGGTGGCAACCTATAAGTGCCCACCCTATTTATATAGTATATTTTATAACATATCTGGGAGAATGACCCATACTATTAGATTATATATAATAATTATGAAAAAAATTGCTAGATTGGTGGAACGGAACATTAAGTTTCTGTCCTCGCTATTATTGAAATGGACTTATTGAGAGAAAGAGGAGGAGTACACATTAAGCCATGGGGAATTGAAAAAATCGTAATATGTTGTCAACATTCACAGGCAGTCTATCGAGTAGTTCTGACAGGTAGTCTCCCTACACAGTGACTGGAGGCAGTACGAGGAAAAAACAATCCCAGCATAATTAATTACAGAAAACGAGCAATTAGTTGTTTCTGTAACAGAAACTGGTATTCCATGGTGGTGTCACAATCAAAAAATTAATGGTGGGGTTGGAAAAAAAACGGAAAACAAAATCTTGTGAAGGTTAATGAAAGAAATTCAATTGAAAAATACCCCCACAAAAAACCATGAATAATAAGTGATTTAAGGTTCTAAACCCCCCAAAAAGTGATATTTTAAACCCAACTAGTGGATTTAAAGTTAAAAAGAAAAATTAAATGAAAAAAACCAACATAACTGTGGATAATGAAGGTAAATGAAAAGTAAAATATTTAATAATGCCCCCAAACACAACTGAATAATAAAGTGGATTAAGGTTAACCAAAAATAATTTGATATTTTTTAAAACCAAATTTGGTTAAGGTTAAAAAAGAAAATTCAATGAAAAACCCAACAACATAACAGTGAATAATAACAAACGGTGAATAATAACAAACGGTTGAATAAATGACAAAAGTGTATGGTTAACCAAGAAGAAAATTCAATTAAAAAAACAAACAACCCCCCAAAAAAGGTGATATAATTGCGAAGCGTTCATCACGAAGAAACAACCGTGAGTAAAGAAATTAAAAAATCTTGTTACCAAAACAATAGCAACAGATAGGGACAGCGGAGATTAAACTTTTTATACTTCGTGGATCTGCAAACAAGATTTCGCCGATTCTACAAAGAAGACATCGTGACTATTATAAACAAGTTTTCACTGGTGTTGCGCTGACTTGAAACCATGGTAAGCATTTCAATATTACAATTCTGCTTAATCGGGAGCAGCGTTTAGGTATGTGTACCATGAGGTCAATATCATCAAAAAGCTACAAACTGCAGGGTGGGGGTTATTAAAATGTATACAAACAACATTGTAATTCATAAATGTAATTAACAATCTAAATATGAAAAATCAGTGGAGGGGGGGGGGGGGTATAAAATGTATGATCATTGAAATCTGCAAATCAGGATTGAAAGGAAGACCAGAACGCATCTATCTCTATACTCTAAGGGGCTTTGAAGAGGTGAGGGAAAAAACAACTGATGTTAGGGGAGGAGAGAGAGAGAGGAGAGCGAGAGAGCAAAATTATTGAATAAAGACCAAAAAAATGAATTTAGGTGGGGAGCGAACAAAATTAGTGAGCAATCACTTTTTACAGAAAGGAATATAGGAATGAAGACTGGCGCATCCTGATATATTTTAAGGAGCTTTGAAGAGAGAAGAAAAATGAAGAGAGGAGGCAAAAAATGAGTTTTTTATGAAGGAAAAGGAATAAGCCAAGCAGGCTTTTAATAACTTGTAAAGAGAGAGAGAGAGCAAATAATTTTTATTGATCGTTTTAATTAAAAGGAAAGAATAAGCCGAAATGGGCTTCTATTCATATTGCAAAAGTGATGCAGGAGAGAGAGAGAGAGCACAATACAATGAACTATATTTGTTTTCACTGAAAGAAAAGAATTGAGCGCAAACAGGTTATACATCTTGTGGGAAATAGGAGTTAAAATTATGTTTTCAATGAAGAGAAATGAGCACATAATGAGTGAGAGAGAGAAATACACAGAGAGATGCCCCCTACAATTTAAGTCGCAGAAAACAAAACCTCAAAAGTCTGTCGACTAAAAAACAATAGGGCTGCTTTGTTGGGCCACACTACTTTGAAAAGTCTGTTGTCAGTCTATGTACACACACCCACGCAAAGATGTTCATGCAACTGAATCTCAAATAATCAGCAGTTTTCACATTCATTCAGAAATAGGATGGGTATCTGGAAGAAGATAGAGAACAAAAAAAACAAAAAAAATGGACGCTCTTCTCAGCTAACTTGAAACAAACCAGCCCAGTTTGTTTTAAAAAAAACAACCCAAAAACAACCAATGACATGTCCGGCCAAATGAAACACAGCAGAGATAGAACATGCTGCTCTCTTCCGAAACATGCGCAGTATGTATACTTCAGCGTTTTTTACACCGAAAGGTCCACCTTTTTCTGGAGGAAAAAAAAACGACAGACTGTAGTGTGTTTTAATTGCTTCTAGGCACTTCCACAAGAGTTGTTAAAAGGGTATGTTGCACTAGGTAACAAAACGAGTGGTCGGGCGGGCGTCCACAACAAATGGCCATACACGAGCGAAAAACAAACCACAAAACAACCAGAATACCTGGAGCACCAGTAAACAACAACAAAAAAACAAAAATGCTGTTGATTTAATTTCTGCATGTGTTCCTTTTAAAAGACAGTAACGAATATAGAACGCAGAAACAGAATCTGCTACAACCAAAAACGATGTGTTATAATATAGTAATTTTTTGAGAGAGAGAAGATCTATCTTCTCGGTATTCTACAATATTCTCTGTAATGTGTTCCCCTCGGCACGGTTTAGAGAATCGAGTGCATGCACATACACAAAAAGCGAAGCGGGACGTCGTGATGAATATATACTCCCATAACGTGCGACAACAGCTTCTCTGTCAAATCTCTAGGTACGCTAGCATTGCGGGATTAGTAATAAGGACACCGTATATACAAGTCCGTGAGGACATACTCATTTTGCCTTACGGAATATTGTGGGCAGAATAAAATCGGTTATTTAAATAAAACCAGATTAAGTTTTTTATTTTTCTAATGCTTTGAAAAAAGAAAACATATACATTATGAACCCAACCTCCCCCCAAACCAAAAACAAAAATCCTCTCTCTCTAAAATCAGTAAGCCATACCAAAACTTGTCTGTTCATTAGTAGGATATAAAGTTTTCCTAGGTATCATGTACATTCTTTAACAACATTTGAGCATTTGGTTTTATAAAGGGGGTTAAAAAAAAAATCACTTATTACTGTTGGATTTGTGTGCATGCTTTAATTTTTTTGTTTTTTTTAAAATCTCCGAACATCATACACAAGCATTTTAGCATTCTAACTAAGTCTGTGTTTTTTGTCTGTTTTATATATAGATTATATTATATATATAACTATGTACAGTATTCTTCTTCAGTGTCATGTATATAAACAATGTATGGGATATTGTATGAATAATGAGTAAAGACAAAAAAACCATGCATGTACAATATTCTTTTGCGTCCAAGATTTTAATGTAACAAAATCACATGGCGCTGACTGAAGTGGGCTATACTGAAAAGAACAGACAAAATCATTTTAAGTGTTGTGGGGTGCTTAAGTCTAGAATTATAGATTTATCGATATATATTCACACTTTGAAAGTGTTAGCAGTCCGTTAGGGTAAAATGGTTTATTATTAAAACAAAAACTGATAGATAACGGGGTGAATGGCTGCAGGTCACAGTGTAAGGAAACTGAGCGGTGCTTAGCTTTGATAAAAAATAATCTCTGAGACGACGTAAAACATGCTGACCTGGGTTGTAAAAGGATGGTGAAATTGTGTCCATCATAAAATATCTGGGACAATATTTTTCAGAGAGAAGTATCTTGATCCAATCCAATGATATTTATATAGCTCGCCATGATGCCAGAGAGGCCATATCAGGGCTGTATACTTCAACAATAGTTGAATTAAAGACATCGAAATTGACAGAGAAGAGAAGCACTAAACAAGAGTAAGTAAGAAAATGGGTTAAAATTGAATATTAACTGTACATTGTTACACACCAAGCAATCCACTATACCTCCCTGGTATGCACATACTGCAAAGGAGCACCACAATTGTTATTCCTTATTTCAAAAGAATAATAGAAAAATATGTCCTGATTTGCCTTAGATCCCACCCTATACATACACACAAAAATTACAGCGTCATCACAGTTTTGCTAAGTCATATACAAAAAACCCTCCACCATCAACCTGAAAACTGATGACAAAATGGAGATTGAGCTAATTCGTCAGTCTTAAAACAGCTGTTTCACGACAACACATATATTACGCTTTGCATATGAAATGATTATCTACATCATGGGATGATTTTAAATTCGTTCAATTGGTCTGTTTCAGGGAAGTTTTAATTATTTAAACAAGTGTAAAAGAAAAAGAAAAAAGGGGGGGGTGGGGCTTGGGACCAAACTGTAAAAATACCTGTATATAAATAGCGCTTTCTTGGTGTAAAAAGTGGTGTAATTGTTCGTAATTCCGAATATGGGAGGTATCTGAAATAAGTGTTTAGGGTAACTGCCTTTTGGATGTGACGTCGGTTTCTGTTTTACAAGACAGTGTCTGTCGAGAACAATGTCCTTGGTGGAAGTTGGGTTAATAAGTGTTGTGTCAAGTGCAATATTGTTTCCCTGTAAAGAGTTACTTTTTCGTACAGAATTTTGAGGTCTTGTTGCCATGGGTTCTTTTGCATGCATTAAACCTGTGTCGCACACAGGACCTGAAGATCAATTGGATTTTGTGTGTGTGTTTTCAAATGAGGATGAAACCTGGTGTATCTGGCCGTCTCGAAGGGGGGGGGCATCTCTACACTACCAGTCATTATATAATATGCAGTGACTAACATAACATTTTTCAGCATGTTCCTGGCGGATCTATGCGAGTTGCGCATCAAACCTGGCATTAAAAACCAAACAAAAATCTAAAGTAAAAGACCATTGCATTTTTGCAAAATAGTAGGTTGGCATGGTGTTTGAGCAGTTAAAGATTAAACAAAGGCACCCCCTGCCCCCCCCCTCCCAGTCAAAAACACTTCAAAAGATAAACTATAATTATATGTAGTCAAAGCATTAAACAAAACAAGTGTGTGTGTGTGAGACAGTGTGTGTGAGACTGTGAGTGTGTGCATGAATCTGTCTAAATTAACGCTAGCAGGTGGCAACTAAAAAGTGCCCCCCCCCCATATATATATGTATATTTTATATACATATCTGGGAAGAATGACCCATACAATAGATATATTATATAATAATATATGAAAAAAAATTGCTAGATTGTGGCAACGGAACATTAAGCTTTCTGTCCTCGCTATTATGAAATGACTTATTGAGAGAAAGAGGAGAGTACACATTAAAGCCATGGGGGAAATTGAAACAAATCGTAATCATGTCTGTCAACATTCACAGGCAGCTATCGAGTAGTTCTGACAGGCTAGTCTCCCCTCACACAGTGACTGGAGGCAGTAACGAGGAAAAAACAATCCCAGCATAAATAATA
This sequence comes from Rapana venosa, assembly GCA_028751875.1. Classification (NCBI taxonomy): domain Eukaryota; kingdom Metazoa; phylum Mollusca; class Gastropoda; order Neogastropoda; family Muricidae; genus Rapana; species Rapana venosa. The sequence continues at coordinate 63,302,708 of CM054140.1, read as the reverse complement.
CAGAAACGAGACCAATTAGTTGTTTCTGTACAGAAACATGGTTTTCCATGGTGGTTACACAATCAAAAAATTAATGGTGGGGTGGAAAAAAACGGAAAACAAAATCATGTGAAGGTTAATGAAAGAAAATTCAATTGAAAATACCCCCCAACAAAAACCATGAATAATAAAGTGATTAAGGTTAACCCCCAAAAATTGATTTTTAAACCCAACAAAGTGGATAAAGTTAAAAAGAAAATTCAATGAAAAAAACCCCAACATAACAGTGAATAATGAAGGTAAATGAAAGTAAATTCATTTAATAATGCCCCCAACAAAACCATGAATAATAAAGTGATTAAGGTTAACCAAAAAATATTTGATTTTTAAACCCAACATAGTGGATAAGGTTAACAAAAAGAAAATTCAATGAAAAAACCCAACAACATAACAGTGAATAATAACAAACGGTGAATAATAACAAACGGTGAATAATGACAAAAGTGGTTATGGTTAACCAAAGAAGAAAATTCAATTAAAAAAACAAACAACCCCCCCCAAAAAGGTGAATAATTGCGAAGCGTTCATCACGAAAGAACAAACCGTGACGTAAAGAAATTAAAAAAATCTTGTTACCAAAAACCAATTGCAACAGATAGTACCAGCTGAGATATCCTTTTTATACTGCGTGGATCTGCAAAACAAGATTTCGCCGATCTACAAAAGAAGACATCGCTGACCTATTATAAAACAAGTTTTCACTGTGTTGCGCTGACATGAAACCACTGGTAAGCATTTCAATATACATTCTGCTTAATGGGAGCAGCGTTAGGTATGTGTACACATGGGTCATATCATCAAAAAGCAACAAACTGCAGGGGGGGTTATAAAATGTAATACAACAAAATGTAATTCAACAATGTAATTCAACAATCTAAAAATTGAAAAATCAGTGGGGGGGGGTATAAAATGTAATTCAACAATCTGAAATCTGCAAAATCATGGATTGACAGGAAGACCAGACGCATCTATCTCTATACTCTAAGGGGCTTTGAAGAGGTGAGGGAAAAAACAACTGATGTATAGGGGAGAGAGAGAGAGCGAGAGAGAGAGAGCAAAATTACTGAATAAAGACCAAAAAAATGAAATATAGGGGGGAGCGAACAAAATTAGTGAGCAATCACTTTTTACAGAAAGGAAAAGAATGAAGACAGGACGCATCTGTATATTTTAAGGAGCTTTGAAGAGAGAAGAAAAATGAAGAGAGAGAGCAAAAACAATGAGTTGTTTTCACTGAAAGAAAAGGAATAAGCGCAAGCAGGCTTTTATATAACTTGTAAAAGAGAGAGAGAGAGCAAAATAAATTTTTATTGATCGTTTTAATTAAAAGGAAAAGAATAAGCCGAAATGGGCTTCTATTCATATTGCAAAAAAAGATGCAGAGAGAGAGAGAGAGAGCACAAATACATGAACAAATAATTGTTTTCACTGAAAGAAAAGAATTTGAGCGCAAACAGGCTTTTACACATCTTGTGAGAAATAGAGAGTAAAATTATGTTTTCAATGAAGAGAAATGAAGCACAGTTTTTTTGTGTAACATCTGAGAGAGAGAGAGAAACAGAGAATGCCCCCCTACAATTTACAGACGCAGAAAACAAAACACTCCGAACGTATGTCGACTAAAAACAAAGGCTGCTTTGTTGGCCACATCTACATTGAAAAGTCTGTTGTCAGTCTATGTACACACACCCACGCAAAGATGTCATGCAACAGAACTCAACAAATCAGCAGCTTTTCACATTCACTTCCAGAAAACGGGGTATCTGGAAGAAGATAGAGAACAAAACAAAACAAAAAACTGGACGCCTTCTCAGCTAACTTTGAAACAAACCAGCCCAGTTTGTTTAAAAAAAACAAACCCCAACAAACCCAACCAACTGAACAGGACCCGTCCAAATAGAACACACGCAGAGATAGAACACCGATGCTCTCTCTCATCAACATGCGCACGTATGTATACTTCAGAGTTTTAAACCGAACAGGTCCTCCTTTTTCTGGAGGAAAAACGACAGACTGTAGTGTGTTATAAATGCTTCTAGGCACACCTTCCAAAAAGTGTTGTTAAAAACGGGTAATTGTTGCACTAGGTAACAAACGTGTGGTCGGCGGGCGTCCACAACAAATGGCCATACACGAGCGAAAAACAAACCACAAAAAAACAAAAAAAAACCCCAGAATACCTGGAGCATCCAGTAAACAACAAACAAGAAAAACCAAAAATGATGTTGATTTAATTTCTGCCATGAGCTTCCTTTCTAAAACGACAGTAACGCAATATAGAAAGCAGAAACAGAAACTGCAACAACAAACGATGTGTATATAATATAGGTAATTTTTTTGAGAGAGAGAAGATCTCATCTTCTCGGCTACTTCTAAAATATTCACTGTAAATTTGTTTCCCCTCGGCACGGTTTAGAGAATCGCAGTCGCATGCACATACACAAAAAGCGAAGCGGACGTCGTATGAATATAAACTCCCATCACGTGCGACAACAGCTACTCTGTCAAATCTCTAGGTACGCTAGCATTGCGGGCATTTGTAAGAAAGGATCACCGTATATACAAGACAGTTGAGGAACACTACTCCATTTTGACATACGGAATAATCTGTGGGCAGAACAATCGGTTATTTAAAATACAAACCAAGATAATTTTTTTATTTTCCTAATGCCTTTGAAAAAAAGAAACACATATACACTTATGACCCCCAACCCCTCCCCCCAAACCAAAAACACAATATCTCTCTCTCCTAAAATCAGTAAGCCTACCAAAACTTGTCCTGTCATTAGTAGGGATATAAAGCTATTCCTAGGTATCATGTACATTCCTTTACACAACATTTGAAGCATTTTGGTTATACAAGGGGTTAAAAAAAAATCCCCAATATTACTGTTGGATTCTGTTTGCATGCTTTAATTTTTTTGTTTTTTTTAAAATCTCCGCAACATCATCACAAAGCATTTCAAGCAGTCTAAAATAAGTCTGTGTTTTTTGTTGTTTATATATATATATATATATATACACTATGTACAGTATTCTTCTCAGTGTCATGTCATATAAACAATGTTATGGAATATTGTATGAATAATGAGTACAGACAAAAAAACATGCATGTACAATTTCTTTTGCGTCCCAAGATTTTACATGTAACAAACATGCACATGCGCGCTGACTCGACACGTGGGCTATACTGAAAAAGAACCAAGACAAAATCATTTTAAGTGTTGTGGGGTGCATTAAGTCTAAAAATTATAGATATATAGATATATATTCCACACTTTGAAAGTGTTAGCAGTCCGTAGGGTAAAATGGTTTATTATTAAAACAAAACTGATAGAAAACGGTTGACATGGCTGCAGGTCAACAGTGTAAGGAAACTGAGCGTGCTTAGCTTCTGATAAAAAATAATCCTCATGAGACGACGTAAACATGCTGACCTGGGTTGTAAAGGAATGAAATTGTTGTCCATCCATAAAATAACTGGACAATTATTTTCTCAGAGAGAGAGAATCTCTGATCCAATCCAATGATATTATTTATAGCTCGCAATGATCGCAGAGGCCATATCAGGGCTGTTACTTCAACAATAGTTGATACTTAAAGACATCGAAAGTGACAGAGAGAGAAGCACTAAACATGAGTAAGTAAAGAACTGGGTTAAAATTGAATATTAACTGTACATTGTTACACACCCAAGCAACCCACCTATCACCTCCCCATGCGCATGCACATACTGCAAAGAGCACACAAGTGCTTATTCCATTATCTTCAAAAGAATAAAGAAAATATGTCCTGATTTGCCTTAAGATCCCACCCCTCATACATACACACAAACTCTACAGCGAAATCAAAGCTCTTTGCCTAAGTCACTATACAAAAAACCCCCACCCAACAACCTGAAACATGATGACAAAATGGAGATGAAGCTAATTCTTCAGTCCTCTAAACAGCTGTTTCACGCCCACACATATATAACGCTGCATAAGACATGATCTATCTACATCATAGGATGATTTAAATTAGTTCCAATTGGTCTGTTTCAGGAGTTTTAAGTATTTAACAAGCTGTAAAAGAAAAAGAAAAAAAAGGGGGGGTGGGGATTGGGGACCAAACTGTAAAAATACTGTATTTAAATAGCGCTTTCTTGGTGTAAAAGTCGGTGTAATCTGTTCCCGTAATCCGAATATGGGAGGTAACTGAAATATGTGTTAGGGCTAAATGCCCTTGGATGTGACGTCGTTTCCTGTTTTACAAGACAGTGTCTGTCGAGAACAATCTTCCTGAAGTTGGGTTAAGTGTCGTGTCACTGTGCAATATCCACATGTGTGTATTTTCCCCACCAAAAAAACCCCTAAACTGACCCCTACTCAGGTTTGAATGTGGAGTTCATATTTATATGCCTTTTGTTTTTTTTAAACAGTAAAGGAAAACTGTGGCTATTCCCAGTGACATGACCTGAAATAGGTAGTTTTGTATCTGTGTAGACCTATGTCTTCAAGCCCTGTTTCAGCATAGAGAACAATTCATAAATCGCATGTTTCTGCTCACCGGCGGAACGCGACAGAAGATAAGCAATGACATCAGCTAGCATTTGAAAATCTCCTGGCACATGTTTCTCAATGCATAAGACAATAAATAATCAGCATCCCACACCATTTCTAAGCTGATGCTGAGAACAGATGTACTTTTAAATTCAGTATGCCCATGAAAAAGCTGACTTGTGCTTTAAAAATCTGAACATCGAATGAACAACAACGGGAAGAGTGTTAACCTCTTAACTGCCGAGTGCAAGTGCACCTTATAATTATGCTGGGAACAAAATTCTTATGTGCCACTTGCTATGTTCATGTCCCTCTTACTCAGAAATTAGAATATGAATATTTCTGATATTCTTCCCTATGACTATAGATACCGTAGATTGCTTTCAGGCAAGCTCAAAGTAGTTAGCATGACATTTCACTACAAAAAAATAGATTTAATTTTTTAAAAAATAGATGAAAATACACTTTCTTCATCACCCCTGTCATTCTGAGTTCCTCCCATCTTGATAGTATGACACATATGTTGAGGCAAAATCTCAAGTCATTTTTTTTCATCTTCTGAATCATACAGGACTGTTTTCATCACTGTCAGGATTATCTAAAATTTTATATGCCACTTCTTCAACCGTGTAAAGTCATTGATACGTTCAATGAGAAGAGTCAGTCATTTTGAAGAAGAACAGTCCAAGCAGTCATGCAAAATTAACGCAAAATATGAGCTAAACAACAATCATTTTTGCTCTTTTTTGCAGCTGGATGTTGCCAAGAAACAGGAGAGTGATCTCTACTAATTTTGGAGTTCTTTCCCTTTAACTGTAGTCAAGGAAGCTGGCTTGTTTACTTCAGTTTGAAACCCTGGAAATTTTCTGAGTTGGTGCACATTTAGTCAATTTTCGGGGTGGGGCAGTCAAGAGGTTAATTCTTCTTTAAATTTCAACACGCTAGTTACAGATTTTCATGTAAAAAAAACAAAACAAAAGAAAACCTCAACACTTTCTATGAAATATTATGTTCAGTTTCTGGCATGAATATACAGATAACCCCCCAAAATCCATAGTTTATTAGTGTGAACATGCATATGACCCCAAAATATCCCATAATCATGTTCAGTTTCTTAGTGTAAACATGCAAATTAACACCAAAAAATCCATAATGACTAAGAATCAGCTCATCAGATGACAAATCTTTTGCATGAGGCAATCCTGATCTTTCACAGAAAATGTCATTTAACAAAAAAAAACCCTGACACGGCTGCAGATTGGTATTGAAATCGTATTAGCTACATCTTGCTCAGTTTAACTCAATTCCTACTGTAACGGAGAGGACCCCTCTATCCCAGTACAAAGGCACCGTGCACATTTGTATGCTACCGTAAACCCAGTAGTGGGTGATAGGGAGGGAAGGGTTAGTAGATGGTTGGTTACCCTATAACGGGTTACCCTTAGGGAAAAAGTTAAACACTCCCAGAACGTCATAGGTAATACAAGTCAAATGAAATGAGTGCACATAAAACAAATCGCAAAATGTTCCCCTTTTTCCCCACAGTACAATCCCATTATGTAACAGTGCAAACGTCTTAAAGAAGTTGTGCCAGGCGAGGACCTTGAACGCAAAAGTAGTGTTACCAGTTTTCAGACCGTACACCCCCAAAACGATGTAAAAATCCAACCAAGTCAGCATGTTAACTTTGGGCCGTTCTCGTATTGTATCAACTTTCCAAAATTCCTAACCTCGGCCAAACTTTGACAGCCCAACTCTGGCCCTGTAAGGATTTGCCAAGCAGCCTCAGGAAGTAAAGATAGGTAGGTCCATAGGGATAGGTAGGTCCATAGGATGCTAACCCGTTTGCTTCAAAAGATGGTCCAAGTTGATTCACACTTTCTCCCACATAGATCACAGGACAGATCTGTTACACACCTTGTAGCTCAGCTACCTCGATAGTGGGCAAAAAAATGGTCACTTATGCAAAAATTGTGCCGTTGGTAAACGTTGGAGTGTTCTAGCCGAAGAACAACAAACAAAAAAAATCGTCATTCATGTCAAAGTGGGGCTGTGGGGGTGGAGGGGAGACAGACACAGTGAACTGATTTCATTGTGACGTCGCAGCTTCCTAATCTGAGTGGAGGAAAAAAAGCTGTTCATATAACGCAGTTTATTTTGTAAGAAGAGCAAAAGCTGTTCATATAACGCAGTTTATTTTGTTAGAAGAGCAAATGTTCATATAACGCAGTTTATTTTGTTAGAAGAGCAAATATGTTCATATAACGCAGTTTATTTTGTTAGAAGAGCAAATATGTTCATATAACGCAGTTCATCCATTTTAGAGGAGCAAAACTGTTCATATAACACTGTTCATCTATTTTAGAGGACCAAAACTGTTCAGGTATATCACTGTTGGATCTATTTTAGAGGAGCAAAACTGTTCATATAATATCACTGTTGATCTATTTTGTTAGGAGAGCAAAACTGATCAGGTATCTCTGTTAGGGGAACAAAAGGTGTTCACATAACGCAGCCGATTTATTTTGTTCGAACAGCAAAAGCTGCTCATCAGCAAATGCGTTCATAATCATAACTGTTCATCTGTTATTGTTTGAAGAGCAAAATCTGCTGATAAAATGAATACACTGTCCAACAACTAGTGTTTATATATACATCATTACGAGAAGCAGAGCCGTTTACAGCAGATTACCATAATTTCGCAGACTTATTCTTGATTAAGAGCGCTACAGTTGTTTACTTATGCTATATAGGTAGGTGATCTTCAATTGATGACAGGGGACATGTGCGCACAAACGTTGAAGAAGACACAATTCAAAGAATGAACTGTACCGTTCTGTGTTGTGTACGTTAGAAATCAATTGCGCAATACTTTCCGTTCCTCTCGATATTACTCTCTGATGTTTTCTCATACAGAAAACCGAAAGGAAAAACCACCATACCCCAAAAAAGAAAGAAAAAGAGAACCAAGCCTATATTCAACTTCAAAATGAAACAAAACTCCTAAGTGGTTTTCTTTGGTGGTTCTGTGTGTGTGCACATTCCTGATTAGAAAAAAGAAACAAGGAGGGAAAAATATCAAGAATAATAAAAAAATCGGGTATTCTAAGAATGAATCCCATATCAAAAGTATTTGCCTTAGTAGACAACAACAAGAATGCATTAATAGACTGTACTTTCTTTTTAAAAATCTATTTTTCTATGCAGTTGGTAACACTGGACGTTCTTTATAAAACCTTTTTTCTTAAGATGATGTATAATCACTTACTAGACTTTTCTGTACCCCCCCCCCCCTCCCATCCCCCTTCAAGCTTTCTCACTGAACTATTCATACAATATCACTTATATGTCCACATTCACATGTAATGATCAGAATCTGGAACTTAAATTGTCATTGATACGAGCAATTTAACAACAAGCTGTGGTTAATATTGGCACCTCTTTTTTGTGTATGATTTCATGAACGCTCTGAGATCAAGACAGCTGTGAAATGGTCTGAGCAGTTATAATATAAAAAAATTGAGACAGAAGAAAGAGGCATGAGCACTTTTGGCAGAAAGTGGAAATAAAGAAGGAATATAATACCCAATCAAATTATTTGGATGATTTTTTTTTAGGGTAAAAAAAAGGTTATTCCTTTACACTATTGCACAGAGATTGAATTTCAGATGTCCTGAGCATGTATGGACCTATAATTATAAGAAGGCTATAATTTTGATCTGACACTACACCGATTGCACCATCACATCAAAAAGCTTTGACTGGCCTCATTCTTAGAACTGCAAACAAGAAATAAACTAAGCCTTTCGCGTATCTAATGCAGGTATGAAAACTCGTTCAAAAGCATAACTCGATATATATTTGGCAGTATGATCTGAATTTTGCACATGACACTTACGAATCTGAAGTCTGTTGACAAAACGCACAAACCTGAAGAAATCCTAAAACAGCAGACGACAAGTGCGCCAAGTTTATACAGCAAATGAGGTCAAGGCACACGACCCCAAGCCAGCAATTATTTTGGCGATTTCCACCAACATGCCAAATACTGGAACAGAAGAAACCGGTACAGGCTTGATCCCCTAGTTAACATTTTGTGTAACAAACGCATTGATGTAAAAGTCTAAACATCACTGGCTTGAAATTGAATGCCTTTTGCTGTACATTGGTAAAACATACAAACTTGAAAATAATGGCAATCCATGACATTTCAGAAAGAAAAACAAAATTAACAGATTTGTAAGATAAAATGAAAATCTAAATAATACTGTAAAGGTCCTTACATCTACGGTCAGTCCTTTAAGTTGACGAGAGAGAGAGAAAAAAAAGGGAGTATTTCTGTATGACTCAGCACATTTTATGCAAAGGCCACACAGACATCACCTGCACAGTGCAGCATTAATAACGTGAACCTTCAGGACAAAGGTTGCACACACAAACACGCACGCACTAACATGGAGGCAAGCTACACCAATGAAAAAACACTGGTGCTATAATCAAATCATCATGGTAATTCACATGGCAAGCTATGGTCGGTGATCACACGAATCATTATTTCATTGACATTTCCTTTCCACGGTAGCAGTGACCGACTGGCATGTGTGTGTGTGACCATTTTGCCACAATCACAATCTTAGATTGTAGCCAGTGGTTCGGCTAAACAATTCACAACTTGAAACTCGCCTCCCTGCTTCAAAAACGAAAAAAACCAAAATTTCGCCAATAAAGTCGCCTTGCGGTCAATTTTCAACAGCCTGATCAGAGACCGAACCATCACGGACACTTTTATCATTGGAACGTGGACGCATTCAGCTTTTGCGAAAAAAACATGCAATGCCGGTGACGAATCTGCACTTGACTGTCGGCAAAAACCCCCAAGGTCCCGAAAGAGGAAGTGAAGGAGAAAGACTGAGGCACGATGGGAAGGTCACGTGTATATGGAAGAGCTGTCTGGATTGGACAGATGTTCCACCAGGATGTCGTGACAGAACTTGTATTGCTCCTGCCAGTGTGAAAAAACAAAAAAAAATTGTCGGTTTGAGTTTTGGGGGTTATTTTCAAGAAACTGAATAATAATTCCTGACATCAGTTGGGTCGTTTCATGAAAATTCATGAAAGCTGTATTATCAGGGCTGTCACTTCATTCAGTTCCAGTAACTTGATTCAACACTGAAGTTCAAAATCAACATCACCTAATCCACGATTTCATATGTTCACATTTTGACAGCCCTGGTTTGAGACACAGGGAGATATTCAAGGGGATTCTTCCCCACCCCCCCACCAGTTCCGACTTCTTATCCCTGAAAGTTCTTCAGATGGGACTGTAAACAGAGGCCGAATGTGCGAAAGTGAGTAGAACATCTTGTGCACATGTTAAAACCCGTTTTGTCTTTCACAAGACTAGGCTTTTCATGCCAGTAAAACAAATGACAAAAGAAAGCAAATATGGTTGCTTATGCAAAAATCTCACCATTTGTGAACCGTGGCACATAAGAAACATACACACACACACAATCATTACTTACAGCCAATAAAGCACGGCCGTACTGAGAATGCCAACCATTCTGCTTAAAATTCATCATCCCCAGGTTACAAAAAAAAAAACCCCGAAGATTTTTTTAAAGTCTACATCCCTCTTCTTTACTGAAAACTATACCCCACCACTATACTTGAACAACCCCCCCACCCCTCTTGAAAAAACCCAACACAATATTTGAGTACACCCCATCACTACTGAATAGTCGAATACACCCCACCACTGTACTTGAATACACCCCACCACTACTTGAATAAACCCCCCCCCCCCCCCCCGCCAAACAATATTTGAATACACTCCACCACTATACTTGAATACACCCTACCACAATATTTGAATTCACCCCGCCACTATACTAAAATACACCCCACCACTATACTTGAATACACCTCACCTCAAAGTCTACACCCCACCACTACTATACTTGAACACACCCAACCATTACTGTACTTGAATACACCCCACCACTATACTTGAATACCTTTTGTGTTTAGTGTTACTAAGCATAGTAAAGGGAAATAACTCCCTTGTGCCACAAGAGTAATCTCTTGATGATTTATTTCCCTTCATTTTAAACTTTCTATTCCAAAACAGTGGAGCTCAGAGCATGTTTGCTTGAGACTCTCTTGAGTCTGATGTTCCCCATTAAGGTAGGGTTGATCTTTTTAAGCAAACTTCAGCTTAATTTTAAAAGGTTTGAAAGGTTTATGAGGTATCTGTTTCATTTCATTTATGAAGATTTTAAGCATGCAAATTTAGAAGTGATTATTTTGAACAAGAAAGTCAGTTGAGCTTAGTCATTGTCTTTGTTGTACTAGGTTCGATTTTGGGCAGAATATTGTTCAGACAACAAAAATACTGAAGAAATCAAACTAAGGCTTATCACTGTGTATAATATATGTGTGTAAAAGCCTAGTGTGGTTTTGTAATGATTGATATTATTAAGAATGCAAACTTATATTTTTTGCGAGGAATGATATAGCAAGCCTTAAAGAGGTACAATGACTTTGGAATGTTATTGGGGGATTAATTGAATTAAATTTATGTGAGTTAATGTTTACACAGTTTCATAGGATAGACCATCAGCTGTCCTCAAGTAAATGAAACATGTGTAAGACTAGTTACCGTATGTGGTGAATTTAGTGGATATGTTAGATTTGTTGTGAGGATGAATTATTCTCATAAGAGTTGGGAAATGGGTAAATGAGAGTACGTTTTGAAGATCTGTTTTAGTGTGGCAAACTCTGGTTAGTGTTTCAGTGTTTGCTGTGTGGGTATTTACATTAAGTTGGCGTTAATATGTTATACCTGAAAGTGTGGGTCTTGTGGTGATTTGTATCCTTGATCCTGTGATAGTGTTTGATTTCATGAAGAGATCAAACGCTTTATTGATTGTCTGTTCCTTTTTATTTCAGGAACATCGCTTTATCGCTCATCGCTTCATCATTTATCGATCTTCATCGTTAACATCGTTTATATTCTTTTGATCATTTCAATTGATCTGGTCAGTTGTGATTCTTTCGGTCTCTGATCTGAGATGGATCCTGGATTGATTGTGTGTTGAGGACTGGACATATGTTTTGAGAATTGGACAAGAGTAACAGAATAGTTTGTGTTTTGAATTGTATAAATTTGTAGTACAATCGGTGATGTGTGTGATTGTAGTTTAGTAGTAGTAGTCAGTAGTAGGAGCATAATATAGTTGTGAACCAAACTTGGCTTGGCCTGGAGAATTGCATTGAATGAATGAATGTTGTTCGTCACATTCACGGTGTATTCAGTGTGATTGCTGAGTGAGTTGAGGTGATAATTTTCCCTACTACTTACTGTCTCCCTTTTATATTTTTTTTATATTTTTCTTCTATCCTCTTCCTATCCCCCCTTTATCACCCCCAGCCCATTTAGTAGGCAAGCCCTAATCCTCTTTAGGTATACTAAAGACAACAGGAATAAGTCTAGGATTCCATTTCTGGCGCCGGATCAAGAGTGCTAGGAATCGGAGTGGCGACCTAGAGGATTCCTGCTTAGGACTCTCTACACTTGAATACACCCCACCACAATATTTGAACACACCCCACCACCACTATACTTGAAATCACCCCACCACCACTATACTTGAAATCACCCCACGGCCACTATACTGAATCACCCCACCACCACTATACTTGAAATCACCCCACCACCACTATACTTGAAATCACCCCACCACCACTATACTTGAAATCACCCCACCACCACTATATTGTTCAAATCTATACCACACCCCACCACTATACTTGAATCGATACCCACCACTACACTCACAGTCTAACACCCCACCCCCATTATGCCACACTACACCCCCCCCACACCCCCCCTCCCCTACCCCACACACCACATCCTCCCTCACACACCACACTCCTCCCTCACACACCACACTCCTCCCCTAAAACCACCCACCCCCCCCCCCTCTACCCCCACAACCACACTCCTCCCCTACACCACCCACCCCCCCCTCTACTCCCCGAACCACCCCACTCCCTCCCCACACACCACACTCCTCCCCTACACCCCCCCTCCCCTACCCCCCGCACCACCCACTCCTCCCCACACACCCCACCCTCCCCTACACCCCCCCTCCCCACCCTCGCACCACCCCACTCCTCCCCCCCCCCCCCCACTCCTCCCCTACCCCCCCCCCCCCCCCCCACCCCCCTACCCCAGCACCACCCCACTCTCCTACTCTAATATCACTTTAAGTGAACAGACGTAAAATTGAAGACACACACCACACCACACCACACCACACCACACCACCCCACTCTCCTCACACCACACCACAGCACACAGCACACTATACCATGTTGTCGATGAACTGGGTGCGGTTGAGCCTCATCTGCTTGACGGCCTGGAAGACGTCCACCTCCTTGTCCTTGTGCAGCCTCTCCAGAATGTGCATCACTGCACACAGCAGCCCGCTGCGACTGGCCCCGTTCCTGGTGAGAACACACACACACACACACACACACACACGTGTCGGGAAGTGAGTCAGTCAGGTCTGTACTTAGCCTACTTGATAGTAGTGGTAGTAAAAAAGAAAAGCCACTCTGATAGGGAAACAAATACTGTTGCAGACAGGAAAAAAAGAAAAAAAAAAGGGTGGCGCTGCTCTTGTGGCGAGTGCTCTCCCCAGGGAGAGCAGCCCGAATTTCACGCAGAGAAATCTGCGCGACTTAAAGTGGTATAAATAAATAAATAAATAGTAGTAGTAGCAGTGGTAGTAGTAGAACTGGCATAGATCGTACCAAAGTTGGATGTGCTGGGCATCCTGACTTGTCCAAGCACTTAACGGCAGCGCAACACATTTTTTTTCCCTAAATATGAATAATAATGTATGGAATTTATATAGCGCTGAATCTTGTAAAGCAACAAATCAAAGCGCTCAGATGACATTTAAAATTTTTTTTTTTTTATAGAGTATAATGGAATAAGCACTCATGTGCTTTTTTTTACATCCAGTCCCCGTGTGCATGCGGTTTTGTAAATTTTGTCATCTGTTCCCACCGGCACACACTGACCTACTCTTTCGAAAAGCGGAACAGGATTTAACGTGTGCGCAAGATGTTCTGCATGCGTTCGTACACGGGGCCTCGGTTTATAGTCTCATCCGAAGGACTTTAGACTTGTGAACAGTTTGGAAGAGATGAATAAAAATCAGCTGGTCACAGATGTCATTCTATCAATCCTTCAGAAAATAGGATAAAGTACATGTATACTGAAAACGGCATCAGCCGAGGAACGAAAATACAAAGAATAGTAGTGGTAGTGAGCACCTGGGCTTTATCCCAGTTCTTGATCAAACCATTGACGCTGGGGGCAACAACAGCAAAGTGAGAGGCTGTAGTATGACCAGTGGCTTTCTTTCCCACTCATGGAATTCCACTTTACAGCTTAGTCTTTTAGTGATGACTTATGACTCTCTGACTAGGAGGCTTGACTCGCACAGTCCTTATATCGTGCTGCAGCCCTGGGAGGCTGGTTGGCCTTTTGGAGAACATCTCCAACGCTGACTGTCCTTATGGCCACTTGTGCCGAGAGAGTGGGGATGTGCTGCGGACAAGGCATATCCACTAGAATAAAATTTCTGCCCAGTTTCCAAAACAGCTGCTGCCTCCTCTGCTGTTTTGGAGGTCATCGTCGAACACGACGGACAAACATACTACATACATAGTGGTAGTAGAAGTAGTAGTAGTAGTAGAAGTAGAAGTAGTAGTAGTAGAACTGGCATAGATCATACCAAAGTTCGGATGTGCTGGGCCTCAGGCATCCAGGCGCTTAACGGCAGCACAACACATTTTTTCCCCTAAATGGCGGACAATAGTTGCTGTCTGAGGTTTGAACAAGAAGTACTGGCTTGGATGACTTTTTATTTATTTATTTATTTCAAGGGTTATGGAATAAGCACTCATGCGCTTTTTTTCATCCAGTCCCCGTGTGTATGCAGATTTGTAAATTTTTTTCATCCGTTCCCACCAGCACACAATGGCCTACTCTTCCGAAAAGTGGAACGGGTTTTAATGTGTGCGCAAGATGTTCTGCGTGCATTCGCACACGGGACATCGGTTTATAGTCTCATCCGAAGGACTTTTGGGCAGTGAAAGTTGCTGTCTGAGGGTTCAGAGAAGAAGTACTGGCATGGATGACTTGAATATCTATCTATCTATCTATCTATCTATCTATCTATCTATCTATCTATATATATATATATATAATATATATATATATATATATATATATATATATACCTAGCATGCAACCTGTAACTTGGAGACCAATGGGCTCAATCAGGTTCAGCACTGTGCTTTAACCAAACACAGTCACTGAATGAGGATAAGTGGCATAGAAGTCATCTACAGAGACTTTTTAAACATCATTTATTTATTTTATTCTTTTATATCGAGGATAATGGAATGAGCACTTATAAATGTGTTGTTTTTTTGCATCCAGTCCCTGTGTGTATGCGGTTTTGTAAATTATGTCGTCCGTTCCCACCGGCGCACAATGGCCTACTCTTACGAAAAGCGTGACAGGAGACTGAGAGAGTAAGGGTGTTTTCACCACCCACAGTCACTGAATGAGGATAAGTCCTCTACAGAGAGTAAGGGTGTCTAAACAACCCATGGTAAACAAATATGAAAAATCTTAGCAGCCAGCGGGGAAGGTGAATGAGTCCACAAGGGAGAAGCCAAGTTATAGTGAGTGGTTTAGCCTTCGTTCAAAATTTCAGGTTATTCAACACAGATCTGTTTCTGACTATAGGCCTACCACAGTTGAAGGGGATGGGTTTTCAAACTGCATAATCAACTTACAATGACTAGCCACCCAAGCCAAAAAAGCCGTGTCCAGTTATTGATTGATTGATGTAAGCTAAGCAGCCAAGCAAGGCCTACTAACATTGAAATGTCGATATGCCTTAAAATGGTATGTTGAGATTAATGTTGTCTTCAACCAGGATAACAATAACAATCTGTACATCTGTACTCTCCTTTATATAGGAGTAAAAAAAAAAAAATCCTCCGAAGCCAGAGTATGGCTGCCTATATGGTGAATACTAGAAACGCAAAAACTTCTCAGGCAGTTATGTAGACTACTTCTGATCTGGCAGTGATTCACAAAGAGGGTGAACACCCCCCCCCCCCCCCCCCCAGGATGTTAAGCTGGGGAATGTGCAATAACGCCACCACTACCACAACCCACCTACCTACCCAAACCTATTAACTCAGCGCCCCCCCCCCCCCCTCTCTCTCTCTCTCTCTATCTCAAAGGGCCATGGCCTAAAATCTGAATAAATTATTTGCATTCTCTCTCTCTCTCTCACACACACACACACACACACACACACACTCATCTAATACTGGATGTTAAAAAAAAAAGCACATGAGTGCTTGTTCCGTTATCCTTGAAATTAAAGAACAAAAATACCACTAAGAGTGAGCAGACGCCTTCCTCAAGACTAACATAACTACTAATAGCCTAACTAACACACAAAACACATGTAGCCTACAGCCCCTCCACACATACACACAGTAGTACACACAACACATGTACATAAACAAAATACAACACACATGCCACACACACACACACCACAACCACACACACACACACACACCACACCACACCACACCAACACACAACACCACACACCACCCACCCACCCACACCACACCTACACACACACCACACCACACTACATACACACACACAAACACACACACCACCACACACACACACCCACCCACACCACAACATAACAAACCCACACACACAACACACCACACCACAACACACACACACAAACACACACACCACACCCACACACCACAACCCCCCCCCCCCCCTCACCACACACCACACAGATAATTAATCACACACAAACACAACACAAAACACACATACACACACACACACACCACACCAACCCCACACCACACCACACCAAACCACCCACAACCACTCACACACACACCACACACCAACACACAACCCCCCCCCCCCCCTACACACACACACACAACCACACCACACAACAAACACAACACCCCACACCACACACACCACACAACCACACAACACACACCACAAACACCAAACCCCCCCCCCCCCCCCACACCACACACAACACACACCATACCACCCACCCCACACACACCACACACACAACACACCACTCACACACACAACCACACCCACACACACAACACAAACACCAACCCCCACCACCACCACATACAAACACACACACCACACACACCATACCACCCCACACACACAACACACCACACACATGCACCACACACACCCACAACACACGCACACACACACACCACCCCACCCCCCCCCCAACACACACACACACCCACCACACACACACCACACCATACCCCCCCCCCCCACCCACACCACACAACACACACACAAACACACACCACACACACAACACACACACCACACCACACACACACCATACCATACCACCCCATCCACACACACACACCACACTACACAACACACACCACACACACACGCATACACACACCACACCACACATACACACACCACACCATACACACCACACCACACACACACCAACATACCACACCACACCACACCACACCACAATCCCCCCCCCACACACACACAACCCCCCCCAACCCCCCCCCACACACACACACACCACACCACACAACACCACCCCCCCCCACACACAAACACCCCCCCCTACCCCCCCCCCCCCCCCCCCCCCCACACACACACACACACACACGCTTTTATACACTGACATGCAGTGGATGGCGATGGGCATGTATCCAGTCTGGTCCAGCCAGTTGTCCACAGAGGCAATCAGGTCCAGGAACGCCCGACTAGAGGCTGGAACCGCCGACCCCTCTGCCCAGCGGTGCAGGTGGAACTGCCTCACCACCCTGGGGGATGCCTGGGGCTGTGTGACATGAATATTGTTGTTATTATTGTTGTTGGCGTTAGGATTGATAATGGTAATGATGATGAATGGAATTTGTACAGCGCTGAAGCTTGTAGAGCAAACAAATCAAAGCGCTGAATGAGGATTAGGATTATCATTGTTAATATTTATCGTCATTGTCGATATTATCGTTTTTGATTGTCGTTGTCAATATTATTGTCATTGTCATCATTGTTGTCGTTGTCAACATTATCATCATTGTTGTCATTATCATCATTGTTGTTATCATTATCATCATTGTCAATATTATCGTCATTGTTGTCATCATCATTGTTGTCATTGTCAATATTATCATTGTTGTCATTGTCAACATTATCATCATTGTATTCATTATCATCATTGTTGTCGTTGTCAATAATTATTATCATCATTGTCAACATTATCATCATTGTTGTCATTATCATCATTGTTGTCATTGTCAGTATTATCATCATTGTTGTTGTCAATATTATCATCATTGTTGTCATTATCATCATTGTTGTCATTGTCAACATTATCATCATTGTTGTCATTATCAACATTGTTGTCATTGTCAATATTATCATCATTGTTGTCACTCTGTCAACATTATCATCATTGTTGTCATTATCATCATTGTTGTCATTGTCAATATTATCATCTTTGTTGTCGTTATCATCATTGTTGTCATTGTCAATATTATCATCATTGTTGTCATTGTCAACATTATCATCATTGTTGTCATTGTCAATATTATCATCATTGTTGTCATTGTCAACATTATCATCATTGTTGTCATTGTCAACATTATCATCACTCTTATCAACATTCTCATCATTGTTGTCACTCTATCAACATCATCATCATTGTTGTCACTCTATCAATATTATCATCATTGTTACTGAAGACTGTAGTAGTTGTAGTAAGCCTAGTAGTAGTACTTTATTTATTTTATTTTATTTTGAGGATAATGGAATAAGCGCTCATCCAGTCCCCGTCTGTATGCAGTTTTGTAAATCTCATCCGTTCCCACCGGCGCACAATGGCCTACTCTTCTGAAAAGCGGAACAGGATTTAACGTTTGCGCAAGATGTTCTGCATGCGTTCAAACACAGGGCCTCGGTTTATAGTCTCATCCAAAGGACTGTTGTTGTAGGGATACAATGTAGTAGCTATGGTAGTAGTTGTAGCGGTAGTGGCAGCTGAAGTAATAGTTGTAGAAGTAATAGTTGTGGAGCAGTAGCTGTAGCATTATTTGTAGGAGTAATTGTTGAAGTAGTAGCTGAAGTAGTTGTAGTAATAGTAGTAGTAGCTGAAGTAGTAGTAGTAATTGTAGTAGCAGTAGAAGTTGTAGTAGCAGCAGTAGCAATAGCACACACACACAAAAGGAAAATGTACAAAACTGCATATACATGGGGATTGAATATTTAAAAAAGCACAAGAGTGCTTATCCCATTATCCTTGAAATAAAAGAATAATAAAAAAAAAACCAACACCCACACACTACAACCCAAACACACTGCACACACTACTCCCCCCAACACCCCCCCCCCCCCCAACAAAAACACACACAGATACACACAATCCACAGACACCCCCCCCTCCCAACTACAAATCCCCCTCCACTCACACACTGCTCCCCCCCCCTCCCCCTAAAAAACCACAACCAAACTCAAACAAACAAAAAATACAACAAACACAGATACACAATCTACAGACACCCACCCCCACAAACTACTAATCCCCCTCCATTCAGCCTACTACCCCCCCTCATCCACACACACATTATTACTACGCCCCCCCCCCCCCCCCTCTCTCACACACACACACACACACACACACATCCTGTACCTTATTGACATTGGTCAAGGTAAAATCTCTCAAAGTCATGCTGGGGTCAGAGCGGATTTGGGCTGTGGTTTCCACGATGAAGGGGCCGTAACTGCCGCCACACGTCTCCTCCGTCCAGTACTGCTGACACGTCTGAGGGGCAGACAATTCATAACATTGGTCAAAAAGTAGAGTGAATCTTGAAGGTCTAGCAAAGGAACAAAAAAAACCCCAACCCCACACCCCAAAACCCCCCCAACAAAAACCAAACAAAAACAGTGGGATGACTGACACTTTCAAAAAAAAGAAGAAATCAGCAACTGCCTTAAAAATAAACTAGTATTCATGGAATAATCTCTTTGCTGCTAGGCATCTTTGTGGGAAGGCTAAATATGAGAAAAAAATCCCAACCAACTATAGATTATTACTATTAAAACAATACTGAAAGTAACAAAAACAAAACAAAAACTGTATAAAATAAAGTTCAAGAACATCTTTTAAAAAAAACACACTTCCATTCTGCCTAACTTCAATTTTTTGTTTTGGTTGCTTTTTTTTTTCTTTTCTTTTCTTTCTTTTTTTTAAAACCCAATCATTACCTCATCTTTTTCGTCCACATCATTCAGCATGACAACATAGTGAGAAGTTAAAGAAAATATTTTAACTTCCAATCTGCTCAACTTTCAAGTTTTGTGATTTTTCGTTTTGTTTGTTGTTATTTTAACCCAATCATACCTCGTCTTTCTTTTTTTATCCGCATCATGCAACATGACAACGAAGTGAAAAGTTAAAAGACAATTTTTTAAAAAACCACTTCCATTCTGCTGAACTTTTTCAAGTTTTGTGATTTTTCTTCGTTTTTGTTGTTGTTTGTTATTTTAACCCAATCATTACCTCGTCTTTTTCGTCCACATCGTTCAGCATGACGATGGTGTGACACTTGTGGTCATACACCAGGCGCCAGAAGTCGGTCACTGTGTTGGGCAGCGGCATCTGAGTGACCACCAGCCCGTCCCTTCGCCGGTACGTCTGAAACGCCCACCACGGAAGCAAAGAGTTAAGTATGACCTGAGTATACCATTGTTGTTTGTTGTTGTTTGTTGTTGTTGTTGTTGTGTATTCCCAAGTTTTGATTTCCCTTTGCGGGGTTTACCCAGAATAGTCACTTTATCTGGAAGGCAAAAAGCTACATTTCTTGTCAGACTGGAAAACCGGTGTGAGAACGGCAGATTCTATGGTATAAAGGAACTTGTGTATCAAGTCCCATTCATACTCTTCTTTTCTTTTCTTCTCTCTCTCTCAAAAGATTTTTAGGTGTTCCTGTCAAGACACCAAATAAAATGGTGTATGGAGATCTGGGCAGGTACCCATTATATGTAAATACTTATGTTGCATGCGTAAGATTTTGGTTTAAATTATTACATATGGATTCTGAAAGATTGCCACATAAAGCTTATTGTATGTTGTTAGAATTAGATAAAAAGGGCAAACAATGCTGGGTTTCTAAAATCAGGGAAATATTCTGCATAACTGGGTTTAATATCGTTTGGTTAAACCAAGGAGTAGGAGACATAAAAATGTTCTTACGTGCCTTTAAACAAAGACTTGTAGATTGGTTTACCCAGGAATGGACTGGCACCATCAGAGATCGCAGTAGATATGATAGTTACAGAAACTTTAAGATTGTTTTTGAAAGAGAGAAGTATATTAGTGAAATGGATACATATTGCTTTCGCGTTGCAGTTACTCAAGTACGAGTGAATGCGCTACCACTAAACAATAATACACATCGCTATAGTAGTTCAAATGAAGATAAGCAGTGCCCTGTTTGCAAAGACCAAATAGAGAATGAAGAACACTTTTTATTTAATTGCCCTGTCTATGAAGATTTGAGACACAAGTTTCTTAAAGATGCGAAGAGACTTCCTTTGCACGTGCTACTCAAAGCTACAATATCTACTGATAGACATAATTTATCACGATTTATTTTTCATGCAACCAACAGAAGAAGTAAGATAACTGTATAGAAATGGACCCTTATATTGATGAAAACTACATTCAAAACATTGTCGATTATGACGAACGTGAATTGATTTGTGATGAATATTCAAGAAATGGGTGATGTAATTTCTTTATTATTGCTGATATATCATTTCATATTTATATACATTGATAGCAATGTGTTCATAACACTCATTATGTCCACTCCACACACCCGTCATTCCTTTGTATTGTGGCCTAAGGCCGATGTACAGTAAAAGTCTGAAGTCTGAAGTCTCTCTCTCTCTCTCTCTCTCTCTCTCTCTCTCTCTGTCGCTCTCTCTCTGTCGCTCTCTCTCTACCCCACCTCTCTCTCTGACCCCCGCCCCCCACCTCTGTCTGCTCGGTGCCCTACCCCCCTCTCTTTCTCTGTCTGTCATATTGTGATTTAAAAAAAAAGCTATCCTGAACTGTTCATAATAATTTGAAATGTATTATTTTCCCTTATGTCTTGTGAGATAATTATACGTATCAATGTGCCTGCCAGTATTGAAATTGCCCTTCATGGGATGATTAAAGTGTTTTTGACTTTACTTGACGTACACACAATTATAGCCTATATTGTCACAGTTCTTGATTAAACCATTGACGCTGGGGGCAACAGCAAAGTGAGAGGCTGTATGACCAGTGGCTTTCCCACTCATGGAATTCCACTTTACAGCTTAGTCTTTAGTGATCGCCTTATGACTCTCTGACTAGGAGGCTTGACTTGCACAGTCCT